>OY728143.1:621320332-622565332 GCA_963277665.1 Viscum album | reverse complement strand
TAATAAATAATAAATAATAAATAATAAATAATAAATAATAAATAAATATAAATAACAAATAATAGATAAATATAAATAATAAATAATAAATAAATATAAATAATAAATAATAAATAAATATAAATAATAAATAATAAATAATAAATAATAAATAATAAATAAATATAGATGATAAATAAATATAAATAATAAATAATAAATAAGAAATAATAAATAATAAATAATAAATAATAAATAAGAAATAATAAATAAATACAAATAACAAATAATAAATAAATATAAATAATAAATAATAAATAATAAATAAATATAAATGATAAATAAATATAAATAATAAATAATAAATAATAAATAAATAAATATAAATGATAAATAAATATAAATAATAAATAATAAATAATAAATAATAAATAATAAATAATAAATAACCAGTTACAAATAATATATAATAAATAAATTAAAGTATATTATAAATAATAAATAATAAATAATAAAGGAAACACATGAAAAAGTATGAAAAGACGTGATAAGGGATGAAAAATCATGAAAATGCATGAAAAAGGATGGAGAAGCATATGAAGAATGAGGTATTAGAAAGAATGAGAACACATGAAAACTCGTGACAACTCTGGAAAACTCCTTAATAATTCAACATAATCATCATAATAACCCACAAAAAACCATTGATAAAGATAACAAGTCATGGAAACCCAAATAAACAGTAATAAATGGAGCTACCGTTAAAACTCGTCAAAACGGTCATAAAGAGACAAAAACATTGGACTCACATTAACGGAGATAACTTAAGATTCGAGAGTCCGTTTTAGATCCGCGACCTGTCAAATCAAAGATCCCGAAACGATCTTCAACCTGAAAGATTAAAGAGTCCGAATGGACAGGCGGATCGGAAGTTACGATCATTTAAAAAAAAAGCTGACGGGGAACGGGTGCTAGAAACGAGGCATTGAAAAACATAACAAACCCGATACCCACTAAAAAGGCCATAACATATGATCTATGAGTGCATGTGGGCGCCACAACCAGTCAAACTGAAGCTCATGGAACGATCTATGATCTGGCAGGTGGAGGAGGCCGAATTGACACGCGGATCGAAAGTTAGGTCCGTTTGAAGACAAGTTCGACGGGACACCGGTGACAGAAACGGGGTTTTGGAGGCCTTCGGAGGGGTTTTTGGGGTCGAAAAACTCGATAGAAGTTATGTTCTGTCGAACCGATGCGTAGCTCTCTTCGCTGGCTTCGATTTGATATGTGGTAGAGCCCAAACGGACACCCGGAGCGAATGTTATGGCCATTTGAAGTTGGAGAACTTTTTTCAACTTTTTTATAACTCTAATATCGTCCACACCTTAGAATGTCTCACGGTTTTGATTATATCTGCCTCTATATCTCTTCATGAGCTTTGATTTGACTGGTCGTGGCGCTTCAACGGACGCCCGGATCAAAAGTTATGATCGTTTTAGTGTTTTTGGGGTTTCTCACGTTTTTTTATTTTTTTTATTTTCTTTTCCTGCGGTTTTATCGAAACCACCGCTATTTCGCGGCGGTTTTTTAAAAAACTGCCGCTAATCCTTGAATAAAATAAAAAAAAATAAAAAAAATAATTTTTTTTCCGTTTAGCGGCGGTTTTTTCGTGGCGGTTTTAAAAACCGCCGCGAAAAAACCGCCGCTAAACAGCGGTTTTCTCGTAGTGTTAGAAAATCCTTCGTAATACACTTTCTTAAAACTAGATCCTTTGGATATTTTTTAATGAATCTTCTATAGAATGAGGGGGTAACTGCCTATTTATAGACATTTCCCCCCTTAAAAAAACATTCTTTCTTAACACCATAATTTCATGAAAATCTCCAACTAATTTTTGAAACTCCCAGTATTCATGAAAAGTTCATAAAACACTTTCGAAAAATATACCATCTCCACATTACTTCTTATATTCAAGAAAATTACCATATTTAGAGAAAAATTATTTTAGAAATAAAAATCATTTCATAAAACATTTAATATTTCATTAATTATATTAATTTTCCATATTTTCATTAAGAATTCCTGTAAATCCATATTTTTAAAACCTTTTCCCTTCCTCCAAATTTTGGATGCCAAAAGTTTGATAAACATTGGGAAAGAACAACACCTTAACACCCAACTTTCTAAACCACTTATAGAGATTCCATACCAACTTATTAATGTTTTTTCAAAATAAGTTGTTAAAATTTTTTGCAATAACTCCACAACTAACCTTTTAAAACAACTTTTTTAACAAACACAATCAACCAAAAGACACTAAAAAGTCATGTATAAGTATTTTTCCCAATATCCTTAAATACGCAAGAAAATGTTCTTCTTTTCAATTATAATATATGGAAAGTGGATATTGATTTTTAAATTAACATAATAACACCTAATTATACTAATATTTTTTATTTTATTATATTTTGATGGTTAAAGAAGATTTGGATGAAGTAGAAGAAGAAATAAACATGAAAGATCATGGAAAAAATGATTCCCTCTTATTTGGTTAACCTACTTGGGATCACTCTTTAAGGATTCCTAATTTTTTCTTTAGGGAAGAAAAGTACCTCTAGAGAGTGTATAAGTATTTTGGGGAGGTATTTTTATAGGTATTGGTTGAGATAAATGGATTAAAGTGTGTATATAAGTGATGGGATATGGCCTCCTTTTATTAGTAATGGGATTATAAATCTTATAAATTCTTAAAACTATTAAATATAAAATTTATATTTCTTAATTAAAATGTTATAAAACTATAAATTATAAAATATATGGTGAGGGAGGTCGTTATCCACTCAACCAATGATATTTAAGAAAGTTTTTTATGTTATCATAAATCTAGAACCTTTATTTGAACTGTTTTAACCGATTTTTCCCTTATCGTGGTGACTAAAATTTACTATGGTTACTATTCTTATGAAAAATAACTATGATTGAACTTATAAATTTATTTAAACCCGGTGATTTAAAATTTTATACCATTTTATAAAATTTAAATACTAAAATTGATGGATATTAATTCTAATATATGTTCACCATATAGATAAAAATTATTTTTTAGAAATATGTCTTTTTAAATATAAATATGATTTTATTGTTATTAATTAAAAAATAAAAAACCATTAGATGAATTTTAATTTACTTGATTGAATATATCATCTACAAATTTCATCACAACCATTCACCAATAGTTATTAAATTAATTAATTAACAAAAAGAATATATTGTGAAAATAAAAATAATTTTCTAAAAATATATAATTTTTTCATGAAATGGTTTTTTCTTCATATATATCAAATTCGTAATCAATGTACAAATTATTATAAATATTCACAAAAATTATTAAAAATTAGGGGAATGTATATAAATACTATAATATCTTTATTCCTAAAAATTCATTTTATGAAAAAATCTAAAAAATTCATCAATGTCTAATTTAGATGTTTTGCATCCAAAAGTGATGTTCATTTTTATTGAATTATTTTTTTTTGTTTTGAAATATTAAAATTGTAGTTATACTATAGTTTCCTTGTAATGAAATTCTTAATGACTATAATTTAATCATGGGTATTATATTATTCCCCCTTCAAAAGTTTCATCCTCGAAATTTCTAGAATTTCATTTCATACAAAAATGTGGGTAGTTATTCATCATAAATTGTCTGGGTTCCCATATTACCTACTCTATCATATGATTTCTCCATAATAACATTACCAATATATTATTTTGATTCTAAAACCCATGTTCTATAGTGTCATGGAACCTTATATTTTCATCACAATAAGATATATCAGGATTCAATTCTATTTCTTCAAATGTGAGTACATGAAATGGGTCTGGTATATAATTCCTTATTAAAGAGATATAGAACACATAATGCACTTTAAATTTTCTGGATAGAGTTTCCAAATAGTATGCCACATCTCCAATTCTTTCCAAGATATAAAAAATATCAATGTATGTGGGACGTAGTCTCCCTTTCTTTCCAAACATTATAACACCCTTCCTTGGAGATACCTTTAAGAAAACATGATATCTTACTTAAAATTTCATATTCTTCATTTGGTTAACACTATTTTTCTAAATTTAAGCTTCATTAATATGATTTTTAATAGTTCTCACATTCTCTGTTGTCTCCTCAAGATGTTATCAACTTATAAACTTCTTTTCGCTAACTTCATCCTAATAAGTTGGTGAATGACATATTTTCACATAAAATACTTCATATGATTCCATTTGAATTCTTTTTGGGAATATATTATTGTATATAAATTCTTCCAGATGTAAATACTTATCCAACATTACTTTATAGTCAAGTTATAATGTCCTAAAAATTTATTCTAATGTTTAAATAGTCCTTTTGAATTGTCTATATTTCTAATAATGATATGAATTGCTAAAATATAGCTTGATTTTTAGGTCCCTTTGAAGAAATTTATAGAATTTTTATGTAAACCATGGTTCATGATTAGAAACATTAAAAAATGGTAAAACCTAAAGTATCATAAGATATTAATCTATATGTGTTTCTCAAGAGGTTGATCCTCCTTTATAGTGAGGAAATGTGTAGGCTTGTTAAGTCAGTCAAATTTTTTTTAAAAGGAATATTTTATTTTAGGATCATTTGGTAGTCCTTTGAAAAAAGCCATAGTAATATCATCCCACTTCCAAAAATTAATATTTTTTAGTTTCATTAATCCATTAGGATGTTTTATATCATCCTTTACCTATTGAAAATAAAAATATATTGATACATATTCAACAATTTCCTGCTTCATATTATCCCACCAAAAATGCTTCTTTAAATCTCTATACATCTTAGTACTATTAGGATGTATAGAGAAATTTTAGGTGTGGGATTTATCTAATAATTACTTTTTTACCTTAGGTATCGATGGAGTATATAGTCTCATTCTAAATTTCATAAAACCTTCTTCATAGACAAATACTATCATTTTTCTATATTTAACAGCTTTCATTTTCATTTTAAAACTATTATCATCAACGTGGGACCTTTTTTTAATATTTTTAAATAAAAAGGTTTATGAAATTATTTGGAAAAGTATTAATGTTTCTACTTCCATAAGGATTAACATAAAAAATTTAATAACTCAAGAATATAGGATCTCTATCAATCCTTATTTTAGTTATAACTCTGATCTTTCCTACTCCACACATTGGCCACCTTATTTTATTCCCAGTGTGGTAGTGTATTGAGAAATAATATTCCTTGAGCAGCTTCATCCATATCCCTTGTATCATGTTGTTATATTTTTTGTGAAAATATGTATTTCAAACATTTTTATTGGTATATATCTCACATATTTCACTATAGAGATAATGCCTCCATATCTTCAAGGAAAATATTATGGATTAAAACTCAAAACCATGGGTTGGATAATTATTTTAATAAATCATTAACTATCTGGATGCATAAGAAATATCTCTATCATTATATATAAGCATGAATCTAATTATATTCTTTGATATGTCACTATATATCACAAATCTATCCATTCATGATGATATTGTCAATATCAGTGCATTGATAAATATCCTCTTTAATTCTTTATCACTTTATTTACATTTTTCTAACCATATAAACTTAACCCCCTTATATTCTAAATTGGTAAAAATGATAGCTAATAAGATTTTTTAAAAAATCATAGATAGTAACATGATAATCATAGGAAAATACATATCAGGAAAGCTCAGCCAGAGACAAAGTCTCTGACCATTTATTAAAATAATGGAAAAGTACAGTAAACAAGCGTTACAATTCAGCACTGACAACTACATGTCATAAAATCCATACCTATCACCATATCTCTTTCCATGTCCAAGGGCAATTACTTCATCTGCGGCAGCTGATTCCCATTATGAGCTATCATAATGCTTTAGATCCTTCACATACTTTCATCTGAGATTTATTTTCTCCAAGTATGAAAACTCCTCAGAAGAGTTCATCCCATTTCCTTTGTTGATAGAAGATCTGGTAGGCATCTACTTCGGTAGAGAAGAACAATCTTTCCATTGCCTTCTTCTCGGTGGTGTTGTAATAACTCCTTATTTACCTACCACATCCTTGATTACATGCTAAACAACGCCACTATAAGACGTTCAAACTCGACCACCAGCATTCTTCTTATCACTATAAGATATATCGCCACATTTCCAAGGGATATTCATCACCTGATAGTAGTCATTCACTCCATGATCCTGCTCAACGTGACTATTAGGTTAAAACAGTGCTAAACACTGTGGTTGTGCCACACGATCATGACCTTCAAGCACCCCCTTCTGTACAAGACCTCCTCTAGATACATCGTCATGCAAAAAAATCCAATCTGCATGTTGGCACCTACACTCCTTGGGAGTTCCTCCTCATCATGAGATATTCTCCCATGATTCAAGTCCTTTTCAAGATGGCAGGAGCCCTACCCTTGAACCTTTTCAGACATGCTGCCACTTTTCTCACAAATCTATGCCGGACCTAGATCCCCACAATCATTCAGTTCCGCGTCTTCAACAAGAACCCTGACCAAGAGATAAGGCAAGGGAAACTCGATCCTGACCGACTTCCAGTTCCTCATTTACCAGACCATCAAAGCTGTTACTAACTTCAATACTCCCCACTTACTGTGCAGGTTGTGTCTTCATCCCAGGTGAGGCCTTCACCCAGCCACCAGTTTCAACTAAGGACCCTCCTGCCTTCAAATTCATGGCATGACTGCCCAAATCCTCCTTACCCACCATGATAACCTCTTCTTTATTCCCACTGGCCACCCTAGAGAGTTGAGTTATCTACTTCATATTAGTCTCCAAACCTCCTGAATGAATCACCCCAAGTTCCCTTCGCAGCCTTCCAAACACCTCATCCACACTCGAATTCAGATACTCCTTCTCTGTCCCCATTCATATGCCATTCACTGTATTGAGACTTGCAGGACAAGGTCTCGTCCGCACTCCAGTACCCATATTATTCTCCCTTTGCTGAGAGTTTAATTCCACCACAACCGCAACCTGTTGAGCCAAAACCGCCTGTAGAATCACCCATCTACCACTGCAGTTATAACATCCCAGGTAAATAAAGAATAAAGAATTTTCATATTTATTAATATTTACGAATTAAATATTAAGTTTATTTTAAAGGGGTTTCTATGTTCGATAGCATACCCGATACGCAACGATGAGTTTCTTTGAAACTTACGTAGCACACTAGTAATAAAATAATATTATTTTAAATTTTAGTTAACAAGTAGCCGTTGTACTGGCGGGAATGGATATAAATAACTAAAATATGATTATATATGTTTTTAAATTTTTATACATTTACCCAATAAAAGATAAAGGCTTAAAATACGGAAAGAGTTCAATTTTAGGGCATATATATTCTAATTTTCACTAAAGGTTCACTTATCACCTTTTAATGGTGAACCGTCATTAAATATAGTTTTGATCACTCTTATACATTCTTTTGGACCAAATATAACTCTTATTTAGAATCGGGACATCAAAATTTACTTTGTGTAAATTTTTGGTACCTTTCTGATAAAGTTCATTTTTTTATGAATAGTGTAAAATGTTGTATTTTAATTCAAAACCTCTTTTTAATCTAAATTATTTATATGATTAGATTATTATTTTAATTGGTTTTAAAGTGAAATTAGAAAATATTTTTACCAGTTAATCCAATGGTGGTCATTGGAATCAATTTCACTTTGAAATTGGACTTAAACTGGTGTCAATCTTTTGATACTTATTGTTTCATAAAAACACGCTATTTGCTATGACAGCGGGAATTAATTATTAAATTAATTAATTTGACTTATATGTTTTGAATTTTGTAAAATGGACTTCATTTTTGAATTCAGAATATCAAATATAGCTTAGGGTGAATTTTTGGTAATTTTCTGAAAAACTTCAATTTTTGATGAATAGTGAAACCACTAAGTGGTAATCAAGCAAACCGATTTTTCAGTTAAATGAAAGTTTACCACTAATGTTTATTGAATTTTGAAAATCCGACATACATGGTTGTCATTAAGAAGTAAAATGTGGTTCAATGAGATTAAAATAATTTTTTGGTGAATAGTAACTTTTTTTCATTAATTGCGATTAGAGGTAATTAGTGTGGTTTAAGGTAAAAATGGTATTATAAGAATGTGAAAGCACCATGACACTTGTCATACACCTATTGGGTGAGTCATGGACGACCAATACAAGCCATGGGCCAACTTGGGGACCCCATGAAGCCACTTTAGTTGGAAAATAACATTAATATATTTTTATTTAATGTTAAATTGAAAATGACACTAACATAAATTGTTTTACTAAAATAATTTTTGAGTGGGGTTATACAAGTCCAAATTTTGATTATAAATATTCATTGGAAGGATAAGAAAATTTACTACATCATAATATTTTTTTATAATTTTTAGACATTAAATAAATTAAATTATTTATGACATAATAATGATGTAGTGATGACATCATTATTTGGCGATTTAAATAAAATGGAAAGATAATGAAAAATCTAAAATCTACACATGTAAAAAACCAATTGGATGAGTGGATTTCGAACCCTTATCACCTTATCCACGAATTCTACCAATGTGGGACCTTTTAAAACCGAAACACATTTTCAAATAAAGTAATATTTCTTTACTTTCCAAAAGTGCCCCTCCTCTCCTCTTATAAAAGGCCCCCACCTCTACCTCATTACACACACTCCTCAAGCCTTTGGCTGGGCCAGCCCCTGCCCAATTACTCTCTCCACATCCCTCTCATCATCCTAGAGTATTCCCTTTGGGCAGAATCCTTTCAAAGGAATCCTTTAGGCTCAAATCAAAAAGGAGTTACACTTTTAAAGGTAATTCATTCTCTCTTGTTCATTTGTTTTATTTTGCTTCTCCAACCCTCTAAACTCTTTTTATTTACTTCTTTTGTAACAAAACCAGTATCTTCAATATACTAGGATGTTTTTATAATATTTATTTGAGCTACACTCTCACACAACTACATAAAATGGTTAAAGAACATACGGTTTCCGTGGATGACGAAATTCTGCCTCCCGAAACGATGACTGTTCAATACTCATTTAACACCTTCAAAGGTGGCCATTATGATGTCACTATTTTTATATATGATATATAATATGTTTATGTTTTCTTTAAGCTTCTGTATTTTTCATTTTTGTCATACCTTTATGGTTTCCATTATGGGTAAACACGATATCTTCATTTAAGGAAGTGCGGACTACCGCCCCCTCAAAGTGATGTGATTCGTTAATACCATATTTGGGACGTGTAAAGGATGGATTTAAAGTTATTATATATGATGTTATACTGTAATTATAATATAAATCTATATCATTATTATTTCTTTCCATTAAAGTATGAGATAGAAATGAAAGTAGCGTTCATGCGTACGTACGGCTTACCATCTCCATGAACGGTGCATTTAATTTCTTATCCCCAAATGTAATGTACTATTAAAATTACATGCATATAATGTATATATATAATTAATGATATATCTAAATGATGAATATAATTATGGAATTAAAATATACATACCACTCATTTAGTTTTAATTCCACTAATATGACAAAGAAATGAAAGTAGCGTTCATGCGTACGTACGGCTTACCGTCTCCATGAACGGTGCATTTCATTTCTTACCTCTAAATGATTATGTAATATTATAAATACATGTATATGCTGGATATATATGATACATATTATATCCAAATCGGGAATTTCATTCTGGATATAAAGAACCTTTGACCACACGAACAGCATGTAACTGTAAGAAGTCCACTTTCGACTTAAGAACCAAATATTGACAAAACAAACATTATTAACTTAAATGGTTACATAATGTTTATAACATGGAAGTAAGTGATATAAAAGGAATAATAAACTTTAAAAAGATTCTTAATCAATTATAAATTAACTCAAGTTTATTATTCAGGACGTTAAAGAACGATCGAGTCAAGTCGGACCTGATGTAAGGGACTTCGTCTCAATCTACTTTAATTGAGGCATATTTTGTTTTATACACAACTTTCTTTTATACGGTGTATAAACCCCTTTGACTTTTACTTTTATAAAAAAGGAATCTTTTTCTACGAAGCGTTTTACTAAATGACGAAAAGGAATGTTTTTTTAACGTACGCGGTGACAACGACTTTTTCCGCCGCCGCGGGTATTATTTTGTCTTTGGCTTCCTCAGCAAGCCGTAATGTTTTTAAAATAAATTAAATACCATATACTCTTTTATGTATTTTGTTATTGAAAATGGTTTTGATAAAGGATTCTATTATGTCAATATATTTATGATATATTGTGATTGAAATGTGGAAATGTTATCTTTCCTTTATATTGGTTTTATGTTTTATGATTTTATACTGGTACTTGGACATTTTAACGATTGGTTACGTTACAAACCATATGACGGGTGGTGCCGTGAATACCAGGACGGGTGGTTACATTATAACCTCCAATGCATTGGGTATGGAAGTCGGCCGTATGGCTATTCCATTAAGTATGTATGGAAATTGGCCGTATGGCTATTCCATTAAGTGATATGTGTGGAAGTCAACCGTATGGTTATTCCACTTAAGTATGTTTATGTCCCAAGTTACCTTTATATATTCTATGTGTTCTTTATATGGGTTTTATGGTAATCCTTTGGTTAAAAAAAGGTAAGTAATGATACTTTATTCAGTGAAGATTTTTTTTACTACTTCATGAAGGTGAAGGTATTACTTTGATATAGTATACATGGTTCACTTGATGTTTAAAAAACTAACAGTTTTCATTCTTTTTGTATCCCTTACTGAGCTTTTTATGCTCACCCCAAGTTTTTTCGAAATGTTTTTCACAGGACTTAAAGTGGAATAAGGTCAAGGATGGGATCAAGGGAATGTCATGCTATATAAAACATGGAATCTAGACATCTTTCTTTTTAAAAGTTTTTATTTAATGGAAACCTAGTAGAAGTGACTACTTTGTAATCTTTTGAGATGTAATAGTTATGTTCTAATTCTCTAAAACTCTAAACCTGAAAAGATCCTCAACGTGAATTATTCATTTAATTCAATATTAAGTAAGGTTTAAGGATGGGGCCTTATAGTTGGTATCAGAGGACGGTTTAGACAACTTTAGGAGTTAGAAAAGCGTTAAATTATAATATGATTGAAATGATATAGCATTTACGGATTACCATGTTGCTTCTCCTAAGATATTTCTGTGTTCAGAATGGTTTTCCGCAGAGTAAACAAAGCAGCTATGTTGGGACGACATTAGGAGGAAGATAACCTTCCAAATCAGCAACCTGAGATGGTCGGAATCGGAACTGAACAGTTTGTTGCAGTGATGGCACAGTTGACTCGGGCTATAAATGGTGGTGGTATCCATGCACGAGATCAGCCAGATCAACCGCAGAGGAACATGTCAGTGGTGAAACATTTCATGAGGCAACATCCCCCATCATTCAGAGGATCATCTGACCCTGTGCAAGTTGAAGGGTGGATTAAAGCACTGGAGAATATTTTTGATGTCATGGGGTGTTCAGAACATCAAAAGGTTAGTCCTACTATTTACCGTTTTGAAGGTGAAGCTGATCAGTGGTGGTCGATGATGAAAAATATAAGGGATAGTGATGAGATTGAGGATCTTCCCTGGGACGAATTCAAAGGTATGTTTCTTGAGAAATATTTTCCTAAGGTGGTTCGTCTTAGAATGGAAAAACAGTTCCTAGAATTGAGGCAGGAGGATGATTCAGTGGCTGCTTATGAAGAAAAGTTCACTCGATTGGCAAGGTATGCTCCAAACTTCATACGAGATCTTGATAGTAAAATAAACCGTTTTTACTCAGGGTTAAAGCCAAAGTATCGAAGGGATTTAGCTTCTCGTGAGTTTAAAAGTTATGAAAAACTTATTCGATGTGTAGAGAAGGTGGAAATGGAGTTTGCCGATGATCAGGTGTTCTATGACAAACAACAGAATAAGAGATCTAGTTGGCAGGAAAAGGGGAAGAATTCATCAAAGAAGCAAGGAGGTAAGAAAACCAAATATCCATCCTGTGAGAAGTGTGGTAAAATGCATCCTGGAGAATGTTTATCCAAGTCTGGTAAGTGCTTTCGGTGTGGTAAGTCTGGTCATATTTCTCGTAACTGTAAGGTAGATGATCAAGCAGGAAATGAAAAGCCAACGGTAAGATGTTTTAAGTGTAATAAAATGGGTCATTATGCAAACGAGTGTCCAACGAAGAACTCAACTGGGGGAATGCAGCTAGACTACAAGCAGAAAGGGGTGGTAAAATCCTTTGCAACAACTTCAGCAGATGTTGGGCCATCGAATGAAGTGGAATCAGCTACAGGGAGCTCAGTATTTTTCGAAGTTTGACTTGAGGTCGGGGTACCATCAGTTGAAAGTAAAAGAAGCAGACATTCCGAAGACTGCGTTCCGTACTAGATATGGCCATTATGAATTTGTAGTTATGCCTTTTGGGTTAACCAATGCACCTGCTGTATTCATGGACCTTATGAATAAAATTTTCCATGAGTTCTTGGATAAGTTTGTCTTTGTGTTTTGAGGTTTGTGAAGAGGTTATGTGTGCCTTGTGATTCACAGTTGAAGAATGAGTTGTTATGTGAGGCTCATAGTTCCCTGTTTTCAGTTCATCCTGGCAGTACTAAGATGTACAGAGATCTGCGGGAGTATTACTGGTGGGATGGAATGAAAAGAGATATTGCTGATTTTACTGTGAAGTGTTTGACATGTCAACAGGTTAAAGCAGAGCAGCAGTTACCGAAAGGGATGCTTCAGCCTTTACCAGTTCCAGAGTGGAAATGGGAAAACATATCCATGGAATTTGTTGTTGGATTACTGTAGACATCTCGAGGTAATAATGCAATCTGGGTTATTGTTGATCGCTTGACCAAATCTGCTCATTTCCTTGCTATACGAGATACTTTCTCTCTTGATCAACTTTCCCGTCTGTATCTTAAAGAGATAGTCAGGTTACATGGAGTTCCTCTCTCCATTGTATCGGATCGTGAACCCAGGTTTACTTCTAACTTTTGGAAAGGCCTTCAGAAGTCGTTGGGTACTGAATTAAATTTTAGTACAACTTTTCATCCTCAATCAGATGGGCAGTCAGAACGAACAATTCAGACATTGGAGGATATTCTACGAGCTTGTTCGATGGATTATTAGGGAAGTTGGGACCAACATTTTTCTTTGGTTGAGTTTTCTTATAATAACAGTTTTCATTCCAGTATACAGATGGCATTATTTGAGACATTATATGGGAAGCGGTGTCTAACTCCAACTTTCTGGGATGAAGTGGGTGGAAGGAAGTTGATGGGACTAGAATTGGTAGAAGAGATGGCAGAAAAAGTTCAGTTGATTCAGAAAACACATGAGAACAGCTCAGAGCAGGCAGAAGAGTTATGCGAATAACCGGAGGAAGGATCTATCTTTTGAGGTAGGTGATCATGTTTTTCTCAAAGTATCACCATGGAAAAGTGTGATGCGATTTGGTAAGAAAGGAAAGCTGAGTCCAAGTTTTATTGGACCATATGAAATTCTGGAGAGAGTTGGATCAGTTGCATACCGGGTGGCTTTACCTCCGAGTTTATCTCAGGTACACAATGTTTTTCACGTTTCGATGTTGAGAAAGTATATGCCAGATCCATCTCATGTTTTGAGCCCAGAGGTAGTTCAGCTGGAAGAGAACCTATCTTATGAGGAACAACCGGTCCAGATTCTTGACCACAGGGAGCAAGTGTTACGGAATAAGGTGATTCATCAGGTAAAGGTTTTGTGGAAAACCCATGTGATTGAAGAGGCAACGTGGGAATCTGAAAATGCTATTAGGGATAAATACCCCCACTTATTTTGATAAGTGAATAAAATTGCGAGGACGCAATTACCAAAAGGGGGGAAGGATATAACATCCCAGGTAAATAAAGAATAAAGAATTTTCATATTTATTAATATTTACGAATTAAATATTAATTTTATTTTAAAGGGGTTGCTATGTTCGATAGCATACCCGATACGCAACGATGAGTTTCTTTAAAACTTACGTAGCACACTAGTAATAAAATAATATTATTTTAAATGTTAGTTAACAAGTAGCCGTTGTACTGGCGGAAATGGATAGAAATAACTAAAATATGATTATATATGTTTTTAAATGTTTATACATTTACCCAATAAAAGATAAAGGCTTAAAATACGGAAAGAGTTCAATTTTAGGGCATATATACTCTAATTTTCACTAAAGGTTCACTTATCACCTTTTAATGGTGAACCGTCATTAAATATAGTTTTGATCACTCTTATACATTCTTTTGGACCAAATATAACTCTTCTTTAGAATCGGGATATCAAAATTTACTTTGTGTAAATTTTTGGTACCTTTCTGATAAAGTTCATTTTTTTTATGAATAGTGTAAAATGTTGTATTTTAATTAAAAACCTCTTTTTAATCTAAATTATTTATATGATTACATTATTATTTTAATTGGTTTTAAAGTGAAATTAGAAAATATTTTTACCAGTTAATCCAATGGTGGTCATTGGAATCAATTTCACTTTGAAATTGGACTTAAACTAGTGTCAATCTTTTGATACTTATTGTTTCATAAAAACACGCTATTTGCTATGACAGCGGGAATTAATTATTAAATTAATTAATTTGACTTATATGTTTTGAATTTTGTAAAATGGACTTCATTTTTGAATTCAGAATATCAAATATAGCTTAGGGTGAATTTTTGGTAATTTTCTGAAAAACTTCAATTTTTGATGAATAGTGAAACCACTAAGTGGTAATCAAGCAAACTGATTTTTCAGTTAAATGAAATTTTACCACTAATGTGTATTGAATTTTTAAAATCTGACATACATGGTTGTCATTAAGAAGTAAAATGTGGTTCAATGAGATTAAAATAATTTTTTGGTGAATAGTAACTTTTTTTCATTAATCGCGATTAGAGGTAATTAGTGTGGTTTAAGGTAAAAATGGTATTATAAGAATGTGAAAGCACCATGACACTTGTCCTACACCTATTGGGTGAGTCATGGCCGACCAAGACAATCCATGGGACAACTTGGGGACCCCATGGAGCCACTTTAGTTGGAAAATGACATTAATATATTTTTATTTAATGTTAAATTGAAAATGACACTAACATAAATTGTTTTACTAAAATAATTTTTGAGTGGGGTTATACAAGTCCAAATTTTGATTATAAATAGTCATTGGAAATCTAAAAGGATTTCCTACATCATAGTATTTGTTTTATAATTTTTAGACATTAAATAAATTAAATTATTTATGACATAATAATGATGCAGTGATGACATCATTATTTGGCGATTTAAATAAAATGGAAAGATAATGAAATATCTAAAACCTACACATGTCCAAAACCAATTGGATGAGTGGATTTCGAACCCTTATCACCTTATCCACGAATTCTACCAATGTGGGACCTTTTAAAACCGAAAAACATTTTCAAATAAAGTAATATTTCTTTACTTTCCAAAAGTGCCTCTCCTCTCCTCTTATAAAAGGCCCCCACCTCTACCTCATTACACACACTCCTCAAGCCTTTGGCTCAGCCAACCCCTGCCCAATTACTCTCTCCACATCCCTCTCCTCATCCTAGAGGATTCCCTTTGGGCATAATCCTTTATAATGAAGCCTTTAGGCTCAAATCAAAAAGGAGTTACACTTTTAAAGGTAATTCATTCTCTCTTGTTCATTTGTTTTATTTTGCTTCTCCAACCCTCTAAACTCTTTTTATTTACTTCTTTTGTAACAACACCAGTATCTTCAATATACTAGGATGTTGTTATAATATTTATTTGAGCTACACTCTCACACAACTACATCAAATGGTTAAAGAACATACGGTTTCCGTGGATGGAAAAATTCTGCCTCCCGAAACGATGATTGTTCAATACTCATTTAACACCTTCAAAGGTGGCCATTATGATGTCACTATTTTTATATATGATATATAATATGTTTATGTTTTCTTTAAGATTCTGTATTTTTCATTTTTGTCATTCCTTTATGGTTTCCATTATGGTTAAACACGATATCTTCATTTAAGGAAGTGCGGACTACCGCCCCTTCAAAGTGATGTGATTCGTTAATACCATATGTGGGACGTGTAAAGGATGGATTTAAAGTTATTATATATGATGTTATACTATAATTATAATATAACTCTATATCATTATTATTTCTTTCCATTAAAGTATGAGATAGAAATGAAAGTAGCGTTCATGCGTACGTTCGGCTTACCGTCTCCATGAACGGTGCATTTAATTTCTTATCCCCAAATGTAATGTACTATTAAAATTACATGTATATAATGTATATATATAATTAATGATATATCTAAATGATGAATATAATTCTGGAATTAAAATATACATACCTCTCATTTAGTTTTAATTCCACTAATATGACAAAGAAATGAAAGTAGCGTTCATGCGTACGTACGGCTTACCGTCTCCATGAACGGTGCATTTCATTTCTTACCTCTAAATGATTATGTAATATTATAAATACATGTATATGCTGGATATATATGATACATATTATATCCAAATCGGGAATTTCATTCGGGATATAAAGAACCTTTGACCACACGAACAACATGTAACTGTAAGAAGTCCACTTTCGACTTAAGAACCAAATATTGACAAAACAAACATTACTAACTTAAATGGTTACATAATGTTTATAACGTGGAAGTAAGTGATATAAAAGGAATAATAAACTTTTAAAATGTTCTTAATCAATTATAAATTAACTCAAGTTTATTATTCAGGACGTTAAAGAACGATCGAGTCAAGTCGGACCTGAGGTAAGGGACTTCGTCTCAATCTCCTTTCATTGAGGCATATTTTGTTTTATACACAACTTTCTTTTATACGGTGTATAAAACCCTTTGACTTTTAATTTTATAAAAAAGGAATCTTTTTCTGCGAAGCATTTTACTAAACGACAAAAAGGAATGTTTTTTTAACGTACGCGGTAACAACGACTTTTTCCACCGTCGCGCGTATTATTTTGTCTTTGGCTTCCTCAGCAAGCCGTAATGTTTTTAAAATAAAATAAATACCATATACTCTTTTATGTATTTTGGTATTGAAAATGGTTTTGATAAAGGATTCTATTATGTCAATATATTTATGATATATTGTGATTGAAATGTGGAAATGTTATCTTTCCTTTATATTGGTTTTATGTTTTATGATTTTATACTGGTACTTGGACATTTTAACGGGTGGTTACGTTACAAACCATATAACGGGTGGTGCCGTGAATACCAGGACGGGTGGTTACGTTATAACCTCCAATTCATTGGGTATGGAAGTCGGCCGTATGGCTATTCCATTAAGTATGTATGGAAATTGGCCGTATGGCTATTCCATTAGGTGATATGTGTGGAAGTCAACCGTATGGTTATTCCACTTAAGTATGTTTATGTCCCAAGTTACCTTTATATATTCTATGTGTTATTTATATGGGTTTTATGGTAATCCTTTGGTTAAAAAAAGGTAAGTAATGATACTTTATTCAGTGAAGATTTTTTTTACTACTTCATGAAGGTGAAGGTATTACTTTGATATAGTATACATGGTTTACTTGATGTTTGAAAAACTAACAGTTTTCATTCTTTTTGTATCCCTTACTGAGCTTTTTATGCTCACCCCAAGTTTTTTCGAAATGTTTTTCACAGGACTTAAAGTGGAATAAGGTCAAGGATGGGATCAAGGGAATGTCATGCTATATAAAACATGGAATCTAGACATCTTTCTTTTTAAAAGTTTTTATTTTATGGAAACCTAGTAGAAGTGACTACTTTGTAATCTTTTGAGATGTAATAGTTATGTTCTAATTCTCTAAAACTCTAAACTTGAAAAGATCCTCAACGTGAATTATTCATTTAATTCAATATTAAGTAAGGTTTAAGGCTGGGGCCTTATAGCAGTCAACCATCCGATGCCCAAATCTGAAACAACGAGAGCAGTAGTCAATCCAGGACTCAAAAATGACATACTGTTTATATATAATCTCTTCACCCACAGAAATGGAAAATGACTTCATTGGCGGTTTGGATAAATCAACTTCAACACAAATTCTAGGCGAAACCGGGTGGCATACAACCCTAGTTATATTGTCCGAGAATAAATAATAACCAACTGAATTCAAAATCATGAGTATGATGGAAGGGTTCTAAAATAGAATCAGAAATTCTGGAAGTCTTACCCAAATTTCCATGGTTGAGAAATCAAGATTCATATGGTAGTCATAAGACCATCAGAAGAGAGAAAAAAGGGAGCCATCATAGGTACATGGGGCAGAGGACCAAGGCAGGATCATATCCTCTTCCGAATCAAATCGAACCATTAAGTTCTTTGAATTAAGAAGACTCACAGTGCCACATTTCTGTAGATTCCATAATTCAAAGATAAAGCGATCAAAACGATCCACTGGAGGGTGTTGTTGCTTGAAGCGAGCTATCAAAGTCAGATTTAGTAGGGAAGAGGCATCAGTGAACTCTCGAGTCGTGACCGAGAGTTGCGGAATCCCATCATGCAACTCTGGAACATTGGGGGAGAGAAAAATTTTAGATAATGAAGGCAAGAAATTAGGGTTTGAGAAAGGGATAAATCGTTGATCCCCAGAGGGCTGCAGAAATCCTTTATCCACCAGGGGATGAGGGACCTGCTCGGAGGCCATCACCACCTATGGCGACAATCGCCATCTCCGAACCCTAGCTTCCATCCATAGGAAAATACATACCTCAGCTATATTATTCACTATAATAAAATTATTTAATTTCATTTATCATCAAAGGATTGACTAATATTCTATTAATGGATAAATTAAACTCAATAAAAGAAACTTCTTGAATCCAGGATTTTCACTTACTAAATTTCCCATTTAACAAATTTCCTATGATAGATCCAATAATAATTATAAAATTGAATTTTTTATATTCATATATTTTAGATTATACCAAGATATCATTGATAAATACCACAATTAAGTTATCTTGAGAATATTTTAATACTCTATTAATGATATCCATAAAACAAGGGGTTTATTAGTCAATACAAAGGGTATTATTATAAACATATAATTTACATACCTCATATGAAATAAAATATTTGGAATATATACCTTCTTTACTCCCTATTGATGATACACATAATGAAGATCAATTTTTAAAAATATTTATCTCCCTCATGTTGGTCAAAGAAGTCATCAATTCAAGTTAAATAATACGTGTTCTTTATAGTAGTGGAATTAAGTTTGATATAATATATGAAAAACCTCATAGGCTTATCCATCTTCATAAAAAAATGAATAGGGGATCCATATGGTGGTACACTAGGGGTGAAGGAATCCCTTATTACACAACTCTTTCAGTTGTTTCTTTATTTCCACTAATTCCAATATTTCTATTTTATAGAGTGATATGATTTAGGTTTTTCATTGGGTATTATTTTAACGGAAAAATTAAAATTATGATCGAGTGGATTATATGTAAATATTCAGAAAACACATCATATTATTCATGAAAAATATGTATATATTTTATTCTAAGGTCAAATTTCCCATCCATTTATTGTGTTTTCTCTTCTTATATGGTAATTTAATTAAGTTGAGCTACTGGAGGTGGATTTAGAAATGATTCAGATGATTTATCCCCCTAAAAATAATGAATTCCATATATCCTTTATGAATAATAATATTTTTCTCTTGGAAATAATATTTGTCATTATAATTTGATATCCAATACATACCAAGGATCATATCAAATTCAACCATTGTTATAATAACCATGTTTTCAAATATGGAATGTTTATTCATAAAAATATGGATTAACTTACATATCATAGTCATAAAAAATTTCCATTAGGTGTATTTATTGATAACTCCGTTCATAGGGTTATAAGAGATGGTTTAATGTTATTGGAAATCATAGATGATATAAAAGAGTGATAATATCCATAATCAAATAAATAATTATCTAACATTGATTTTATGATCAAAGTACCCACCTAAACATCTTTTAGAACTTTAACTTTAACTATAGTGATCAAATAAGTATATCCTTTACCCCTTGGCCTCTTTTCCTGTAGGTTCCCTAGATTCTTAGGGAATTTGTTCTAATAACGCCCCATATTATTATAGTTTAATCACTAGATAACAATGGATTCTTTATTTACCTTGTATTCATGATTCATATAGAACTTATATCTAAACTTATAAAATACTCTCATTCCCTTTATGAATTTACCAAGACATTTCATTCAACAATTATCACATAGTGGAAATACCATATTTCCTTTATTTTTCTTTTACTCACATCTTTTTCCTTGGTGCTCAAATAAACTCCTATTTTCTTAGTTTCCCTTACATATATAATACCTAGATAATTATTTCTCTTTCTTAATATCATATAACACTATATTATCATATGATGAAATATTTTATGAAACCATTTACCTTTAGAGTTTTTAATTAAGTCCATCAAAGAAATGGGGTATCTTTATTTTTGAATTGTGTATGTAGTCTATAGAATTATTTTCTAATATTTTGAATATAGACTCATATTTAGAAATATTATCGTCTTCCTTCTACTTTAATTTGAGGAATGTTCTCTCCATTTCATCTTGTTTCTCTTGAGGAAAATATTTCTTGAAGAATATCACTTTAAATGTTCTCTATTTCATAATTCTTATTTATTATTCTTATTTAGTAATTTTTATCAATGACCACCATTGATCAACATTTCTCTTTTAACATATACTTCCAGAATAAACAATTCTCTCTTATTACTTCCTAAATCTAGGAATATCTTCTTAAGAGACTTAATCCATTGTTTATCTACCTATAAATTATAACTTTAATTAAAGTATGGAGGTATATGTCATATAAAATGATCCAAAATTTGTGCAATATATTTTTGGAACAATAGGTTTCTCCAAATGGGAAAGTTTATTTGTAATAACCCGGGTCTGCTTCCCCAATATGACTATGATCTACTTATCTGCAACACCTATAGTATTGGATTAAACTTAAGGTAAATCCCTATATTGACTATGCATATTTATATGATTTCCCATCCTTATCTTAGGAACAATGTCAGAACAATGGAACACACATAGTTAATTTATAACATCATTATTATTGAGACATGAATTAAACATTGATATAAAGGTAAAATTTCGCAAATATTCTAAGGGATTATCAAAATTTTTGTGATATTTATGTTCTAATAAGCTTTAATTACTAATATTACATTTAAAATTCCTCTAATCCCATTGTATCAACCCAAACTCAAGTAACCCAGATCTATTGTTTACTTTATTACTAGAGTATATGACACAAGAGATCAAATACTTAACTATAAAATACTTTAAAATTATTGAGAGACTAGATATATACTTAATTCCCATAATAAATTATAAATATAAAACACATCATGAAATTATTTTTTAAATCCTTGAAAACATTCAAATATTCCTTATTTATATAATAAGTAAAGAAAAAAATAAAATAAAGGGATAAATCAAATACTCATTAAGGGAAAGCATAAAATAGAAGCTATCATGAGTAATTAATCAATAATAAATATTATAGAATAAATAATCAATAAATGTTACATTTCATAAATAAATTGAACATGAAATTTATCCATAGATAATAAAAAATCACATGGAAAACAATAACTTATTTCATAATAATGGAATTCATGATGCCAAACATCTTAATTTTCAAGCTAAGACATCGTGGTATTGTCTTCAAGAACATGTTCTATAACATCATGATCATAATGTCAAGGGATCATTTTAATACTTTATGATCTTAAAATAAATTATTTTTTTGATACATCATGATATTACCATCATGAAAGCTTATATATATGGGTTTTTATACACCAAGTGATGCCCATTCAATTTTATCTCTTGATACTTACTAATGTATCTAGGGGATATATAATTCTAAAACCCACCAATATCTTAAAAAGTATAATTCATTCCACATATATTAAATTATAAATAAAATATATAATTAATATTTATTATAAATAAATTAAAATCTATATTGAATCAAATATATAGAGAATAAATACTTCTCCAGTAAATGAAATAATCTTCTTAGTAAACTTCTTTCAATTCGTACCATATATAATAATGAATATATATTTTAGTCAACATTGATATGAAGATTGAAAAATAATATATATTAAAATAATTCATTATTATTTATAAATTATCATATAAAATATAAAAATCATATCTTCTGGTATTGTTAAACATGGTGTTTAGTTAGGTCCAGTAGTTATGCACTGAGTGAACATTGAGTTAACACTCAACCAACCTTTATTAGGGTTATTACCCCTAAGTGAATCTATAGAAAATCCTATACACACTTATTTTTATCTATATAGGGACTTAATTTAAATGGAATCACCTCTATTTAATGTTTTTTTCTAAAATTATTACTTTTAAAAAATCACTTTATTAAAATCATAAAAAACATTCTTTTAAAAGTAAGAGGAAATATATATTTTTGGCCACTTAAAAAAAATAAAAAAATATTGATTACTAGAAATATGAATTTTATTATAAAACCTAGGAAACTCTTAGTGTAACCTTGATAATAAATAATTACTATGATTGATAGAAAATGTGTTCAAGTGGTAGATGTTAAAAAACATTCTTTTTGGAATATTTATAAAGAAATTCAAAATAAACCATACATTAAAAGATTAATTTTTAAAACCTTGTAGTTAAATTAAAAAATATTTTAAAAAATCCATTAACAATATCTAATAAAAAAATAAGAATACTCTTTAAATATTTAACAGAATATAGACTTGGAAAAAAATATTATTATCCCACGAGGTGAAAGATGGTATATTTTTCTTAAAAACATTATTTTTGTTTATTTGATTACTAAAGATATAAAAATGTAACAAAAATATTAAAACCATATAAATAAAAATAAGACAATAAAATATATAGGGTTTAATAATATTAATAACATAGAAACCCTCAATTTAAATTGACACATAACCAATCTTGATAAAAAGTGTGAATGTAAAATAAACACTTACAACTTTTCTAATTTTCAAATAAAAATTCTTTAAATGATAGAACATCATATAGTTTTATAAAAAACATAAATTTTATGTAATAATATTTCAAAATATACTCATATGGTTGTTAGTAAACAATAAAAATAAATCATGATGCACAATATGAAACATTTCTCGAAGAAGGGAAATTGAGAAGAAACTCTTTCCTTGGATTCTCTCTTGGTCGATCATCTTCTAGCCTCCTGAATAACAAATAATAATTTATTAAATAAAATTTTAGAGCATTTTTCATCTATATTTAAATTTTATGGTCTTTTTATAATCACATGACACCTATTCATTGTATAGTTCGTGTTTATATTGACCACTTAATTCAGTTCATTGAATTTCTATATAACAAATTTGTAGTATTGACTATGGTAAAAGGTGTTATAAAATGGTTATATCATCTATATAATTCTAATAATTTCATGAATATATTTTTTATTCGTTATATACAATTTTATATCCATTCATGAAAGGTGGTAATATAAAAAAGAAATATATTGTTCATGGAAGCGAAAATATGCATGTATGCGTTATGACATATTCATTTTCCGAACAACTGGAAAGGAAAAAGTATATAATTATTAATATTTATAGAATCATATTTATTTAATAATTATATTATTAATTCATTAAATATATCCTTATTTCCAAGCATGTGAAGCAAATAATGAAAAATAAAATATGTCTATTATGGAGATGGTACATCATATGTATGCATGAAAACATTTTAATTACCCATTGTGATGGATGGTAAGTAGATAATGGTTATTAAATTATCATAACATCACCTTAGTATAATATTTTTTTATGTTATTATATTTGGGTTTTTAAATATTTGGACGAGGTATAAGAATAAATAAACATTAAAGATCATAGTAAGGATGATTACCTATTCTTTGGTTAACCACCTTTGCATGACTCCTTAAGGAATCTTAGATTTATATTTTAGAAATAATAAGAAATCTATGACATGGATAATTATTATGGGGAGGTATTTAGGTAGTTATTTCTTGATATAAATGGCTCAAACTATGGGAATAAGTGCGAGAATATGTCAACATTTTATAAGTGTATGGAGTGAAACTCTTGTAAATACTTAAAACTATTAAATATAATATACGTATTTCTAAAATAAAATGGTAAAAAAATTACCAATTTTATAATATATGGTGAGGGTGGTTTTATTCCTCTCAACCAATGAGAATTAAGAATTTTTTTTATGTTATCATGAAGCCTTAACCCTTTATTTTAACCCTTCTGAACCATTTTCCCCTTACCGCGATGACTAAATATTTCCATGGTTAGTATTAATTTTCTAAAAAATGAGATTGAATTTATAAATAAATTTTGAGTTTTTGATTCCAAATATGGACACCATTTAATAAAATTAAATTCCAAAATGTTTCAGAAATTAATTCTAATACTTGAGCAAAAAAATGGATAAAAACCATTTTTAGAAAAATTTATTTTAAGCATAAAAAAATATTTTATTATTATTATTTACATGATAAAAATGATATATGAATTTTAATTTAGTTTATTAAATATATTATAAAAACATTTCATTAAAACCATTAATAAATAGTTATTAAATAAAATTATTAAGATAAAGAATACATTTTCCCCCAAAAAATAGTTTTCTAAAAAATATCTCTTTTATTGTAAAATTGTTTTCTATTTATTTATAACCAATTTAAAATAAATGTATGAATGACTATAAATTTTCTAGAACATTATTAAAAAAAATTATAGTAATTCAAATAACTTGTACAATTTCTTTATTCATGAAAATTTATTTTTAAATAAAATATGAAAAATCCATCTTAGGTTAATTTAAATATATTGAATCAAAAAGATATATTAAATTTTATGAATTAATTTCTTTCTAGGAAATATTAAAATGGGAATTGTATTATAGTTTCTTAATAATGAAAACTTTAATTACTATAATTGAAGTTGGGGTGTAATAATAAATAATTAAATTAAATTAATAAATCTAACACATATGATCTTGGTCAAATCTCATGATCACTCACACCATTCAATGAAATTTCATTTAACAGTTATTATTATTCATTCCAAATATTTTTAATATAATTTTTCAATAATTAATAAATGAATTATTTATATGCAATTATTTTTAATTAATATTTTCCATGAAATTTTATGAATTCCACTAATTATTGTTAAATAAATTAAATAAAAGAAAGTTTTATTTAAATAAATTAAGTACACAATGTGTAATTTGAAGGTAAAATGAAATATTCTCCCAGGGTAATATTAAAGCTCTTTATTATAAATTTAATAATTACACATTGTGCATGAACCAAGAAATATTTTTTTTATATACACTATATGCAATCTAAATCATTTATCATGTAATAAATGATATTAACTCCATAGACTATGTCTTTTATATACATGGTGTGTTTTTTTCCATGGTTAAAGCATGTAGAATTTGCGACATGTATATCCATACCTCACACTATTAATATATGTGATGTGTAGTTATAGAAATTTCATATAGTACAAAAATTGTAACTAACCCTCACTAATTAGGTATTGGTATTCAATACATAGCGCGTAATGACATTATGTGTTGGCCCACATAATACACCATTAAATACATGGAATGTAGCTTGTGTAGAGTGATAACTATCACATAGAGTGTACTCAACCACTAAATGTCTGTAGTTTCTTTCTTTCCATGTACCATAGTGGAAATAAATATATTTTATGTAATGAAATCACATATTGATACACACAACATTCTATGAAATATGTGGCCTATAATTTTCAATGAATAATACATATTGCAAAGTATGTAGCCAACTATTGAATGTCTTTTAGTTTGTGTTTTTAAACATGCTACACCATCAGTCAATCACAACATGCAATGATTTATTGTATTGACCCACAAAAAACATTATTAAAAATAAATTGTGTACCCTGTGTTGTATTACATGACATGTACTCAACCAAAACATGTCATGGAATTGAGTCTTGTAGTCTGTAACCTTAACACCTACAGATGAGTTCTTTGATAGTTAATTACACATTTGTTTTATTATTTTTAGCTATATTATTTCAGATGGATGAAATCATCTTGATCGTTGGACTCAAAATGAAAATTTGAACTTGAAATGTAGAAAAATAATGAAAAAAGTTTGATAAATTAACTTATAACGATTATAAATTAGAATGTTATTTCTCTAATACAACTTGAAGGTTCTATGGAACAATTAAATCCTTATAGATATTTCCAATTTTATGGTTTTTCATCATATTCAATGTATAAAATCTAAAGAACACAATAAATTATATAACTAATTTCATTAAGAGTATCATTCACATTTAATATAAAATTAATTTAATTAAATAATTACCTAAATTTTGGTATTATCCTTGATCAATTTTCATTAATATTACATTGTAGTTGTAATAGAGAATCCAATAGAGGATTCCACAATACATATCCACACATTCTCCATGAATCTTAAAACAATGTTCTTGATATTCTAGGTGCTAGTATAGACGAAAAAACTATTTACCACTATTTTTGTCTATGGAAATAATTTTATATTATTCTATCTTAGGGTTCTTGATTGAGTGAAGATACGAGAATTATCCATAGGGATTGATATTTTTTTCTAACATTGTCAATGTCTAGACTATAGAAAATGATATATTATAGGTTATACAATTAGGGTTAAATAAATATAATTACTCAACGGACTTTATAATACGATCTAATTTAATTAATAACCAATGAATAATAATAATAATAATAATAATATATACAATTGTTAGGCTAGTTGTGTGAGTTTCAGTTTCTAGATGGATGAAATTTAATATAATCATAATGAGAGAAAATATAAGGGATTTATTTTTTATTACTTGATATAAGTGATAAAATAGAAACATCTAGGATTTAGATTCATCAGATGATTCAAGCTGTGACAACTAGGGGGTGCATTTTTTCATATCACTGACAATTTATCCATCAGATGATGTGAAAGATTGTACCCAACAATAGCTTAAAAAGTAGGAATAGTACACTGGGTAACCCGGTTAAGGTGGTGGGAGTCTTCGTCTACACACATGTTCATCTTTGAATATCATATTAAGTGGAATGTAGCCCATGAGAATAAGGAGATTTAGGTGATTGGAATAACTAGGTATGAAATGATGTTTAATTAGTGTATGATGACATTATGATGTGTATAAGTAATTTTAATCACTCTTCTTCTTAAGTAATCAATTTACAAAATCATTCAGTAATTGATTAGGAAACAATTCTGAATCATTTAATATAATGTGTTATTATTTTTTCCTTTGATATTTTTTTTATTTTGATCATTTCTACTAGTATTTATTATTTGTGTTAATTTTAGAGGTTTTATTTTTCACTGTAGTGTATTAGATATATTTATATACCAATCTATGAATACCATAGCATGGGGATCATTCCCTATCTTCCAAATTTTATGTGTAAATGATTTGGTGGATTATCATTTAGTGGTTTTACTATATAGTGGTCATGGATACAAAAAGTGATATTAGAGTTCAATGTTATAGTTATTTAAATTATAGTCCTAGGATAAGGTGTTCAATAACTTGGTTTATTGGAAATATCCTACCCTTATTCTTTTAAGAGGATATCGATAAGTATTTTCTAATCGATAGTTCTATATTGTATGGAAGTATTGGGATTTCATTAGTTCTAGAGGCTTGGAATCAATAAAGATTATGGTATATATAGAAAAGTTTAACAGAACTGATTTTTTGTTATGGTAGATGTATATAAAATATTTTATTTTATAAAAGGAACTCGATATTCTATTTACTAGATCCATATCATAAGTGATAAAATAAAAATAATGGGATATCCTAAATAATATATTATTCAGGTTTATATGGTTCTAACTTTCCCCGAATTTGGTGTACAATATCCATAAAGTGAAAATAGAATAAAAAATCATGAATACCATGTTTCATATGCGTGATAATATCCTAGAAATGAAAAAGTGTTCTTTCTAAGAATACTATTTGGAATAAGAATGTTGCAAGGAAGGTGTGATTACAATCACCTTAACTAATTCAATTTCATTTGAGGTTATTTAGAATCATTGAAGGTAAGATTCAAAGACCAGGAATGGTAATTGTGATTAATGTATTTATTCTAATAATCATGGGATTTGATAATGACCACTATGATTAAATATGGTGTAAATTTGGATTTTATATTCTTGTATGTACATGACTTGATCTAAAATAAGTAAATTCATAAAAAATAGATACAACTGTCTTCCAAAAATTCATATAACACGCAATGAATAGTTTATACCACTCGGTATAACTATTATCCAAAAGGAACATAAAGGTAGAGTCAGAGAATGAGTAGCTCGGTGGATGGAGTTCCCTAATATTAGATTTCTAAGAGAAAATGTCACCTAAAAAATATTATAGTTAATGGAGGGAGAACAATAAAAGGAAAGATTCTAGTAGTGGTTTTGAAAATCATATATCATAAGATAAGAGTGGCTTGATCATAAGTGTCATAAGTTCATTAGGTTATTAGGCAATTGACTCCATAGATTCATTCCAATAAAAATACAAGAGTGTAATGATGGATATCTACCCCTATGGAAGGTATAGAAAGGTTTATCTTAACAATTAAAAGGCTATACAAATATTAAGAAAAAGTGATATTTCTATCTAGAAAAAAAGTAAGGATACTTGAAATAAAGGATGCGAAAAATATCATGGTTAAGTTAAAATGTAATCTCTATTAGAAAAATGAATGATATAGGTCTTAGTACTACATTTTCAGATGGTTCATGGAATATTACATGTTAATCCATGCTATAGAGTTAAAATCTATGAATTTATGGAATGAACATATATGACATCTCAATGAAAATTGAATAAAAATTTATTTTATGAAGGGAATACTAAAGTCCGGAATCATGGATTCTAGAAAGTTTGAGGATTTAATCTTTAGAAAGAAATTAAAGGAAACACAAAATCACTAATAGATTGATTTTGTACACAAGGATGTTCAAGGGATGGATTTGGTGGAATATCATGAAGGATCAGTATTTTAAATGAATTTAATCAATGATTTCACATACAATGTGTGGGTGTAATTTCCCAGGAAAAAGTCTAAGGTGTTTGAAAATTTATTTAGATCGAGGGATGACATGGAGAAAGGTACTAGATTGAAGTTTAACTGTATTTAGCTAGAAAATGGTGGAGAGTATAGAAGCTGGAAGTTATGATAGTTCTGCTAGTGGAAAGGGGTTTAATTTGAGTAGATCATCTCAGTAAATCCGAAACACATTAGAGTTATGGAAAGGATGAATAAGACTTTGGTGGAAAATTCATAGAGTATGAAAATTCATGTGGGGTTCCCCCATGATTATTTAGGTTCAGGTTTTGAATTATTCCACATACTTAATCCAATGGATTGTTTAATCCCCAATTTGATAACAACACCTATAGATTAGTTGTCCCAGAAAGAAGGTAGATTTAAACCACCTCAAATTCTTTTGAGCACTATCCTATTTTAAAAATGATTCCAAATAATGATACAAGCTAGTGTCTAAGTCTCATGTATGTTACTTTAATAACTATGGTCATAAATAGTATGGATTTTAACTCTGAGACAATGAATCTTAGACATTTATCAGAATTAAAAAGTTTTTCTTTAATGAAATTATTCTATGGAACAATCAAAACCAAGTGGGAAATCATATTGAGATAAAATTGTCATCAATAGTTTAGGTTCACCTAGATAAATATATAAAATTTGAGGATGTTATGTATAATCTTAGAAGAATGGAAATTCAATAAATTCCAAACCATCTGGTAGAGTTACTATAAGAAGAAGATCAGATTCTATTAGTGGTTCTCAGGATAGATGTAATGAAGAGTTAAAGGACTTTGGAAAACCATGCATCAACATTTCACACTTTGGAAGTTTATTTAGTGCATGGAACTCAACCATAGGGACAACTGTGAAGATATACCAGGGAGAGACATCCAATTAAAATGTATGGGGATAATTTGTACTACTTACATATAATGAATTATGGGGAAATTAAGAGACTATTAGATTCTATACGTTTGAATGATTTAAGATAGTGGTAGTTGGAAATTAGGGATAAAATTTATTCCCAATATGTCTTTGGAACATGGGAGTAGACTGAGAGTACTACTGGGAAGAAAGTTCTTCAAAACAATTTCATTTATTAGATAAAGAAAGTGGTAGAAAGTGGAATAATTCACAAGTCTAGGATAGTTGTGAAAGGATTTTTATCAATAGAAGGTGTGTATATCTCATTAATTTTTTCACATGTAGTCAAGAATATGACTATACAAATAGTGTTGTGCATGGATACATCATAATGAATTCATCTAGAATATTCAAATTTGAATAAAAAATTCCTTCTTATAGAATTAGATAAATAAATAAATAAATAAATATATATTGATCATTCAATTGGTTTATAAGTTCACCAAACTAGAACTCATCTTCTACCTCAAATGTTTACTTTAGGTTTTTAAGAAAGTACTGAGAAATTAGAAAAGAATGTTCAAAATCATAATGTTGGAGTAACAGTTCATCCAAGAAAATGTTGACCATTTCTGTAAATGGATGTAACACCATGAATCAATTAAAATAGATCCAATGGTTATCTTAATATATTGGCACAAGATACAAGAGATTGAATATGATATAATATTACAGTTTTTTAGTCTTGGGAGACTATATACAAAAAATACTCTCAAATTACATTTGAAAAAATTAAATATAACTTAAATAATAGTGGTAAATTTATTACATCTTCTATTATATCCTTGAAATAATTCATATATCCATTATTAGAATCATAGGGAAAGGAAAATATAATAAAGGGTTAGATTAAATGCTCAGTAAGGGAGATAATATAACATGATCTACCATAGAATAAGTAAGAAATTAATAATATAAAAAAGATAAACAATTATCAAATGTGTTATATCTCTAATATCTTTAATGGAGAATATCTACATATATGACATAAAAATATAAATAATCACATTAATATAAATAAATTGTTTTATATTGACAAAATTCATAATGTCAGACATCATTATTTTATTATCAAGTATTCATGCTAAGGAATCATATTTATATATATAGGTAAGCAATATGTTGAATACCAAAGCTAGTTTTTCAAATGAGGCTTCCCAATAAATTTAAGGGATATAATGGTCCTCTCATATCACTTATATAGTCTAATTCATTAATTATATGAAAATAGTGAATAATAAATATAATACATAATCAATATAAATATTTGTATTTTAAAATAAGCATACAAAATGTCAATATTTTCCCCCAATCAATTAATAAAATAACCTGATCATAATATATCTTGAGAAATACGGTGTATGGTATCATAATATTATATCTACATTGAATCATAATAATCCTTAAAGGATGTGGATAATGTTAAAAAATATATTTTAAAAATACATTAGAAATTCACATTGAAAATATGTATAAATATCCTTTTATTTTGATTTTTTTTTTAAAAAATTCCAAAAATAATGGGAATATGATTTTTTGAAAAACTATGGATACTGATAGAGGATTCTTGGTAATTAATAATGGATATGGTAATGGGAAAAATCAATCTTATTATAAAATTTTTAAAAAATCATTTTCCCACTTTTATAAAAATTCATTAGTGCGCCATAATAGAATACAAATAAAAATAATAATTTTAATAACTTTTAATGAAATTAAAATATTTAACAAAAATAACTTTATTAATCTTTTTGAATTAGTTCGTAACTCTCATAAAAAATCTTTTGATATCATGGATAAGGAGGATAAATATTCTCAACCAAAAGAAGATAAATATGGTTAGATTTTCTTAAAAACATTCTTTTTATCTTCTTGAGTACCAAATATATAAGAAATAGAACTAATAAATTGAAAAAATAAAAATAAAAAATGATAATAAAATAAATGGGTTTTAATAAATAAATATCATATAATTCCCCCAATGTTAACTTAAACATAAACAATCCTGAATAAGAATGATATTTTGAATCAATCCCTTACATTAGAATTATACTTGGTCAGACATGATCTAATATATTATATAATAAATTTAGGACTATTATAAATCTATATTATATCTATACTTATATTTAAATTATTCTATAATTTTTATTTATAATTTATTCTTATCATTTTATTAATGATTTTTTTGTTGAAATCACTATTTGAATGTCAAATATTTCATTTTTCAAACATGTTTCAGTTCGACGGTTTTGATCCTTACACCATGGTAACAATTTAATAATCTATATAATAATTAACCTTTTATAATAATAATTTTTATAACATAAATGTAATTTTATTACCATCCATTAAAAACATTCATAAAAAATAAAAATACATCATTTAGGGAGATGGTAGACTATACATATGCATGAGAGATGTTTTAATTTTTCTAAGGGATAAATTAAAAATAAAGTAAATAATGATTTTTTTAAAGAATAATAATAATAATAAGAATATCATAATTATTCATTAAATCTGTCCGTATGTTTAGCTGTGTTAGGTAAAAATAAAAAAATGAATCACATCGCTTCATGGAGGTGGTAGTCCACACGTACGCATGAACGACGTTATCATTTTTCAGTAGATGGAAGCATAAGAAGGTAAGTGTTATATTATATTTATAAAAAATTATTTATGTTATAAATTTCATATATATTAATCAATTAAATCTTTATAACCATCCTTGTGAGGAAACGATGAAAAATAATTTCATCGCTATGTGGAGATGATAGTCCATAGGAATGCACGATTGATGGTTTCATATTCCATAGGATATAAAAGTAGATGAAAAATATATGTAAAATCATCATAATTAAATTTATATGTATTTTATATAATTATTTTATCATACTATCATGGTTATAGATGATTTAAAGTAAGTGTAAGATAAAATAAAATGAAATAACTCAGTTAAGAGTTATACACATAATATAGAAAAACTCTTTTGTTTCACACCTTAATCCTTCTTAGGTTAGTATTTTGGTGATAATAAAGCCTCTAGGTTATGGGGAGGGATATTGTAAAGTTATTTTTTAGGTATTTTTTGACCCAAATGGTTTAACAGTTTTGATGAGGGGAAGAGATGAGGTTCGTTTTATAAGCGAGGTGGGAAGAAAACTTAATACATGAAAATTTATTATATCTATGTGTAGTAATAATATCAAGTGGATCCAAATGGATATTTATTATAAAATTATACGTTTAATATTGAAATAAAACCAACCAATGTTATTTAATAAAGTATTTTGAGTGTTTTTAACCCATATCTTTGAGTTTAACCCCCTCATTAACACCTTTTAAACTTTACCTAAGTGATAAATTTTTATCAAGGTTCCTATTCATAATGAAGAAAAATGAAATTTTACTAATTACTAAATTTGAACCTCATGATTCCAAATATGAAATAAAAATTTCAATATTAAAATTATATAAGTTTTAAATATAAATTTAATCATAAATTTTAAAAATTATATAAAAAATCATTTTTAGAAAATCTTGTTTTTAAGAAAAAATAATCTTATACAAAAATAGAATTTAATATTAATTAATATATAATTAATTTGATTAGTTATAATAAAATTATCTTATGTAACTTTAAATCCAATTAATAATCGTAATTTTAAATTACTTTATTTAAATTAATGATATTGACATACTCGAAAGATGTCATTAAATCATCTAGGATGAAAAAAATTAGAAATTTATTATTGCCTAATCTTAAAATACTATAAATATTCTAAGAATAATGGAATCATGGGTCCGATACCATAAAGATGAAATAATATTAGTGTGACTTAGGAATTAAACTTTGAGTTGAATCTTCACCATGATTTGGGAAAGGTAGATTAATCTAAGTGGTTATACCAATATCCTATTGAATAAGAATGGATTAAAAATCAATTTCAAGGGATTTTTTAAAGTTATGATTAATATAACCACACACAAATCAAATTGTTCTAGATGAAGAGTTATTCTAAAATCATCAATTGACTTAGGTAAAAATAATTTGTTTTACATAAACCAATAAATGGTCCTTAGTCTAGGAGAAATTACTAATCTAGGAACAATGATCTCCACTATTAAATTAGAAAATTGGTCAAATATATTTTTCATTACTTAACTATCTCAATTAGGTTGGGATTAATCCTATACAATCAACTATATCAATTTCATGTGACTAGATAAGATTAAATGGATTATGAAAATTAATTCCAATCCAATTGAAATTCCCATATGTAAATTAATGATTCCTTAACATTATATCCCCTTACTCTCAATTCCTTACCCCAAGGAAATTAGATGTGCATGATGAAGAGGAATTAACTCATGTGGAAAGATAATAAATCAAATAAATAATGAACAGAAAGAGTATATTTATTTCAAATTATAAAAACTAAAATAACATACTTGAAATAAAAGAAAACAAACCACAATAATAATTGAAATTTGAAATCAAACCAATTTGAAAGAATAAAAGAATATTGGATAGTTTCAGACTTCATGGAAAATTCCATAAAACAAGATAGAATCAAACAAGTTAAAAATTATATAATACCCCATTCATGTTCATGATATACTAATATAAATTATATAACCCCATTGATGATACAATGGGAGTTCATAGCGTGAATGATCTTGAGGTCCTTTGGTTTGAGAGTCTTCCATAAAATTTCACTTTATGAATAGGGTTTCAAGATATGAATCCAAAAGTATGATCTTTAATACTTTTAGTATTCCTTGATTCATAGCTTGAAATATGGGGGTAAAATATCAAATGCTTCAATTTTTTTTGACTTTTACCGGTCTATTCATAGTATGAGTTAGAGTTCACATCATAAATCATATTTTACCTCATCTATTCATGGATTTAAATAAGTGTCACAGATTAAATTATCTCTATATAGTTATATCACATTTTATTTCAATATTTCCCATCATGATAAATTAATTCATGACATTAATCATCTATAGTTTCAACCTTTCAGAAAAATCTCCACAAAATTCTTCAGTTTCAATAAATATACAAAACTAAATCAATAAATCAATTCATATAATGATAATAAACATAAATATCATTGATATTTTGTTTGAAAATTTATTTTCAACTAATGTATATAAAATCCACCACACATAGATAAATTATTGTCCTCAAGAAAAAGTATCTCAACAATTATTACAAAGGACCCACAAAAATCAAAAAGCAAGAATTAGAAAAAATTATGAAAATAAAAACAATAATTATTAGAAATGAATTAGGTATTGAAGACTTACACATCTTAGGACACTAGTGACGATTCATTTTATGGTTTATATTCAAATCTATTCTCTCTTTAATCATTATCTATGAACCTTTCCTTAAGTTACCGTGCTCATTTTTTTATTTACCTCACAATGAAATTTTCCTCTCATAAATCAAGGTAAAATTTTACGATGGATTTTTTCTTGTCCATTCAATACATTATCATATCTATATTCTTACATTTGATTATAAAATCCACTCTATAAAGGGAAAAATACAAATAATCATGTGGTCTTTACACTAAGGATCAAATGATTCTGAGGATAAACTCTAAGTAGGTAATTATATAATCAAATCAAGTAAAAAAGAGACTTAACCCAAAATAATACCAAATGATCATAAAAAGTATATTGTAAATAAAATATCCTTAAAAAATGAACAACATTCCCCATACCCAATGCTCAAAGTGGCTCATAAATATGAAAATTAAGAATACTAAATGATTCCCCCGCTTGTTTTTCTTTTTATTTTTCCACTTTTTACATTTTTTTAAGTTTTACTAGGGATAGATCTAATATCCACCACCTAACCCCTATGAATGTAAGGCCATTAGTATGTTAATTGTGATTTTCATCCTTCTTATGGTAAAAACCATTATTATATATTATTTTTTAATAAGGATTAACAATAAAATAAAAATAATAGAAATCATGAACCGAATCTACAAAACATAATGAAACACATCATTAGTATAAATCATACCTTTCCACTATAAATTATTTCACACCCACAATTAGACATTTTAATATCCTGAAAATTATAAAATATTTGGGTTAGAAAGGTAAAAATAAGTATATAGTGTGTCTTAATCCTAAAAAGGTTATTTATGGATTATATGGCCTAAGTAGGATCAATGTATAATTGGTTCTAGGGATAAAGGTCTCATAATTTGAAATGACTTTATAATTTTAAAAATTATTTTCTACTATCGTAGATTTGAAAATATACTAATAAAAATTTCTAGTAGGCTTACGCATCTCAATTATCACTCATGAAATATTCTGATAAATAATATGAAAAAGTAATCAAAGAGTCTTTATTGAATTGGAATAAAAATAAAAATCACTCATGAAATGGAAAAAATATAATAATATAATAAATAATATTGTTAAATATTTAGAATAAAATAAAATCAATAAATTATTCATAATAAAAACTACCTAAAATAAAAGAATAATATATCAACTTCAAAAATTCAATCTAAAAAGCTTTTTTTTGTTTATATGATTACCAAAAAAAATTTAGGTCCAAATATGTATCTAGAAAAAAATGTCTCCTAGATATATGAGAATGGAAAAAAATACAAGTGTAATCCGGTAATTTCAAACATATCCCCCCCCACAAGCACACACACTTAGAACTAAACAATACCTCCACTTGTTAAAATATTAGGGAGAGTGGTGCACTAAAAAAAGAAAAATGACAAGAACCAAGGAAAGTTAGGGTGAAACAAAACTCCATCAATTATGGTTGTGTGCCCATGGGAAATGAGTAGACCATTCAGGATTCCAGTCACCTATAATAGAGAAATATAAAAATACCTTCACTTATACAATGGTGGTCATAATATTATGTAAGCATGTAAGTACATATGAAAAGGAAGGTGGCAGATGAAATCCAAAAACATATTTTATTCCATGAAGTTCAATAAATGGTACAATAGAATGCTAATAAGTGATAATAAATGAATCCTATATAAGAAAAAAAATAAAAAAGGAAAGATAAAGATGTAATGAAATGATATGATATGGGTTTCTTCCAATCAAGTGTGATGTTTAATTTAATCATATATATGAATGGAAAATGGTTAACAAATGAGTCCCATTGGATCATAATTTTAGTGAATCTTCTATGAACTAGAATAAGTATCCCAAACCTCAAAATTATTCTACCAAGGGTTCATCCATTTCAAATGTACCATGGGGAATCACTCATGGGGAAGTGGTAGCATCCAACTAACCCTTTGGGAAAACCACTGAAAGGGACCCTCCCACTATACAATTATGGGGAAAACGCATGAGGGAGGCCAAATGTTAATCTCAGAGGGGAATAAAATATCAGCATAGATTAATCTGATCAAGTCATTATGAGAATATTTACTAGAAATGTATGATTAATGAGTAAGTAATTCAATAAGAGACAAAAACCAATTTATTTTCTAGTAGAGATATGAATATATAAAAAATGGTTCCCAAAACATTGATAAAAATATACCATAGGAAAAATTAAGAAATTGGGTGGAAAATAAGGAAGAACTAAGATAAAGGATATATTTTTTGATAGTGGTGGTGGTGGTACACTCTCTATGTATTGGATTCTATAACTACCCCATCAAGTCAGTATCAATAATGGTTCTCAGAATAGAAGTATCGTTAACCAATGATGTAACTATGAAAATGCATGTATGTTATAGATTTTAAATTATTGATTTATTACAAAAAATAATACTAAATACAATACCAGATGATGGTCATGACTAGTTTATTTGAAAAATTAGGTACATAAAATAAATAACTTGAACGTGGGTACACCACCATTATTTAAAAACTCTATAACATTCCCTTAGAATCAATAATTCTTCTAAAATTTCATAGGATAACTTGGGGATGTACATAAAAAAAGGGGTGGGATAGAAAACACTGTAAGGGAATAATAAAATAATAGTATGATAAAAGAAATAAATTTTATAAAAGAGGCATATCAAGATGACATAAAAGGGTGAGAATCATAAACATGAACATCGAATCATAATATAATATAATAATATCATGGAAACATATGAATATGGAAACAACAAAAAACATACCATCATAAGAATATGTGGAGGATAAATTCTGAGGCATTATAACAGTGTGATTAGGATTACCTCCATTTAATCATTCATTGGATCTTAGGATATAAAAACATTATCTAATATATTAGAGGGATTTATGATTTCAGAACCTTCCATCACATTCATTTCCAGTACATATATATGTTTTCTGACATATAACATAAAAAATAATAACTTTTTCATCACATTTAATCCCGTGATTAAAAATTTTGGGTTACATACATGTAAGTACCCAACAGATGAGGTATATGTACATCTAGGTGAATAACCTTGTGTGAAATTGGGTATGGACATCCACTACACAAATGTTTGGCATTTAAAAATTGATGGATATTTTCAAAAACATAATGGGTTTACATGAAGATTCATGGGAGGGTTTAATTAGAGTGAAAGGGGATCTGAAATTACTTTTAAATCATAAGAAAAATCAAATGGATGCTTGAAAAAAATTCCAACATGATGATTTAGAAATAAAAAGGAATAATATAAGGAAAGTGCTAGACTAAAGAAGAGGAGGAGAGAATCCCTTACCTTGAGAGGGTGTTTATAAAATCTAAAGAGGATCTTATTAAGATCTTGGGGACACATTAATATAAATATAGAGAGGTAAAGGAAGGGAAAATTAATTATAAATGTATTTTTAGTTAAGAGGAGTGAGATTTTGGGTGCGTATTTATAGAAAAAGAGAGGTGGATTATTTATTAATTTTTAAACATAGATTTTGGACTCTATTTAATAAAATAAAAAAACCATCACTTGGTTTTTGACCATGGTTTCTAGCAAATATTATTGGCTTTAAATATTTTATAAGTATAAAAACTAAAATTATTAAAATAATTCACTTGGTGATTTGGAAGTGAGTCATGTTTATAAGGAATTGATTTTAAAACAATAAAATACAATATAGTTTTTGAAGTATTAATTAAAGGATTATAAAATTAATTATTTGCATTAAACAATCATAATTTTAAAAGTAAAACATAATTTTGGTCATGAATAATAATTATAGTATACATTACATCACTTTTGGGATATTATGATGTCATAATACATACTTCATATTTATATAATATTTAATTTTTACACAAAAATTTGAATATCTCATAAAATTTTAAAAAAATCACCATTGGGTAATTTTGATATGATAATATAAATAATAATAATTATTTTATCAAAATAATTATTTAAATATAATACTTTTCACTTTTAAATGAGAATACCCATTTACTGAAAAATAATATATTTATGACAATAAGAGTTTTATGATCCTTATAAAAATTATAGTGGTATTAATTAAATTATTTTACCATTTTCACATAGAATAATATTATTTAATAAGAATATTATAAGAAAATAATCTTTATTTCAAAATTCATGAATTAATAAAAAATATTACATTAATTAAATCCTTATATTTTCCAAAAAATACAATTTTGGTTTCTTCGTAACAAAATATAATTTTTATTAAACTTATTATATAATTATGTATAAAGTAATAATAAATAAGAAAAAATATAAATATTATTTCATTTAAAAGAAGATATAAAAATTCACACTATTAGGTTCAAGATACATAACCCATTATTGCCCCCATCATATTCCCTAAGGGTAATGTGTGCAATTTTGAAACTTTATTGGGATAGTTTGGCAAACATGATTTGATCCATAATATCATTAATATTGAAATTCTATCATAATTGGTTTATCTCATGATTTAGTTTTTAGATATCATATTGTTATTGGTCAAGGAAAAATCCCCATGATTCTAACTCCCTTGGAAGCTCCAATAAATGGACTTCATAGGGTATAATCCTACTAGTTGAGACCATCAATTATTTTTTATGTGTTAATTCGACTTTATAATGACCCTTAATATATAATAATAATAAATTTCATTATTAATTGGATATATTATTGATGGATATTATGATTAAAATTCTTTTAAATCTAACATACTTCAATGGTCCAAAATAACAAAAGTAGTGCAAGTGTTTTCTATAAATACATTACTTAATAAGTCATTTATTCATTCAAAAGGTAATTTAATTTATGAAAGATTTGTTCATTACCTTTATCCCCCTTTATAAATTTCAACATCAAAATTTTCATTTTATACACTAAAATAGATGGGGGTACTTTTATTTCATATCCTCTTCTAGTTCCCAAGTTTCATCTTCAAACTTGTGGTTCTGCCATAACACTTTGACCAAGTGACTTATGTTGTTTCATAGTAATTTTTCTCTCTGATATAAGATCTCCACCAGATTATCCTTGTATGAAATATAATTTTCCAGTGGTACCACCTCTTGATTTAGTACATGTGATGGGTCTGGTTTGTACTTTTTAAATAGGGATACATGAAACACATCATGTAATTGAGATTGGTTAAGTGGGTGTGCTAGTGAAAAGGCCGTAACTTTAATGAAATAAAGGATTTCAAAGGTGTAGATGTATCTTGGAATACTATTTCCCTTATTCTGAATCCTCATAATTTTTTTCCACAGTGATATATGAAGTAACACTTTATCTCCGACATTAAAATCTAGGTCACATAGATGATTATATATATATATATATATTATTTTAAATTTGCAGAGAGTTCATATGAAATTGAATTATATAAACCTCATCAATTTTATTATGGATAAGGTAAGGTCCCATCTGCTTTATCTCTCCACCATCATCCCAACATGTTAGATTCTAACTCCCATTTCTATACAGATCCTCATTTGGTGCCATTTTAATTCTATAATGGAAACAACTGTTATACAAGAACTCCACTAGGGGAAGGTTATGATCCAAAAATGCTTGTAAATCCATTAAATGAAAATTTAATATATACTATAGAGTTTTAATGGTTATCTCATATGATCCATCTATCTGATAGTGATAATAAGTACTGAAATTAATCTCTATATCCAATGCTTACTAAAGGATTCTCCAAAACCTCTAAGTAAACCTCAAATATTGGTCGGATATAGTGGATAGTGGAAGTCCATGAAGTATTTACACTTCCCTTATATATATTGTGGCAAGTTGGTTTTGTGGTAAATATTTCTTAATATCAATGAAATGTGTTGACTTTGTAAGGTGATTGACCACCACCCAGATGGTATTATTTCCATTAGATGTCATGGGGAGTCCTATGATGAAATAAATGGTTATGTTTTAGAATTTCAATATTGTTGTAAGTAATGGTTTCACAATACCATTATAAATATATAATTCCTCCTTTACTATTTTTAATAATAATAATTGTGATACAATTTGTTTAGTCTCCCTATAACGCCCTGATATTTTGTGAAATATTTTTTTCAAATTAATTTAATCTTTTTGATATTTTTAATGTTATGCAATAATGAATATATTTTTTTATATTACAGAACCATGTTTTTCTTGATTTAAATACAAAAAAACTTAGATTATGTTTTAGTACATGATACACTATTTTTTTCATATATTACACACAATACTGAGTCCCATCGATAGCTTGCATAACATGTAAAACACAGTTCTTACTGAACTACAATATATTATTAATAAGATTATTAAAATATTATTATAGCTACCACCTATCCATTGGAATGTAATTTATGAATAATATTAACTAAATTGTGAAAATATTATTTAAAAATGTATATAAAATGAATCCTTTGGTCATCAATTACTAGAAGTTAATATAAGAACTATTTCAAAATAAAGAAATTACTTTTATACGAAAACTATTTTTCTATGTACAAACACAATTTTATCTCAATAAATAAAAAAAACCAATTTTTATTAATGTTTTTAATAAAATTTATATATTATAAATTCAATCAATATTTTTCTAAACTTATCCAATAGATTTGATGGGTATAATTTAAGAATAAATCCAATTATATGAATAAAAAAATATATATTCTTCTAAAAAGTAATTTTACTGCCTCTTGATAGAGAACCAATTTTAAATCCAATATTTTTAACTTTTATAAATTTTATATGTCAAAATAAACTTTATTTTTGAAAATAGAATATAAAAATTATCTTAGGGTGATTTTTTATATATTTTTCTATGAGATTTCTTTTTTTGATGAATTGTGAAAATACTGAATTTTAATTCATAAATGATTTTTCATCTAATTTATATAAAATGTAAAATTAAGTTTTTATTTGGTTTTAAACTTACATTATATTATTTATACATAAATTAATCCAATTTATGACATTTTAACCAATTTTACTTTGAAATTGGATATAAAACTTACCAAACTTTTGAACATTTTACTTTAAAACCCCCCTTTTCATCATGTATATGTGATTAAATTTTGATTAATTTCTACCACTTATTTGATTGTAAGTTGTTAAAATAGATTAAATATTTTGAATCAGAGTAATTTATAATTTCTAATATGGTCAACTTAGTTTTCGAAAAAAGTATTTGTGAAAGTGATTGAAATTAATTTCAGTAATTAATAGAAAAATTAGATTAACAAAGGACTAAACCTTAAATTTTCATCCCAAAAATACCTAGAAAATTTTCAAAAATACATTTTTATTCATATTTATAAACTATCCTCCATTATCTTTGATTGGGACCATTATTATGGCCACTTTTTTTGGAAAAATCATGGGTGGAATTTACTTTCCAAAAATTTATAAGAATTCCACTCCCCCTCCACTATAGATAGGAACTCACCCTTGCCAATTATTCACACATCTCAAGACCTTTTTATTGACCACAATATATGATAGAGATAATATTTAAACTATATTTAATGAATATTTAAATGATTTAAACCTCAAAAATTTACCAATTTGATCTTACTTGTAATAATTTTGGATTTAGAGTGTGTTTTGGGATAAAAAGTTTAAATTTCATAATTCTAGATTTTTAACAGATTTTTATCACAGGGGTATTTTGGTCATTTATCATAAGTATATATTTCCAAATTTTGTGATTAGAATTTTTTTTGAACCCTAATTTTATTTCCATCATCTTTGTATTCAGGACCAGGGTCAGATTTATGCATCTTGAGGCCCACAAAAATCAATGAAGTTGACAATTTTTCCGGGAAGACTGCGTGGATCCCACCTCAGTAGTGGAAACATAAATCGGAATAAACACCTCAAAATTATGGGCTTACACATTTATATGGAATAGGACTACAATTATAATTCAAACATTTAATTTCATATTGTTTGGAATCCATTATGGAAGCCATTGAATGACATCATTTTGAAGGAAGCTGCGTGGAAGCTTCATCCAGAAAACATAATCAACAATAAAAAACTCATAACTCATTATAAGTGCGTCCAATGAATCTAAAATTTATAGGGTATAAGGAAAAAATATTTATAAACAACATTTATGAAGGGTTCTATAGATGAATCGGCCAATTGATGGGTCAAAAATGCTTCATCTTTTGGAAGATGAAATATCCCTATAAAGAGGAGAGGAGCTCCTACCTCTAAATGACATTCCATTCATCACCACACCATCTGTCACAAAGGGAGTTGGCTTGAGAGAGAAAAGGAGAAGGTGGATATTAAGAACCTTAATAACATTCCATACTTTGAGTATTAAATAGAGAAGATGAAGGCTTCTAAATTGATGCAAGGCTAAGCGGCAAGTGGTTGCAGACGACGAAACCCGACAAACACTCTCTTCCTAGTTTTTATTTTAATGTGTAATATATTTCTTAATTTCTCTTGAACCTATATTTTTTAATGAATCTGGTTTCATTATTTCTTAAATGTATTTTAAACAATTTTTTTTGATCATTATTCCATTTATAAAGTAGAAAAATTGATTTCTCTATTTAAAATTCTTTGGTGAGGTCTTACCATTGAGCATATAGAATTCAATTAGGTTAAATTATTTGGAGGTATTTAAGTAACTGAGTCACTTCTATAGGTGGGACCACAATAATATTGAAGTCTTAATATATTGTCTATTAAAATTTGAGTGTACACCTGAGGGTCTTTGGGGGTACATTTAGGAATTTAAATTAAGAGATATTTTTTATATACAAGGAAGATGGGAGTGTTCGAGAGGGTGTAGTTTGTCTACGACTGCTGTTTTAATCCTAATTTAAAACCCACTTTATATTTCCTTTAAAATTATTTCACTTTATTATTTAATTCAAATTTTATATTCAAATTTTTAATAAAATCCCCATTTTCATTTATGCAAAAATAACAAAAGTGACAGTTTTGAAACATGATATGAATCCTCCTGTGGTCACCACTATGCTACATTAAAAATGAAAATATTGATTGGGGTTTTTATGACACAAAAAACACTCACATCAACTGGCGTCGTTTCCAGGGAGGTTGCAAGAGTTGATTTTATTTTATTTTTTTCTTGCATGACCCGAACTTCTAACCCAAACTTGTTACCTTTGGATCCCAAAATTGATAAAACTTCTCACACTAGGGTTAGAGATACTAATCTTCAAGTTGCAAGTTGTGAATCATCCACCAACACACCTAGGAGGTACTTAGTTGAAACTGAAATCCAAATGGCTGAAAATAGAACTGTGAAAGAACTGGCTTCATCCTATGACGGAAATCATGAAAATCCTTTAGAGTAACCTGATGCACCTACTAGATTTGAAATCAAGTCCAGTTTCATCCACCAGCTTCCCAAATTCAACGGGTTTCCCAGTGAAGACCCACACAAACCACTCCAAGAATTCAACTACTTTTGTGTCAACATAAAACCTCATAGAGTCGATGCTGATCAAATGAAGCTGAGGTATTTTTCTTTTTCTCTAGATGAAGTTTCTAAGGAATGGTTTTTCTATTCTCACTCAACCTTGATTAGAAATTGGAATGAATGAAAAAAAATTTTCCTTGAAAAAATTTAACCTGCATCTAGAACTACCTTAATTCGAAAGGAGAATTGTGGAATTAGGTATAAAAAAGGAGAAACACTTCATGAATACTGGGAAAGGTTCAAACGTATTTGTTTTAGTTTCCCCACAACATCAAATCAGCGACCAAATTCTCAATCAATACTTTTATGAAGGATTGTGTCTCACTGATAGAAGTATGATCGATGCTGCTACAGGATAAGAATTAGTTGATAAGATACCAGCTGCTTCTAGGATTACAATTGCAAACATGGCCCAAAATGCCCAACAATTTGGAACAATATGCCTTCTTCATGTCAAATATTCACAATAATTATCTACTACTAGTCCTGAAAACAACACAATTGAAAGTTAACTATCTGATCTTACCACCATGGTAAGGTCAATGATGTTGTCTAACACCCCACCAACTCAATCCAAACTTGAATCAGGTTTCCAAATGCATGTCCACTATGGGATTTGTTCTTCAAATGAACATTTCAGTGACTAATTCCCTCAAATTCAAGAACCTCCTGAGAATTGAAATGCAATTTTTCCTGGAAGACCATTTCAATCAAACCAAAAAAGACCATTTCAAAACAACCAAAATTTCAATCAGGGATGGAACAATAACTCAAATGAAATATTTGGTCAGCCTGAACAACCAAGAGAATTATTCCAAGGAAAACAACGTAATTATCAACCAAGATATTTCAATGAGAAAGACAATGCTCATTCTAGAAGCAAATTTCAGCCTACCCCTCCCACTAAAAAATCTAATAGTAACCTTGAATAAGAAATGAGGAAACAATAAGAGGAAATAAGGGAACTAAAATAATTATCAAAACAACACGATAGAAAAATAAATACCTTGATAACTCAAGTGGGTTAACTTTACTCTAGTATTAATTGCACAAAAAATCAAATGAGTGGTGGTTTACCCTCACAACCAAAAGTAAATATGAGGAATAATGGGAAGGATAATGTTAGTGCAATTAAACTCAGGTATGGAACAAAATCGAACAACCCTAAAATTAAGAACATCAATCCTGCTACCAACACTATTGATAAAAATCCCACCCTTGATGAAAATGATGATGAATCTAAAATTGATAGAACCACAAAGTCAAAGGATGAAGTCTTGTTTTAATGAAAAAATAATGATTGGAAGAGGATGTCTAGTCCTTATTTTTCTCCAAAACATACTTAGAATACACCATAAGCATTCAAACCTGCACTACCTTATCCAAGGTGTGAACCAATGCCAAAGTCAAGCCCTGAAAAATAATTGGATAAGGAGGTTTTGGAAACATTCAAGAAAGTAGAAGTCAATATTAATTTGTTCGATGTTGTGAAACAAATTCCAAGGTATGCTAAATTTCTGAAAGACACGTGTACCAACAAGAGGAAGTGAAAAGGAGGTGAAAAAGTAAACATAGGAAATAATGTTTCACCCATGATTCAACATACCCGTCCTGTCAAGTGTAAAGACCCTGGGACATTTACCATTCCCTGTACCATTGGGAAATGTGAATTCAAATATGTGATGCTTGATCTAGGGGCCTCCATCAATGTCATGCCACATTCTATATACTCATCTAATCAGGTTGGAGACTTGAAACCCTCTATAATTATCATTCAACTTGCCAACCAAAGTACCACCAAACCTATTAGAGTTATAGAGGATGTTCTCATTCAAGTGAGAGACATGATTTTTCCTATTGACTTTTATGTTTTGGATATGGAAGATGATTGGTTCAGCACACATGCTCCCCTCATCCTGGGGAGACTATTTCTAAAAATGGTGAAAGCGATCATCAATGTTCACAATGGAACACTTTCAATAGAATTTGGAGGATATGTTGTTCATTTAAAATTTTTTCATTCAATGAAACACCCAGTTGAGGATCATTCAAATCCCCATGTAAACATGATTGATTGGTTTTCCTATGGAATGTTACCTATTTTTTTTTGTGATGAAATACCAACTGATGTGAAAAAAGTTGGAAATTTTTATGATACTAAATCAAATAAAAATGAGGATGAAATTGGAGATTGTGAAGAGTATTGGGATGTTGAGACTGAATATCTGAGCATTGATGAAGATGAATTTCTTGAAACCATTGAAACTGTTAGTGGTATCCCAGAAGAGGTTTCCAATTTTTCACATGATTTTTTTTGATATCATGGAAAGATATCACCATGATGAACATGGAGCTTTACTAAACAATCTAACTTCTGAACAGTTCCCTATTATCAATGAAACCAACCCACCTATGGTAGAATTGAAACCCCTTCTGGATAACATCAAGTATGCCTTTTTAAGTAATAATGAACAATTCCCTATAATCATCTCAAAATATTTTTCAGAAGTCCAGGAAAACCAATTGTTGGAAGTTCTCAAGTCCCACAAGGAAGCCATAGGATGGACACTCTGATATAACCGGAATCGGTCCCTCAGTTTTCATGCACATAATTTTACTAGAGGATAATGCTAGACTTGTAAGAAAATTTCAAAGAAGACTGAACCCAACAATTCTGGAGGTTGTGTAGAAAGAATTAACCACCCTGCTGGAAGCTGGAATTATTTTTCCCATATATAATAGTCAATGGGTAAGTCCAGTCCATGTTGTTCCTAAAAAAGGTGTCTTTACATTCTCAAGGAATGAATTTCGTGGTATTTTCCCCATAAGGCTTCGAAATAAATGGAGAATGTGTATTGATTACAGGAAACTCAATTTGGTTCCAAGGAAACACCACTTCCCATTACCATTACTTGATTAAGTCCATGAAATACTAGTTGAAAAAACCCACTATTGTTTTCTTGATGGATTCTCTGGATATTTTTAAATACACATTTTACCAGAGGATCTAGAGAGAAACACCTTCACATTCCCCTTTGGAATTTTCAAACAGAAGGTTGCCCTTCAGTTTATATAATGCCCTGGGAACTTTTCAAAGGTTTATGATAAGCATCTTATCTGAATTTTTGGAAACTTTCATGGAAGTTTTTCTGGACGATTTCACTTTGTATGGATCATCTTTTGAAAGTTGTTTAAAAAGCTTGGAACATGTCCTTGAAACATGCATTGAATAGAACCTTGTTCTAAATAATGAAAAAATGTCATTTTATGGTTGATAAATGGATCCTTCTAGGACATGTTGTATCCCATGATGTAATTAAAGTTGATCAATCCAAAGTTGTGGTCATTTCATCATTACCATACCCAAAAACTGTGAGATATGTGAGATCCTTCCTTGAGCATGCTGGATTTTATAGGAGATTCATTAAGGATTTCAGTACGATTGCACTTCCATTGTCCAGATTACTCAAAAAAGATGTCTCATTTGTCTTTGATGAGAATTGTATAAATTCATTTCTTGAGATGAAACAAAGACTGATAACCCCTCCCATTGTTAAACCTCCAAAATAGGACATTCCCTTTGAAATCATGACCGATGCATCTAACTTTTCTCTTGGGGAAGTATTGAGTCGAAGGATAGAAAAGAAATCTCATGTAATTTCATATGCCTCACGAACTCTAGATCAAGCCTAATCAAACTACATAACAAATGAGAAAGAACTGCTGGCTGTTGTCTTTGCTCTAGAAAAATTTAGAAGTTATCTTCTGGGATCCAAGGTGATTTTTTTCACCGATCAATCTACAATCATATTTTTGATGAAGAAACATGATGCAAAACCAAGACTTCTAAGATGGATTTTACTTTTACATGAGTTTGATGTTGAAATAAAATATAATAATGGATGTTAGAACCTTTTTTCTGATTATTTGAGTAGGATACCAATTATTAAGAATAGAAAACATCAGATGTGTCCACCAATTAAGGAAACCTTTCCAGATGAGGATTTATTTGCTGCTCAAATTGAAATACCATGGTTTTCTATTCTTGTGAACTATTTGTATTCTGATGAACATCCACACTGGTTTTCAAAACATCAATTTGATAAACTTGTGAGTGATTCAAAGAAATACATTTGGAATGATCCTTATTTATGGCACATTGGTAGTGATCAAATGATACGAAGATGAATTACAAACTCTGAATTTCAATACATCCTAAATTTTTGCCACACATTAAACTATGGAGGACAATTTGGACCATAGAAAACAACAAAAAATGTTCTTGATTATATATTGTGTTGGCCCACCATTTTTAAAGATGCTTTCAAATTCTGTAGAACCTGTAAAAATTTTCAATTCCAAGGAAACATTTCCAAGCGGAATGAGATGCCATAAAAATCACTTTTGTTTTGTGATGTTTTTGATGTTTGGGGAATGAATTTTATGGGGACTTTTCCTAATTATTTTGGATATCTATAAATCTTGATAGCTGTTGATTATGTGTCCAAGTGGGTAGAGGTTATGCCCACTCCAACTGATGATTCGAATACTGTGTCCAAATTTTTGATTTTTTTTTCAATGTTTGGATTTCCAAAGTTTCTAATTATAGATCAAGGTACCCATTTTTGTAATAAGACTTTGGAATATATTTTGAAGAAATACGGTGTTAATCATAGGGTCTCTATACCATATCATCCTCAAACAAATATAATGGTTGAGTTATCTAATATAGAGATCAAACAAATCCTAGAAAAAATAGTGAACCTAAATATATAGGATTGAAGTTTAAGAATTGATGATGCTATTTGGGCCCAAATAATTGCTTTCAAAACCCCAATTGGAATGTCACCATTTAGATTAGTCTATGGAAAATATTTTTATTTACCATTTGAGTTAGAACACAAATACTTTTGGGCTGTAAAAACATGTAACAAGAAGCTATATTCTGTTGGGAAAGAAAGAAAATATTGTTTTTAGGAGCTGGAGGAGATTAGAAATAATGTATACGATAGCTCTAGGTTATACAAAGAGATAATCAAATCCTTTCATGATGGGAGGATTTTAAACAAAAACTTCAAGGAGGGAGACAAAGTTCTACTACTTGATGCTAGATTGAAACTCTTCCCAGGTAAATTTCGTTCCAAATGGTCTGGCCCATTCATCTTTACTCATGTTTTTTTTGCTGAAATATAGAATATAGATCAAAACAAAGGGAAATTATTCACTATCAATGGGAATAGGCTTAAGCTGTTTAGAGAGAATTTACAAGATCCTCCAGGGGAGGAGATTCAACTTCATGATGCAGAATACAATTAATGACAGGTTGTGTCTTTCCTTCTCATTTATTCTTGTTATGTCTTTAATTTCCTAAATTTAATTCTCAAATAAATTTGATTCACAATGAAGACATTGCATAGAATAAGATTGGGGGGGGGGAGGAACAATGTTGGGTAGATTAGGTTTTTATGAGCTTTCATTTGAAATAATTTTTTTTCTTCTTCTCAAATTTTCATTCCATTCATGGTGTGTTTATTTTTCAAATTGTATGTATTTTATTTTCAAAATTTTCCTATTAAAAAAAAGTTTTGGAATTTCTTATATTTCTTTTGAAAACCATGCCAAGTAATGAACCAATTAATCCTTTGAAACTGAACATAAATGAATTCTGAAAATGGTATTGTTTCATGTTCAAAAATTTGGAAAAATCTTGAAATGACCACTGATTTTTAAATCTCATGACAGATATCACTGAAATTGTAATTAAAATTCTCATTCCTGTGATGCCTCTAGACCCATTTTTACATCTTCTTCACATTCACCTCTTTCTTTAGAGAACCAATTCGTGTTTGTTTAAACCAGAACTTGATTTATTTATATCAAAACATGAGGGCTAAGATACTTGTGATCAAAATGATTGAGGCATTTATTTGGATATTAGAGCCCCCTTTTTCATGATTATCCTTTTTATTTCGGCCTTCCTTGAACATTTGATCTTTATTGATCCCTTAGTATACATGTATATCCTATTAGATTATCCACATTACTAGCCAAATTTTCCTTTCTAACCATCTCTGGAAGTAAAAATGCATGATCTAGTTGAAATTATGTGTGTGTGTGGGGGAGGGGGGGGAGAAGACATGTAATGTGATACCTCATTTGGAGGACATTAAAACATTGAATACATATTTCTGATACTGGAATATATTTTTCTGAGAGCTGTGACCATATGGAGCTTTCAAATGAAATGGAGCAGTGCCTATCCGGAGCTCTCAAATAAAACAGAGTTGTGCCTGTCTGGAGCTCGTAATAGAAATAAGCTATGCCCTATCTGGAGTTTTTTAAAAAAAATGTCATATTTTCTGCTGAAATATTGATGGAAAAGAGATAATTGTAATTGATTATTTTTTATAGGATAATATGAAGGAGACCACACTTGAGTGAAAATTATAATCATGCATTTATGCTTCAAAAAGAGTCAAAGCCTCATTATTCAGCCACAAAAATTTTTACATGTAAATCCTCCCAACCCCAAACCACAGAAAAACCTTATAAAGTTCTCATGATAATCATATGTTCGTTTCTCACATCAGGTGGATATGTATAAATTTATCAAGCCTATGGTAATTCCTACATGATTTGGATGAGAAAAGCCTTGTCACAAATCTATATTGTGTACTGAGAGAAAATAAATACGAGGTAAGTGTGTTGTGTGCATGTGAAGACAAAATAAGTGGAAATGGATTGAATGATTTGAATTTAGAGTTTTAAATATTTGTTTTTAATGAGGCATGATATCTTTTTAATTCTTTTTGGTAAATTCTTAAACTCTAATGGTATGTATTTTATTTTTCTTGATTCCATGCTCACCTGTCCAGGAGTCCAAGAGCCAAGTGCTGGGGAATTGATAGAGCTAACATTTCCAATATTTGTAATATATATTTAAATTATATAAACATCACCAATTTCCCAATTTGATCTTATTTGATACAATTTCAGATTTAGATTGTGTTTTAGGATAAAAAGTTTAAATTGCATAATTCTGTAATTTTAACATATTTTTATCACAAGTGTATTTTGGTCATTTCGAATAAAATATATTTCAAACTTTTTTGATTCAATTTTTTTTTCAAACTCTTATTTTATTTCCATCATCTTTTTTCACAGGACCAGGGTTAGATTCATGCATCTTGAGGCCCAAAAAAATCAATGAAGTTGACAATTTTCCGGGTGGACTGCGTGGACCCCGCCTCAGTAGAGGAGACATAAATCGGCCTAAACATCTCAAAATGATGGTATTATACTAGGATATGGACAATAAATCACATTTGTGTTCACAAATTTAATTTCATACTGTTTTGAATCCATTATGCCAGCCATTGAATGACATCATTTTGAAGAAAGCTGCCTGGAAGCTTCATCCAGAAAACGCCATCAACAATAAAAACATCATAGATCATTATAGGCGTTTCCAATTATTCTGAAATTTGGAGGGTGTATGGAACAAACATTTATGAACAACATTTAATAAGGGGTGAACATGTGAATCAGACAATTATTGGGTAAAAAATGCAACAACTTTTGGAAGATAAAATCTGCCTATAAAAGGAGAGGAGCTGCTCCCTCTAAATGACATTCCATTCATCACCACACCATTCGTCACAAAGGGAGTTGGATTGGGAGAGAAAATGGGAAATTAGATATTTATAACCTTAAGAATATTCCATCCTTTGAGGATTAAATAGAGAAAATGAAGGCTTCTCAAGTGATGCAAGGCTAAGCGACAAGTGGTTGCAGACAACGACACCCGACGGACACTCTTCTGAGTTTTGATTTTAATGTGTAATCTCCTTTTGAATTTCACATGAACCTATATTTTTGAATGAATACGGTTTATTTATTTATTATATATATTCTCAACAAATTTGTTTGATCACTGTTCCGTCTATAATGTAGAATAATTGATTTCTCTATTTAAAACTCTTTAGTGAGGTCTTTCCATTGAGCATAGCGAATTCAATTAGGTTCAATTACTTGGAGGTCTTTAAGTAATTGATTCACTTCTATATGCGTAACCAAAATCATATTGAAGTCTTAATATGATGTCTATTCAAATTTTAGTGTACACCTGGAGGTCCTTGGGGGTACATTTAAGAATTTAAATTAAGATATATTTTTTATATACAAGGAAGAGGGGAGTGTCTGAGAGGGCGATGCTTGTCTGCAACCTCTGTTTTTAATCCTGATTTCAAAACCACTTTATCTTTCCTTTAAAATTATTTTAATTTATTATTTAATTAAAATTTTATTTTTGTATTTTTAATCAAATCCCTATTTTCATTTTTCAAAAAATAACAAAAGTGACAGTTTTGCAACACGATCTGCAACCTCCTCGAGAGACAAACCTGTGGTCACCACTGTGCTACATTAAAAGGGAAAATATTGATTGAGGTTTTTATGAAAAAAAGTGATCAAATAAATATACTCAAATTATCTACCCAAATTCATCCCATAATACTATAATCCCCCCAATTGGTATAAATCCAACCAAGGAAGCTCGTTGGTGGAAACCAATCAAGCTCTTTTGTTTTATTTTCATTCTCCACCCACTAAAATTTTATTATTACATGATTATATAGTAACCTCAGTATAATAAATATACTTATATTTTTTTTATTCTTATTGTTTTACTTACACTTACACACCCTTCCATCTAATAGGTAATGAACTTACCGTTCTCGTGTACGATGAACTACCACCTCACGAAATAATGTTGTTCGTTTTTTTATTTACAACCTATCATGGTTGGGAATTATGATGGTAAATATATTTTTATTATATATATATATATGATATTTATGATATATTTATTCTTCTTGAATTTTTATATAAAACATAACTTCATTCTTTCCATTTTGTGGGAATATACTAATCTCATTTAGGGAAGTGTGGACTACCGTCTCCTCAAAGTGATGTGATTCATTCAAACTCTACATGTAATGTATTAAGGATTAATTTAGTAAAATTATGTGATATATATGGAAAAATAATTGTAATGTAATTATATTATATATAAATATATTTCATTAACTTTCTTTTTTTTCAATATGATAATAAAACAGAAACAACATTCATGCGTTCGTACGGCCAACCGTCTCCATGAATGACGTATTAAATTTCATATTTATGTATTATATAGATTATTATAAATACATATATAATTAATTTATAGTATATTTATATAAGTATTTAAATTGTTTAAATAAGTAAATCATGTTCTATGTAAGAGGATTAATAATAACAAGCAAAAACATATACGAAAAACAAAGCAGATACTACCCGAAATGTAACAATAACAAGGCGTTGTTAATAAATGGGTAATATAAATTCATAACCAAATAATATATTGTATTATATATAATGATATGTTTCTATGGTAGATATATATTAATCATATATTTATTATACAGAAGGTTTTAATATGTATGATGAAATTCAAGATTTAAGGTAAGGGAATTTCATCTCACTTTTTATTTATGTGAGATACATGCCATATTCACCACTCAATTCATTTGTGCGATTTATATAATTCACAAGGATTTATTCTACAATTAATATAATTAAATTTATGGGTATTTACATATCCAATTTATGATATTTATTTAATGGGGCTTATGTTTTAAAATTTACCAAATTGATAAAGTAACTTTGTCACACTTTTACTTCTTTGAGACACATGCCATGTTATAAACCTACATTATTCTATAAGGTGTATATAATATATTTTAAATTTTATTAATATCATTTTTAAATAATATTTAATGCTTTATTTTATTTTATTCTTTCCATTTTATTATGATTTAATTTTACTTAAGTGGTAATAGTTTATTGCTACAATCTCATCATTTGTCGACATTATTTTTGATTTAGATTTCATTGATGAAAACTTATGATCCATATCTAAAGTTACATAATGAATTTTATTACCGTAAGATTATTTGTGTTATATCCAATTAATGGTATCATTTTTTCACTCTTTGATAATTAATATAATTAATATTTTTTAGGAAAATCTGACTTCATTTCTCATTTCTTTCGAAAATCCACGTTCTTTCAAAATAGTGTTTTCTAAAAATGTTTTCAAAAATGTTTTTATATTATCCTATAATTTTTAAATTAAAATTTTACCCATGTTTTACCTTTCTAAAAAATGGTTTTATAGATGAATCTTTTTTTCTATTTTCTGATCGAGGTAATTTACTAAACTTTCATTGTGCAAAAGGAATGTTCGACACATATAAATTTATTTTTCATCAGACCCACTTTCATTTGAAGTTTAATTTTAATGTTTAAAAAAATTATTTTTTAAGAAATATGTTTTTCCTAATATTCTAAACATTAATTATTTTTAAAGGTATTTTCAAAGAAAAATGTTTTCAAAAAAATGTGTTTTGTTTTAAAAAATGTTTTGAATGATTTTAAAAGCTCCATTTATATGATTTCAAACAGTTGTTTTCAAAGTAGAGGATTTAAATTATTTCAAAGATTATTTTATAATGTTTCAAATTATTTTATTTTTTTTTCAAATTTTCTCAAGAATTTTTTATATGTTTTCAAGGAAAATTGTTTTCAAAATGTTTTCAAGGAAAAAGGTTTGCCAATTTTTTTCAATATTATTAAATATGTTTTAAAGGAAAAAGGTTTTCAAGATTATTTTATATTTTTTCAAGGAGAAAGGATTTCAAAATATTTTCATGATTCATTTATATTTTTTCAAGGAAAATATTTTTCTAACTTCCTTTATAAATTTTCATGTTTATTTTATATGAAAATTATTTTAAATTGGATTTATGTTTTAAATTTGTTTTTTAAAATAATAATAGATATTTTCATTAGGAAATATTTTAAAATAAATGGTAAGTATCTCTTTATAGGAAAATGATTTATAAATTTTTTATGAAAAGGATTTTAATTGAAAGGCTATTTAACTTAAGAAATGTTCCATGTAGTTTTTAAAAATACTTCTCCATATAATATGAAATAATTTAGTATATTTTATTATTTATCAGGGATATAATACATTAATAAAATTAAAATTATTTATTTAGTGGTTTATGTTTTGATGGAATGATGTTTATGACACTAGTTCCTCTTCCATGGGTTATATACTTTTGAATTTTTTTTCTTTTCACGGGTAATAATTTGATGAAATGACTATAAAACCTATCTATTTTCCCTAGGTAATGATATGATAAAATTTTATGGTACTTATTTAGTTTCATGGGTTATGATATGATTTTTATTATAACAATATCTTTTTATTGGTTATGGTATGATGCAGGTTTTATTATCATGTGTCACATATATGTATGATTTTATTATGTGATGGGTGTGACCTATATCTCCCTCTAATTAATTGGGTAAAGATTTATATCTCACATGATGATGATGGTAATCAAGTCTATATAATTTATACACTATGGATGATGGGGAAACCCGATCTACTATGGGAAGATGGGGAAACAAGATCCATTATGGGAAGATAGGGAAATGAGATCCACTATGGGAAGATGGGGAAACCCAATCCAATATGGGAAGATGGGGAAACCTGATCCCTTATAAGAAAAATAATGATATTGGGGATGGTGTTGTGTCCCTCCTATCAGGTGTAATACCAATAAATTTCCCTGATAAGTTATGGCAATGCTTATTGACTTACAGAGAATGATATTACATGTTTATGTGTATCCCACAATTCCATGTCTAACTCTTATTTTATGATTTAATAGCTTATGATCTTGATTACATTATGATTAATACCTTATGAACTACTAATATTTCTTGCATGATTTATATTTATGATATTTTATATATAGTGCATGATCATATAATGTTTTGATCATATTATCACACCCTTATTCTCATGATTATGCCTACATATCTCCCTTTTTTACCCTTACCGAGCATCTGAGATCACCCCATTTTATGTTTCTTTATAACGACCCAACCATAGATAGCTCAAATCCGGTGTATTCTACTATTAAATTGGAATGATTACCAGGAATCAATCCGGAAGGACCAAGAGTTTAGTAGTCATGGTAAACTAGATACATAAATGAGTATATCATTACAAATGGAGAAACTAATTACAACATATTTTTTCTTCTTTCTAAACAAATAAATTAAATTGAGGATAACTTTATTTCATCCAGTATATCCTTTCTCATTTTTATTACTTATTCGATTTATGGGGAAATGAAACTTAATAAGGGTGAGATAAAAATCTTATTAATGGTAAAATATAGTGAAATAAATAATAAATCAATGAGAATATTCAATATGGAAAAGTAAATAACAGAAAACACATTCCATTCAAATAACTAGATAAGGAAAAATAAATATAGAAAAGTAATAAACTAAAACATGTTATATTTAATCAATGAAATGAAAATTAAATGTATCCATAGATATATCAATTATAAATCTCATGGATGAATAATAAATAAAACTAAATGAAGGAAATACTTGATTATTGGACACTATGATTCCTAGGTATATGGTACCTTTACCGTCAAGACCTTTCACAAGACAATTTACAAAATATCTGGTAAAATCCCATCTAAGGAAGCTATCCAAATGAGTCATCCCTTTAAACTACCCATGCATCTAGGTGATATCTATAACTGGGACCCACCAATGTTGTTCTAGTCTAAAAAAATCCTTATATATTGAATAACTGATTTAACAATGTGCCTTATCAAATATCCATATGGATTCAGAGATACCGATTTATCAATATTTACCCAAATAATGGAATAAAATTCAAATTAAACACTATATAATAATGAAATATTATTTAATTAATGGAAATATCCATTATAAATGATATGGTAAAATAGGTTAAATTCAATGTTTAATGATTTGGATATTTCAAGGGGAAAAAAGGAATTAAGAAAGTTAATTTGAATACTATCCTTATCCAAATTAGTAATAAACCATGCAAAATAATATTAATTATGGTATCAATAAATCATACCCAAGTGGAGTAAAATAAAGGGATGTTTTTTTATGAATAGAAACATTATAAAAATATATTTTAAAAACATTCTTGAGGAAAATATCCCTTGGTTTTGAAAAACCTTTTGAAAAACCATTTCTTTGAAGTTAACTTTAAAAAACACATTATTTAAAAATTAACCTTTTAAAAATGAAAAGGAATATTCATAGGAATGATATTGGATAAATTCGTACATGTCATATGAGTTAAAAAGAAACATTCCATTTTCAAGGTAAAAAGGGTTAGAAAAATTCCTAGTTTGAAAAGAAAAAAGAAGACTCCTTTGAAAACACTGATAAAAGAAAAAAGGAGTAAAAATTTATTTAACAAATCAATTTAAAATAATTTTTGAAAACATTTTTAGAAGAAATGGGTTTTAAAATAAAACAGATTCTATGATTAAAGACAGAAATTTAGTCTGGTTTTCTTAAAAACATTTATAAAACATATTCAGTACCAAAGAGTGGAAAAGTTGTGCTAATAAATAAAAATGTTCATGAATTACCAGAGGAGAGAAAAAGTAAAGGTTTTATTGAAAAATTTTAATATGATTTCCTCAAAATAAAATACAATTTAAATATAATTAATGTTATTATTAAGGATAATAATATTTAAACATTCTAAAGTGTCCAATACCACTTTTAAACATTTTAAATCATAAACCTGATGAAGAAATAATATTAAATGAAAGTATTAAATAAAATTAATATAAATTAATTCATTATATAATATATAAAAATGATTAGTAGATACTCCAAACTAAATATGTAAGTGAATAACATGAAATTTATCTCATAGAAGTAAAAAGTGAGATGAAAATTCCATACCCTGCATTTCCTTTCGAGTGAACATCCTCTAACCTCCTATATAACCAACTTATGTTAATTTTATAGTTTATTGAGAAAATATTTCCTATTAAATTTTAATTTAATTTTAAATATTACTATGTGGCATAAAAATACTTAAACAATTAAGTTTATGTCAGGTGTTTTGACCATATTTAGTTTATGTATCAAAAATGACTTTGGTAAGTCAATATAGTCAAAGGGGTCATTATATAACATCTTTAGAATAATAATCATGAAATAATTATTATATTTATACATAAATTATAATTTTAAAATAAATTATTAAATATGGTTTTCAAAAATTAATCAACGTTACAATCATGAAGATGGTAGACCGTATGTACACATGAGTAACGTTCTCATTTTTAATGATTGTTATGGAAAGAAGGTTAGTAACACCATATTATTCCATAATGATAATTATATTATAAATATCATTTTATTTAACCATATATGATTATATATATATATATAATTTTTTTGTTGTAAAATAAATCACCTCGCGTCAAGGAGGCGGTAGTTCACATGTCCATGAACGATGTTATCACATTCTAAGTGTGTGAAAGGGTAATAATGAAAATGATATATATAGTATATTTAAAGAAAGTTAATTATATCATAAATATCATATATATGTTTTGTAATGTCTCATATGTTTAATTATAATCATATTTTATACATTCCATGTATTGTGTGAATGAATCACATCTCTTTGAGGGGGTAGTATTCTACACTTCCTTAGACATTGTTATCATATTAATGAAAAATGAAAAGTACAGAGATATTAGTTGTAAAATAATTACAGAAGATTAAAGGAATAATAAATATCATATATATCATATATAAATAGATTTTTCCATCATAATTTCAACCATGATAGGTGGTAAAATTAAAATTAACAATCATCGTTTTGTGGGGCAGTAGTTCATTGTACACAAAAATAGTATGTTCATTACCCATTAGATGGATGTGTGTGTAAGTGTAGGTTGAAAACATTACATAAAAACATCCTAGTATATTTAGGATACTATAGTTGTTATATAATTAGGAAATAAAGAGATTTTAGGTGGTATAGAATTGAAATTAAATTAGAGAACTTAAGAGAAGACATTACCTCTTAATCGAGTAACTTCTTTTAGCTTATACCAAAAGGATTCCTTGGAAGGCTTTCTGCCCAAAGGTGAAACGAAATGAATTTTAAAAAAGGAATGGATTATTGGTTTTTCATTTTTAATCTTTAATTTAATCATGGAAGTGGTATACTATAGCCTAGGGAAGGACCGATGAGCATCTGGGATGGTTCATAGCCGAGAGGTCTAAAAAAATGGGTTGTAGGCTGGGCCACGCGATTAGGGTAAACCATGTGACACAGGCTGCACAGTTTGTGTAAACCATTTGACTACATAAAAGGGTAACTAAAAGTCCACACTTTTTATTTTCAACCATGAAGACAGGGCGCACGTCCGTGTGACCTTCTGTAGATAGTGGACAGGGCCTTAATGCACGGTTTGCACACGGATTGTAAATCGTGCACATAAACAATGCACAATGGGTTTTCGGAGAAAATTATCATTTTTCACCACTAAAAATCTAACATATTTATTATATTTCTCCCTACCTCTAGAAAACATTACAAGGTTCCTCCTCCCATAGGTTTTTCCAAAAATCCTCTCAAGCATCAATCATCTACAACTTCTTCCTTCAATGTTGGATTCTAAATATGTCGAAGGAATTGGATTAACCAAGGTAAGGTAAACCCCACGTTCCATTATTTAATTGGTAAAACTCACCTTTTATTACACCTTTTAGGATCATTCTCCCTATTTTTAGGGTGTTGTACTGAAAATATTATCTCTTCCATCCTACTTGAAATATGAGGTTGATATCAATCGAGGCATCATCTACGACCCTAAAGTAGGTGGTCACATAGTTTTCCATTTGAGTTTTTGTTGTTTTGTAATTATTTTTTCATTCCATGAACCAAAATTTTATGATATTCTTAATTGTGTTTGTTCCTTCATGTCTAAATGACCCTAGCTCCTTGAGATAGTTTAATTGGTTCTTTCTTAGAGGTTTAGACATTACCCTTGATCTATATGGACACTTGTGCCACCTTGAAAATGACCATCTAGGACAAATGGTTTAAAATACATGGGACCCAATTTAGCTCATGGTTTGTATTTTTATTTAAATATCCATTGAATCATGTGTAATTGATGTCTAACAAGGTTTTATAATGGTGATTAGCCCATTTTGACTTGGATTTTCCCAAATGGGCATGTGAAACTTTAACATTGATACATTGGCCTTGACACCATGCCTTGAAATGATTTTTACATGTTAGGAAAAAAGGATGGTTGTCTCTTATAGGTTTTCTAGGATGATATGGAATAAAACTTAAATATTAATTAGATTTAACTAAATAGTTTCAAGGGACGGCATGGCATGACCTCTCCCTTGTTATGATTTATTATAAAGACATTACCTGAAATTGTTTGTTTTTTTAAATTGAAATGATGTAAGATATATTTGCCTTATTTTATATGATATTAATTGTTATACCACTACTATACTTATGAGATATGTAAATGTGATTGAATTGGTGACATTCTTACCCCACACCAGTATTAATCTCTATAAGTGTATGGTTGGGATGAATTATTACACCACACTAGTTATAATATTTATAAGTTTATGTGTTGATTAATTCTTACCTCATGCCAGTTATAATATTTATGGGAGGGAAGAATTCTTACCTCACACCAGTTATAATCTCTATAGGTGTATGGGTGGGGGGAATTATTACCCCACACAATTTATAATCACTATATTTGCATGGGTAGGAGGAATGCTTACCCCATGATAGTTAAAATATCTATATACATGTATAGATGAGATTATTTATTACCTCATGCCAGTTATAATCTATATATATGTATAAATGGTGACTTGATCAGACATAAAAACTTTGAGCTGAAGTAGGTAGACGTGCTAGGTATCCTTTAGGAACCTGAGTGGGGATTATTCATTTATTCGATATAGTTTTACCTTTCTATTATTACCTATAAACTATTTAATTATGAGTGCCTACTTGTATTACATGTAGAAACCATTTTTGGTTGTATACTAATATTTTTATCTCACACCCTACATGGTCATCCTTTGGCACCTGAGAAGACTATTTTTATATAGGTATTGATAGGGGAAAATACCACTATTCTGGTTTTTGATTCTTATATCTTAGTTGAAGCTTTGGAGTAGAATATCTAGTATCCAACATAGGCTTGAGATGCCATGGAGAAACTTTTAGATTTTTTATTATTCTTCAATTTTTTTCTTGAATCTATGTTTCCTGTTTTTTGTTTCCATTTTTACTAGGATTCATGAATACATGTTTGTATCATACACTGCGTATAAGGATTCTACTATTTTATTTAGTTACTCAGTCTTTTGATGTTTACTATAACTTTATGCCTTATACACTTCCTCTAATATTTAATATTTTTTATATCTATTGAGTTACTATGACATGTGGGTATAGTCTCCTGGATGTACTACCTACACACCCCCTACTACTTTTCGGCAACCCCTAGCTTATTGGGAGACATGCCATGGGTCATGTGTCTAACTGGGCTCGAGGCACTGGTTAAGTGGTATCTAGGTCTGAGATGTCACAAAGTGGTATTAAAGGAGGTTCCCTTACTTTTTTACTATTTAGAATCAATAGAATGAAGATTGGGAATGCTTATAGACTAAGTCATAAATCGTGGTTGGGTGTCACGAACCCTTTTATGGGTTAAAGACCAATTTTCCTTACTTATGATTGTTATTGATTCTATTGTTACCATTGATACTATTTAACCATTGGGTTATTCACATGTTTTGTGATGGTATTAATATTTTTGATATTGGAATTATGATTTCATTACTTAAACTGATGAAATGAGGGTTATGTATTAGAACATGCATCACGATAATAAAAATATGAATATGACATGAATTTTTTCATGTCACATTTAATTTATAGTAAGAAATTCCTATTTCACATTCATTGTGCTTTGTATTATATATATATAAATTTTCTGACCCTTTTAGTAGGATTTAAACTGTGAAATGGTGTGAGATCAGTGGGTGCCACTCTTTGATTCAAAAAGTGAATGAGCCCTTATGGATTAGAAATGTCATTCCAACAAACTCAACCATTTAATAATGGTATAATTACATGAATAAGAGCAATTTAAATGATAATAAAATCTAAGTTAGTGCCCCTTTTTTTATAAGGTTTATGGTCCCTTATGGGTTGAAAAATTGTATATCATTAGATTTAGCCGACTTAAATCATTTAAATGTTTAAATGAGAACTTTCAAATGGGAAATGATTATTAACTTGAGAATAGACATCTTAAAAAATCCTAGCATATCATATTGACCCGAACCCAGCCTTATTAGTTGGTGTTTCTTGTTCTCAAGGTTTGTTATGGTCTATTCCAATGTCTAGTCCTTGCTTTTGATGTAAGAAGAGAGTCATGTTCGTTCTTTTAGAAATTATTTAGTACCTTTCCTAGTTCCTTAAATTCAATATTATGAGTTGATTTAATCACTTATGATATATTACTTTGGAATTGTATCATTATTCAACCAGGACATCAACAAGACACACACCCTAAAGGTAGCGACGATCATGTTCCCGAGGTGGCTGACCTTGAGCCACTAGTTTTCCCTCCTATCGAACCACCGATGGCTCCTATTACTATATATTATATGGGATATGATGCAAAATTATGAGATGGATTCTTTCCTATGATGTAGTCGACGCAAGGAAGAGTTATACTTACCCCTAGTATGGTAGAGTTGACTCCTAAGTTTCAACAGAAACATCCTCTCACTTTCTCGGGGGATGGTAGACCACTTTTTGTAGAGTCTTGGATTAAAGAGATCCTATATATATTCAATCATCTTGATAAACCTCCTGAGAGGAGGGTCAAACTAGATACTTACATGCTATGTGATTCACCCAAGAGGTGGTTGGATGTCATCACCTAGGCATGCCAATATATTGATACATTTTGGGTGGAATTTCAGGACAACTTCTACAACTAATTCTTTCCCCAGACTCTGAGGGATGATTGATATAGATAATTTATAAACCTATAATAGGGGTCCATCTCAATTATGGAATATTCATCCCATTTCACTGAGATGCATAAGTTTTCTCCCCATCTATCTAATGATGATCTAATAGCTGCTAGGAAATTTGAGGATGGGGTGAGATATACCATCATATTGTAGGTCAATGTATTTAGGTTGAGAACTATCTCTGAAATTTTCAACCAGGACCTAATTACAGAGAAAAGTTTTAGAGATGATGATGGTAGGAGCTAGGACAGTTCATCACCTTTGTATTCTAGTAGATATTATTCTGATAGTAAAATACGCCTTAAGGAATCACGTGGAGGTAGTAGTAGTGATGATATTTTTGCGGGTAGTTATCCTATCTATTACCAATACAGAGAACCATGTCACTTCAATATGTTGTGTCTTCAGAATCCGATTAAGTGAAAATTATATGAAAATATGGCGTATCTCTACAGTTTCTGTAGTAATTTCACGCTAGTTACTAGAAAGTAGGGATCTACACATAATACTAGATCAAGAGTAGGGTTGAAAGGATCACGGCGGTCAAGCAGTTGGAATACCACTAACCATTTAGGCCAAGGTGGAAGTCAAGGTAGAGACAATCAGGTATATGATTCTTTGTTCTAGTAGAGTGTTCCTACTCAGGGTAGTCAGGTAGTGACTCAAGGTGGCCTAATAGGCCATATAAATGCTGTACAACATTCTCAAGAAAATCATAGAGCAGAACCATCTACTGTATAAGTTACTATTCTAGTTACCTTCAATTTAGTGAATACTTTGTTTGATAGAGGCACATATCACTATTTTATATCTATGACGATCACAGAGAGTTGGGCCATGAAATCTTATTTTATCATGGCGTCATGATGCTAGATACATGCTTAGGTATATGTTCATAAGGCATTCACCACTTTTATAATTTCCCCTTATGATAGGTAGTTACCTTTTCAAGTGGAACCTATTATTCTCGAAAAGACAGGATTTGATGTAATCAACATGATGGATTGGTTAGTTCCTTATAGATCCCATATTGATTTCTATTGTTGGAGGGTGATGTTTACATCACCATAGGGTGCTACACATGTGCATAAGGGAGAATGAGATGTTAATTCTATAGGATCAGGACCTGAGAAACAAAGGCTGGGTTGTATTATAGTACATGTTTCCAATATTTATCTCAATGACCAGGGGTTACAACTTGATGTTTTCCCTTCTGTAGTGGAGTGTTTCAAAGATGTATTTAATGATGAATTCTCTAGTCTAACTCAAATTTAAGAAGTAGATTTTACAATTGAGATTGTTCTAGGTGTAGAAACTATGACAATTCCTCCTTATAGGATATAACCTAAGGCATTTCAGGAGCTTAAGAATCAGTTGTAGGATCTGGAGGTGAAAGGCTTTATATTCCCCAACACTTCTCCTTGGGGTTCTCCAATCCTCTTTTCTAAGATGGAAGATGGTACCATTTGTATTTTTGTGAATTACCATTGGTTAAATTAGATGATTATCAAGAACCACTATCCATTGCCTAGAATAAATGACCTAGTTGATTAGATCCTAGGATTAAAGTTGTTTTCAAACATAGATCTATGGTTGGAAATAATATAGTGCAAGTTAGGGATTCATAAATACCTTTCACAACTTTCAAGAGTAAGTATTCCCTCTTTTGGTTCTTGGTTATGTCGTTTGAACTCATAAACAAACCTATTATCATCATTGATCTTATGAATCAGGTTTTCCAGACATATCAGGATTCTTTTGTCATTATATTAATTTAATATATCTTAGTGTATTCAATCTCCAAATAAAACCATGAAAATCATCTTGATATCGTGCTGAATAAGATGAGAGAGCATCAGCTATATTATAATCTTTGTGAATTCCACTTCTAGATTGATAAAGTCCACTTCTTGGGTCATATCATCTCAGATCGAAGAGTTTCTGTTGACCCAAAGAAATTGAAAGATATAGTTTCTTGGTAGAATCCCAAGAAAATATTTGATATTAGGAGTTTATTTAGGATTTTTTGATATTACAGATGATTCATCAATGGTTTCTCACGCCTTGAGACACCACTTACGGGTTTGAAAAAGAAGGGTGTGAAATTTTAATGGTTTAAATCTTGTTATGCATCCTTTAAAATGTTGAAGTGAGGAATAATATCAAAACTGATAATGATTCTATCAGATCTAGGTTGGGATTATATAGTCTAATGTGACATATCAGGTATTGGTATTAGAGCAATTTTTATGTAGGAAAAATTATTTGTTGTATATGGTTCTCTTCAGTTGAGGCCTCATGAGTGGAACTATCTAATGCATGACCTTGAGCTTGTTGCCATTGTCCATGCCTCACACGATTATAGAAACTATTTACTAGGAGTGAGTTTTGTGGTTTTCACATACCACAAAATCCGTTAGTATATCTTCACTCTGTGGGATCTAAAACATAGGCAATGTAGGTTGGTTGAGTTCCAACAATCTTTTGATTTTGCACTTTCCAACACTTTGGGGAAAAGATATTCAGTAGCCGATGCTCTGAGCATGAAGACTTAGACACACGAAGTTCATAAGTCTAGTGATGAATGTAATCACATAGACTTATCCTTTAAGATGATAATTGAGGTTCATGGGGACAATGGTCAGACTATTCTCTAAGCCTTAACGGTGACATATAATATTTTGAAATGAGTTTGGCTGAGATAACTATCTGATCCTGAAGGCCTTGTCATATGAGAAAGGGTTTTAGATGAAGATACATATTCACGTTGGATTGTCGATGATGATGATAATCTATTATTAAATGGTTGTGTATGGGTCCTAACAGACACTAGAAAAGAGATGATGATGGATTTCCATGCCTCATCATGGGCAGTTTACCTTGGTGTCACCAAAATGTATCAAGACCTATGATGCTAATATTGGTGGCCCAGATTGAAATGTGAGATAGCTAGTTTTATCTCATGATGTTCCACCTGTTAGTATGTTGAGGTGGAACATCAGTGTCCGGAAGGGTCTGTCCAGATGTTTTCCATTAATGAATGAAAATGGGATGATGTTTCGATGGAATTCATGACCGGTTTACCCAAATCACCTCATGGAAATGACATAGTGTGGGTTGTATTTGATTTTCTATTGAAGGTTACACACTTTTTACCTATATAAGAGACATTCTCTGTAGATGAGTTGGGAAGGTTGTACATTAACAAGGTGGTACGTCTTCATGGAGAAATGTGTTCTATCATTTCTGACAGATACACACTTTTCACCTTAGAGTTCTAGAAGGGGTTATAGAAGGACTCAGGTATCTAGTAACTTTGGAACATGGAATACCACCCATATACTGAAAAAATGATGGAGTATAAAATTCAGGTGCTAGAGGACATGTTCCTTGCATTCATTCTTTATTTTGGGGGTTCCTGGGAGAAAACATTCCTCTTTTTAGTTTTCTTATAACAAAAGATTCCATGATACCATTGAGATGGCACCCTATGAAGCCTTGTATTGTAGGAATTTACCCTCACCTATATACTAGATAGTGATAGGGGAGGAAGCTATTCTTGGACCACATCTCATGTAGGAAACTACAGAGTAGTTCCAACTAATCAGAAAGTGTATGTTGATAGATTAGTCCTGATAATAGTCTTATAGAAATAGATAGTATCGACCTATTGAGTTTGGGGTAAGAGACATGGTTTTTCTAAAACTCCCACCTAGGTTGGGGAATAGATGTATTCAAAATCAGGGTAAGCTTTCACCAATATTCATTCGACCCTTCGAGGTTGTGATGAGGATTAGACCAATGGCTTATCAGCTAAAACTTCCTCAGCTATTCCAGTCCATGCATGATGTCTTTCATGTATATTATCATTTTTGATACTTTCTAGACCCATAACATTTATTTCACCCTGATGTGTGGAGTTGAATATAGATGCTTCCTTTGAGGAGTATTCATTGCCTATTGTTGATCGAAGTATGGAGACACTCTGAAGTAGGTCCGTTCATCTTGTATGGGTATTATGAAAGTAAAATTGAGTACAAGATGAGGCGTTGGAATGGGAAGCTGATATATAATCTTTGTGGTCCAAAATATTCATTGACAACATCTCTTTACCCTCAGAAGGAAAATTCAGGGATGAGTTGTAATAAATAGGGGAGGTTTTAACAGTCTGACTTTTAAGGGAGGAACAAATTAGTGGATTTTTATTTTTAATCATTCATTAAATCATGGTAAAGGAATTATATAGACTAGGTAAGGATATAAAAGCATTCATGGATAGTCTGAATCTTGGAGGTCTATAAAAATGGCCTCCAGGCTGGACCACAAAGTTAGTGTAAACTGGGAAACCCAGGACACATTGTTTTATAAACCATACAATTGCAGATAGGGGTGCCTACAAGTCCACATGGTTTTTCTACAACCGTGTGAACCAATCATACATCCATGTGACATTCAACTAATAGGGGACCAATCCTAAAAAACGGTTTGTGTATAGTTTGTAAACTATTCACATAAACCATACGTAGTGGGTTTTGGGAAAAAATTAGCATTTACCCCTAAAAATCTAACCAATTTAGTCTATTTCTCCCTACCTCTAGAGAATAGTACAATGGTCCTCCTCTCATAGGTTTTTCCAAAACTCTTCTCAATATTCAATAACCTATAGATCTTTCCCCTAACATTTGATTCCAAATACATAAAAGGCATTGGATAGACCAAGGTAAGTCTATCCCCACATTCCCTTATTTATTCTGTAAATATATACTTTTATTATTCAATTTAGATGCAGGATAATTCACCCAATTTTTATGGTGTTGAATTGAAACTCAAGTCTCTTCCAACCTAATTCAAATATGAGGTTTATATCAAGCAAGGAATCATCTGTGGCCCTAAATTAGGTGGTCACATAGTTTTCCATTTGAGTTTTGTCTATTTCGTATTTATTCTATCATGGCATGAGACAAATTTTAACAATATTCTTAATTGTGTTAGTTCCTTCATGTATAAATGACCTTATCTCCTTGAGATAAGTGAATTGGTTCATGTTCAGGATTTTAGAATTTACCCTTTCTCTATATGGACACCCATAGGTGTACCACCTTAAAAATAGAAATTTAAGACAAAAGGATTAAAATAAATGGGACCCAATTTATCTCCTAGTTTGACTTTTAATTGAAATATCATTGGAATCATGTGTAATTTATGTATACCAAGGTTCCTAAATGGTTCTTATCCCCCCTTTTACTTGTATTTTCCCAAATGGACATGTGAAACTTTTACCTTGACACTTTTTCGTTAACACCATGTCTTGAAATGAATTTTACATGTTAGGAAAATAGGATGGTTGAATCTAATAGGTTGTATAGAATGAGATGGATTAAACCTTAAAGATGAATTGGATTTAAAAAAATGGTTTTAAGGGATAGCATGGCCTTTCCCTTGTTATTATTTATTATAATGGAATTACCTGAAATGGTTTTTTTAAATTGAAATGATATATGATAGATTTGACTTATGTTATATGATATGAATGGTTATGCCAATATAATGATTATGAGATATGTGAATGTGAATGGATGGGAGGCATTCTTACCCCACACAAGTTATAATCTCTATAAGTTTATGGGTGGGAGGAATTATTACCCCACACCAGTTACAATATCTATAAGTGTATGGGTGAGAGGCATTATTACCCCATTTTAGTTATAATATCTATGGGTGGGAGGCATTCTTACCCCATTCTAGTTGTAATATCTATAAGTGTATGGGTGGGAATAATTCATACCACGTGATAGTTATAATCTATGTATGTGTATTGGTGGAAGGCATGCTTACCCCATGTTAGTTAAAATATCTATATACGTGTATGGATGGGAGGAATTCTTATCCCATGATATTTATAATATATATATATATATATATATATGGTGTCTTGATCAGACATACCATCTTTGAGATGAAGTAGGTAGACCCACTAGGTATGCTTTAGGAACCTAAGTGGGAGGTTATTCATTTTTTCAGCATGTGTTTACTTTCCTGTTATTACCTGCACACAGTTTACTTATGAGCACCTACTCAGATTACACATAGAAACCACTGGTGGTGGCCTACATAGATTTTTATCTCACACCATACTTTGGAAACCTTTTTAAACTGAGAATAATATTTACCTATAGGTATGTATAGGGGAAAACACCACACTTCAGGTTGTTGATTCTTACTACTTAGTTGAAGCTTAGGGGAAGCAGATCAGGCTTAGTCTTGAGATACCATTGAGAAAATTTTGTATTTTTTTTTTATTTTTCAATATTTTTCTTGCAAGTTTGTCTACTATTTTTTATATTTCCCTTTTTTAATATAATTCCATGCATATATGTTTGTATCATACAATGCCTATGAGGCTTCTACTATATTATTTAGTTACTCAGTCTTTGCTATTTACTATATCAGTATGCTTTAAACACTTCTACAACTGTTTACTTTTTATTATATCCACTATGTTACTTTTAAATGTGGGTGTAATCTCTCTTCTATATTACCTACACACCCCCTCTTCTATTCAGCATCCCCTGACTTATAGGGATATGTGAAAGGGTTCATGTGGCCAACTGGGCTTGGGGCATGGGTTTAGTGGCATCTGGGTCTGGGTCATCACAAAAGGGAGGATTAAAGGTTGAGGGTAGAAATGTTTGAAATCTATTTGGGAAGATCTTGGATGAACCTAAGTAATTTGAGAGGTTTGAGGAATGAGGGGAGTTGGTGGCCTTTTATAGTGGGGGAAAATGACTCATTTGGTATTTTGAAAACAAGTTAGTTGTACCCAAATTTTTAACAAGAAAAGGTCATACCTAACCAACCAAACTAAATAATAGAACGTGTATTGCAAAATTATGTCCATCCAATGTGTGTTGTTAAAGTTTCTGTGTCATTTGGCCCCTTAACTGAAAGGTTTAGTCCTTTATTATGCTTAATTTTACCCAAACAATTGAAATTAATTTTTATTACTTTTACTAATATTTTTGGTCAAAAAAGTTGTTCCTATTATAAATTATAGAATATACTAATTCTAAATATGGAATTAAGTTTTACAAATACAAATCATATAAGTGGCTGGAATTGATTTAAATTTAATCCCGCAGATGGGATGACATTGAAGGTTTTTAAATTAAAAACAACCGAAAGTCTGTTATGTTTTTATAATGAATTTCAAAGTGAAATTGATTCCAATGAAACACATTTTATTATTTGATAAAAATATTAGATAATTAAACATTAAAACTAATTAAAAATATAATTTAACTTTATAAATAAATTAGTTAAAAAATTATTTTTGAACTAAAATTCAGTATTTTTAAACATTCATTAAAAAATTAAATGTTTCATAAAAATATAAAAAATTTACTCTAAAGTAATTCTTATGGTTATATATAAAATATTAATTTTATTTTGACATATTAAATAAATTAAAGTATCAAAATTTATATTTAAAATTTGTTCACCATTAAAAGATGATAAAAGTGTTTTAATAAAAACATAGGTTTTTTTGTAAAATATTGGGTTTCTTCTTATCTTATGTATATCATACTTAATGGATAAATATCAAAAATATTATGTTGAATAATATACATATATATATATTATGTTAATATCACTCACTAATTGTAATTAATTTAATCTATTAGTGTAAAATAACTTTTTGAGCATAAAAATAGTTTTCTATAAAAACATTCACTTTATAATAAATTGATTCTTATATTCATTTATAATTATTTTCTAACCAATTAATTCATTTTATATTTATATAAACCACAAATTTTCATAAGTTAGTTAATATTATTCATAACTGATAACATAACGACCAAGTTATATCATATTATATTAAACAATAATATTTTAATAATACACTATTATTTAGTGAAACTCGATAATTCATGTAACAAAAACTATCAAGGAAGGTTGCTCTTGCAAGTTACAGAAGCTATTATGGAAGTTCTCTCTTACATGAAATGAAAGATAACTTGGTGTTGCATTCATTAAAAGATATATCATGTATTTAATATATTTTAAATAGTAAATATATAGTAGAGTCTTGAGATATTATATTTCTTTACAGTCTTAGTGATGCATGTCATGCATGCTATCCAATACAAATTTGCACATTAGAATTTTTGTGTGTTACATTACTTCCCCAGGTTATGAATATATATTTTATGTATGGTTTTTCTAAATGGGGTTCTAGTTTTGGAGAAACTAGTGGGATATAATTTATCTCACTCATGTTCCATCATTTATGTTTCCATGTTTCAAAAATCACTAAACTAATATGATATTTGGGAGTCTATTTATTTAATGTGTAATGTATTTTTCTAAAATAATGTAATTCCTTTGCATGTTAACCTTGGTTTGTTATAATTGGTATCAAGGATAAGGTTTATTAAACCTTTGGAAACTAGGATGAGAAATATTTAGTTAGATCCCTAGGTATATTTCTAATTATATTTCTAGGGATTTCTCTAAGTATAAGTCTAAGGATGAGTTAAAGTATTTGAAAATATGCTGGAATTTTGGTAATTGATAGAGCAAGTGGTTTCAAGAAATTACATCCCTGTCTAGATACTAAAAGTGGATGTGGATCTGGAACAGATGTACCTAGGGGCAACAACTTCAAAAAGGTGTGTCATGTCTAACTCGATTGTAAATAGGTACATAAAAATAATCCTTGCTTCCTACTAGGTTTGGCACTCCTAGGGAATATGATTTAGGAATTCCCAAACTCTTAACAAACCATCATAAATGATTTAAAAATAAGTTAGATATAAATAACCTAGTATAATCCTAGCGTGTCATAAATTATGTAAGGTTTCATGATTAAGAAATCTTATAAGTAATTTTTTTCATGATTATGTGGCTTTACATTATGATAAATGTTTCTCACACTAGGAATTTTGGTTTTAGTCAATAGCAGGAACTAGATAGAACTTAGTTAACTTTGAATGTTTCAAATGTGGAAATTATGGGCATTATTCAAATCGATTTCCTAAGTGGAAATATCCTGAAGAGAACCAGGGAGGTGGTATTAGTATGGATTACACTATTGTTGATAAATAGACTATGAAATGACATGTTAAAGGTATGATATGTTCTTTCAGTATTGTTTTCATTAAACATAATAAGTACGATTATTTTAAGTTTGATGAACCTTAAGACATGATTCATAATTCATATTCTAAGAAATATGTATTAAGGAAAATGTTGATGAAGCCTTATTAATAGTTTAAGAATAAATTTGGATGAATGAAGTATTTACGTTTTGGAATTCAAAATTTATGTTATATGAATAATGAAATATATATGTATTTGCAGTATATGTTTTTCATTAAGGATTAAAAAGGATATATTTAATGGTGATGAAGACAAAAAAAGTGATTTAATGGAATAGTGATATTTTTATTTAGGGGAGGTAACCCTTAATGTGTTTAAAATATAAAGAAAATTGTGTTTATATTGGATAAAGAGGTGGTGATATTTTTAAAATAATGAAATTAATTTTCTAATAAAACTATTTTCTATTGAAAAACACAAATTTTTCTCAAAAAATTCAAAAAACACTTTTGATTAATGTTTTTAATAAAATTTATATATTATATATTCAATAAATTTTTTTGATACTAATCCAATAGATTTTATAGGTATAAGATAATAATAAATCAAATTTTATGAATACAAAAAGATGTATTTTCCAGTGGTGATGCCGCTGTTGGAGGTGGTGGTGGGGTTAAAGGGTGTTACCGTTGGGGAACAATATTTAAATTTAAAAATCAGGTGGTGGTCCCCATGTGACCGTTTCAGACCCTGTTCTGCTTGGTCCTATGAAGCCTTATGTCCTTTTATCAGGTGCGGCTTTGAACCTTGCAGATATTATTGTTTGGTCGCCTATCAACCTTGAAGATTCTTGGGATGTGGTATATTTTGTTTCCTCCCCAAGGGATACATTGGAATTTTGAAATTCTGGTGACCGTCCTTTTGGTATCATTCCATACCTCTGTAGTGCCATGCTGCCCTCTCCTCCTCCATTCCACATTTCATCTCAGATAACCCCGGATATCCTACAAAGGTCTCTAGTGAGTAGTCTGGTGTCAGGAAAAGGAACTTTGCAGAATGATTTTCTTGTTGAGGGTATGGTGAAGGTGATCTAGTCTTCCGGGGAATATCCTCAAAGGTTACTATTAGTTTCTCTCTTGGAAGGTAATTTAGATGATAGAACCTCTTGGGGCCCCTCTGCTAAACAGTTTCTTATTTCAGAATATATAGATGGGCGGCCTAAGAAGAAGGTCCCCTATCCAATTTAGTTATCGTTATTTGATTATTCATCTAGACCATTTACCCATTCAAAGTCAAAATAATCAAGTGTGTTTCCTTTTTCATCTCTTTCTAAAGTCTATATCCATAAAATAGGAGGAACCTATGCTAATGTTATCCATTCTTATTTGTAATTATTTTGGTTTTGGGGTGCAAAAAAAATGATTTTTTTAGAATCATAATCTAGGAAGCATGAGTCCTCTATTGTGGTTACCATAGAACTGAAATATGATCCATTTAAGCTTCCATCCATAGCTAGTAGAATGGGATATCTGATGTATCTGCATGGTCACGCGGACAACAAGAATATTTTGGTTTGTTGAAAGAAGAATGTATTAGTGGATTTTGTTGAACACAAGTCACAGTGCATGAATTCCAGTGTCACATGCAATGTTATGATGTATTTTCCTTCCTTGGTTTATGAAAGTACTAACCCATATGAACGGATGAATCAGTGATGACACCTAGAGTCATTTCTAATTGCTTCCCTCCTGTGGTATGTGGGGGTTGACTTTAACATGATCACAAACCCTATAATGGAATGGTGGTATTTTGAAAATATTATTTACAAATTTATATAAAATTAATCATTTTGTTATCAATCACTATAAGTCAATTTAATAACTATATGAAAATAATGAAATTAATTTTCTAAGAAAACTATTTTTCTATTAAAAAACTCAATTTTATCTCAATAAATTAAACTAATTTTTTTTATTAATGTTTTAAATAAAATTTCTATATTATATATTCAATAAATATTTTTGATACTCATCCAATAGATTTTATAGTTATAAGACAATAATAAATCAAGTTTTATGAATAAAAAAAGTATTCTTATAAAATGTAATTTTACCACCTTTTAATGGAGAACCTATTTTAAATACAATATTTCGAACTTTTATAAAATTTTAATTTAAAAATAAACTTCATATTTGAATTAATAACATAAAAATTATCTCAAGTTTATTTTTTGTATTTGTTTGCGTGGATTCATTTTTTGATAAACAATGAAAAATACTAAATTTTAATTCTAAATTGGTTTTTCATCTAATTTATTCACAAGGTTAAATTATGTTTTTGGTTGGTTTTATAGTTAAATTATACCAATTATGCATCAATTAATCCAATTCAGTTCATTGTAATCAATTTCACTTTAAAATTATATATAAAACTTACCAAAATTTTATACATTTTACTTTTAAAACCCTTTTTGTCGTCCCATCTATGGGATTAAAGTTTAATTAATTTCAATAATTTATATGATTTTAATTTCAAAAAATTTATTACATATTTTTAATAAGAATAATTTATAACTTCTAATAATTTCAACTTAGTTTTTGGCAAAAATGATTAGTGAAGGTGATTAAAATTAATTACAACGATTAAGAAATATCATATTAACAAAGTATTAAACCTTAAACTTATAGCCCAAAATGACCTATAAAATTGGAAAGAATACATTGGATGATCATATTTTTACCCTATAATCTATTTTATCTAATTGGGATCATTATTGGATCCAATTATCATGGATAAAATGTGGGTGTAATTCCATTTCCAAAAAAATTTACAAGAATGACAGTTCTCCTCCACTATAAAAGGAACTCAACACTCCCACTTATTCACACCTATAAAGCCCTTTGTATCACCCAAAATATTCTCAAATAAGCTCCCAAAATACATCACTTAATCCTAGAATCCTCACATTGGGCATAAAGTCAACCCAGGAAGCTTGTTTGTGAAAACCAAGAGGTGCTACCCAGAGAGGAGGTAACTTCCACCCTCAAGCTCCTTTGTTTTATTTTCATTATCCACCCCATAAAATATTTCGATTGAATGATAATATAATAAAATAATTCTCCATAATATAATGATATTTCTATTCCAAGGTTTATACCTACACTTACACATAATTCTATCTAAGTGGTAATGAACTTACCATTCTTGTGTATGGTGAACTACCAACTCATGAATTGATGTTATTTGTTTTTTCCTTTAGCACCTATGATGGTTGGGAATTATGATGGGAACTATTTTTTATATGATATATATGATATATATTATATTTATGATATATTTATTCTTCTTGAATTATTATGTAACATAAAACTTCATGGTTTCTATTTTGGGTTAGTACAATAATTTCGTTTGGGGAAGTGTGGACTAACGTCTCCTCAAAGCAATGTGATTCATTAAAACACTACATGGAATGTATTAAATATGGGTTTAGTGAAATTATATGATATATATTAAATAATAATTATACTATAATGATATTATAAATATATATATCATTGAAATTATTTCTTTCAATATAAAAATAAAACAGAAACAACATTCATGCGTACATTCGACCTACCTTCTCCATGTACGAGGTATTCTATTTAATATTTAATATAATATAAATATTATTATACATTAATATATAATGAATATATGTGATATTTATATCATTAATTACGTTATGTAAATAATTAAATCATGATCTACATAATAGGATCATGAATAACAAGCAAAACAATACATAAAAAAATAGATATAACCTGAAACGTAACATTAACATGGAGTTATTAATAAATGAGTAATATAAAGTTATAAACAAATAAGATATGGTACTTTATATAACAATATTTTTATTTGATATATATATAATAAGTTTATATTTATTATAAAAGAGGATTTAATGTTTACGAAAAATGTCAAGACTTAAGGTAAGTGAATTTCATCTCACTTTTTATTTTCATGTGATGCATGCCATATTCACCACTCGATTCATTTTTATGGTTTCTATACTTAATACTTATTTATTATATGATTATTATACTTAAATTTATGTATATTTACATATCCATTTTATGATCATTATTTCATGGGGTTTATGTTTCAAATATTTCCAAATCGATAAGTTAATTTTGTCTCACTTTTCTTTCTTTGAGGCACATGTTATTTTATAAACCTATATTATTATATGTGGTGTATATAATGACTTATACATGTTATTATTACTATTATTTTTATGAGATTTTATTCTTAATGTAATATTATTCTTTCCATTGTATTATGATTCAATGTTACAAAAGTGGTAATAGTTTATTACTACAATCTCATCATTTATCGACATTGTTTATGATTAAGCTTACATTGAAGAAAATTTATGATCTGTCTATCAAGAAATCTCATTAAATTTATTACCCTTTGGTTATTAATGTTATTTACAAGTAATTTTACCATTTTACACTGTTTGGTACTTAATATAATTAAGATAATGAATTATGAAAACGTGACTTTATTTCTCCTTTTGGTCGGAAATCTATGTTCTTTAAAATATGTGTTTTCTAAAAATGTTTTAAAAAATGTTGTAATATTATCCTAAAATTTTTAAAAGAAATTTTTACCCATGTTTTACCTTTTAAAAAAATGGTTTTAAAAAATAATGTTCTTGTTGTTTTCCAATCAAGGCATTTTATTAAACATTTATGGACCAAAAATAATGTTCGGCATGTATGGATTTATCCACCATCATGACCATAATTCCATTGAAGCTTCCTCTTCATGTTATTTTTTTTTTATTTTTTATAAATATGTTTTTCCTTATATTTTGGAAATTCATTTGTTTAAAGGAATTTAAAAAATATGTTTTAAAAAAAATGTTTTATATATTTTAAAAAGTGTTTTAAATAATTTTCGAAGCCCCCTTTATATGTTTTCAAAAGTGTTTTTAGAAGAAATATTATTTAAATGATATCAAAAATTATTTTATAAGTTTTAATTTTTTTTGAAAAAGTTTATCAAACTTTTTTCAATATTATTTGATATATTTCTAAATAAAAATCATATAAAAATGATTTCAAGATTATTTTATATGTTTTAAATGATTTTTTTCAAAATGTTTTCAATATTATTTTATATATTTTCCAGTAAAATTGTTTTAATTTTTTTAAATATTATTTTATATTTTTTCGAGGAGAAATTTATTCAAAAATATTTCAAGCTTCATTTATATTCATTCAAGGAAAATGGGTTTCAAGTTTCCTTTATAAGTTTTAAAGTTTATTAAAAACAATGGTTTTCAAAATAATTTATGTTTTAAAAACTATATTTCAAAGAAGAAAGTATATATTCCTCAAGAAAATTTTTAAATGAAATGGCAAAGCTCTATTTATAAGAAAAAGATTTTGAAATTTTTTTATTAAAGGATTTTTAAAGAATGGATATTTAACTTAATAAATGTTTTATGTGATATTTCAAAATCCTTCTTCATATAAGATGAAATAATTTGTGATAGTTTATTATTTAGTTGGGTTATGATCCAATAATAACATTAATATTCTTTCATTAATGTTTTATGTTTATATGGAATAATGATTATGACACCCATTCCTCTTCCATGAGTTACATACTTTTGAAACCTATTTATTTTAATGAGTTATGCATTGATGAAATTATTATAAAACATATATCTCTTCCATAGTTAATGATTTGTTAAAATGTTATGATACCCATTTCATTTCATGGGTTATTATATGATTTTTTTGAAACCCATCTCTTTTTTATTTTTTATGATATGATGCATATTTTATTATCTTGTGGAACATGTATGTATAATTTTATTATGTGAAGGGTGGGAACTATATATCTCTCAAATATATTAGGTAAAGATTTATATATCATGAGATAATGAGGGGAATCAAATCAACATGCTTGATCCACTCTGAAATATGGGGAAACCAAATCCACTAAAAGAATATGGGGAAACCCGATTCACTATGGTAATATGAGAAAACCCTATCTACTATGGGAAGATGGGGAATACAAATCCCTTATAAGGAAAGGAATGAAAATGGGGATGGTGGTGTGTCCCATTGAGAAGGTGTAGTCCCCATGAAGTGCCCTGATAAGTTCTATCAATTCATCTTCACTTATAGGGAGTGATATTAAATGTTTATGTGTATGCCACAAATAAATTTCTACATTTTATGTTATTATTTCATAGTTTATGCTCTTGATTACCTTATGATTCATTCCTTATGAACTACTAATATTTATGTCATGATTCATGTTTCTGATATTTGATATGCATGGTATGATTTTGAAATGTTATGATCACATTCTCATACCCTTATTATCATTTTTATACTAACATATCTCCCTTATTTACCCTTACTGAGCATCTGACATCAACCATTTTTTTCCATCCCAAGGTTATGAAGGTATATTTTATGTATGGCGTGTCTAAGTGGGGATATACTCTTGGAGAACCTAGTGGGAGATAATGTATCTCACTCATGTACCGCCATTTAAATTTACGTGTTTCCAAAGGCACTAAACTAATATGGTCTTTGGGAATCTATTTGTGTAATGTATTAATTATTCCAAAAAAATAATGTAATGTCAATGTAAATTAACCTATTATTGTTATAATACCTCTTCATGTTATCCCACCATAAGTTTTTCTTTAGATCTCTTTACATATTAGTGATTTATAGATGAATAGAGAATGATGAGATATACAAATCATCTAGAATTTCCCTCTTTAATTATAGTTTTATGGGACACATATTCAGGTTCCAAATATTATGACTCTATATTTATAAAAGTTAAACTATGGAATATTTGTTACCTTTTTCTGTAGCACCTCATCATACTTTTAGGACACCTTAATCCTATTAATAATGGATGGTTGAAAGGTATTTTAGTAAGGTAGGATAAAGATCCTTCTATTATTATTACCATGTCCATCCTTTTCATGTCCAATAATATTAGATTCCTTTCAACCCCATCATAGAGGGGGTTGTAGGATCCTTTCTACTTAGAGAATCCGCCAATTTTTTCTCCTTCTAAATATGGTAATAAATTGAATAATAATAATCCTTGTTCAACTATATCCACCTTTTTGGTTCATATTGATCTATGTTTATGTGAATAAATATTTAAGACTTTTATAACCACATGTGTATACCACACTTTCCCCCATATAGATAATGCTTCAAAATATTTAATGTGAAGATCACTACATCCAATTCCAAATCATGGGTTGGTTAGTTATACTAATGGATATTTAATTTTTGGGTAGAATATGTTATCACCTTGTCATCTTGCATGAGTACACAAAACAAGTTCTTTTTTGGATTCATCAGTGTATATCAAAAATCCTTCCCCACTGGTGGGTAATGTGAAAATAGGTGTAGTGATTAACCTCTTATTTAACACTATAAATCTATCCTAAAATTCCTAAGTCTAAAAACCATTTACACTGTTACAAGTTATCTTTATTAGTTGGATTGAAAATCATGATATGTTTCTCACAAATCGATGATAGTTCCCAGCTAATCTAAGGAAACTATATATCTCCATCACAAATGTTGGTCTAGTCTATCCTTTAATTACCTATTTTTTTGAAATATAAATAGATATTCCTTTAATACTGTTAAAATGCCTCATAAATATCACTTTGAACCTAAATATTTTACATTTATTTTACATTGGTTCATTATCTAAAACTCCCATACAAAAATGATTTATTAAGATCCACTTGGTAGATTCTAAATTTTCTCTAGAAAACCAGAAGAATAGTATTATTGATTTTAGTAATTCCACGATTATAACTATTTCTTACACATAAATTCATTTTAATTATGTATACCCATTTTTGAGGAATCATACCTTATTTTGGTTCACCTTTCCCTGATCATAATGTTTATTTATAAACAATCATTTTTTTCCTATGATATTATGATATGTTGGCCGATCCATGAGATCCAACATCTAATTTTTATCAATTTGATCTATATATTCATTCTTTTCCATGAATTATGACTCATACTTCAATGAATCTTAAAATATTGTTATTTCCACTTAAGATAATATAAAAATGTATTATATTTTTGTCATTATATTATTTTGGATTGGTGTAGTTCTATCATCAATGATATACTACTCAATTACTTTATATTATCTTATTCTATATGGATTTATTGGTATAATCCTTTTATAAAATTATTCATCATATATATCCAGCCTCTAAATCCTACTCACATATTATATTATGGGAACCATTATGATTTGTATCTAGTTCTTCTTCTACATCACTAACCACCTTCATATTTTACATTGTATATATATTACATGATTTTCATAAAGAATTTTTACATCCCCAATCTCTACAATATTGTTAATTTTTTTGAGACACTTATAGGCCTTAATCTTAAAATATTAACCTGAAAATATTAATTCATCTACTACATACACGATCTTCCTTACTCAAATAACTTATTTTAAATGTAACACATTCTACCAAACCCACTATTATGATTCAATGTTAGATTCCATCTTTTATAAATCTCACATGGGATCATATTTTCTATAGGGACAAAAAATTACCAATTTTTGTATTCCCTTATACTTTCATAAATTCATTCAAATAGTAGTGAGAGATATCACTTTCGATGAGAAAGTTTTTTCCATGTTTTTCACCATTCAGTTTAATTTTTCTACCACACTGTTTTACTATGGTGTTCTTACTAATGAAAATTAATTCTTAATATCATTCTTATTAAAGTAATTTTTAACATTATTAGAGGTGTAAATTATTATATTTTTATATTAATGGATCTTGATTTTTGTTATTCCTTTGTTCTTATCCATCCAATAAAACAACTTAATTCACTCAACCACCAGTATCTTAGCATATATAAACTTGATAAAACCAATCCTATAATAGTATTAAATAAAAATGATAATTTAATTCTCACTTTATTTCTTGGGAACCTTCATGGCATAAAAAAAATATTTTGGATCAGTTGAAGTAGATTTGATTCCCTCTTATTCTTTGACCGACATGGATTTTTCATAGGCTTACCTCTTACACAAGCATCACATGTCTTCTCCTAATATCATTTATGTATTGGAATTTGAACTTCATATTTTAGTTTGGGTTGATTTTTTATACTTTATTTATTAATAGTACTATGTATTTAATGACAATGGATATTTTCTCCCTCCACTATAATGAAAAAAGTGTTGTTTTCGTTTCTATATACTCGATAAAGAGTACCATTAATTCAATATCCCTTTAATATAGAGTCTCTGGTTCTTCCGTTGATAGAGTATTCCTTGTAAGGTAATGTGAACTAAAGTTAAGAGTGACAAAGATGACTCAAGATTATAATATTATGTTAATGTACATACATATAAATAAATTCTTTATTTTTATCTCATATTTGATCAACCTTAACTTCCCTATATTTTTAATGATCTATCATTATCGAATCCTAATGTTACATTAACTCGACTATTCACATTATTTAAAACATTTACGTTTCCAGTCATGTGGGACAAACAAAAACTATCAAATATTCATGTTCTTCCATTGAAATAAGTTTTACTTCTCTATTACCTACGATTTATTTCCTTAGGACCAAAGTAATAGGAGTTAAAATAATATCCATAAAAGAGTTTTTAATTTATAATATAAGATATGTTCTCATCATTTTTTAGTGATTTACAATACCTTCACCTATTAAATAAATTGATACTTTCATAAATAAGTTTATTGTATTTCCCATAAATCTAAATATTATACTTTATTAAATGAATGTTCTTTCCATAAATTCTTATCAACATATTTATAGCTTCTATGTAATATATTAACTATTGAGGTTACCTTGGTGATTGAAATATTTCCTTTAATTTATTCTTCTTATTACTATTAATAGTATCTCCACCTACTTTTGATGTCACATCTTCAAATCCTATCCCACTGAATTCAATTGACATGAGACTATGTTCATTTATGACCTTATCAATAATCCCCAAACCATTTCTTACTATTTCTATCAATGAATTGTCTAATTTTTTTATACATCATTTTATTATCATCATATATGTTTTGTGTATCCTTAGGCTTTTTATACCATGATATAACTTCTTATTTATTAAATTCAACCCTCTTACTTATTTATTTTAACAGGGAACTGAGATCATGAATTATTTTTCACTACTCTTTGATTTATACCTTGAAATCAATCATATATTCTAATTCAGATTAATAGAAATCAATTTAATCCACCAAATTCTCTAACTAATTTTTTTTTCTAAATTTGATCAGTATACACAACTTATTTATACTGTAAACCACACATAATTTAGTTTCTCTTATGTTGAATTACCAATTCATAAAGATTACCTTTGAGTTTTACTTTAATGTCCAAAACACTATCATTTTTATCTTATTCATCATATTAAAAATTGATTCTTTCAATAGTTCCCATCATAACATCTTGTAGATTTGAAATATACATAGCTTTATAATCTTTATAGAACATTTAATCTTCTTCTTCTTCTTCACTCAATATATTTTTTAAATAGAACCTATTTCAGATTAAAATTATTAATTAAAAGTTTCAAATTGAGGGAATAATTATCTCTAATATTGATTCCACATCATATTAAGCTCCATTATCATTATTGGGTATCTTTATTAGATATTAACAATTTTTCTGCATGTAAAATAGGAAAATTTCAATTTACTTTAATATATTATTACTCTTCACTTGAATATACTTCTGATCAATGAAAGAAAATCATCACTAACATATTACATTATATTTCTTGATTTATGAATATCAAGATTCTCTATTTCTATGAAAAAAAAATTATAATAGTTTTTTATATGTTACTTTAGGTTTCACATGAATCTTATAAGACACCATATGATGAATACCATTAATATTAATATATATGAAATATTTTTCTTGAAGATACATCAACTTTGTAATGTACAATAATGACATTATTTTTAGAATTTTTTTCAAAATATAGACATTTTATTTCTGATCCCCAGGACCAAAAATGAATTCAATACTTTGATGAGATGATGGAATAATTTATTAACATTATTATTTGGGTTCATCTTCAAATCATTGAAATTTTCATGAAACACATTCAATTTAGCTTCCTTCACCATTTTTACAATCTTTAAATATTTTATAGTTTTTCCCACATTTTTTTGAAATTATTTACCTCACTTTCTTACATTTATGGTTCAATATGGCTCTAAATAATGGATTTGGATCCTTATCATTATCCTAAATTTTTTTACCCTAGGCATATATCATTCACATTCCATAAGAATTCTTGGATTGTATTTCATGTAATCAAATAGTGAATACATTGATTTAAAGGTATCATATATGATATATCATGTGGGGGGTGAATTAGGGTGTTAAATTATTCATTACATCATTATATTTTGTTTTCACGTTAACAAGAACAAATAAAACCTATCAATATTTTAATAAAACATAAAATCCAAATATGAAAATTAAATGTAGGGATACAAAGGTTTAGTTGGTTCACCACTATGGGTTATTCGAAGGTACATACATTGATTATTTGTTTACATTCCAGGGATTAACAATACACCTATACATGTTACAACAATTTTAAGAAAGTTACACTGTCGATCCTAATGGAACTACCTCTTCTTATCTCTCTATTCACTTATCTGAGTTAAGTATCATAAAATATTATGATAATAGATCACCTATAATAATTAATCACCAATATGAGCAATAGATAAAAAAGGGAATTATTGTTATTCTTGAAAATTTTCTTAAATCCTTGATCTTTAATGGAGTTATTCCTTGATTTCTATTTTTCATGTTTGTCAATATTCTCTCTCTTAAATTTATTTCAACTTTAAATTTTATTTTAAATTAAGGAATCATTTATCTAAAAACAGGTTCCATAAATAATCTACCTATAATCTAATTAATTTATTTTTAAACATCCATTAACTACCCATTAGTCAATCGACTCCCATGATTTTTGAAATAAATTAAAATAATTATAACTTCTTTGATTAATTCTCTTCATGGTGTGATATCCTTCATCCCTATGTAGTATTCAAAAAAAAAACTTCCAAACAATAGATTTATTTTATAAACCAAGTAATATTTAAAATACAATTATTAGAGTTATATTCTCTAGTTAAATATCACATTTAAATCTAAAATAAATCAAGAGTAATCACATTCATATATTTACAAACTACGCATATATTATAGCACAAATATATCCCCCGATGTTGAAATTCCCATAATTCCAAAACCATTGAATATTTACTAGTTCTCTTTTACGGTGTGATCAAAATCGCATAGATTGGTCCTATATTTTTCTTAAATAATTTTTGGTATTAATATTTTTTATATCATGGACCTATTCAATATTATTTTATGATTTATTATTTTGTAATGAGATATGTCTTTTATAGTATAATCATCACTAGACCTTATGAACCATTGAAATATGAATAACCATTTTCATAATGTGGCCTTTGAGTTAGGGTGTGTAAATGAAAAAAAAATAAAAGTAAGAAAACTTTAGTAACATATGAATGAATTAAATGTAATATTTTCATTACCCTTACACTTCATCATGTTCTTTTACACTTACCCAAATTTCACCATTTTTTCTTCACGATGTGATCTTAACCCCCACATCACAATTACATTTTCTCCCAAAAATAATAAGGGATAGAATATTAAGAACGAATATAATAAAATCATTTATTTCAAATAAATACCTTATGTGTGAGGGTACATTTCCATTTTTCAATTTCATTTTCATAGATAGTGTAATCCATTACCTCACGTCATGATTTGGTTCATGATACATCCCAAATAACTCTAGTATTTTAAACTAAACTCTTAATAAACTCTATACCATTAAACCTTATAAACATGACTTATAATCTACTTAAAATTAAAAAAAATATAACATTACAACCAAATGGTTTCAATAGTTCCTCTAAACAAATTCTACATTATTTAAATGGGTTTTAGGTCCATGTTTAAAGGTTCTATTGAAAAAGAGTACCATGAAGTTTTTTTGGATATAGGTGAATTAAATACTAAAGGTTTTATTATCCAAACAATTTACTAATATTATCCTCCCATATTATAGAATCTTCATACCAGTGGGATAATATATAATCTAAGGTGGTTTAATTGTAGTGGATTTTCATGAGAAACAGTTTCTAACCCATGACTAACCCTTGGGTTCAGTCTTGGTCTGTGTGCTGGTGAAATATAATGTCAATGTTTCTATAATTTTGTCTATAAATGAAGGTTATAGCTAATATTGTTTATTGATAATGTTAATTTTTAGACATTGGTGATTTTTATAAAATAATTTTGATTAAATGGGGACTATAATTGATTTTTTTACCCTTTTTGGTGATGAAATTAACCTAAGTCCTTGGGGGATTAATAAGATACTTATGTTTTATTTAACCTTATTTAATCCTTGTAACATGAGGTTCCTATGAATTATTCTAGTATTTTCCATGATTTTCACTTTATTTTTTGAATTGTGGTTTGTGTGTGTATATAATTCTTTCCACCCTTTACTGTATGATAATGAAAGAGTTTTTTATTTTTAATCCTTAATTAGTTTTATTAATAAAAATGGATATTTTAAAGAAATTAATTTTTAATTAAACTAAATATTTTTAGGTGTTTTTAAGAGTAGTTTTTTTTAAAAAGATCTTGGGGATTTTCACTTCACCTTAATTGAGAAATCTTAATGTGGTTTCTAAAATATTAAATTCAATTGGAATTAATGAATTTAAATTTTACTAAAAAATTATGCATTTAGAATAATTAAGTGTTTGGTTTAAACTAATATTATATATTTTGGTTAACTAGTTCCATAAATATGTTAATTTCCAAATTAAAATTTATAAGTTTTTTAGAAAATAAGTGGGAATTTTACGTAAATTACTATAAATTGGTTACTTGGGTTTATCTTATATCTATGAACCCCACATCATTTGTTTTTCAAATATTCTATAATTTATATATTACCTATTAGATATGGGGTAATATCTCTTTCCCTAACTCATATTCTTCTTATTTACCATTAATAATGTTTTTATAGTATGTTTCAATAATAGAGACAAAGTAAACATATTTCTTCCTTATAATTTTCTGATAGTATAGTTATTCATCTCTTTTATCCAATATTAGTGAGGTGTTGAGGTATGTGTTTTAACCATAATTTGGTGAAAATAACTCTTTTCTTAAGGCCTCTTTTTATTCTTACATGGGTAAGGGAAATCTATTTTTATTCCATTAATCACTTGTTTTAAGTGATTACTATATAGATTATATATTCATGAATTTACTCTCACTAGAATTTAATTCACTGTGTCCCTAACTAGATTAAACATGAAAACTATTTTATATAGAATTTTAAAATTCACAAATTTATTTTCATTGGTACTAAAACCATGTTAATTTCATTCTTTAAAAATATAATCATCTAATAAATGAAAAATACCTTGCAAAATAATTTAAATAGAAGAAATATTATTTCAAAAAATGTTATTTTGTTTTATTATTTATGATATTTAAAACTATTTTTATGTCATAACTTATGCCTTTATTGTCTAGTTATAAGTATTAGAGTATTTAGATTCAATGTTTAATAATAAAGTAAACTAATACTCATTATTATCTAATGGTAAAATATTTTTTATTAGATAAGTTCATGAGAAAATATATATGATAGTACAAAAAATATTATTTTAGTAAAAAATTATAATGTTATCTAATCACCTTATTAACTTGTTGAAAATTATTTTGGTTATTAATAATTATCATAAAAGTATTTTAGAAATAGGAATGGTTTATTTTGATTATATTTTTTTGATCATACCATACATTTTAATGAAAATATGGTTGTATTTTTATGTAAGTTTTCTAAAATATTTATATAATAATATAATTGGTATTATTTTTGGTATTTATTACTTTGAAATATATTTTTATTGGTTGATATTTTCTATGTTATCAAAAGTGGTTAATAATTTATTGGTTTCATATTTTAAAATGGGATGTTAAACCTTGTGTATTTATTTTTAGTGTTTTCGAAAACAATAGTTTTTAGAAATTCAAAATCTTAAATAATACAAAAATATACTTAATCAGTTAATCTTATAAACATTTAGTTGAAATAAAGATTTATATATATTATGGATGAGCCTAATGGATTTTTTATATGGTTCTAGTAGTGGTTTACATTTTTATTTATGAAACATTAATTTATATAAATTCACATTAAAGATGGTTGTTTAGTTTTAATGGAAAGTTTGAGTTGACAATACACCCTTTATATTCCATATTTTTTATTTAAACTATGTTCCGTCAACTATTTTCAAAGTTTTTGTTAAATAATATTCAGTTTCTTTAAATTAATCTCATATATAAAACTTCATTGGATAGAAAAACAATTATTTTTAAACACTTATGATTATTATTTTTTATTTTTAAGTAATAATTTATCAAAAGAAGTTTATTTGGGAGACATTCTATTAGTGTTTTATTTCTAAATATGAGTTTTTTGATTACATTATTTCTTAAAAGTTTGATTATTTCAATTATTTAGTCTCTTTAATTCAAGTTATAATTAAAGTATCTTGTCAATAACCCCTCACTACAATGATTTCGTAATGAGGTGAGAGAGATAATGACCCCTCGAGTCCCTCCTCCAATAGGCCCTAGGTTGGTAACTAGCATCGAGGGTATAAAAATCTCATGTATTGGGGAAATTACCCTCTATAATAAAATTCGATTTGGATATAAGATGAATCATGCACAATAAAATCCATGATGTAATATAAAATAAAGCCAAACCGTTCAGGAAATCATTTTTAAAAGTCACCAAAGTTTTGATCTAGAAATGTCTAACATGATCCATGATGTTTTCTAGGAAACCAGAAAATAGTTTTATATATATAGGGTGAGCATACAAGTATACTCTGTATGAAAACCAAAGCCTCTCCTTCACATGTGAAAGGATAATAAAAATTCACCCATGAGAAAACAACAGAACCAGAAATCACCTATATAGGTATACTAACCAAAACCACAATCTCACTAAGTCTCACTCATCGAATAATATATCCAATTATAATAATACAATGTAATTAATATCAATGATAGGGTACCCTACACCACTTTCCCACCAATTTTATGCTCTCTCACCCCAAAATTGTATATCAAGGTGCTCCCACCTCTTCTAAATAACATCACAACACATCACATTATGCCTAAAGACACCTAGTCCATCACATCACATCTAGTCACATCTGATATTATGAATAATGTAGTAGGGTATCATGAACATGTCAAAAATCAACCTCATGCCCTCCTATAATAATGCACGACCCCCACCATAATCCATCTCATCACATATTTCTCAAAGACACCTGGTCCATCACATATCATCACATTCCATATAAATAGTGGCACTTTTAATTTCTAGCCATCATAGCCTGTGCATATAACCATTGCCTGGAAGAGGGATTTGAGAAGAGGGGGTAGCCAATAATCCATCCTTCCACCAAGATGATGGAAAAAACAGCTACCAAACATTCGTTGTCAGAACATGGTGCTTTATGTTGGGGGGGGGGGTGTATATACAAATCATAAATAATATACAACATATATACATATAGATAAACAATAAACAAGCCTCATCATAAGGGTTTATAACCAAGTTATAAAACATCTCACAATATACTCCTTTTTTTTCTAGCAAATATAAAAAAATAACCCCACACAAGAAAAAAATCCACAAATCATATTTTATTCTTTAATTTTCACTAGTCCAATTTTCAGATTTTCATTACCAACCCACTCCATTAAAAGAATAACTTTTCTTAGTGCTTTTATCCTATCATTCATATTAAAAAATTAACCATTTAATCCATACCAGCTTTTGTCAAAAATAATTCTCTAAACATGCCCATTATTATTATTCATTTTACTATCCATTACTAACCAAGAAACTAACACGACACAACATGAAATAAGAAGCACTATATAAAATCCCAATAGAGACATCCACTTACACCTTCCATCTTAGTCCCGCTACATAGCCACATAACAACCTCCATCATAGCCCTCCTCCATCACTGCACCATAACAACCATCAAAACCCATATGCAGAACCATATCTCATCCACTACTCTAACACACATCACAAATCTAAAACCATTCCACACACCACAAAATATACCAAAACACAACACATTTTTAGATTTATCGAAGTGGATCTTATTTAGTTCCACTTATTTAATTAAGGGTGTTATCACATAATCCACAAGACCATAGGGTATATAGTTCTTTAATAATCTGTACATGATTATCCAATTACATTTGAAGTGTTTCCAATCAACCAAAAAATGTTCATTATACAATTCACATCATAACAAGACAATCTAGGACCCCCAATAGACCCAATTTTTAGTGTATGTTTAGCATATATATTTTACAACATCAAAAAAATAACAACATGGAATAATATTAAGCTTGATATTCCCCTACCACTTTTTATTTCATTTAAATAGGTTTATTATATTTGTTAATCTAGAAGAAACCATTCCATAAGGATAAAAAATAATAAACCCACCCCACATAATACACATAAATAGAAATGAAGGAATTCCTACCTATAAGAACAAAGATTTATACAAACTAGTAGTACCAAAATAGGGGTGCACACACAGGAGGGAACCTATTTAGGGTAACTTGAATGAACTATAGAACCAAGGTTCTATGAATACAAGGGAATAAGACTTCATAACCTCTAACCTTAAGAGAAAGAAATCATAGAAAGCGAGAAGGATGGATCTTCACTTTTAAAGGATTATATCTAAAACTAATGGATTAGATATGGTTTAGATTGGCTATTAAAGTCAAATATAATTAAATCCACATGGAATAAATATTTAAAGGGTCTATTTAATTTTTATAACATGAAGTTATGATTAATACCCTATTAAATGGATTTAAAATTCATTAATCTAGTAATTAAAACATTTTCTGACATAAAATACATCAAAATGAAAAATATGTAAATTTTGGAAAAACCTAAAATATTGTTCATGAGTCATCGTAAGAAATGACTGACATGTATGTATAACATTTCTATATAACATGTCTATCTAACATGTGTCTAACATTTATATCTAACATGTCTGTCTAACATGTCTATCTAACATGTCTGTCTAACATGTCTATCTAACATGTATCTCTAACATGTCTGTGTAACATGTCTCACTAATATGTCTGTCTAACATGTCTATCTAACATGTCTGTCTGACATATCAATATAAAATGTATATCTAACATGTCTATATAACATGTCTATATAACATGAATATCTAATATGTATAACTACCATAATTACATTACTTTCCTAAAAAACACCCTGAACTCCCCCATACACCCCAATAATCAGATTTTTGGAAAACTGGATGAAAGGTCTGAGCTGTTACATCAGATACCTCTCAAACTATTCTCTCCCTCGATAATTCAAAATCATCCTAGAAGGAATGAGAGAAAAGATCCAAATAACCATCCCTAGAGATACCAATAAAGGGTCTCATAAAATCTGAAACACTACCACTAACCAAACTAACCACACTTCCCCTAACACATGAACCAGTAAATTGCACCCTTCATGTCATGATACTTGTCACGACCCGTCCTCGGGGCCCGTGTCGTGACTACCCCAAGCCCGCCTTCCATAGGCCAGGGGCTGGCGACTAGCACCAAAGGCGTAAATCCCGATAACTGGGAAGGCATTTCCTTTATAAAAGTAAACAAAACACCATAAAGTACAAGAGGAAGTAAAACACTAAGTACAAAGAGAAGTGATGAAATGTAAATGGGCCAGAATACAAACCCAACTAAAAGTACAACTACAACTGAACAAAAGTACATCAGAAAAAGACAACAGTTAGAAGAACGGAAGCGGCTCCTGGGACGTCCTCCACGGATCCTACCTAAAGGGTAGGTACAGATATCCTCCTCATCGCTCTCGCCTGTCAACCTCTTCCGAGTGTCGTCTCACCGTGAAGACCAGCTCTGGATACTGACTCGTCGTATAGTCCACCTCCGGGTACCGTCCAGTCCTCAAACACTCGGCCTCCGTCAGCACTGCCCGTCGTCTTCAACCAACACAACGTGGTGCGGGTATAGCCCGTGTAGGGGTGAGTATAACGATACTCAGTAGGGACCCCGAGACCCTCAGGGTCTCACAAAAACCAAAATGGATAACCACAAAGAAGATCTCAACAGATAACCTCTACTTAGGTATATGCCCATACATATACCTAAGTTATCAAGTAACCCATCTCAATCATGAGGAAACACAAAGATTATGAAATCAACGGATAACCACTACCTAGGTATATGCCCATATGTATACCTAAGTTATCAAGTGACCCATCTCAATCAAGAGGTAAACACAAAGGTCATAGACTTAGCTCAAACCAGGATTTTCATTTTCGAAACCGTAACTGCTGAAGAGCTCCGTCTCTGGGAGTATAGTGATCCTGTCACGTCTCCGTGGTACTGCTCACCAACCTATGACTTCTGAGGTGATCCTCCTTTCGAGTACCGCGGCTCTGCCACCTCACACAGTAGTGCTCCTCCTCCATGGGTCTACCACCTCTCACAGTAGCACTCCCCCTCATGGCCTACAGAGGTACTCCTCCGGTCGAGTACCACAGGTCTGCCACCTCACACAGTAGTGCTCCTCCGCCATGGGTCTTCCACCTCACAAAGTAGTGCTCCCCACTGGGCTATGATAGTCACTCCTAATCGAATCGAACAAGCAGTCATCAGGTCAAAACCAATTACACGGTCTTCGTACTCCGTACACTCGTCTCTGGGAGGGTCCGCTCCACGAGCTACAGGTCGATACTCCAAGTATCACAAGTCCCACGATGAAGTATCTCAAAGGACCGCCTCGTCATAGGGGTCTCAACGCAATAGACGACACGTCAATCAGACGCCCGATCTGTAAGTTGTTAGCCTTTTTGTCCCAGGGGGCCGGTTGGTCTCGTGTGCGAACCAACCCGGCCGTATCTCAACTATACCCTGAACTCTCATAGGGTATACTCAGAGGGAAATTTTATCAACGTGATCACCAACGCCGCTGACGGTTCGTCAAACAGACGTCCGGTCTAAAAGATATCAGTTTTTCTGTTCTAGGGGCCCGGTTGGATTTCGTAACAATCCAACCCAGCCATAATCCAACTGCATCCAAAACTCATGCGAAGTATGCCAAAAGTTCCATCTCATCAAGAGGAATTCAACGAGACAGACGACGCGTCAATCGGACGCCCGGTGTGTGAGTTATTGGCTTTTTCGTTCCAGGGGCCCGGTTGGTTTCATGTCCGAACCAACCCGACCGCACTCCGACGACGTCCAAACCTCGAGCGGAGTAATCCAAAAGTTCTGACTCATCAATAGGAAACCAACAAAGTCGACGACACGTCAATCGGACGTTCGGAACTCAAGATATAAGCGTTTTCGCTCCGAGAGCCCGATTGGTTTCGTATTCGAACCAACCTGGATAAACCCAAATTTCTCTGAAACCTTGAGTTTAATATATCGAAACGGCCGTCTCATTTCAAGGATAGCATTGCAACTGACTGTTCGTCGATCGGAGGTCCGTAGCCCAAGTTATGGGTGAAAGACCAAAGAGGTCCGAAAACGGGGGTCTGGGCCCGGCCCGGCCCGGGCCAACCCCCCTGGGTCGGCCGAACCGGGTCGACCGAAACCGGGTCCGGGTCCAGACCAACTGGGCGCGGTGCGGACCGGCTGCGTGGCCCGGCCCGGCCTGTGCGGCCCGAACTGGCCTGGGTGGCCGGCTGGCCTCGCGCTGGCAAGACGCTACGGGTGCGGGGGGTTACAAACCCCCCCAGTTGTCAACCTGGCGCGGCGCGGCGCCACCGCCTTCTACAGACCACCGGACGCGCTCTGGTGGTCCGTTTCGCCTGTCGCCTTCACCAACAGTCCTCCCAGGACCCGATCTTTACTGCGAAGGAATTCAAACGCCATTTCGGCCCGATTCGTCATCGCCCGTCGATCCACACTCAACGTTCAAAACACGCCGTCTTTGTGGTTTTTCGGGGCGGTGCGACGACGCCGCGCCCCTTCGCCGTGGCCTGACTTCGACCGTGGATTCGTTTGAATTCAATGGCGCGGTGCGACGGTGCCACGCTTCTTCGCCGTGATTCTCTAAATTTTTGCACGGTGCGACGGCACTGCGTCGCTTCCATTTCAAGCCACGTAGATAACCAACAAAAATAAAAGGGGAGGAGGTTCGGCTGTGTTTGTGCGGTCCGACCTCCTCCATTATTTTGATAACAGTTGGCCGTTGATATCGAATAACGTCTAAAATTATTCACAACATGAAAACCAAACCCCTACCTTGAAAAGACGTCACACGTCGTCAAGCCGCGGAAGAGGTAAGCGTCGCGGTGATCGGATATCACGGAAGATCGATGCCGATTCCATTGACATCGAAGGGTGAGTCGTCGTCAATGGCGACGTTCCCCACAGTGGTGTCTCCTCCCTTGATGCAAAGGAAGAAGAGGAGAAGGTACATCGTCGGTGATCACCCGATGAAGAATGCGGCGTCTCGCTTCCTTCGACATGGAGAGAAGGTACAAGATGAGATGACGTTCTTCGTCGAAGCTTCGGTGTTCTTCAACAAAGGAGATTAAGCATTCTTCTTCGGAGGAGGAAGTTCTTCAAAACTCAAATGCTCTCTTCCCTTTTATCTTAACACAACATTTCTAACCAAAAATAAAATAAGGCTCCACCTTATTTTATTTACCCATGCCATGAATTCAAAATTACAAAATTCAAAACCAACACACTTAATTAATTGATCTTGAGTTGTCAAATTAATTAATGTTTAGGTGGCATGAATAAATGTGGGAGGTTAGGAGGAGAGGAGTAACTTAAGTTAAAGTGGAGTTACAATATTAAAGTGGGAGGTGATTTATGGGAGGTCAAGGGGGTTATGGGAAGATCAAGGGTGGTTAGGGTCTCGTGTGGGCCCCACCACCCTCTCAACCTCTCATGGGTAGTTCCCTAACTTCCACTCAAAGGATATAATTACTTTAAAGAAATAAAAATTGTACCTCAATTTTTATTTTATCTTCCAAAAAATTTTAACAACTCCTCCCATGAAAACCCAACTCCGAAAAAGATCTTCTTAAGCAATTATCGGCGCTGCGAATCCATCGGTGCCCTTGGAAGTCGATTCCGAGCACTGGTTCAAAAGTTAGAAAAACCCGCTCGTTCGTTCACTGAACGTACCCGAGCTAAAATTTGGAAAATAATTCCAGGCACACCGAGCCTCCGAATCAGGCGCCGTCAGAAACTACGTTCTTGTAAAATTATAAAGAAAATTATGAAAAAATTTCCCTTAAATTTTACAGGTCTTTACATTACTCCCACCTCAGGGATTTACGTCCCCGTAAAGCTTTAACACTAACTTTGGATACAAAATAGGTACTGAGAATGCATATGAGCCTTCTGCTCCAAGGTGCTCCCCCTGGAGTTTCCTGTGCTACCAGTGAAAACACACCTGAGGAATCGATCATTCACGTGGGACCGCTCTTATCGATCCTCGATCTCCACTGGAATCTTCGCGCAAGTCACCCTTTCATCGACCTCCAACTCTTTGAGGTTGATGTTGTGTGAAGGATCATGCACGTATCTCCTCAGCCGAGGTAAGTAGATGATTTCATGCACCCGGTGCAACTAAGGTGGAAAGGTCAAGAAATAAATCACTTCGCCTACCCTTCTGAGGACCTTGAAGGGTCCGATGAAGCGTGGATATAACTTTCCACCTCAGCCAAATCTCCGTAATTCTACGTCGAGGTGAGACCCGTAAGAAAACGTGGTTTCCATCCTCGAACTCTAGTGGTCTCTGCCTCTTGTCAGCATAAGGCTTCTGTCGGCCCTGAGCTGTCCTCATCCGCTCTTGGATGACCTGGACCTACTCTTTCGTGGCCTGGACCATCTCTGGTCCCATAAGAGCTGCTATGATTTCTTCTTTTCCGATAAGATAAATCCGTTCTCATCCCCTGGATGAACCACGTTCTTTGCCTAATACAGTCAATCCGGACATGAATGATGTATTCATGCCATATACGACGTCGTAAGGCCTCGACGTTACTACCAAGAGATCCAACTGTCACTCTCACCTGCAAGGGTCGAGTCACACTGTCGGCATCAGTGTGAGGTCACTGGGTATCCTCCAGTAGAAATCTCTAAAGTGAGGGTCAGGTCAACAGTCTTAATCGGGACCATTCAGTATCAACGAAACAAAAGGTCAGGAAAGCAAATGTCATAAAGGTAAGTGTCTTTATATTATTGCAGATCATGGTACAAAGACACAAATGTAACAATAACAACATGGAACTAGATATACACCACTAGTTCCGCTCCTGTCCACTCACTTATGGAGCTCCGTAGTCGTAAGCTTCTGCTGCTTGAAGCTGAGATCTCCCATGTCCACCTGTTCCCTGCGGTCGGGGTGGACCTCCTAGTGATGGTGGTGGTGGCAACACCTCGAAGCGTCTTCAACCTCCAGCTGCATGTCCATCTCCCCTCCCTCGGCCTTAAGCTCCTAGCGGTCTTCCTTGATCGAACCTTTGCCTCTGCCTGGGAGGTTCTTCATTTAACTGTTGGTCATCTACATGGCGGGTCGGACAATCACGTGCCATGTGACCAATCCCGCCACAGGAGTAACACTGTATGGCAGGTTTGGCTCTGTCATTCCTCTTGGTGCCTCGAACTACCGACCCTGAGTCACGCGATCGACCACCTGTAGGTATGGTCCTCTTGGACCTCTACATCATCTGTCTATTGCCTGCTATAGAAGACTCTGCCGTATTCCAGCTAGTGGTGGGTCCTGCTGCTGGCGACTGCTCAGCAAGGAAACTCTCCACTAAGAGGGCTCACTCCAACACCCCTGTCTGCGTCGGGATGCTGTGAGAAACAACAGAAGCACTAATCTCTCGCCTGATCACCTGATCGAAGGTTTGGGCCCTGAAGAACGGGTCCCGTACCATATCTGTGGAGTAGCGTGAGAGGTCTGTGAACCTCGATGAGTACTGCGCCACCGTCATACTACCCTGCTGTAGATGTAGCAGCTCCTGTAAACGCACCACTCAAAGGGTGGCTGGTACAAACTCTGCTCGGAACAGTCTCTCAAAGTCTGCCCACAGATGTGTTGCCTCATCATGCATCTGGAGCATCAGGATCCACCATCTTCCTGTTGCTGCCTAAAGAAGGCTGGCAGCAAAGATCACCATGAAATCACCTGGCATCCCCACTAGCTTGAAGTCTCTCACCACAGCCTCCAGCCAATCCTCAGCCGCATGCGGGTCCGTCTCTTCCACGAATCTAGGTGGCCTCTGGCGCTGGAACTCGTGCAGTGCGCTCAAGCGATGTGCACCCTCTACTGCTGGGGCTGGTGGCATCGGTGGCCCAACAGGTAGTAGTACCGCTGGTGCCTCTGCTGGGATAGGTCCCTGTACTGAGGCCACGTCGCTCGGTGGGATGTCAGTATGAACAAATCTAAAGGCTCTAGCTGGTCGTCCGCAGGGAGGCATCCTGAAAGAAACAAACATGACATGGTCAAACGATTTATACCTGGTGAGCAGAACTGGTTTGAGCTGACATTTATAAACTTCTGGAAACACACACGCAATTAGTGATTTCATGAACAAAGTCGGAAATCAGTTGTCAGGGTCCTGGTGTATGGATACATCGGCCGCCCGCACCAACACTGGACACCCTGAACTGAAGACCACACTCGGTACCCTTAACACTATTGCTTCACAGAGAGAAAATATCAGAGTTATAAGTTCTGCGGTAGAACCGACCCCTCTGATACCAATTTTTCACGACCTGTCCTCGGGGCCCGTGCCGTGACTACCCCAAGCCCGCCTTCCATTGGCCAGGGGCTGGCGACTAGCACCAAAGGAGTAAATCCCAACAACTAGGAAGACATTGCCTTTATAAAAGTAAACAAAACACCACAGAGTACAAGAGGAAGTAAAACACTATGTACAATGAGAAGTGATGAAAAGTAAATGGGCCAGAATACAAACCCAACTGAATGTACAACTACAACTGAAAAAATGTACAACAGAAAAAGACAACAGCTGGAAGAACGAAAGCGGCTCCTGGGACGTCCTCCACGGATCCTACCTAAAGGGTAGGTACATATATCCTCCACATCGCTCTCGCCTGTCAACCTCCTCCGAGTTTCGTCTCGCCGTGAAGTCCACCTCCGGATACTGACTCGTCGTATAGTTCACCTCCGGGTACCGTCTAGTCCTCGAACACTCGGCCACCGTCAGCACTGCCCGTCGTCTGCAACCAACACAACAAGGTGCGGGCATAGCCCATGCAGGGGTGAGTATATCGATACTCAGTAGGGACCCCGAGACACTCAAGGTCTCACAAAAACCAACAAGGATAACCACAAAGAAGATATAAACAGATAACCTCTACTTAGGTATATGCCCATACATATACCTAAGTTATCAAGTAACCCATCTCAATCATGAGGAAACACAAAGATTATGAAATCAACAGATAACCACTACCCAGGTATATGCCCATACACATACCTAAGTTATCAAGTGACCCATATCAATAAAAAGGTAAACACAAAGGTCATAGGCTCAGCTCAAACCAGGATTTTCATTATCGAAACCGTAACTGTTGAAGAGCTCCGTCTCTGGGAGTACAGTGATCCTATCACGTCTCCGAGGTACTGCTCACCAACCTATGACTGCTGAAGTACTCCTCCTGTTGAGTACCGCGGGTCTGCCACCTCACACAGTAGTGCTCCTCCGCCATGGGTCTGCCACCTCACACAGTAGTGCTCCCCCTCATCGCCTAGAGAGGTACTCCTCCTGTCAAGTACCGTGGGTCTTCCACCTCACACAGTAGTGCTCCTCCACCATGGGTCTGCCACCTCACAAAGTAGTGCTCCCCACTGGGCTATTCTAGTCACTCCGAATCGAATCGGACAAGTAGTCATCAGGTCACAACCAGCTATACGGTCTCCATACTCCATACACTCATCTCCGGGAGGGTCCTCTCCATGAGCTACAGGTCGATGCTCTAAGTATCACAAGTCCCACTAAGAAGTATCTCAAAGGACTACCTCATATTAGGGGTATCAATGCAACAGACGACGCGTCAATCGGATGCCCGGTCTGTGAGTTATTAGCCTTTTCGTCCCAGGGGGCCCGGTTGGTTTCGTGTGCGAACCAACCCGGCCGTATCTCAATTGTACCCAAAACTCTCATAAGGTATACTCAAAGGGACCGTTTCTCAACGTGATCACCAACGCCGCTGACGGTTCGTCAAACGAACATCCGGTCTAAAAGATATCAGATTTTCTGTTCTAGGGGCCCGGTTGGATTTCGGAACAATCCAACCCATCCATACTCAAAGTGAATCCAAAACTCAGGTGAAGTATGCCAAAATTTCTGTCTCATCAAGAGGAATTCAATGAGACAGACGTCACCCGGTCTGTGAGTTATTGGCTTTTTCGTTCCAGGGGCCCGGTTGGTTTGGTGTCTGAACCAACCCGACTTCACATTGACGGCGTCCAAACTTCGAGCGGAGTAAGCCAAAAGTTCCACCTAATCAAGAGGAAACCATCAAAGTCGACGACACGTCAATCAGACGTCCAGAACTCATGATATAAGCGTTTCCGCTCCGAGAGCCCGGTTGGTTTCGTATCCGAACCAACCCGGACGAACCCAAAGTTCTCCAAAACCTTGAGTGTAATATATTGAAACAACCGACTCGTTTCAAGGATCGCATCGCAAATAACAGTGCGGTGATTGGAGGTCCGTAGCCCATGCTATGGGCGAAAGATTGAAGAGGTTAAAAAACGGTGGTCTGGGCCCGGCCCGGCCCGGCCCAACCCCCCCTGGGTTAGCCGAACCGGGTTGACCCGAACCAGGTCTGGGTCCAGCTCAGTTGGGCGCGGCCCGGCCCAGCCGGCGCGGCCTGGCCTGGCCTGTGCGGCCCATCCCGGCCGGGGCAGCCGGCCGGCCTCGCGCTGGCGAGGCGCGACAGGTGCGGGGGGTTAAAAAACCCCCGGTTGTCAACCTGGCACGACTTAAAGCCACGTCGCCTCAAACCCGGAAGGGCCCGGCCGTTCCGGTTCACATCCCACCGCCGCGGATCAGCCGCCGAAGTTTGCTTCGCCAGCGCGCCGCCGCCGCCGGTCGCAGGCGCCACCGCGCCGCCGCCACCTTCTGCGGACCACCGGACGTGCTCCTGTGGTCTGTTTTGCCTGCCGCCTTCACCAAAAGTCCTCTCAGAACCTGATCTTTACTACTAAGGAATTCAAACGCCATTTCGGCCCGATTCGTCATCGCCCGTCGATCCGCACTCAACGTTCAAAACGCGCCGTCTTCATGGTTTTTCGGCGCGGCGTGACGGTTCCGCGCCCCTTCACCGCGGCCCGACTTTGACCGCGGATTCGTTCAACCTCAAAGGGGTGCCACGACGACGCCAAACTTCTTCGTCGTGATTCTCTAAATTCCTGCACGGTGCGACGACACTGCATCTCTTCCATTTCAAGCCACATAGATAACCAACAAAAATAAAAGGGGAGGAGGTTCGACCGTGTTTTTGCAGTCCGACCACCTCCGTTATTTTGATAACAGTTTGCCGTTGATATCGAAGAATGTCTAAAATTATTCACGACATGAAAAACAAACCCCTACCTTGCAAAGACGTCACACGTCGTCGATCCGTGGAAGAGGTAAGCGTCGTGGTGATCGGACGTCGCGGAAGATCGGTGCCGATTCCGTTGACGTCGGAGGGTGAGTCGTCGTCAATGGCGATGTTCCCTGCGGTGGTGTCTCCTCCCTTGACACGGAGGAAGAAGAGGAGAAGGCACATCGTCGTTGATCGCCCGATGAAGAATGCAGCGTCTCGCTTCCTTCGACGTGGAGAGAAGGTGCAAGATGAGACAACGTTATTCATCGAAGCTTCGGTGTTCTTCAAAAAAGGAGATTAAGCGTTCATCTTCGGAGGAGGAAGTTCTTCAAAACTCAAATGCTCTCTTCCCTTTTCTCTTAACACAACATTTCTAACCAAAAATAAAATAAGTCTCCACCTTATTTTATTTACCCATGCCATGAATTCAAAATTACAAAATTCAAAACCAACACACTTTATTAATTGATCTTGAGTTGTCAAATTAATTAATGTTTAGGTGGCATGAATAAATGTGGGAGGTGAGGAGGAGAAGAGTCACTTAAGTTAAAGTGGAGTTACAATATTAAAGTGGGAGGTGAGTTATGGGAGGTCAAGGGGGTTATGGGAAGATCAAGGGGGGTTAGGGTCTCATGTGGACCCCACCACCCTCTTAACCTCTCATGGGTAGTTCCCTAACTTCCACTCAAAGGATATAACTACTTTAAAGAAATAAAAATTGTAACTCAATTTTTATTTTATCTTCCACAAAATTTTAACAACTCCTCCCGTGAAAATTAAACTCTGAAAAAGATCTTCTTAAGAAATTACCGGCGCTGCGAATCCATCAGTGCCCTCGGAAGTCGATTCCGAGCACTGGTTCAAAAGTTAGAAAAACCTGCTCGTTCGTTCACTGAACGTACTCGAGCTAAACTTCGAAAAATAATTCGGGGCACACCGGGCCTCAGAATCAGGCGCTGTCAGAAACTGCGTTCTTGTAAAATTACCAAGAAAATTAAGAAAAAATTTCGCTTGAATTTTACAGGTCTTTACAATACTATCCACTATGGGTGGGAATAACTCACCTGAATGAGGTTATCTGCATCTTAGTATAATGTGTCTTGAATATGATTCAAGTCTTCCCTTTCTCACATGTCAATACTTTATCACAAATCACACAAAAACATTACATCAAGGTGAATGAAACATATCTCATAAAACACCAAGTTCCAAATAACACGTCCCAATGAAAAAGAAGAAGAGATATAATCAAAACAACTATGGGTACTGGTCATGCATCTCCATCTCATACTCTCAAGAACTCTCATACAGGCCACCATACCCCCATGACTCATGAACCAAGGAAATAGTTCTTCCTTGAGAATCAAAACAAAACAAAAAATAAAATAAAATAGTGGTTTGAAGAACCAACCCATGAGATAACTCTCATGTTTTTTGATATATTTGGAACACGACAACCACTTGGTAAAATAATTTTAAATCTACACAAGACATTAAAAAATATTCTAGGTGAGAAACCACTAAAACAAGAATAAGGCCACATATATAATCATAAAAAACTCATAAAGAAATACATATAAACCAATTATGAGAAAACTATTACCTTCAATTAAATTCTTCATCCATAGTTTTAAACTAGTACATTCCATTTAAAATTACCCTTCATGTAAAGCCATTTTTTTCTTTAACAAAAAAACTTCATCAAATCACTTATCATTTTGAGATATTTTTCCCACCTAATTCCTTCAAAGCATTTTAAAGAATGATTTATTCCATAATTCCACAACATTTATTTAAAAAAATCACTAAATGTTTTTTTCAATTACTTTTGATAACCCATGCCCCTAATTTTAAATCATCCCAACTCAAATCATAAAACATTTCAAACCCTTTTAATTTTATCAAATTTTTTCTTCAAATCATTATTTCGTCTCAAGATCATTTTCTAAGAAATCAATAAATAATTTTTCAATGAAAAGTCACTGTCAAGGGTTTTCATCACACACACCATTCCATTTCAAATTTTTTTTATGTGTCTCAAACTTTACATATGAAATACAATGTAAAGAAACAAAGCATAATATTGGAATAATCCATTTTATCAGGCATTGAATTTTTTTCCATGTTTTCTAACAAAACTTTATTTATTATGGGAATATACATGGATAAATTTTACATAAAATTACCCAAACAAAAAAATCACACATATAAAGATAGATAAATCTACCACAAAAATACAAATAAAAAGGACCCATCCACTACACTATGATGTTATCCTTTTTGTGTAGCACATACTTTCCCAAATGGTTTTAAAATGTGTCATAATATAATACGTCATGATACGGGAATGAGTTTACATATCTTAACATGTTTGAGGCCATAACACATCTCATTAGCATAATATAGATAACAAAAAACCCAACCAAATAGATAATAATAAAAAATTTCCATCACTTTATAAAAATATTTAGGCGTGGGAGGCAAGAACATCTTCAATAGTTCCTAGATTTTGAAAATCTTTTTTATTTTATTATTGACTGTATATGATTAAAAATATTATGGGAGGTGGCTAATTCCATTAAGAAAAAAATATCACAACACAACACAAGTCATCCCACCAGAATAACCACACATCTCATTCTACACACATCACCACCACTACATAACATAACCTCTAACAAAACCCACCAACCAACAAAAACACCCACAAGATATTTCACACAACCACATCACCACACTAGTTTACCATCCACAAGAATCCATCCTTTTCACATAACCACCATATCCATCTGATCCTCTACAATTCATTGAAAACAGATCACTAATATCATCACACATCAAATTTCCAATCCTAAAAATCATGGAATTCCCTTTCCCAGGTCAAGATATTATCATCTTTGGGTGGAACTGACTCACCCACATGATTTTAATCATTTTAATGTATAACACATCTTTATTATGAATCATGTTACTCTTCCTTTTATACATTAAGTTTCTAATCACACATCACACAAGGAATCACAATAAGAATAATCACCCATTATAATAACACATTCCATATTCCATAATTATTCAAGGGCTTATATTACTTCACCTCATTATTTATGTTGATAATTATCACAAAATTTAAAATTTTCAAGTGAAAACATTTAATTGACCATATATAAGCGATTATACATTAAGTACATGGTGATATTAATCAATAAGTCACATAAATAGTCTCATAATCCATGATAATCATAAAGAAATAACGGTTTCTAACAACTGTTATTTTGAACAAGCCATATCAACACTTTAATTAAATTATAACAATAAAACCACAAAAAAATCAAAATTTAAAAGTGATTTATGATGGAACACTATGATATACATTTAAATGTCTCTAATATATGACTATTATAAAGAAAAAACTTCACAAACATCATCTCACAAATCATGTTCAATATTCCAAAATAATACATTCTAGGTTCATTTCATTTCTAAGTAAAAACACATCTAACTTCATTTTAAATTTTTTAAATGATAGGTTCTTGTGTTCAAGAACATTACATTACATACATAACATGCTATCATAATCATCAAAATAAAACAAGGTTTATAAAAATAAAATTAAAACTACACATGTTTTATTACTATGTTTTATGTTTTATCTTTCTTGAACTAAACATTATTTAATCATTTCATCGCTTAAGAAAACTTTATTATATTCTCCAATAATGATAACATGTTTCTAATTATATATTTAAATACAACATATTAAACACACCACATTCTCAAGTATCACATAATATAATTTGACTAGTTATAACAAAAATGTTTTCAAATTTAATCATGGTTCCCATAACAAAAAACTCACAACTTAACATGCATGGAAAATTTATTTCCGTAATAATTTTTTATTATTTATAGAACAATATGTTTAATAAATTAAACTATTTTAAGTCTAAATATGTTACCAAAAATAATTTTTATAATTTTAAAAAATTTAGAAATAAATTTCACAAGAATTTAGACCCTAACACATGCTTACAAAATGTGGTTATATCAATACTACATGACTACAATCATGCCAAAATGAGAACTAATTTATTCTCGTCAAGGTTTCCAAATTTAGTAGAATTATTAATAATCAAGATGGAAAATTTATGAAATTTTAGAATTTAAATTTCCAATTACATGTTTTATAATGAGTCAATAACGCATGTTGATGATAAATTATAGATGGAAATAAATACATGACATATTAACTCAAATGGTAACTAAAATACTTCTAAGCATGGTTTCAAAATCATTAATTTTATTATGCCAGTGAGAAATATACTCAAGGTAACATGATCTATAAGGGTTTTCAAAAATAAATAGTTGTTCACAAAAATATTCAATAATTATTCTTCTTTATCAATTTCAAAAATTAGGAAATCAAATTGGCATGTTATACATTTTAAGAATTGAAAAAAAATTTAATTCATGAAGAATTATGTTATAATAGGAAGGGAAAAAATACATTCAAGTCTCAATAATGTTTCAAATAAACTATTCAAATGGTTATAAACAATTTTAATTATTAATTTTAGGATATATGATTAATTCATAAAAAAATAACTGTTAATTAGTAGCTATAACACGTACATGGTCATATAAACAGACATAAAATTCCATGATTTATTTATTTAATTTACTTAAATTCATGAAAATAATTTATTAAATTACAAGTGTAATCAATCATGATTCATTAAGCTCTCCTAGACCTCTACCCTATAAGAATTCCACCTCACATGTTCATTCAATTGGCTCATAGTTCTTACATTGGATCATGGGGGGACCTAAAATCCTATGTCCCAACTACTCTTCCCTGACATATGTCATAAACCAAGATCATATGACACTGATTCCTTACCAAACCATGCAATACTAACTATGATGAAATATAAAAACCATTCTATCTCTAAACTATCCCCTTTTATACCTCTCTATCATGATTCCCTCCTTCCAAATACACCATAATGAGGGGAGAGATAATAACCCTTGAGTCCCACCACCAGTGGGCCCCTGGTTGAAGACAAGCACCATGGGTATAAAAATCTTATGTATGAGAGGTATTAAACTATATAATAATTTAAGACTAGAAGATAAGATGAATAATCAAAAAAAAATCCATGATGTTGTGAAAAATAATTCCAAACAATCCCACAATGCATTTACAAATAAAACTAATTAATATAAATGTCTCTAAAGTAATTACCCAAAAACAGTGATAATGTATAGACACAATAACTAAACCAAGTTCCAAGATATTAATGTACTTCATGGTCCATGAAGTCTTCTAAGAAACATGAAAATAGTTTTATATATGTAGGGATATCATACAAGTATACATAGAAGGAAAACAAAAGTCTCTCACGCACATGTGAAAAGAGAATACTAATGCACCAATAAGAAAATAGAAAAACCAAACAACAATGATAAAAGTATAATAAACAAAAACCCAACCCCACCTAGGCTCTTTCACTAGATAAATAAACCAATTATAATAATATAAAATGAATAATATCAATGATAGAGTACCCCACCCACATTCCCAATGATTTTCCACTATCTCACCCCATCGTCATACATCTTGGAACTCCCACCGCTTTTGAATACTATCACAGAACATCACATTACACCTATATACACCTGGTCAATCACATCACATTAAATCACATCACATCTCATAACTAGTGTACTAGGGTATTATGAACATGTAGGACATCAACATCGTGCCCTCCTCTTACCATGAACGACCCCCACCATAAGCCACCTCATCAAATCTTCCCTGAAGACACTTGATCCATCACATATCATCACATAAAATATGTATATTGGAAATATTTACTTTTATCCACCACAAATCATGCATATCACCAAATCTTGGAAGAGGGTGTGGGTAAGAGACGATATCCAACCATCCATCTTCCCATCGAGATGTTTGACCCCCCCCAAACATTTAGTGTTAGCACATGGTGCTCAACATGGGCGGGGAGAATATATAAATTACAAATAATATACAATTTATATTCATATATAGAAACATAATAAAATCCCCATCCTAAGGGTTCAAAACTGAGGAATAAAACATATCAAAAGATACTCCATTTCTATTGCCAAAGCTAAAAGAATAACCCTATATAATTAAAAAAAATCCACAAATCATATTTTAGTATTTAATTTTCATTAGGAAATTTTCAAAAAAATTCATTACTAACCCCTTCCATTAAAACATGCACTTTCTTTTTATGTTTACCCCATAATTCATATATAAGAATTAACCATTTAATCCACCCAACCCTTTTTCAAAAATAGTTCTGTAAAAATGCCCATTATTATTATTCATTTTACCATCCATTAATAACTGAGAAACTAACACAACACAACACATGAAAAGTATCACTATACGACATCCCAATTGCCACATCCACTTCCACCTTATATTTTAACCTTATTTCATAACCACATCACACCCCCACTACACCACTACACCATAACAACCATCTTGGTCTCAATGCATAACAACATATCATCCAATTCCCTACACACATCAAAAATACAAAACTATTTTACACATCAAAGAACATACCAATTAATTTTTTTAGATTTATCAAAGGGGGTATTATATAGTTCCACTTATTTATTTTAGGGTGTTGTCACACAAGCCATAATATCCTAGGGTATCCAGTTCATTAATCGTCCATACACCATTAACCAACTATATTTCAAGTGTTTACAATCAACTAAATAGTATTAATTCCACAATTCACATCATAAAAACACAACCTTGGACCCATAACAACCACAATTATGTGTGGTTGGTTATCCCATACAATTTAAAACATCAAATCAAAAACAAAAAGCTTAAATATTAAGCTTTATATTCCCATTACCCTTTTTTATTTAATTTTAATATGTTAATTATATTTGTTAAAACTAATTAAACCATTAAAAAAGGATAGAAAATAATAAAACCACCCTACATGATACACATAATGAGAAATTAATGAATTCATACCATAAAGATTAGATATTTACACAAACTAGTGACACCAAAATAGGTGGTGCACGCTTTGGAGGGAACCTCTTCAGGGGAACTTGAATCAATTTCAACATCAAGGTTCTACAAATACAAGTTAATAATACTTTATAACCTCTATTATTAAGATAAATAAATCCCATAAATAGATAAGTAATTATCTTCACTTTCAAAGGATTAGATCCAAAATTAACGAATTAGATACAGTTTGGATTCTCCATTAAAGTCAGATATCATTAAATCCACATGGAATAAACATTTAAAGAGTATCTATACTTTTTATAAGTTTGATGAATGATTAATACCCTTTGAAATGGATTTAAAACTCATTAATGAAGGTATTAACACTATTTATAATCATATAGGAAATAAAAATGGAAAATCTCTAAATTTTGAAAAAACATGAGATACTATTCACGAATCACCACCGAAAATATCTAACAAGTCTATCTAGAATGTTTGTATAACATGTCCAGCTAACATGTATGTCTAATATTTCTATCTAACATGTCTATCTAACATGTTTGTCTAACATATCTATATAAAATGTCTGGCTAACATTTCTGACCACCATAATGCCACTGTTAGCCTCAAAACACCCCTGATTCCCCCACACACCTCAATAATCATATTTTTAGAAACTTAATGGGCCATAAGGTATAGGAAGATACATAACTAACTAATTTAAACACAATACACTTCCTTGTAAACTATATGTTGAATGTTAAGAATTAATTTTATTTCTTTACCTCATAAGAACATTCTATAAATTTGATAACTTGAATGAATCATAAACTATTTAATGAAACCTAACCATCAGTTAGGAGTTCAAAAGATATTAACATGATTCATGGGTTATTCTAATATATGTTGTTTTGATATGTGCTCTACATTTCAATCATGGTCATTATGATAGATGTTTGGTGTCATGGTATTACTAGTTGGGTTTCAATTTCTAATAATTTTTAATAGTGGGGAGTTACTATTTTTTTGATTATGGAAATAGAAAATCTATGGTTAATTGAAAATTTATTCCTAACCATTTAGGTTTTTTGATTTTATATTTAATGATGTTTATCAAGGATGATAAGTCTAATGGTGGGGTGTTTTTAATGAACTTTATCTTCATAGGTAAGTTTGCATAATTAATTTTTTTGAGTATAAAATTGGGTGTTTTTTATGTTAGAGGAAAATTAAAGGAAATTAAGAGGATAAGTAGAAGAAAAATGAGAAAGTGAATAGGTAAAAAAGACACTAGGTAACTAGTGGGATTATATCAACTACCTGGTGAAGGTCCAAGATATACAAGTGATTATATTTATACTACTGGGTCCTTGGTGTCCTTCTTCCTAGTATTTGTAGGAACCCAAGGAAAAATTTATAAATGTGATATTTTTGTATTTTTAATCATTATATTTAGCACAAAAAACATAGTTCTAGAGATTTTATTCATTCTAAACCATCTACTACAAATATAAACACTATTACACTTCTCTTTACCCCTATTACGAGTCCCCCTTTAAACCCTCATCCAGATCCCATTTGGTTGGTGTTAAGGAATCTTCTTCTTCGAGGTAAGGATAAATCCTCCCTTTAATCACCTCTATTTTTGATTCCATATGGAAGAAGATATAATACAATTTTCTCTGTATTTAAGGATTAAAAAATAATTCCATCTATTCTCTCTTATTATATTTAGGACGATGAAAGGAATTAGGTGTTGTGAGTATAAGGTGAGTTCATCATTTTGATTATTAGGTTCATCTTTCCAGGATAAAAGTGTAAAAAACCTCAATTTATCCATGCCTTAGGTTAGTCTAGGTAAGAAAGAGGTGGTATATTATTTTCTCCCCAAACATAAAAGAGTTTCTTTGACATTATTTTTTGGCCTTTTACCATTTATTCCTATCATAAACATAGATAGTTATCCTAGAAATATTTTTGGGATGATTGAAAATAAATTTAATAAAGGGTTTTGGTTATTAAATATTGTAAAAAAATTCAAAGGAAAATGTAAATTGTTGGTTAAACAAACAAAGATTCATTATTCCATCATTCATTGATTATCACCCAAATTATTTTCATTGTACTTATTTTTTTCTTCACATGTTAAATATTTTGTTCTAGTTTATTGGATATGAAACAAGTAATTATTATTATTCACTGTTATACATTGTTGATTTAGGGATACTGTTAGTTGTAACTCATACTATACTTGAAAATAATTTCATAGAGCCTAAAATATGATCTATTAGAGATGATTTAATTATGGGATAAATAAATTTATTGGTTTATTTAATATTGAGTATATAATACTTATTATAGTGGAATAGATAAAGGCATGGAAATGGTTTTAAATCCTTAAGCACAAATAAACTATTCATTATTTCATTAGGATAAGAGGCTCAATTTTCCTTACTCATTCCACCATTCTTTTTCCATTTTGGGATAGGTATCATAAATTGACACATTATAGATACATTTGTGTATATTTGGGGGTTAATATAAATATACATGTGTTACTTAACTCTTTTTGATGATTTACCTTACATGTTAACTCAAATCTTGAGCTGAGTATCATAGCAGGTGCCACTGGTAAGGATCCTCCCCATGTAAAGAAATATATATATATTTTTCATGCTTATTTCTGATTAATTATTTAAACATATATGATATTATATTATTAATTACACTATATTTTTTAATTTTTATGTCATGTACCCTAGTTAAGATTGACTTATAAGGGCCGGTGGTGATCACCTATTAGGCATGTCATAATCACACCCTATATGGTTCTCTAGGGAATGTGGGCATAAAATTTTGTACATTATTCAAGTAAAGAAAATTTACCTAATAATGGAAACTAGTACATAAATATCATGGGTCTTGGGGAGATTTATTTTTAGAATTTTTATGTATGGACCAATGGATTGCACGTGGGCTATCCAGAGTAATTTTTGGAAAGGAATCACATATAAAAGCACCACATTTGAATCTTAGGCCAAATTTTGCTTATAATAATTTTCAAAAACTAGTTTTTTACTTGTTAATATATTGTTTTTATGTATTTTTAAGGACTTTGGACTAATTTTGTATCGAGTTCCATGATTAATCCATATTATATATTAAGGTATTTTCTTATAATTTTTCACACAACTACCATACTAGTTACACACTTCATATAGCTAATGCTTGGATATTTCATTCCACAATTAGGAATATTTTATGTTATCCTTTATTTATCATTTAAAAGGGAAAACCATCACCCAATTTGGTTTTATTTATAGCCCTGGTTGTTTTTGGTGACCAATGATGATTGAAAGGTGTGCTAGAGGTGGTTTTTTGACTTGATTGAAGTACAATTTAGGTATCCAGACCATCAAAATTACAAATATTTATAGAATATTATTGGTTTGATGAATATTACAGGAATAAGGCCAATAATTTATATAATAACAAGTAATTTTTCTATAGTAAAGGAATTTGGTAATTGAAATGAATTCATCAACCAAGGAATATGGGTAACATTGTTGAATACAAAAAAGATATGAAATAAATGAATTCAAATAAAAATACTAAAAATATATTTAAATATCTGTAATAATAATATGTAATATGTGGAAAAAATATTCATCATGTTGAATAATTCATATAATTATTTCTAAATCATTTATAATATGCTAATGTAGTCAATTGATCTCAAGGAATAAAAAAATCGAAGAAATATTTTATTGTTATTGAGTATGCTTTAAAATCATGTACAAAAAAATCCCATGCATTATTTGTAATGATATTTTTTATCACATAACAAGATATAAATATATCATAATGAATATTGAATGTCATGATGGATTCTCTGTAATTTGTTTCAATTACTGCTCATTAAAAATAAAGAGAGTAGGCACTGTTGAGTTTGAAGATTGGAATTTGAAGTTTAAATAAGTTTTACTTGTTGGTGGGATTAAAAATAATCTTGTTATTATAAAAAATTATTTGAAAATATAAATTAAGTTATTTTTTAGAATAATAGTATCATTATAAAAATTATGAATGGTAGTAGATTTATTAATTTGTGAAGAATAACTGGGGTTAATTTATGTCTTATCGGAAACATCAATGAATCATATAGTTTTATTGAAAACGTGGATAAAAATATCTAAATTGAAACCATGGAAAAAAATGGAAAATTAATTATGGTAACAATTGGTAAATAATAATACCTAAAATATTTTCTTGAACTAATAACAAAAAGGAACATCATTTGTGAGAGAGGTCTATAAGGAAAAATAGTGTAGGGTAGTAATAAATTAATAGAGACACAATTTATAAGTTCTCATGAATTGATCCATATTAATATATAAATGATAAATATACATAATTTAAAAAAATATGATCTTAATTTCATTAAAATTATTTAATAATTCACCAGGATGTCTAATGTGTTATTTATGAATCACAATTCCAAGGCTATGTAAAAGTTCATAATTTTTAAAATATAATTTAAAAAATAGATGAGATTATTCATTATTAAATTGTTGAAATATAACAGGAATGTGTTAAATATCAGTTTATTTAAGTAATAACTTTCTAATCATGGTATTAAAAATGATTATAGATCTATACACACACCACAAACTATGTTTAATATCATTTGATGTTCCCAATCAAAAAATCATTACACGTATTGCCTTCCTATATAGAAATAAACTCAAAAGTTTCCAACTCTATGGATTTAAACCATAGTATGACACCAAGTGAAGAAAAGATGGAGAAAAATTGATATATATAGATGGTAATATCTATATAGAGACTATAATACATAGATATTCTATTATGTATAGATAAACTGAAAAATATATAGATGTTCACATCAATGAATTTTAACAATCGATCACTGGCATGTAAGAAACCAGTCATGTAGTGGGATTTTTGAAGGATTCATAAAAATTTCTGAAATATTTACAAGAGTCCTAGAGTAATAAATGACTCCACATAAAAGGGTGAGGTGGGATTAAAATCCCATCCACTCATCAAATTCACAACCCAATTGTTTTTAGTAAAGTCTCAATGATCATATACCATTGGAAATTAGGTTTTGTGTAATCTCAAAATGAAACGCGAGTGAGATTGTGTGTCAGAAATAAAATTGTGAACTAGACATGAATACTTTAACCATTAAAGCAATCTACTAACCATAAATTTACATGATATACTATATTAATGGTTTTCTAATTTATGTATTTTATCCATGAAGGTAGGAATGATCTCAAGAGCCCTATTAAACTAAAAATGACATCATCCAGTTCATTATAAAATGGAAAGATACTGAAAAAACCATTAATTCCCATGAGGATTCACATACAAATACTCATTATCCAAGGTTCTAGAAAAACAGCTTTGATGAAATTAAGTTAGACAAACCTTGATCTAAGAGATTTTTTTTTACTCCAACATCTTTAGGTGCTTGTGGTAATAGAAATAGCATGGGAGTATCACCTCAATGGCTCCATACTGAGTATAGAGGTGTATTTGGAGAGGCACTAGGTGATGAATTCCCATTTTCTATCCTACAATTATAGAACTATATAGAAATTAGTGGAACCGGTGGACACATATAAATTATTTGAGATCATTTTATAATAGCACTACAATGCTCATATTCTTTAACATAGGTAAGTGGAGGAGTTTATTGGTAGCTGCACTACTATTTAGTAGCCACCGAGAAGGGTTATTTGTACTATATTCCACTTCCACTAGTTATGTATACCACAAATTCCCTAGGAATATTTTGATGAGTTTCCCTATGAAATCTCTACTCTAGTTGTGAAAACCAAGGCACTAAAAATCAAGTCTCACAAAGGGTGAATGACAACCAAAGGTAGGTAGTAGAACCATATTACTATTTTCATATAAGAATACCATCATAACATCCTAGTGGTGACTAAAGAGAAGGCCCATATTAATACCTGCACTTAAAAGGCATGTCAGTATATTTAGAAAACATCAGAAGGATCTTTCCAACATATCTCAATGGCTGCCTGGGAAAAATCCCATATCTTTTCTCATACTTATGATGCTCAATATTATATTATAGAAGTTATAGAAGAGATGAACCATATTTATGTTTTCACATTTAATTCATACTTTCATATCTAAATATAAACTGAAGACACCCATCAATATATTCTAGTGTCCATTTGGGGGAAGACCCAAATTCATGTTAATGCTAACAATAAGGGAGATAATCAATGTATATATCCATATAGTTAGAAGTGGGATAATATTAAAAATTATATTTTTGAGGATCAGGAGTATATCTTGAAAAATAATAAATACCAAGGGTGGGATTATATTCCCACTACTATAGGTTTTCACCGACATAACCCAACAATCACTCCAGGGTATGTTCATATCCTTACCCTGACTATATAAGTTCACCGATTAAAGTTACCAACGATGATTTGTTTTATTTATTTCCAAATAGACATTTCAATGTAATAAATACAAATAAAAAATTGTTGATTTATTAGCATATTAACTCATTAGGGTATAAGTGAAGATACCCATAGTTTTGGGTAAAGGTGTTGTTAGGTAATCCCATAATGGGTACATGGGAAAAATGATTGATGATTTGCTTCCCACATATTGGGTAAAGATAACAATAGAGTTTACTACACTTCAATACCTAGTAGGTAAAATTCAAATGGGCCACCCATACTTATATCATATGATTGAAAGATATTATCTTAATGTATATCGTATGTGATGAAGGTGAGAAATAATTATATTTAATAGATTGAATGGAAAAGATGTTGGATATAATACGAATGATTGGAAATACTATATGGTTGTTGATAAAATGTAAAAATCATAAAGAAGATATAGCTAAATAATAATACCCATAGAATTATAAAAAATCTTTTCATTTATTGTAATTAGGGTTTACACACTCCAAGATAAAAGTATAAGTAAATATAAATTGTTCAGGGTTGATTAAAGAAGGATGCACCTAATGTGTAAGATATATTAATTGATATATCCATATTTGGGAATTATATATATTATAATAGCTCATAAATGAATTATAATGAGTTTAAAATTATTTTAATAACTTTGATGATCATTTGAACATGTTTATATATGATTTAAATAAGTTGGAGTGTCCCATGAAGAAAATAGAATTCATTTTTAGGCTTACTATAGAAATATTAATTTTGAAGTTTTCAAAGAAAAATAGCTATGTCTTGAGAATAAGAATTTTCCAAGTAATTTTTAGAATTCAATATGAACATAAGACATCACGTGTTAAATGCATGTCTTTTCCAATTATAAGGCTTCATTAAAAGGATTTGGAGTCTATTAATAACTAAAAAAGGCATTGATTGTAGGAATTCTACAACAACACAATTACTAATTGTAAGAATTCACCATATGTATTTGATCCCACTATATGAATTTACTTAACCCAAGAATTTATGATGATGAAAATGAATATAGAAGTAAATAGTTTAATAATTCCACAGTTGAGCTTAATTCCCCATTGCATGACTTCGCGAATGTATGAATATAGAGTCCCAATTATTAAACTTCCAGAATTATAAAAATTTTGAAGTTATATTGGATAAAAGGTTTAGTTTCTATATTTAAAATATGATTAATATAAAATTATTTTGGGGGACGAAAGAACTATTTGATCATGGTATTAACATCATAAACCCCTATATTTTTGTGTGATCAAAGCACGAGAAGAGTGAGACGTAGATCTAAATGCATGGAAAGGCAAGACCAAATAAAAATAAAAAGAATAGTTTCCAGAATTATTTAATTCTAAAGAAATATAAATTTAATGACTCTTGAGTTGTGATTTTGAGTTCAGAACATAATAAAGCTTAAATAATCCTTTAGTTAAGCTTCTTTTGAGAATATTAAAAATATTAGAACCACTTCATGTATTCTTTGAGGAAGAAAATGATATAATTGGTCATTCAAGAAAAATATAGACGAAGAATCATCGTTACACAATATATTTTTCATTATAGCTTAAAATAGTTTGATTTGAGTCTGTTAGAGTGTTTTTTAGTGATTGATATTGAAGTATAAAAATTTTACCATGAATAATCAATATCACAAACCAAATCTTGTCACCGCCAAAACAAGCACCAAACCCAGCCCATGAAAAGGCCTGAAGGGCATTATTGATCCCCATGGGCTGGCACAAGTGCCGGGTATCATAAAATGAGAATTGGGAATGATTTACCTGAGTTTACAAACCTAAAACAACCAAAAGAATCCAATAAAACCAATCTGGATTTTTCAAACCAAACATTCTTCTACAGAAATTTAGAACAGAATTATATATTTTAAAACAACTCAATAAGACTATAAAAAATGTACAAACGGAAATGGAAACTGCCCAAGAACCCTCATGGAAAGGGGAACGGCCCTCTAGCGATCTCCACAACACTACACCACCAAGGACTTGCTCGAAACCCGAATCACTAGAACTAAAAAATTGTACCCAACCTGTGAAAAAAACCAAGTATCCTTACACACAAAGGTGTAAGTAGGGAGTGAGCCAATTCCCAGTAGGATACCACCACTAAGAGATTCCATGCAATAAACATTCAAAGGCGAAAATCATGCAAGTTTTCAAAAACATCTAATTTCTAGTTAGAATTTCTAAAAGATGAAACTTAAAAAAATCAGTTTTCAAGTGGTATAATTTAAATAATGAAAACTTTTAAAACAAATTCCAAATCTACTGAATTTTACATCCAAATATACCGCATGCCGATGGTAAGTATAAAACATCTAATAAACACAAGCAATAGGAAATAACCCCTAGGCACTTGCTCATTGTGGGTCCCAGGTACCTCGTTTCTCGGTGAAAGTAACCATCATACTTATCCGTTCTCGTGCACGCGCCACTATTTGGGAACATACCGATAACCTAGTGGCCCCCATAATCATCATCATAGTTTAGTTAGAGTTGTATGTGTCAATATTTCTAAGTGAAACTAAGGCCAAACCTCACGGGATCACTAGCATACTAGTACACGTCCCCCCACCTAGATACCCAGGTTTCCCTCTTGTGATAAAAAAAGTTCAACAAGACAAGAAGTATAATTTGAACATGAAAATATAATTTCCATGTCACATATTCACCACATATAATACATGTACATCAAACAAGTCACAAATTCCACTTTTTCTTTCAAATGCATTTTGAAATCATACACATACCAAAATAACCACAACACTTTTCACATCACTTCAAAACTTCAACACATCCTTTAAAAAATTTTATAAAAAATTTACAAGGTGATAAACATAACATAAAATCCAACTCACACATGCCACATAATACCCTTTTTACCTTCAAAATCATTTTATCATCAAACTTACACGAAACAACCCAAAAACAAGTTTCGCCCCAATATTAAAATATAATAAAATATTTCAGAAATTTACAAAACATTATAAAAATGGTTAAAATCTTAAAACATCACTTAAACTTTCAAAAACCCATTATAGGTGAACATATAGACCAAAAATTACATATGAACAGTTTCCCCACTTTGTTTAACCAACTAAAACATTTACAATTTTCATAAAAAGAACCCAAGTTGTGTAAATGTCTTGCACACAAAACCCATTTCAAAACCCCCATTTAAGACCAAAACCATAACAATTTCTATCCAAAATAGAATTGGAATCCCTAGAGACATTTATAAAAACATTTTCATGTGTTATAAATTCACCTTGAATAATACCACCAAAGATACAAATGAAAACACACATTTTCATAAAATGCTCTCAAGAAGTATAACAATATTTTACACATAAAACCTATTAAAAACCCTCTTTTTAGGCCCAAATGACACTAATACATTACCAAACCAGAATTTTCACTCCAAACAAGATTTATTAAACCAATTCCAAAAGTAAAAAACTACACCCAAATAATTCCCCATGAGTTACACATGAAAACACCTAGTTTTTAGTTAAAATTAAACTATAAAATTAAACACGCAACCAAATCAATCATAAACAGTTTTTTCACCACACCTAACATATGAGGAATATTTAAAATGAGTAAATACAGCAAGATAAATCATCAATAATTGGTTACACATGGAACCACCTACCTTTTGAGTCAAAACCCTTGAATCTTGGTGCGAAACCTCAACCGCACCTCCACCACACCACAAAGAAGTGAAAACAAACCCTAAACCATAATATTTCACCGAAAATACCCCAAATATAACACTAGGTATGAACCCTAACTTCTGGACACTCTATAAATTTATGGAAGAGGGAGGAAACCCTAATGAGAAGAAAGGAATTGAAGAGAGAAACACTCACCCAAAACAATATTTAAGAAAACAACCCAAAATCCACTAGAATATGAATGTTAAAATAGCTAAAAATTTATGGGAGTTTCGAACAAGGATGAAGAGGTCATGTAGGATCTGGAATGGGTGAAAAAGAGTAAAAATAGAAGGATTTATGAATGGATCAATTTACCGCTTTAAATCTGATCGATTTGGGAAATCCATAGAAGTTTTGCACAATTTATCGATTCTATTGAGCTCCAAATTGGGGGAGGAGAGAATGGGGGCGTGCCTTAGGTAAGTGGTCTTGGGTGAGGTTTGGAATAATAATAAAAACCTAAAAATAGAATGAGTTATTAAACAATTAACAATTATTTTTAATGATGTAAATGGGCTTCCGGGAAGGCCCAATCCCTTAAATAAAAACTAAAATCCACCATGATTATAGTTTTCTAAATGGTCCAAATTAATTTTGTGGTGCTCATAGGTCAGGCAATGATAAGTAGGAATTGAAATGGACAATTTTGTTTTGAAAATTATGGAGTTATAAAGGAATCAAAATTTATTTTTAAATCTTGAATTGGGCTCACGGTTTGGCCCAATTCATGAAAACTCACCCATTCCTCCATAAAAGCTTGGGAAACCCCCAAAACAAAGAGTTAATGGAAATTTAATGAAATTTAACTTTAAAATAAGTCATGTATGTGACAATTATACCCACCATGAAAAATTTCTATCCTCATAAAGCCACAGTAAGTCCAGATACCAAAACCAAACCCAACCGATAAACCAAGATGTACTTTTTTTCCAATCTTCACCCCCAAGGGAAAAAACACCTCCAGAGATCAATTAAGGAAGGATTAATCTCATAACCCAAACTTATAGTAATTTATTGAAATGATCGATCACGATCATACTTTTTCCCAAAATAAAACTCCTCATACACTATCTGAACAAGACTCAAGTAATTCACCCAAACAAACAACAACTTCGAACAAGGTTACACTTACCTAAATTTAAATAAACCATTGGGTGCTCTACAATACCAAAGATTACTCAAGGAAGATGTTGGTAGCTAGGTAGTTCTGAACGAGAATACGTACCGCCAATACAAGACCATGGATAAATTTGAGCTATTGGTACAGGGGGACACGAACAGACACCCCACCATAAGAGACAACCTATATTTTCTGAGACAGAATCAAGACACTAATAGTGGGAGGTCTGAACGGACTCCCTTGTACAAAGGGTATAATTACATTCAAAGTTTACGAAGGAGTGTACATGAGAATTATAGTGGGTCTCCCCACCATAAGAACCAACCATATTAACCGACCAGCATGGGGCAACACAGAAAGATCCAACTTTTTTTTAAAGATTTGGGAAGGGGTTAGGGTTAGTCCTCATGGTTTGGGAAACCATGTACTAACTATGAAGATCATTATTTCCACATAGCTTCTTAGCACACAGTCACTACTAATAGTGCACAAACCGTGTGTTTGACCTCTCTATCCAAATTTTCCACCATTCTCCAAAGACTTAATGGAAACCAATGGGGTAGGGAATGACATTATTTGATGACATGGGTATAAGGCCCTCCACCTATTTCCACCGAATAGGAACAAAAGAAGAATGATGATGACACCAGAGGTTTAAACTCTTCCTATATTTAGTTATGAGGATATGACATTGTAAAAGGGTTTAAATGACCTTGGGATTTCCCCTAACTATGGGCACGCTTCTCTCTGAGACCTATGGATGGAGATAAAATGATTGAAGCATCTTCGGCCTCACAGTTAGGATTTGGAAACCCCCTAAATGAGAATTCTTATTTCGGTGCCACCAACAACTACACTACAATCCCAGATAAGATTGAAAAGACATAACTCATTCCAAACTCACTTTACCCTAACCCGACACTTCACTGAAACAAGGGAATTGAAGATGCACACACATCAAACCCTGTTTCTTTAGGTGAGAAACAATAGAAGTAAAGAACACATGTACTCACCTTCCTCTAAAATGGAAGATTTTGAAGTCCTTTGAAGGGAGAAATTCTCCGAACATAACAGAGACTCTTAGAGGATTGCACGACTTTCACCTTTACATTTAATCGATCACATGACATCACAAGGTGTTAACAAACATGACCATTGTGACTGATATAAACAACTCATAGAGAGGGACCTTATACAACATCCCAAACAACACACAATTATTAAAAGTGGCCACAATATCCTCTCATGACCAGATTTCCCACACAGGTAGTTTAACATGAACCCCTTATTCTAAGAGACTACGAAGGACCAAGAGGACCTCTTAGACACCATCCAGAAACTCATCCACGCAAACAACCCCAGACCACTTCCACCTTTATCAAATAAAGAAACTTAAGAAACTAAGGTCTCTTTTAACCTTCCATGATCACATCCCTGCTACAAGAGGATACACCAAACCATGAAAGGAAAGGGTGTAGACTAAATCTAAAAATCTCAAGAAAAATATTCCTTACATTGATCAACTATAGGGTCTTAATGTGAAAAACCAATCTAGGTTTCACTTTAGTTGTGCACTAACCCTTAATGGGAAGTAAACTATCCAACAATTGAACCCAAGGACCCAACCAAGATGGTCCATTGGTCAAGATATACCAAAAAATAGATCCAAAAACATGAAGGGAACCACCGTAAAGGTATTCCAAAACATTTCTTAAAAGAGACCACTAACTGGCCCTTCAACATAGATTACCGACCAAACACAAACCAAACACACAATTCAAACAGGAGGGGTTCTTGGACTCAAAACATCCCACAACATCCATATTTTTAAAAACAACTAATACACACCATCCCAAACTAGTCATCAAGACATCATGTTTTTTCTTTAAAATAATCTTTATTAAAATAACTGGTTCAACGATTAGAGTATCCACCAATGGTACCCCATGGGCCTCACACATGCATGTTTCTGTACTACACCAGGCACCCTCCTCATATCCATCCCAAAACTCATCCATTAATAACATTAACCATCCACCATCCCATATAACCCCATGCATGTGGTCTCTCACGAAAATACCAAAGGTTAATAAAAAAACTCATTCCTCTTTTCAAAACCAAAAAAAATTCAACTAATACTTCCTTTTTCTCAAGACCGCTAACCATGAAATCGAACCAAAATTATTGGATAAAAACATTTCAGAAAGGCATAATCATTCCAATGAAAACTCACTTTCTACTTATTCACATCAATTTCAAAACTTCTCATCCCATTAAAACACCTTTCAATAGTTTAGAAAACTCTATTGGAAACATTTTTTCGAAACCAACCTTAACATAGTTCATGCTTTCAAAAGAGGTGAAAACACACCATTTTCCATTAAAATACAATTATGAAAACTCAATTATCCATTTTAAAAAATCTAACCATTCCATATTTAAAGAAAAAATCATTTTTTAAAACATCACTCTTCTTAAAAACATGGAATTATTCATTTAAAACTGAACTTCAATGATTTTAAAACTAAAGGACACAAGACAATGCGAGTGGAAACTTGCTTTGGTGGGTGACATGGAAATATGGTTGGAGGCCATACTACACTTACTTCACCATCACAGGGAGTGTTTTAGGGAAATATCCCTGACTCCACATGGCTTTCCAGGCCCTGCAAGCTCACAGATACCATTAACCCAACTCTCTTTTCATTTCACCTAATCATCATCAAATCAAGAAAACCAAAGGAATCAGATAAGTCCTGACTCCCCTAGTGACTTGAATCCTGTCATGAGGTGTGGTGATTATGAACACTAACCATAACAAGAATTCCAAGTCCCAATAATCCTAACTCCAGACTATCCCGACTGCTCCCCAAATAACATGACCCAAGGAGTTAACCTGAACCTCCTTTCATACTATTTTGTCACGAACCGAATCTGGTCGTTGCCAAAACTGGCACCAAACCCATCCCGTGATAAGGACCGAAGGGAATTCCCGATACCCATGAGCTGGAAAAGTTCTCGGGTATCATAAAATGAGAATTGGGAACAATTTACAAGACTTTATAAACATAAAACAACCAAAAGAATCCAATAAAACCAATCTTGATATTTCAAACCAAACAATCTTTTAAAAAAATTAAGAATTGAATTACATTTTTTAAAACAACTCAATAAGACTATAACTAATGTACAAAACCAAAAGTAAACTGCCCAAGAACCCTCATGGAAAGGGGAACCACCCTCAAGCCATCTCCACAAGACTACACCACCAAGGACCTACTAGAAACCTGAACCACTAGAACTAAAAAATTGTACCAAACCTACGAAAAGAAAAATAACAAAGTCTACTTACACCCAAAGGTGTATGTAGGGTGTAATCCAATTCCTAGTACGATACCACCACTAAGTGTTTCCATGTTATAAAAATTCAAAGATGAAAATAATGCAAGTTTTCAAAAACATGTAAATTCTAGTTACAATTTCTAAAAGATGAAACTCAAAAAAATTAGTTTTTAAGTGGGCTAATTTAAAGAATCAATATTTTTAAAATAATTTAAAAAGATACTGAATTTTATAGCCAAATATTCCATATGATTATGGTAAGTATAAAGGATCTAATAAGCACAAGCAATAGGAAATAACCCCTAGGCACTAGCTCATTGTGGGTCCCCGATACCTCGTATCTCGGTGAAAGTAACCATCATAAATATTCATTATCATGCACGAGACACTAGTAGGGAACATAAATATAACCTAGTGTCCCCCCATCATCATCATCATAGTTTAATTAGAGTTTTATGCATCAATCATGCTAAGTGAAACTGAGGCCAAACCTCACGGGATCACTAGCATACTAGTAAACGTCCACCCACCTAGATACTTGGGTTTCCCTCTTGTGCTCAAACAAGTTCAAAAAGACAAGAAGTACAATTTTCACATGAAAATATCATTTCCACGTCACATATTCACCAAATAGAACACATTTACATCACACAAGTCACATAATCCACTTTTTAATTCAAATGCATTTTGAAATCATACACACACCAAAATAGTCCACAACACTTTTCACATCACTTCAACACTTCAACACATCCTTTAAAAAAATTTATAAAAAAATACAAGGTTATTAACATCACATAATAGCCCACACACACATTCCACATAATACCCTTTTTACCTTCAAAGTCATTTTATCATCAAACTTACACAAAACAGCCCACAAACAAGTTTCACCCCAATATCACAATTTAATAAAACATTTCAGAAATTTACAAAACATTATAAAAATGTATGACATCTTAAAAAATCACTTAACCTTTCAAAAATCCATTATTGGTGAACACACACCAAATAGTACATATAAACCCTTTTCCCACTTTCTTTAACCAATTAAAACATTCATAATTTTGCATAAAAAGAACCCAAGTGGTGTAAATATGTCTTGCACACAAAATCCATTTAAAAACCCCCATTTAAGACCAAAACTATAACAATTTCTATCCAAAACAGAATTGTAAGCCCTAGAAACATTTATGAAACAATTTTCAAGTGTTATAAAATCACCTTTAATAATACCACCAAAGATACAAATGAAAAAACACATTTTCATAAAATGCTCTCAAGAAGTATAACAATGTTTTACACATAAAACCTATTAAAAACCCTCTTTTTAGGCCCAAATGGCACTAAAAAATTACCAAACCAGAATTGGCAGTCCAAAAAAGATTTAGTAAACCAATTCCATAAGTTATAAACTACACCCAAATAATACCCCATGAGTTACACATGAAAACACCCAATTTCATGTTAAAATTATACTATAATATTAAACACGTAACCAAATAAATCATAAACTGTTTTTTCAACACACCTAACATACAAAGAATATGAAAAATGAGTAAATACAGTAACCTAACTCATCAATAGTTGTTTACACATGGAACAACCTACCTTTTGAGTCAAAACCCTTGAATCTTGGTGCGAAACCTCAACTGCACCTCCGCCGCACCCCAAGGAAGTGAAAATGAATCCTAAATGATAATATTTTACCAAAGATACCCCAAATAGAACCATAGGTATGAAACCTAACTTCTGGACACTCTATAAATTTATGAAAGAGGGAGGAAACCCTAATGAGAAGAAATTAATTGAAAAGAGAAACACTCACCCAAAACAATCTTGAAGAAAACGACCCAAAATCCACCATAATCTGAATTTTAAAACAACTAAAAATTTGAAGGAGTTTCTAAAAAGGATGATGAGGTCATGTAGGAACTAGAATGGGTGAAAAAGAGTAAAAATAGAAGTATTTATGAAAAGATCAATTTACCTCTTCAAATCTTGGTGATTTGTGAAATACAGATAAGTTTAGCCCAATTTCTCGATTCTCTTGAGCTCCAAATTGGGGGAGGAGATAATGGGGGCGTGCCTTAGGTAATTAGTCTCAGGTGAGAGATGGAATAACCAAACAAAATTAAAAATAGAATGAGTTATTAAAGAATTAAAAATTATTTTTAATGCAGGAAATGAGCTTTCGGGAAGGCCCAATCTCTTAAATAAAAACTAAAATCCACCACTATTATAGATTTCTAAATAGTCTAAATTAAATTTTTGGTGATCATAGGTGAGCAGATGAAAAGTAGGAATTGTAATGGATGAAAAATTTTGACCATGAAGGAGTTATAAAGGAACCAAAATTTATTTTTAAATCTTGAATTATGCTCACGGTTTGGCCCAATTCATGAAAACTCACCCATTTCTCCATAAAAGCTTGGGAAACCCCAAAAAAAAAAAGCATGAATGGAAATAAAATAAAATTTAACTTTAAAATAAGTCATGTATGTGACAATAAATGAGAATAAATCTAAATTTTTTGAATCTAGAAAAGCTAGATGAGTTATAGGGAAAAAATGTTATCTATTTACTACTGATACAACTAGAAGATTTGATGTGGATATTTTTTTAAGATGTTATTGAGAAGAAGATTTTGTGCCTAATCTAGATATTTCTGGAAGATAATATTTACTTTAAAAACTAAAAAATATTTAATTAGGTTCTTTCAGGAATATCCCTTTATTTTAAAAAGTTGTACATAATTTAACATAATAACACCAAATGGGTATTCCATGATGATGATTTATGGATAATAGTGAGAAATTACCCTCAATATTATATTTATGGATATTCATATTGATAGAAGGAATTTAATTCTCATAAAATATGGAACATGTGAATTTAAAATTTAGGAGAAATAAATAAAAGAATAAGAAGAAGTCACTACTTATTGAGAGTTGAGAAACCATGTGATAGAGTAGATAATATGAATCCAAGATCTCTAAAAGAGGAGGAAGAAGATGTATCTACTTCATTTTGTAGGGAAGAAAAAAAATAAGATTCAATAAATCATTTTGAGATTAATTTGATAGATCCAAAGTAGTATTGATAGATGAATCTTGGTGAGAAAAGTTATAAGATATGTTAAGGTGAGCTGTGAGAAGTGGGCAATTTATATAGATTTAATGAAGTCTTACTTGCATTCAAAGAAGGTGTTTTTCAGTTTAAGTAGATCAATATTATTAGTGTATTAATATCCTATACAAATTCATAGATCTAGTTCTAAGAAAAAAATAAAAGGAAAACTTGAATATATATGGTGGTATTCCATAGAACTTGTGTAGCTCAGGGTATGCATAAAGATAAGAATGTGACTTGGTAACAACATTGTGAAGTAGCTGAGATAAGTCTAGAGTGATTCTTGGAAGAGAATTCTTATGAGACTATGTCATTGTAAAAACTATGAGAATAAGTGTTATTATGGGAATCACCACCCATTTTTATAAAAATTAGATTATAGTGGATAATCTTTGAATGGGGTTAACAACCAATCATGGAAATGAGTAGGTCTCTGTATCAAACCTTGTAAAAATATAGCATGCATTTTATATTCTTCATTTTCATACATGTGGTATATTTTACCTATATAAAATATGGCATAGATCTAATTCCACTAACTAGAAATATAGTTTTAATTTAAAATGGGGTAAAATAATTAAATAATAATTTAGAATAGGTAAAAATTAGTTAACACTAGATTAACCCCATTAGGTTCCTATATCAGTCCACTGGGTACATCACTATTATATCTCACAAGTCACTCAATGGTAGAATCATATCCCTAACCCACCATAAGTGATAAAAATCATGTAATAAAGATGAAACTAGTTCAAGATTATATCCCGAACCACATATATAAATCCTATCTACATATATTATGGGAACCTCTTGTGGGGAATGCCTATATTTCTTCAATTAGATAGGAAGAATGTCAACATATTCTGATAGTGACTGAAGACCAGAGGTGGGGTTGTATCCTAATTCTTACTAATATTTTCAAGTCACACTATTTTATTTTAGTATCCATATAAGGTATTCATCAATATATTTCTATGATATTAAAGGGTACACCTCGTAGGGTTTTAACAAATAATTGTTCTTACTAAAACTATGTGAATCTGATCATGGTTGAAGTTGTAACCTTGACTGATAACCCTTGAAGATTCAGATTTTATCATTTTGGGAATTATATAATCAGAGAATAAGATGATATTCCTTCCAAAATCATTGCTGATATTCTTAAATCCATTGATCATATTTTAGTAGTGGATCCATAATCTATCTAATTCTCATAAATAATAGTGGTAAGTAAAGGTAGTGGTGGTCTTCCCTAGGGTAAATATGTTAAAAACTCTAGAAGTTCTCCATAGAGTTTCCCCTATAGAATCCCTACTTGTGGTGATATGGATATCAACCATGGTGGTCCTCCCCATTGTGAAAGATACATTGGTCCTCCCGACATCATGAAGTTGAATAGTTAAGAATATATTGAGCTTTAAAACCCATAAACAATTGGTAACCCTATAGGTTCTCCCCATGAAATCCAAGACAACAACTTTGGAGGTTCTACTCATGATGCTCATTAAGAAGTTTTTCCACATAATGACATCTATTCTCAGCATGAAGATCCTACCCATGTTGAAATCCCTCCAAATATTCCCTCATATTGAGAGGAACATAAAAATTCAAGGGTGACTACACCATATAACTCATCATTTATTGGAGATATATCATCCCAGGTGAAGGATAATATGAGGTAATAATCATTATCTATACCACCCTCAAATCGTTAACCCTATAATACAATAGTAGAAATTTTAAACTACTATAATATATGAATAATTGATGAGGAAATGACCTTTTTTATTTGACCAAATTATAGAATCTGTATTTGAGGGTGAGTAGAATTTCATGATCATGTGGAAGGATCTACCTGACAAAAATATAAAATTCTTATTCTGTCCTATGGAAACACCCTAGTATGAAATTAAAGAGTCATTACAAGAGTAGAGTATTACTTATCTATTCTATAATTTCTAGATTAATATACATAATATAAAATAAAATAATATATATTAAAGAGAGTATGTAAACCAAAATAATTTGACTAACAAGCTCTACTGCTTGGAAAATTTCACTATCTTCTCAGTGGTCCAAACCCAAAGGCAGAAAAATTGTGTTATTTCTTGAAATAGTTTTACCTTAAAATAATTAATTTACTCTAGTATATATTTACCAATTACCATCTTGAAATGTGTACCCTAAGATGAAATGAATATAGAGTGGCTCAATTTTACTTATTAAATGGGTAATATATTCCAAAGAGAAAGGCAACATGCAATATCATCCTCAAAGGTCATGTCTCTGACTATATTTTTATGTATTCTATTTTGACCATATAATTAAATTACATGATCTTAGAATCATATAAAAAAATATAATTTATGATAGGATACTATTTATAAACTCTTGTTTCAATCCTCGAGGAAGGTTAGACAGGCCTCTCATTTGAGGAAAACAAAGACTACATCTATCAAGAAAAACTCAATAGAAAGAATCTATCACCATGAATATGTACTGTTTCTAGACCATTCCCAAATAATGTATCAAAAATAAAAATTATTATCCAAATCAAAAAATATATAAAATCCCCAGCCTATTAGTCGGAGAAATTTTTCCTCCACCACACCCTTGAGATCATCAAATATACAAATACTCAAGAATATGGTAGTGTAAGAACCAAATTAACTTAAGTCCATTGGGATGTGGTGAATATTACCACACTACTCATCTAATATAGTATATTTTATCCACATTGGGGTCAAATTTATAGGAATCACCATATCTATATATAGCACTACATGATCCACCTTCATCAATGGGGATTCATTTAGTGAAATTTTCTGGGCATTCCCTCAAGATCAGCATGTACAAGTAATTATTTGGGGAACACCAAGGAGGAAATATGAATCCCTATAGAGTTCATAAGATGAAATATTTCACCATGAAGGAAAATATCAATGGGTATTATACCTTCGCTCTTGATAAGTATTTAGAGGGAAACATATCCCCTCATTACTCTATGGAAGACGAGCTTTTAATTCCCTATAGACATCACATCATTGAATGTAATTGATTTTAAACCCATTTATAACAAGGATCATGATATTAATGAAAAATTTCATGATGAAGAAATATTCATTCAAAACATGATCTACACTAAAGTCCATGAGGAATTTGTGTATACCTAGTATCAAAGGCAGAGTCAAAATCAGGGAGTTTCTTTAAATGGTCAACTACTACCTTATTATGGATATTCAACCGAAGTTATGTGAAAAGGTGTGGATATATCCCAACTCTTACCTAAAGAGATATATAATTTCTCCTTTAATGATAAACTAGATCAGTATGAATATGGGTTGAAGAGATTAAAGTAACTCAACCCTGAGTTACAAATAGGAAATTTTCTTAGTGAGTACAAATTCTTGATAGGTGATGATATTTATCCTTTCTAAAATTTCCATCAATATGAACAATATAATCACCCTATATGAGTTTATTGTATCCATAAAACAAGATTTGGGTCCAAAAAATTGGTTTAACTAAACTTGGTGACTAAATATTTTAATAATTTTCCTTTACTATGAAAATGACAACAATCATTTCAAGAAATATACCCCTTACCAACTTGAGGTGGATATCCATGAATGACATATGAATGAATAAAATATTAGGATTTTAATTCGACCAACACAAAAGTGTTATAAAATTTAATAATTTCACCATAAATCCTTAATTCAATTGAGTCCCTTAATGTAGAAATAAAAGATATAGAGGTAAAGCATGCACCAATAAGGCTAAAGAGAAAGCTATTTTCCAAGTGGGAGGATGCAACTCCTCATGTTCTAAAATTTAGAAATCCTAATTTCTTGACCATAAATAAAAAAGAATAACTTGAAAAACACTTGAAACAATTTATTTTCTTTATGTTCCCCCATGATAGGAATGCTTACAAAATAAGAGGTGAAAAGATTAGATGCTTCATGTAGACTTTATAAGGACTAATATTAATCTAGTACATTAACCGACTAGTTTGGTAATTTTTAAATTTGTAAGAACTTCATAAAATATTATTCTACCAATTATGATATCTATTGGGATAGTTTAAAATCATCAACCTTTGAATTTTCAACACTCATGAAGAGGAGGGGGTATTATAATTCACTGATAAATAGTTGGTCTTAACATACTCACCAAACATGGAACTTCCATTAAAGAAAATTCTTGAGATATTTATAGAAAATATTCCAGATGAATTTGAAATATTTATTATTCCACTAAAGTATCTATGAAGTTTTTTTTATAGTTTTTGGTAGTTTTATAATGATTTGAGAATGTCATCCAATGCTCTAAGGGGAAATCTCATCCAACCCTAATGACATTGGGAAAGAGGGTCGATAAAAAAATATTATAATCAAACTTTAGTAAGTGATTTCTATTACCCCAATGACCAGTAAATATCATTTAGTGCATAATAATAGGATATGATGACAATGTATATTCCTTATTTAGAAGGTTAGGATATAACCACATCACTCAAAATTCAATGACTTAAAGAATATATCTTTTTATTACAAAGATGTAATGACACAAAAATTTATTAGTCAAAATTCTTCTTGGCCTATTTAAATGTCTTATTATGTTTTTTTAAGATGCATACACTTATTTGGTTATATGCTTCAGAATTTAAAGTACTCTTAAGAATTGTGACCATTAATAATATAGCTGTTTAATAGTGATCACATGATTAATATTAATATAGGACTTTAACAACTTCAATTTACTTAGACAAAGGAAGCGATGGAATCAACCAGTAGACTTGGACCATACAAAGCCCATTTATCGAAGCCTAGAAAGGAGGTGGCATTATTGGGCTTCACTCTTGACCAATCCCAAGCAGAGATTGAATACGTTAAGATCATGCAGAACCACCTACGAGAGAAGTGGAAGTTGATAAAGATTACCACTCGAGCAATGTTATCCGAGCCACCCCAAGAGTCTGTCACCATCGTTCACCTTACCCTAAGGTCTTATGTGGGAGTTTTAAGGGGTTATGTAATAAGACCCTAGTACTAAAATTATGAGCAATATTCTTGTATAGAGAATATACATTATTTTTATTATTGCTACTTCGTAAATAGTTTTTAAAGCATAAATAGTATTTTTACTTAATAATCAACTAAAAAATATATTTTGATGAATTAATGGATTTTTGAATAAAATAATATTGTAATAAAATATAATTTTTATTATTAATAAAGTACTTTTTATTAAGTATAAATTATTGTATAATTTTATGAATGAAATTGAAATTTTTATTAAGGATTGAAAGCTGTTTTTGTCAAAACCCATGAATTTTCGATAAATGTCGGTTTTTATTTTAAAAGTAAAAATTTACATATTTTGAAAATTATTTAGATAAAATTAATATTATTTTTTTATCAGTATTTCTAAATTATCCAACGATTAATTTTTCATAATTTTCTGAGACAGTCAAATTTTTGGGTAAAAATTAAATACCATTTAAATATATAATGTGTTTTATGAAATCATAATTACCCAATAGTGATGTAATAAAATAATATAAAAATTATTTTCGGCCAATATATGTTTTAACATTAATATAATGTGATTTTGGGTTTGTTTTATTTATTTTAAAAATCTTTAGTGGACCCTTCAAGGCTTATAAAACATTTTGTCTTTTTAAATTATTTTCTTTGAGAGTGTGACTCACCTGCACATAAGAAACCCTATTATTTTAAAAAGTTCAGCCATTGGCCTTATAAAATTTTATTTTACACTCCCCTTTGGAAAAGCAATGGGAAAAAACTATTGGCTGGTTTGTGGTTTTTATTAGTTTAATGTGAGGTGCCCCAAACCTAAATAATAAGGAATTCCCTCTCCTTTCCTATATAAAACCACCCAATATCCCACTTCCTCTTCACTAAAAGCCTTTGGAGTTCTACCAAACCATGGAATACTCTCTCTATAATCCTTCCAATGTGCCCCATTCTCCTAATAAGCCTCAATAAAGCCTCTCCTAAGCTTTTGGGATCACACTTCCAAGTAAGGTATTCCTACATTTTTCTTTTTATCCATGTTTCTTAATATTGTTATGCCATTTTATTTTCAATTATAAATGTTGGGGTATGATTTATCACCTCCCCCATACTTACCTATTTATGTTTTAATGATGAGAGACACCTTTCTCTCTCATTTAATACCTCCCATGTACACCCATTACCATGCCAAAATTCCATAAGGAATTTCTCCCTCCTCATTTATATTCCAGTAATTATTTTGTATCATGAATATAAATTCCATTAAAATTTTCAGGACATGTATCTATATGAACCCATTACTATAAAATTCATGTAAATATTATGATACACCCCTTTATCTATCATTAATCATTTTTATGAGTTCTTATGTCATGCTGTTATACTGCCGAAATTGCACCGTGATTTTCCAAGCCAAAGTCATTGTGTAGTGGATACCATGACCATTTATCTATCAAGGGTATTCGCCTTTATTCACATTTAATTATTGTTTAAAGAATTTATTTTATGAATGACACACTCTTTTATCATGGAATAAATGATAATGTTTAATGAATCCATGTTTTATTATCCATTTGGCACACTTATGCATGAAATGAAATGATTAAGATGGGTGCGCCCTGATATCACTCCAGTGAATTGGGTAAAGTGTAGTATCATGATACGTCATGTGTAATGAGTGTTGGATCATGATAATTCAAGTGAAATCAGGGTTTACTCGTGCTTCATGTGCATTTAGGGTTTACTCATGATCCATGTGCAATGAGCCTTGGCTCATACAAATCCCATGTTAAGTGTTGTTGCCACATTTCCATGTTATGATTATCATGCTTTATCATGACTTTATGTTTATGTTTCTCTTGTACTACATTGATATGCCTATTTCCTAACATGTATGGTAATATTCATGTTGTTCCTTGTTTACTCTCTTATTGGGATTTATAACTCCCCATTTTCTTATGCATGTCCTTAGGTTATCCCATGAAATGCTAAGTACGAGGGAATGTATTGGTCTTGTAAAGGATGTTTTCAATAAGATGTTGCATTCTATGTTTTAAGTTGTTATGTAATTTTCATAATCCCCAAATACACTAGACCTCTCAATCTTCTATGTTGTATCAAGTGAATGTTTTATGTAATAAATCATGTTTAGGTATGAAATAAAGTGCAGGGTCGTTATAGTTGGTATCAGAGGATATGTTTATTTATTTTTGGGATTAGGATTAGAAAACCCTAGTGAAACCTTAGAGACAAGACTAAGTATAATAAAAACATACCTATGTTTTGGTGGGTATTGAGTATGCGTTTTATCAAGAAAATACATCCATGTTTTGATACAAGAAGGTAGAGGCGGCTCTGGAAGAGATGTAACTAAGGGTGAAAACCCCGACAGGGAGATTCGGGCTTGACCCAAGGTATCCTAGTACACGAAAACGGTCCTTGATGCACTCTTGGTTACAAAACTCATGGGGGATATGAATTGGTAAATTCAAAAGTTTATTATGAACCATTATTAAGGGAATAAAAAAAATTCCCCTAAGAATATATGTTAGAAAGTAGATCATTGATAGAATATATTGAAGCCTATAGATTCATAAGTTAAGGAAATAAAAGATATTTATAAGTCATCTATTTTTGGATTACACTTTATGTGTTACCCCAAAATTTTCTTTTATTCTAGACAATGTCTAGTAATTAGAGGACTTGGGCTAACAACCAATGTGAAGACCAATGTGATGACTGTTCTAATGAGATGCCCAATCTGATGGGATTGGGAATCACAAAATATGTTATGATACTCTCTTAGTAAACTCAAAATTTTAATAAAAACATGGGTCAAGAGTAACGTTTAACCCCCTATTAATGAACAAGTTTCTATTGAGAGCTTAATGAGACAAAGGCATCCTACTTTTAATGGATCATCTGATCCCTCAATCACTGAACAATGAATCAACTCCACTGAAAAGATCTTATCCATCCTTCAATGTTCCGAACAAGAGAAGGTTCTTCTGGCAGCTTATCATATGGAGGGTGAAGCCGATCAATGGTGGACATTGATAAAAAATATGAAGCTTGAGGATGATATTGAAGAGTTAGAATAGAAGGACTTCCTGAATATGTTTTTTGATAAATATTTTCCATGCACCCTTTGTCTTAATATGGAAAGGGGCTTCCTTACCCTCAAGAAAAAAGATGATAAATCTATCAGAGCACACTAGGAAAACATCACAAGGCTTGCACAATACCCTTCCGAATTTTTCGTTACCTTTTAATGCAAGGTTGACTACTTCTTTTGTTGGCTAAAACCTAGCATGTAGAAAGCCCTGAAAATCTGTGACTTCGACAACTGTGAGGAAATTATCCGATGCTCCCTCAAGGTCAAAATGGATATTAGTGAATCTTAGGGATATCATGGGGATAAGAAGTGTAAGTTGGACTTCAATTATGATGGTATGATGGATAAATCCAACCGTGCTAAGAAAATCTAGCACCCAATTGACAAATGTGTAGAAAGAAGCACCCTAAAAATTTCTTGAAGGGTAAGAAGAAATGATTTAGGTGTGGAAGAGAAGAGCACCTAACTGTTAACCGCTAACAAGAAAAACCCATGGCCGTGATAGAGGAGAGGAACACTTCGTTCAACTCTCAATGCATTTTTCATTGATTCAATTATGAAGAACCAAGGAATATTCAAATTAGTTCCCTAAGCCAAGGGTTTTTAGAGGAAACCAACAACCTCCAAGGTAGCAAGGGTGAGCTTTTTTCCATCACTACCACCAAAGTGAACCCCAACAATGATGTGGTGATAGGTATGCTAGTTATTCATTCAAGAATAGAGAACATACTTTTTGATTCAGGTTCTACAGATTTATTTGTATCCTGAAAGTTTAGTATAACAATCCCAACACCACCAAAAATCATGGAAGTAATGATTTTGGTGAGTACAAAAAATGTGGAAATCATTGCATCCCATTAATATAACTCCTCCCCTATCATAATCGGTGGATTGAACTTCCTAGAAAACCTCATCATACTCCCTCTAGTGGAATTTGATGCAATTATCAGCATGTATTGACTTTCCTTATATATATCTAACATAAATTTCCGTGAGAGGGAAATAACTCTACATATGGAGAATCGACCCTCGATTCTATACAAGTGAAAGTAGGAGGATGAATCTTCTTTAGCACCATCATCTCAAGCATTGATATTACCGCTCTATGATCACGCGTATCTGGCTCAGATGATTAAGTATGAGGAGGAAACCATCCTTGAATACATGAATTTTATGAGGGAATACACTGATCTGTTTCTTGAGGAATTGAATGGTCTTAATCCAAGAAGATATGTTCAATTCTCAATTGAACTTATACCCGGGGCATTTCCAATATCCAAGAATCCGTATAGAATTGCTGTTGTGGAGATTTATGAGCTGATGAAACAACTATAGTGGAATCTGGATAAAGGTTTTATATTCCCATGTGCTTCACCATGGGGTGCACCGATCCTCTTCATCAAGAAGAAGTATGGGTCAATGAACCTTTGCATCGATTTTCACAAGCTTAAAAAAATCACGATAAGGAACAAGTATCATCTCCCACGAATAGATGACTTGTTCATTCAGTTGCATAGAGAATAATATTTCTCCAAGGTGGATTTGTGGTCAGGATATTATCAATTAAGGGTGAAGAAGGATGATATCCCAAGGACTGATTTTCGTACAAGGTATGGGAACTATGAATTCATATTAATGCCTTTCAGACTCACTAATTCCTCATCAATATTTATGGACTTGATGAATAGAGTCTTTAGAGATTACTTAGACATGTTTGTGGTAGAATTTATATATTATATTCTAATATACTCCATAACCATGGAGGATCATGAGATGCATTAAAGAACTATACACGAGACCTTGCGAAAGGAGAAGATCTATGCAAAGAATAACAAGTGTGAGTTTTGGTGATGGAGGTCTCATTATTAGGTCATGTTATCACAAGCAATGGGATATATATGGATCCCTCTAAGACAACTTCAATTGAGGGACGAACGAGGCCAACATCAGTAACAAATATCCATAGATTATTGGAGTTATATAGATATTATCGACGATTTCTGTGAAATTTCTCATGATTGTACAACCCTATTAACAAACTATATCCGAAGGGAGTAAATTTTTCATGGAGTGATTAATGCGTAGAAAGATTCATGGAGTTGAAAATGAGGCTTATCACTGTGCCCATTCTCACTTTACCCACAAGTGGAGATCTTTTTGTGGTATTCAGTGATGCTTAGAAGAAGGGCCTGGGATGTGTGTTGATGCAAAATGACAAAGTAATTTCCTATACTTCAAGGAAATTAAATTTTTATGAGTAGAACTATCCAACACATGATCTGGAGTTGGCTGTGGTGATCTTCGCTTTAAAAATTTGGCTGTATTATCTCTTTGGAGAGAAGTGTAAAATATATATGGACCACAAGAGCCTCAAGTATATATTCACACAGAAAGAGTTGAACATGCGCCAAGGAAGATGGTTAGAGCTGATTAAATACCATGACTACTTAATCCATTAACACCCTAAGAGAGAGAACAAGGTGGAATATGCTCTAAGTAGAAAGGACCCAATGATTCTATCATTAATGATAATTTAAAAGGATCCAATATCCTTGGATTTGATGAAGATGGACATGAGAATCATAAAGAAGGGAACCTTATAAATCCTTTCACAAATGATTACTCAACTGTCTCTTTTGGAAATGTTAAAGGATGCTCAAAAGGATGATATGGGAATTCAGAAGAAAGTAGAAGCTATCAGAAAAGGGATATCCTCAGAGTTCAATGTTTATGAATAAGGAATTGTGAGATTTGGGAAAATACTATGTGATCCATCAAGTCCATAGCTGAAGAAGGAACTTTTGGATATTTCACATAGTTTTAATTTCTCTATTCACCCAGGAAACACAAAGATATATCGAGATCTCCGAGAGCTTTATTAGTGACACAATATGAAGAAAGAGATCTCTGAGTTTACATCAAAGTGCCTGGTGTGTCATAAAGTGAAGGTAGAGACATAAAAGTCTAAGGGGATGATGCCACCATTTCCCATACCAGCATGGAAATGGGAGAACATCACCATGAAATTTTTCACCGGACATCTAAAGACAACCAAAGGAAACAATGCAATCTAGGTTGTTATTGATCATCTTACAAAGTTTGTACACTTCATTGTAATTTCGGGGGATTTTTCATTGGATCAACTAGCATGAATATACATCAGGGAAGAGGTAAGGCTACATAGAGTACAACTATCTATTGTATCCGATCGAGATCCAAGATTCATCTCTATGTTTTGGAAAAGTCTTCAACATGCTCTAGATACTAAATTGAACTTCAGTATGGCCTATCGTACTCAAAGTGATGGCTAATTTGAGCGAACTATTCAGACACTAGAGGATATGTTAAGATCATTTTATATGGACTTCAAAGGAGGGTGGGACCAACATCTTCCACTAGTTTATTTCTCCTGCAATAACAGTTTCCACTCGAGAATTCGAATGGCACCTTATAAAGCCCTATATGGGAATAGGTGTAGAACACCAGAATGTTAGGATGAAGTTGCTGAGCATAAGATTCTAGGACTAGAAATGGTCATAGAAATTGGGGAGAAGGTGAAAAACATTCAACAACATATAAAGGCAGCCCAGAGTCGAAAAAAGAGTTACGCAGATAACCATCGAAGAGACCTTTAATTTAAAGTTATAGAAATGGTATTTCTACACATATCTCCATGTAAGAAGGTCACGAGGTTTGTAAAGAAGGGTAATTTAAGTCCTTGGTACATCAGACCCTTCGAGATTCTTGATTGTGTTGGAGATATGGCTTATCGACTAGCACTTTGACCTACCATGGACAAAGTACATGATGTATTTCATGTATCACTCTTAAGGAAGTACACACTAGACCCTTTAGATGTACTCTTTTCAGAGGTAGGATGATCTTTCTAATGAGGATCTACCAGGGAAGATCATAGGTCATAGAGAAAAATTTCTATGAAATATGACAATTCCCCTCGTCAAGGTTTTGTGAAAAAAAACCACAAGTTTAAAGAAGAAACATGGGAATCATCTAAAGTGATGAAGCAGAGTTACCCACATCTATTTTAGTGTGGGAAAATGAAATTTCAAGGGTGAAATTTCTTAAGGGGGAAGACTGTAATGACCCAAAAATTTATTAATGAAAATTCCTCTTGGTCTATTGAAATGTATTCTTATGGTTATGTAAAATGTTTTCACTTATTATTTTATATGTTTTGGAATTTAAAGTACCATTAATAATTGTGTCCATTGATAATATAGCCATTTAAAAATGATCACATTATTAGTACAAATATAGGGCTTTAACAAATCCAATTTACTTAAAAAAGGAAGCGATGACCTCATCCACTAGACTTTCCCCATACGAAGCCCATTTGTTGGATCTTAGAAAGGATGTGGAGTCATTGGGATTCGATCTTTACCAATCCCATTCTGAGCATGAATAAATTAATCTTGAGTGAAACTGCCTACGAGAGAAGTGGAAGTTGATAGAGATTACCACTCGAGCAATGTTATCCGAGCCACCCTTAGAGTCGGTCACCATCGAACACCTTGCCCTAAGGTCTTATGTGGGTGTTTTAAGTGGTCATATAACAAGACCCTAGTACAAAAATTATGAAAATTATTTTTTTATAGAGAATATACATTCTTTTTATTATTATTACTTTGTAAATAGTTTTTAAATCATAAATATTATTTTTTGTTCATATTCAACTAAGAAATCTACTTATATGAATTAATGAATTTTTAAATTAAATAATATTTTAATAAAATATTATTATCATTATTAACTCAGTTTTTATTAATAATAAATTATCATATAATTTTATGAATGAAATTGAAATTTATATTATGGTTTGAAAGCTGTTTTTGTCAAAAACCCATGAATTTTTGATAAATGTCAGTTTTTATTTTAAAAGTAAAAATTCACATATTTAGAAAATTATTTAGATAAAATGAATATTATTTTTGGAATCAGGACATCGAAATTATCCAATAGTGATTTTTTTCATTATTTTCAGAGACAGTCAAATTTTTGGGTAAAAATTAAATACCGTTTAAATATATAGTGTGTTTATGACATCATAATGACCCAATAGTGATGTAATAAATTATTATAAACATTATTTTAGGTAAATACATGTTTTACCATTAATATAATGTGATTTTTGGTTTTTATTTTATTTTAAAAATATTTAGTGGACCCTTCAAGGCTTATAAAAAATTTTCTCTTTTTAAATTGTTTTCCTTGAGAGTGTGACTCACCACCACATAAGAAAACCTATTATTTTACGATGTTCAGACATTGTCCTTATAAAATATTTTTTCCAATCCACTTTATAAAAAACCATGGGCAGAAACCATGGGATGGTTTGTGGTTTTGATTAGTTTAATGTGAGGTGTCCCAAACCTAAATAATAAAGAATTCCCTCTTCATTCCTATATAAACCCACCCAAAATCACACTTACTCTTTACTCAAATCCTTTAAAGTTCGACCAAACCATTCCCTTATCTATCTATAATTATCTCAAGGTTCCCCAATATCCTTAGAAGCCTCTCTCAATCCTCTCCCAAGATTTCGGGATCACACTTCCAAGTAAGGGATTCCTACATTTCTCTTCTTATCCATGTTTATTAATATTGTTATGCCCTTTTCTTTTCAATTATAAATGATGGGGTATGATTTAAAACCTCTAAAATACTGCCATATTTATTTTTGAATGATGAGATACCTCTTTATCTCTCATTAAATGTCTCCCATGTACAACCGTTAGCATGCCGAAATTCCATAAGGAATTTCTCTCTCCGCATTTACATTCAAGTAATTGTTTTGTATCATGAATATAAATTCCATTACCATTTTTGGGACATGTATCTATATGAACCAATTAATTTCCATTTCATGTAAATATTATTAGACACCACTTTATCTCTCATCAATCATTTTTATGAGTTTTTATGTCATGCTGTTATGCTGCCGAAATTGTACCGTGATTTTCCAAGCCAATGTCATTGTGTAGTGAATGCCATGCCCATTCCTCTATCAAGGGTATTCACATTTATGAACATTTACTTATTTTTTGAATAGTTTCATGTATTAATTCCACAATACTTTATCATGGAACATATTATCATGTTTAATTAATCCATGTTTTATGATCCATGTGGCACACTTATGCATGAAATGAAACTATTAAGAAGGGTGAGCCCTGATAGCACTCCGATGCATTGGGTAAAGTATAGTATCATGATACATCATGTGGAATGAGTTTTTAATCATGATAATTCAAGTGAAACGTGGGTTTACTCATGCTCCATCTGAAATGAGAGTTTACTCATGTCCCATGTGCAATGAGCCTTGGCTCATGCTTATCCCATGTTAAGTGTTGTTTCCACATTTCCATGTTATGATTATCACGCTTTATCATTAATTTATGTTCCTGTTTCTCTTATGCTACATTAATATGCCTATTTCCTAACATGTATTTTAATCTTCTTATTATTCCTTTTTTACTCCCTCACTAGGCTTTATAGCTCACCCTTTTCTTATGGATGTCTTTAGGTTATCACATGCAATGCTAAGTACGAGGGAATGTAGTGGTCCTGTAAATGAAGTTTTAAATAAGAAGTTACATTCTATGTTTTAATTTGTTATGTAATGTTCCTAAGCCCCAAATAAACTATACCTCTTGATCTTCTATGGTTCATCAAGTTAAGGTTTTATTTAATAAATCATGTTTAAGTATGAAATAAAGAGAAGGGTTTTCATAAAAGAGATAAATTTGAAGGAGGCTTTATTTATTATTTAGATAATAACATATTTAAAATTTCAGAGTCTAAGAAACCCAAATAAGTTAGTATTAATGACTATATGGATTATTCTCTTACCATAAGATGTTGGGGAACAACATCTTGGGTTAAATATTATTTAAATAAATGCTTAAAATTATATTTGACTCATATGAAGTGAAATTGGGTAAACCCCCAAAATGGTGACTTGAGTATTTTCCATACCACATGTTGAGGAAGAATAATGACATGAAATCCTAAAAATATGCACATAAAAGTTTGATATTTTTATGACAGGAAAATTAGTCAATCGGCTAAATAATATTCTTAGGGCACAACTAAACCATACAATTATGTCCCCAACTAACCCTATTATTCCTTACGTAGTTTCTACACTATTACCATATTCTAGTAGTCTATGTAACTATCATAAGAAAAATAATCCATGAAAAGAAGAACCCCTATTTGATCCCAAGCTCATATAAACTATTTAGGATTTCATTATCCCATCCTTTGGAGGATGGGAACAAGACTGCAAAACATAACCTTATTATGATAAAGAGGAATAATATAGATAGTTTAATTTCATATACTTAGTAGACCCATTAAATTATTAAGAGGATATAAATAAAGACAAATTATATGCCTATAATTGTGGGAGAGGTCATAGAGGCTGATGAGGTCAAGGATTACAAGGTCAGGATATAACTCAATAATCTCTTTGAATTCCAACTATATACATGCATACTATTGAATCATAGTGAAAATAAATCTTGGGATCCCAAAGTGATTACCAATATATTATTTAATCTTCCAAGTCTCATTTAGATCTAGTAATGTTAGAGGAAAAACTAGTAGGTGTGAAATCATCTTGTCAACATCAATATGTTGGATGGTCATATCAACCAAACTTTTCAATAAATTTTTTCCCATGTTCCATTCATAAATAAGAGTTATTTTCATAAGAAACCTCAACTATTAAACATTATACAAGAGAAAACCTCATTATATGACACTTAGGACGTTGATTTAAAAATAGTACATCTTTAAAAACTGTTCTATCATTCTAGACAATCTCTCAATTGTAGATGCACTTCACCTCTCGACGGAGGTTAGGGATGTGGTAATTGTATCTCTATAAATTCTTATATATTTTAAGGTTTAATTAACTATGGATGAGGTATATCATTTAGTGATTAGTACCATTAAATGTGACATGTTCACCACCATTATATAATAGGACTGAGAAGCTGCAGTACATAGTCACATAATACCATTATGCGCATATTGTATATTAGATGATATGGATGTCCATAAATCTATGATTTATAATTGTTTCTAGATTATCCTTATACTAGTCCAGACAATTTATTATTTGGGTTAATATAATGGAAAGATCAATCCTTTTAACTTGAACATATATGGGTATGATAAGAGAAAAAATATACTTGGGAGGATCAAACATATATGATAGTTTATAGAACATTGTTTGACTTCAAATACACATTGGTTCACCAAGACACAACATTCAACTTCTTTCTTGGAAGGTCATAGATCTATCTTAAGGTGGGAATTATCTAATCATACTATCAATTTCTATTACTCTGTTAATCAGTAATTCTATATACCATATAGTGATAAAGATCCATTTCAGTCATATGAGTCTTAATATGGAGGTGAAGTATTTGGTGGTAGAAAAGGAAATTCATATCACTACTTCCAATGGTCCAGAAATGGCCCCCATCAAATCATGGGAAGATCTTAATGAAGACTATGTTTTCAATCAAAATAATTGAGGAAATAGATCCCAATATGGGAATTCATCATGTCATGTGGATTCTATTAGATAATAAAAAACAATATTATCTTCTTCCTTCCATATTTTATTTTGATAGATGTCCCCATTGAGAAGCTACCCCCAAATAAGAAGAATAAAACTATACAATTCATGTGTATCAATCTAGATCCAAAGTATCTTTAAAATTTCTATCTTCTCACCAACCCAAAGGCTCAGTCAATACTCATAAGACTATTCAAACAGTTGTATAGATGTCCCCAAAGAAGGAGTAAGGGATGTTTATTATTCATGTTATCTACTATCATTATAATATCAACTATTATAACCAAATACTTCCATCCGAAAGAAAGATGTCACTTTGAAAAAAATAATATCAGTGTCCCCATAACATATTTGGGATATAAATATTTCCCCAAATTATCTTCTTGATCTTTTTATTTAGGTAATGTTTTACTTTTCATGATCATGAGGTTGAATATGTGGAATAATAAGAATAATATCCTATTTCTACATCAAAAAATTGATGAGGTTTTTTATTCTAATTCTAATGATCTTAGAAAAGTTAATCTTGGAATAGAGGAATATCTGTGACCAAAATTGATCTACTCCATATGTAACTTTAAAGAATAGAATATATATATATATATATATATGAATATTTCTTAAAATAGTATCAAGTTTTTTTTTCTTTGAACTGTACCAAAATTCCTTAGTTAAAACTTGATGTGGCTTCCAATGACTTAGGTTTTTCTTATGACCTCCTTGTATATAAGAATACAGTAAGAAGGATGAATCTAACCCAAAATTCTAATATATAATCCAATGTTTACAATCTTTTAAATGATAAATTTATAGAGGAATTATGATACGTTAAATGAGTCATAAATTTTTTCCCCATCAAGTAAAATATTGTGAAAATTTGTGCTTGTATCAACCTTAGGAATCTCTACCATCACTAACCAAAAAATGACTTCCCTATACTTATATTGGAATTATAGATATATAAGAACAATAAATCCCAAAAATTATCCATTATGGATGAGTTTTTAGGATATAAAAAGATATTAATGGCCCATAAAGATGAGGACATCACTTCCCTTAGGGAACCGAAGTGGTTTATTTCTACTAAGAAATACCATTTTTCCGTAAAAAATATTGGTTACACATATCAGAAATCCATTCCTAATATCATTAATTCAATCATGTAGAAGACTATAAAATGCTATTAATATGATCTGGGGGTTATGTATTATAAATCATATGATTATCATTCCATTATTTAATGAATTCTCAACAAACTATGACAATACAAGTAAAATTTGAATCCCCTAAAGTGTTCTTTTGGTGTAATATATGGGAAATTAAGAAGCCTCATGGTATGTGGTCATAATATTGTTGTCTAATTGGAGAAGATTAAGTAAATACTTGATGTGAATTCTTCTTTAAACCTCAATGAGTTAAGGGAAAACAAATCCCATCTCCCTTATATAAAACATCTCACAACCTACCTCACTGAAAAATGATTAACAGTTTTGATGTTGTTGAATAATGCAACCACCATAAAATGAGGTGAATATTTCTACGGATATTTTGATAGTCTATTATTATAACCCACTTAAATAAATCCTCAGTATACTGATGTTAAATGGAATTCTAGTGTGGTGGGTGTTCATTTTTAAGTAATTTAATATACACTTCATGTCTTTGAAATTAGTTAAATGACAGGTAATGGAAGATTTCATTTTAGTGAACCAAACCCTTGAAAGTGTATTAGTGAATAAAAAGCTACTCAATGAAGAGGTTTTTTCTATCCATGACACTTCCAAAATATGGGAGATGTACTTTGACGGTTCCTTTAGAAGCACTACCATAAGGATAATGGAAAATTCAAAGCTTAATAGGATTTTCATTGGGATTATAATAGTCTCCATATAACATAGAGTTCTTCCATATTATTTATTCTTATCAGATGGAAGCATCAATAATGAAGTGAAATAATAAGCTCTTATCATAGTATAAGAACTACATTTTCAAATAATGGTGGCATTATTGAGCATAAAATTAGATTTAAAGTCGGTAATCAACCAGATAAACGGTTAATATACCATTATGAAGGTGGAATTGACCCCCAAAATGATTATGCATTATAGTTTATGGATGAATTAACCTCTTAGATAAAACTATATCATATACTTTGTTCATAAAATTCCCATTATTATGCATTGTATAATAAAAACACTACATTAGATGGTCTAAAAAAGGATGAAAGAATCATTTCTATCATGGACTCTATAACAGACTCACCATTCATAAATTTTTTTATGGAAGACATAAATAAAATAAACACTACCCTTGAATAGGGTGATCACATACCCTTTTTGATGACACAATATTATAGAAGTTTACCATAATATAATATCTCTAAAACAATATACTCCCATTAGATAAATTTAATAGATAACATAACCAATGGTAGGAAATGAATTTCATCTTTTTTGATGGCCCAAATTTCCACAAAATACTCTATAAGTGAGGAATTGATGGAGTTTTCCTCAAATAAAATGTAACATGATAGATCATCACTATTATTTAAGAATTCCATTATAGTGACTATGGTCCTCATCAATCAAGAGGTTATATCTTCCATGTAATTATGATACTTAGAAACTTCTAGAAAATAATTATTCAAGACTATATATAGTATAAAAACAAATTACATACTTTTAAAATATCTTCCAATTTTATCCATAAACACCTAGAGTTTCTATAAATATCCAAATAGTCATTCATTTTCTATATGGGAAATTGATATCATGGGGTCTTATCCCCCAACTTCAATCATATAGTTCAAGTATATCGTTACTGCCACCAATTTCTTCTCTATATAGTAATTTACTATTTACCTTAGGGAATATGGAACAAATAATATTATTAACTTTTTAAAGTCCAATATCATGAGAAGATTTAGTTTTATTAAAAAATATTAATGGTGAACATAACCATTTTTAATGATTCCATGTTAAAAACACTATTTCAAGAATATAATATCCAATATAACCACTCATATCATTAACATAAATTTGTGAATGCCTATATTTTATATTTAATCATATATCTATCTAATAGATTTCAGAATATGGTGAAAAATGACAATAAGTTTTGACTAGATAAAACTATATATGCTTTGTGGGTTTATTCCACCACAACCTTCATTATTACACAAGAAACCATATATTCTTATCTATATAAGATGAGAACCATTCTTTCCATTAATGTTTAAATGCCCTCCCTTCACATCACCATCTACAATCAGTTATAACAAGATGAGTGGTCCTATATACTACTTGATGTGTTGGATATACTCTTTGAAAAAAGGGTTTTCACATTTCATATCCTAGAAACCCATTAGAACTAATTTATGAAATTATTCAACAAGAAGAACCACCTCTACTCATTAATCCATGTAGAATTGGTACTACCACTAAGAACTCCAAAGATACCTATAATGAAACCTTCAAAGATAAAGGAAATAATGGAAAATTTATTATTCTATACATAAGGTTTAATCCAATAGAGCCACCTCTATAATAACAATTGATCGAGATAATATCATTCCCACCCCCAACATGATATTCCTTAATAAGTATTTCACAAAATTTTACAAGGGGTTCATAGTCCCAATTGTAGGAGTTTAACATATAGAGTATTACATCCTTATCACATGATGAAAAATTATACGATATGAGCTCCTTATCCTATAGCTATAAACTAAAAAAATATAATCCATAATTAATGAACCTACACTACCCAAATAGGCCTATCTAGTGAGATGTAATTTCTTAATGACTGACTCAGATCTATGTAGGAGTCCTTAACATATGGATTTTTTTCATTGACCCATGAAAAGGGAAACTACCATTCCCCTATATTTGAACTTGATTTACATAGGGATACTTTTTTTTTAAATTTCTTGGAAATTTAATGGTTATTTGTATCATATTAAACCCTCATATGAGGGTTCATATAACCTATGAAAAAATATACCCCTTTATTCATAAATATATGTGGCTTGTTTCCTATTATGAGTGGATACATAGTGAAACCTGGATCTCTTATCTAGGGCCCAACCATAGTCAAAACCCAACTTTGTCTTGTTAAAATTTAATTAATAACTTGGAACTAAGACTTGATTATCATATTTTATGCATGAACCCGATTTATGAAAAATCCCTCGTAAAAAGGTTCTTTTCATATGTCTCTAAAATACATGATGTTTGAATCCTTATCATATGACATTAAAATGCACAATATATGGTCCACCTATCTAGACTATAAATTGTACAGATCTATCAATTTTATTTGATTCCAAGTTATGAAATCTATCCTTATGTAAGTCTTGATCTATATAATAAAAAAAATTCCCATCTGTAAGATATCAACCCATTTGAGAGATTTGTTTTATATATGTTATGACTAAGGAATCATTTTCCTATCAAGAAGTCATATTTCACTTAACCCATAATATTAATTGTTCCCTTATATATACCAGTACTAATTGTGTATTGATTCCTAATTTCATAGGAAAAATAGAGATATATAGATTCTTCATTTTAAACTAAACCATAAATTTAGTTTTCATACTGAGTTTTTCCAAGGTGATTAGACCTTGTCTAACTCAAGTTGGGTTTTCAACTTTGTCTCACAGTAAAACCAATACATTACTCCCTTCCTCTATATTATATAATCTAGATATGTATAGAGAGATTATATATTTATGAACTGTGTGTGGCTTGAATCTTGTTACATAAAAAACATATAGTGATTCTTGGATATCTTACCATAGCCCCAACGAAAAGTATCACCAATTTAATCCCCTCTTTATCCAAGTATGGGGATCTATATTCATGTATAGATTCCTCTAATAAACCCTATAAGATAATTTCTACAAGAAATATTTGTGACTTGATTCCTAATTTCAAATTATATATAGTTATATCAGGATCTCCTATCTCAGGCCAAGATATAAATTTGTAAAAAACCTTATAATACATCTCAATTTTTAGACCCATTCATTCATGACGGGGTTTACTCCATGGGTTTATTGATGTTATAAAGACATTACCTTTTTACTAAAAGTAAGGCCTATATAGAGTCATCTATATCATGAGCATCATTATACAACCCTAACTTTCATAGAAATTTGGTCCTTATTACATGATGCTGAGATACACAACACATGGTTCATCCTACAAGAAATTAAACTACTTTGATCTCAATATATTATATGGAATGATTAAACTACATGTGATCCAAATTCATATAAGGGTATCTAGAATGTGGCCCCTATATATTAAATTGTGATAGGGTAAAAATATGCACATTCCTACGGAAATTCCAAATATCATATCCTGGATACACACCTAGAATCTTTTTCTTTTTCTGATCCAATAAAAGAATAAAAATTACACTCTACTATATATAATTAGGATCTATATTGGGGATATTTACTATAATAACATGTGGATGAATTCCAGTTTTCATATTATAACTATCAATGTCTAATCCATATATTTTATACATATCCAAAAACCCTCACCCACTTCCATTCATCTCAAGAATCCCACACAAACCATACTATATTTAGTTCAAGATTTGAGTATTCCTATCATCACTTAGATATCCTTCATCCTAAACCACTCTTCAATCCTTAAGTGTTTTGAGTCCTAATAAAATTTCCATGGCTGTCATTAATGGGTGTATTTGGCTGAAATGAAAACATATTCTTATTAATAATATTCATGAATCCATAATCGGCACATCAAACCAAGAGTCATGTTTTTCCCATGGAGCAGGTCTACTAATATCTACATTCCTGGAAAGCATTTTTTTTGAATCCATCACCCAAATGTCATTCAGTTTTCATCCTCTATATAATTGTCCCATCTAATTAGTCTAATTTTAATACCATATATTATGATTTATATCCTTATCACAACATATTAAAAGGTGATGGGGACTCATAGTTCTTGATCCCTTTCTATTTTTTCATATCACACGCCATTAATGGTGAAATAACTATGAACATAAACTATCTTCACAACCCCATGCTGAATTATTTTATAGAATTGGGTATTCCATTCATGTTAGGTTTTATACGGACCATGCTGCATGGAATATCTCACCATTTTTTTAAATATGATAAATATTAAACCCTAAACACATTATTACAAATTTTTACAAACTTTATCCCTAAAAATTTTTAGTCTAAATTATAACTCTATAATCTATGAATAAAATACATAAAGTCTTGTCAAATTGAAAACTCATAATGGTAAACACATTAAAAAATTATATTCTACACTCACTAATTAGTATCCATCAATGAATTAGAAAAAAGTTAGAACATAAATAGGAAAATGAATAAAGATTGAAACGTCCCCCATACAACCCTAGAAAAATCTAGGCTATGATCATTGTATCCACTATTCTAGGAAAAAGTTTGAGAGAACATTATTCCAACATCTTTACATTACTATTCAAGATACTTTATGTTTTATCCCCATTCCTCAAGAAAATGTTTAATACATATTGGAATAACCTTTAGGGTACTTGAAACCTAATTGAATATCCTTTCCCCCATAAGACTACTTCATTCCTTGAGTGTTTAAGTCTATAAAAACCATCTATGTATATCACTAATAAGTGTATTTGGTTCCAAGGGACTTTTGTGCTTGGTAATGACATTCATTCCACCATATTTAATATTTTCAACCAAGATGATTTTTTGGTTTAGAGGTGTTTGTCCTCCATTCTTTGAACACATCAAAAACATCACAATGGTAACTATAATTCAATTGTAGTTAGTGGTATTACCCTATATACTTGTCCCGTTATATCATTTTATGATGTGAATTCCTTAAGCTATGATTTAAACATCCCATAATCAACCAATTCATTTTTATTTAAATACCCTCGATGCTACACATCTGTGCATCCTACCAATTTTTTGATGAACAATATGACATACTAAACTTGAATATTCATTGGTATTTATCATTGGAACTTAAATAACATGAAATAATATTATATGTAATATTACCTCTAATTTCATGCATTCAATGATGAGACTTTCTATACTAGAATTTTTCTCCTCATTCACATTAGGTTTTTCTTCACCCCTTATAAATAGATTGTCTCATTATTTTGGTCAAATATATTTGACTATAAACATAACAAAACTTTTGTGCATGAATCTTAAACCAAAATTCCTGAAATATCACACTATACAATCTATGTATGTGGAATTGTATCTCTATTCATGTCATGTTTATATCAAAATATCTATGGGGTTAGAAATTCTCATCTTTTGGTCATAGTTGTATTTCCTTAAAGGGAATCCTAAGAATAATTTAAGCTTTTTCTCACTAAGCCTACCCTATACAAGGATTTGGATAAAGTTAAGGTGAAATAAAAAGAAGAAATAAATCTTTTTGGATCTGTCATATGACCCAAGAAAAATATTATCCATGATTTCTTGGTCCTTTAACCTTGAATAAATCTATAGTAATATTTTTTTCCTCCCATATATTGCTTCATATGGTCTGTTCTAAATACAAAAAATTATATTTTCATTATACTCAAGCCCTATTGGGCAGTGAAGTATCCTTATAAAAATACCCCCTCCATGATTTCTCATCGTGTTGAGTCATTCATATCTCATATATATAGATTAAATATATTGTAAAGTGATGAAATATATTCCATCATTTTTTCCTACCTATACCTATTAGAGAGAACTCATCTGTAAGGGAACTATAATTCATATCCTAGTGATATAACCATGAAACATCATGATTATTCATATACCACTCTATTTGTCTAATATATATATATTTGTGTACACAATTATGAGGAGACTGAATCCCATAATCCTTTATCTCATGTACACACCCCAACTTACAATGATGGTCCATGAACCTCAATATTCATCTCACATATATGCATTCATGGGTATAAATTCAAAAGATAATGGTTTAATTCATATATTTCATCACTGAATCATGAAAATAATGATTATTATTTACTTAATATGCATTCATATAGGGTTCAAGTGGATTAAATTATTAATGTTTTGTATCCCAATAAGTTTCATATATTATTCTTGATATATGACTGAGATGAGATAAAAAAGTGACTATAGTTATAGGTAAAAAAATTATATTCATTTATCAAAACATAATATAAGAATAAATATTTTTTAATCTCTCATGTTATATATAATATTAAATTTGAACTATAATTATTCTAAAATGTTATATTGATATAATCTTTAATTTATACCATTTAATGAAACAATTTTGTGGACTTTTATTCTACCCCAGGTTATAGTGTGTCTACCATTATAGAATAATCCATTATTACATTCTTAGATTCCTCAACAATATGATACTAATTAGCCACTTTATTGAAGTTATCGAACTCTTTATAGAGTCGGTCCATCCTTTAGTGTGGTTAGTGCACCATAAACCACCATTCCATGGCCCAATATTACCACTATAATACTACCACCACATGTTGGTAGTCTTTGTTAATTTATATAGTTATGATTTTACTGAAATAGGCTATATATTCTATAGAATTGATCTCCGACTTGATCAGATATTTCACTCCTGAGTAGAGATATACTTCTTCACTGTTGAATAATAGGTGTGGTAATCATACCCACCAAATCCCATAATAATGAACATGTATGATAGGTTATGTATCCCACTACCATGGTTTTCAAGGGGAGTCTCAAAAACCATTTTGGATATCTTCATATATACCATCTACTACATCAACTATTGGAGTGAGGAGTATTCTGGGTCTGACCAAGAATCAATCGTAGGGAACAAAACATAATTTGGGACAAAATAACATAAGTTGATTTTGGTCTTGATATTTTCAAAGTGAGTTAGAACCAATCTTGTTTGTGCCTCTTTAATTTCTATATATTAATACACCATAAAAATTTCTTCTTAGGTATATATTACTTATACTAATGTTGTGGAAATCAACACCCAAAATATGTTAATCGATATGAATGAAGAGATACAAAATATTTAACAGTTTTAAGTACCCAACTTCCTTTACTATAGTGATAACTTCCTTGAACCTTTCCACCTTATCTGATGGTGCAACAAGAGGGTCTTAAAACAATAGTATATCCTCCAATATAGTTATAGGAAAAAAAGGATATTACGATTCAGATTCATCCTGAACATTTATAAGTACGAATACATATGAATAATCTCATTAAATATCATAAAAATAGGTTAAGGGAGGAAAATGATAAGAAAATAAACCTTTTTGATGAGATGTTCTAAAATCAGGGTCTTCTGATATAGGATGGTAAAATAGGTTATTGATATCCATTAGATCATACTCTCTTGGTTTATCTAAGATATTGACCAATTTATAAAAACCAAGGCATGGAACAAGACTAGTTTTTTTATTCCCCACTCCAATATATGTCCCTTTATGAAGGGAATGTTATGTACTCTCTTGGGAAGCTAATAATTCTTCATCTATGAATCTTAGACCAATTTATAGACAAGTTTATGAATTTGAATAAAGTTATAAAAGTATAACAAATGAAGATTATGTGAATATAGTTCTTACCTTATAGTGCTAATTAAATATAGATGGTTTGTGATATCACCCATCCCTGAATACCAATTTTCATAGAAGATAATTCCATAGGAATAATTTTTGGTGATAATAGTAGGATTATTTCTGAAGAATTTTAGATCACTACATGTATGTGATATTATAGGTCCATAGATCCTACCTCCTTGAACATGGAACACATGAAAGTTCCCTAGACAACATCCATCCATCTAGAACTATATTAAAAATATATGATATGTGATTAATCCCGTTATGTTTCTTTCAACGTTCAAGAAACAAGTCATTGATATCATTAATTATGGAATGATAGGTATAAATGGGAACATATCTTACCTTTTATCAAGAGGATCCTTGATCACTATCAACTTCTCCACCACATAAATAAAGAATGAATATCCGAAATTATCAACCACAATAAAATAATTTTTTAATGAGTAGATCACATCATCTAGATCATTGATAAAATCTTCTACATCATGGGGTTGATCCTCAGAAAAGTGGTTAATGTGTGTCATCACTTGGAAAAACTATAATATAATGACCATTTGAGGAGTTGAACCATTCTTGTATTAGGTTCTATTTCTATCTTGTTTTTGGTATAATTGGTTGGGTTTTACTTTTGGGATGTTTAGGGAGAAATATAGGAATTTTGGAAGAAAAAGGGGCAGTGCATGGTGGACACACAATTTTCCCAAATCATGTACCTACCCATAAAAACTATGAAACCCTAGATAGAGGGGGATTTCATGGTTGGGACTTGGTTTTTGAAATTGTATACCCACTTAGTAGAAACTGTGCACCCCTAGGAAGAGGTGCACATTTAGGGCATACAATTTAGAAAACCGTGTGAACCTACCTAGAAAACCATGTGCATGTGTTCTAATCCCCCAAAAATTTAATTAAAAATTTAGATCCCCTATATTTCATCCTCATTTAACCTTACATTAACCTAAAGGGGTTTCTTTGATTTTATAGGCACCCAAATGGATTCCAAGGCCTCATAAACTCCGTTATTAATGAATTGGGGACCAAATTGGAGAATATGTTTCTCTCGCAGTAAAGAATCAATCCTTACATGGTTTCCCCTCTCTAATATTTTTTTCCATATTAAGAAGAATCTATTATTCCCCATTTGAAATATTTTAGACATATGTTTTTAACGGATCTTAATCTGTTTGATATTGATCTAGGTTTTGGTTCTAGATCTTATTATTCATTGGGAATGTGATCATTCCATTTAAATTTGGGGAATTCAAATTTTGAAAACAATTTTCATTGATATTAAGGTAGGTGGTATAAATTTTATGTCCCATGGTATTGATTATAATTATGTGTATAAAATTTTGGAATAGAAATTGTAATATTTGGAAATCATGTCTTTAATTGGATTAATTATTATTTTTAATTAATTAATGAAAAAATGTGAGTATGAAATTGATGGGATGTTGGGTTTATGAGAATTTTAAATTAATGGGATTATGTAATTTGTTGATTAATGTGATTATGAATTTATTTATAAAGGGAATTAAGGGATGGTTTACTTAACCTTGAAGGGTTAATGGTTTATATGATTAAATATTGATACATGGTTTAATGGTGAGTATTTTATATTATTCCATGTGATTAAAGTAAATAATTTTGATGATAATGTGTGATAAGAAGGTTAATGATGATTATCCTTGATAAATATGATATATGTGATATAGGTGCGATTGATTAATAAATGGGATGTAGGATAGGGACTGATGCTCCAAATACCATGAGGTGATAGACATGAAGTTCTAATAAAATATGCATTCATATAAATATTATTATGTGGGATAGGGACTGATGCTCCAGATACCCATGGGGTGTGAGATAGAGACTGATTCTCCAAATACTCATAGGGTTCTATACATGGTGTTCTATTCCATGATATTGGAATTGGACTAAAATTCCAAGAATATGTGATATGAAATGGAATTAAATATAAAATGAAATCCCATGTGTTATAGTAAATCATGTTTACCCATGTGATATGATTCAGAATCCTACATGGTCCAAAATATGTATTGATGGATTGGGTGTCATTGTGAACTCAGGTGACTTATGTGGTTGAATAAAGAATAATTAAATGTGATAACCATTTATTTTTTGTATATTATTCTTTATACCAATGGATACACTATTATTGATATTATATTTTTTTAGAATCCATTGGTGGTGTCCTAATGAGTTTTACTCAGACAAACTACTTGAGATTCTTAATCGGTACCCAGATAAACTTCATGCTTACATGAAAAGACAAGGTAAATATATCTATGTTAGATAGTGAAATTTGAATGGATCATGGATGAGGGAACCAAATGTGATTTTAGGACCCACATGAGGATTTGTTAGTGTGACTTTTTTGGGGTTTTATTCAGACACTTGAAACAAATATGGAATAGCATATCTAATACATTATTTTTAGATACTTTATTCCTGTTGTGGTCTGCATGTGATACTGGTATTATTCTGGTTATGTTTATTATCATTTAGTGGTCTTTTATGTATTCTAGTGTTGTGATGTTTTGATAAAGATGGTATCGTCTTCCCATTTTATATATTTGACCCAAAATATTAATCGGTAGCCTTTGGAATATATAGTGGAACACTTGAGGTCACGTAACTAATCAGATCGAGGAACCAACATGTGGATCAAGGGTTAGTATGTTACATAGTGGTATCTGTGGGAATGTTATGTTTACTTTTCTTCTGTATTACTATTGGGTAAAGGTATATTTGAGACTAGGAGGAGTCAATCCTTGGTTAAGAGCTCATGCATAAGAGTATTTGACCCATGTATGAGGGTAAAAACCAAGTACCCAGGGTGGGTTTTTTTTGTTATTGATGCTTTCTATTATAGTTTAATTTTATTTCACCTCGAGTGACACACTTTTTGTGTGGTGTTGTTTTTTTATGATATTTTTTCATTCTGGCCTGGAATAGCATGAGATTTGTGTAAGAATGCATCATTCCAAGAACTCAGATATTATTGTGACATGCATCATTTTAGGCATACATGGAAAAGAAGGTTTTCGGATAAATTGTTTAAATTAAAAATTCTTTTCCTGCTTGTGTAATTTAATATAAAAGATTCCTAATATAAAATTGGAAATTGGAAATTATTAAAAATGTGATATTTTGAAATGGATAAAAATGGAATCTAATGATAATATTGTTCATGATAGTGTTTAACATGATGTTATCCATGACTTATATGAGGGATGGTTGATGGTAGTGATAGTTCCTCAGTTTTGACTATGTGGATAGGATTGGGGGAATGACTTGTTTTGGATTTATGGGAATCCCTCTTATTAAAGTGGGTTAATTTTGTGTTATGTATACTAAGATGTGTGTTTGGAATTATAGAGATATTAGTACACAATGACACTTATTGATACGATGATAGGAGGAAATGGATAGAAATAATCATCTAGTGGTGGAACCATATGAATTGATAGTTGTAGGGGAGGAAGCCAGAGATAAGTTCCATGAGAAATTTTCTCATTTTATACAATTTATGGAGAGAGTCCTAGAGCGGGTTGTGATGAGTATATCCTACTTGAAATGGGAGTTCAGTTGCAGTACACATTAAATTTCACTAGAATGGGTGGACCTAAGGTAGCTACATTATGGATTGAGTATATCTAGATGATATTTGACCACCTAGAGGATCATAATAATAAGAGAGTCAAATTGGATTCTTATATGTTTCACAGTAAGACGAAGCATTGGTGGGACAGTAGACTAGGGATAAAAAGTTTAAGAATATAGTGTAAAAAGAATTTTAGGATAATTTCATGGAGCACTTTTACCTTGAAATTAACAAGATGGGGAGGGTAGTAGAGTTTATGAGACTAACCCATGGGAGTATGTTTGTGATGAAACATGAAACATGAAGGATGATTTATGGATTTTTAGTTCTTTGATCCAGTGTTGGTAGGAGATGAGATGATTACAAAGAACCATTCTCAGGATGGGATTAAATGTGAAATTAAGTCATAGGCTAATATATTTTAGTTGAAAAAGTTTTTATAAGTCATGAATTAGGCTCTCACATATGAGGGGAACCTGAAAGATGCTTCCAGTGGAACATAAGTGGTATCTATTGGATGACCAAGAAGTATTTATTTCGAGAGCAGGAAGTGGCACTTGGAAAATTTCTACCAAAGTGATAGAAAAAAGTGTGGCCTAGGAGAAGGATCAGTTACTTAGGATCTTACTCGAGTGCTCTGCCACTGGTTTGGTAGGCCAGGTCACTTTTGTAGTCATTTTCCCCAACTACCAGTAGCGTGTTAAGCTTGTGGAAAGATATAAAATTGAAAAAAGTTATGAAGGAACCCATGATAAATGGGTAGTGATGGGGAATCTTGGTAGAAACTATGTATAGAAAGGGGGTATTCTATGCCATACCAATATGTTAGTTTGTTCTTTACTATCCTTGGCGATCAAGGTATTGGATATAGAACTTTTGGGAAAGAGCACACATTTTATCAGAGTGGTGTAGCATAGGGAATAGAAAATTAAACATAGGGAAGAGGGGTAGGAAAAGTACATATAGTTAAACTTGTGCTTATAGATAGTGAGGTTGGACCATTGATAGTGAGAGGTACTATTCTTATATATTCTACTCATTATGGTTCCTAATATGATTCTGGTGCATCTCATTCCATTATATATGCATAAATTGTAAACAGTTTGAGTATGATGGTAGAGTTTGTCAGAGGTGTTATGATAATAAATACACCATTGGGAGTAAATTCAGGAGACATCTATTTATAAAAGGGATGTCTCTCAAGGGTGTGTAGTAGGATTTCCATCCACATGTAGTGGACCATTTCCACGATGTGTTTCCATATGAATTCTCATGACTACCACCCGAGAGAGATGTGGAATTTAAAATTGACCTCTTTCTTGGGGTTGATCTGGTTTCCAATTCAAATTATCAAATGGAACCCATAGTTATTTGGGATCTTAAGATTCAATAAGATGAGTAGATGGATAAGGGGTTTTTTGACCTCACATATTTTGATAATCTCACTTATGTTTTAATATGTTGATAATCCCAAACAATGTATCATTTATATATTAATTACTATTCATTCTACTTTGAAATAACTCTAACTCAATCAGGATGTGTTTTGCATAGAACATATAAGTGTTAAGTCACTGATATGCTCAAAGCTACTGATATAGTCCTACCGGTACTTAGTCTACCAATAGAAATAGTCACCAATAAGACAAGGTCACCGATATATAGAGCTACCGGTACGTATAAGTCCACCGGTAAGCACATGTCACTGATATATCCAGTCTACCTATAAAGATGAGATACTGGTATGAAGTCCACCAATACAACATCCACTGATAAAGACATCTACTGATAGAACAAGTCAACCGGTGTGCATAAGTCCACCGGTATGCACTTAATTACCGGTACACCAGAGCTACCGTTAGAGTAATTCTACCGGTATAAGCAAGTCTACCACTATAAATTTCACCGATACAAAGAGATAACAATACAAAGATATACCAATACAAAGAGCTACTGATACAAAGAGCTACCGATACAAAGATCAACCGACAAAAAGAGCTACCAATACAAGCATAGCTACCGATAGAAGGAGAAACCGTTACAAGTCGACCGTTACAAGCACTCTGCTGCTTAAACTTTTATGCCTTATTTAAATTATACTAACGATCATATTTTCTCAATTTAATGAAACTTCCATTAATTAATGTGGGTTGTTGGCATTTCAGGGAACCGTACCTCGTACCCATGAAAAGGTAATCATTCCCATTGCCAGAGAAGAAAGCTATAAAAGGAAGGACAAATGCTGTGCAAAATGAAGTGCGAAATAAGGGCTGAAGAGTGCTGAAAAGTGGTGAATACACACAGAAAAGAAAGGGTACATCCATACTGGAAGACCACTGTACATACACAAAAAAATTAATTATAGAAGAGAACACAAGCTACACTTTATCCAAGGAGTGAAGAACTACAAAAAACTTGAAGAAAACGACCCTCTGTTTTTTAGAAAAAAACCAGAGAAGGACTCAGAAGAATTCTTGATCTATCAAAGGAGTCCAGAGCTGCACTTCACATCACTAGAGCATTCTAAAACTCATATCTACTCTATCAGTGATTATTTCATTTAAATTTTGAGTAGTGTGCATACTCTTTATATTTTATACACACACTGTCACTTGTGCTAAACTTGAGGATTTCTAAATCCTCACACAAACCTTCCACAACTCTCGTATATACCACTGTGGATAGTGGTAGAGGTCAAGTGTGACCTTTATAGCCTATGTGCTATTGTTTTTGTTTTCCCACGTAGAACTGTGGTAGAGGTCTTAGGACTTGCACAGTATTTGTACTATTGTTTACCCCGATCCAGCGTGTGGATCAACATTTATATAAATTGTTTGAGAGGACTAAGTCTCATTTTGAGAATGAACCTCTTGTTTTAAAACTTTCGTTCTTTCTTATTTTAATTTTAACCTATAGTGAATATTCTGGTTCTAATTACTTTCAAATACCAAATTATTTTAAATTTACTTTGATAGTTAATCTAGAAAGTGTTTGTATGTACTATAAAGCATTAGGTTAGCTTCAAAAGTTAATTAATCTTCAGATTAGATTAACTAAGAACTAATCCATCTTTTGAAAATCTAAATGACCCTTTATAGTTTTACCAATTCACTATAGATTAACTTGTTATCCAATTTGGGGGATTTTAATAAGAATATTTTTAATAGATATTTTTAATTGGAACTCAATTAACCCCCCACTTGAGTGACCTCTCTGACCAACAATTGGTATCAGAGGATTACTTGTTTATCAAAGGATTTCTGAACACTCTATTTTTATCTATAATTTTAGTTGTATCTTTAAGATCTTAAATTTATGTTAGTTCTAAATATTTTATCTTTAAATATATTTTATAAAATCTAACTATGGATAATAGATTAGAAGGTTCTACTACCAACCAGACACCTTTCTTTAATGGTAAAAATTATGCCCAATGGAAGCTTAAAATGAAAATTCATTTAGAGAGTATGGGATTTGATATCTGGATGGCTATAGAAACTCAATAGAAAATACCAAAAACTATTATAAATACTTGGGATGAACCTAATAAAATATCTTACAATAATAATTGTAAATAAATGAATTTCCTGTATTGTTCTTTAAGAGATGAAGAATTTAATCGCATATCTGCATGTAAAACAGCTTATGAAATTTTGGACACTTTGGCTATTTCCCATGAGGGAACAACCAATGTCAAAAAATGAGACTAAACACATATACTATTAAATATGATAATTTTAAAATTATGTCTGATGAACCTATTTTTGATATCTCAGGTTCAATGATATTGTCAACACTATGATCTCACTTGGAAAAGTTGTTCCTACAATGGAGAAAATCATGAGAACACTAAGATGTCTTCCAAACAAGTGGAGGGGCACACTGGTTTCAATTAGAGAATCATGTGATATTGGTACTTTTCCCATTAATGAATTAATTGGTAAGCTTATGATGTATTAAGAAGATCTCAAAGTGAATAAGGAAGAAGAAGAAGAACCAAAAAGGAAGTCAGTTGATTTTAAGTCTACTGCCTCGAGGAGCAAGGATAAAGAGAAAGTACACATACCAACCGAAAGATCAACAAGTGAAATTTCATATTCTAACAGTGATTTTGAAATGGATAAGATAGCCAGGAGATTCAAGAATTTCTATAGGAAGAAGAAATTTTTTAGAAAAACAAATTATAAAGGAAAATATGACAACAAAGGTCATTGGAAGAAGGATTGGAAAAAGCCTGATAAAAGTGATGAAATTGTCTGCTATGAATGCAAAATTAAAGGACATGTAAAAGAAGAATGTACAAAATTGAAGTTAAAAAAGAAATTTGACTATAAGGGCAAAAAGTATAAGAAATTTTTGAAAGCCACTTGGACTTCTTCAGAGGATAGTTCAACTAATTCTGATTTTACTGAGGATGAAAAATCTCAAAAAGCTAACATGTGTTTTATGACAAACATGTATAAGGTAACATTGGATACTCTTGCTTTAAATTCATATTATTATGGAATTGATTCTGATTCAGAATATGAAAATATGTCTAGTGAAGAATTATTTGAATATTGAAATATGCTAGAGGAAACTTATAATGAATTGAAGGACAAGTATAAGACCTTGAAGAAATATCATGCTCTAACCAACTCTGTAAAATCTGCACTTGATGTAGAAAAGGAAAAGAATGATCAATTGCTGAAGGAAAATATGAAACTAAAATTTTCTAATGAGCAATTAAGGAAGGACTTAGAAAAATTCACAAATAGAAAATATACACTTACTCAAATTCTAGGAAAACAAGTGGCACCAAAATATTCCCCTGGAATAGGCTATCATCTTGGGAAGAGATAGTTTACTAAAACTAGATTTCTTTCTAAATCTGGAAAAAATGGTGCTATTTCTTGTTGTGGAAATTCATATGCTTCAACTAGTTACTCACATAGTTATAGATCAAATAAATTTTATCTTTCAAAATCTATTGATTCTGTAAATTATTTGAGACCCATAAGAGAAATCTGGGTACCTAAATCTTTGCCTTATAACCTATCTAGACTCAAGGGAATCTTGGTATGAAAATCATTTTTCATCTAAACCTGTTTGGTAGGAAACATTGTTGAAGAGTTTCCATAAGAAGATATGGTACTTGGATAGTGGATGTTCAAAGAATATGACTGGGTATTACTCATGTTTCAAAAGCTTAATCAATGTTGATGGAGGCCATGTCACCTTTGGTGATAATTCTAAAGGAAAAATCATCGGCCTAGGCCAGATTGGTAACACTGATTCAATTTTAATTTCCAAAGTCTTATTTTTTGATGGGCTTAAATATAATTTTTTAAGTATTTATCAGTTGTGTGATGATGGTTTCAATGTTAAATTTGAAAATGATTATTGTAATGTTTTTAATTCTAAAAATGTTCTAGTATTTTCTACTTTGAGAGATGAAAATATTTATGCTATTGATTTTAATTATTTAGATAAATAGAACATTATTTGTTTAAATTCTTTTCATAAATATTCTTGGCTATGGCATAGAAGATTAGGACACTGCAAAGTTTATTCACTTAGAAAACTGACTATGAAATACTTAGTCAGAAACCTACCTAAACTTGAATTACCAACTGGCAAAGTTTGTAATCCCAGTCAAAATGGAAAGCAACATAAAGTTTCTTTTAAATAAATAAAAGAAGGTTCAACTTCTCAACCTCTCGAGTTGGTTCACATGGATTTGTTTGGACCTTCTAGAGTTTCTAGTTTAAATGGGAAGCACTATGTCTATGTATTAGTAGATGACTTTTCTAGATATACTTGGGTATAATTTTTAGCTCACAAAAGTGAAGCTTGTTCTTAAATTATTAAGTATTCCAAGTCTTTAGAAAACCTTAGTTGACTTAAGATTAATTCCCTGAGAAGTGATCATGTTCGTGAGTTTGAAAATCATGAGTTTGAATCTTACTGCTCACACAATGGCTATCATCACAACTTTTCTTCCCCTAGAACACCTCAGCAGAATGGTGTAGTAGAAAGAAGAAACAGAACCCTTCAAGAAATTGCAAGAACTATGCTAAATGAGTATGAACTGCCAATTTATTTTTGGGCTGAAGCTGTAAATACAACTTGTTATATTATAAATAGAGTCTTGATTAGTCCCGTTTTTAAGAATACCCCTTATGAATCAGGGAATAATAAGAAACCTAAGGTTAATTACTTCAATGTTTTTGTTTGCAAAGTATTTATTCTTAACACTAAGGAAAATATTGAAAAAATTTCATCCAAGAGTGATGAAGGAATCTTTTTAGGATATTATTTAACTATAAAAGCCTATAGAGTCTTTAACAAAAGAACCAAATCTATGGAAGAATATGTTCACATCATGTTTGATAAAAATGATCCACATGAACCCAAATCTCCCATTGAATGTCTTAAAGAAGACCTATTTGTTCTGGACCATAATGATAAAATCAATGAACTTGTTGTAAAGACATCCAGTTCGGGAAACTTTCCAGAACCTGCTTCTGTTTAACAATAACCTACAGATGAACCTGAAATGTCATGTCCTACCTTTACTAGATCAACTAGAATTCTATAGAATCATCCTTTAGATGCTGTTGTTGGTAATCTTGAGAGAGGGACATAGACTAGAGCTTCTATAAGAAACCAGGTTGAACATCAGGCCTTTCCTTCATAATTAGAACCTAAAAATGTCAATGATGCAATCAATGATGAATTTTGGGTAATGGATATGCAAGAAGAGCTAAATCAAATTGAAAGAAACAAAGTCTGGGAATTAGGTGACAGACCTAAGGACACTTTAACCATAGGCACTAAATGGGTTTTTAGAAACAAAGTTGATGAGTCTGGAAATATAGTTAGAAACAAAGGTAGGCTAGTTGCACAAGGTTATAGTCAAGTGGAAGGAATAGAATATGTGGAATCCTTTGCAGCTGTAGCTAGATTAGAAGCTATAAGGATTATACTTGCCTATGCTAGTCATCTGAATTTCAAGTTATATCTAATGGATGTTTAAAGTGATTTTATAAATAGTTTTGTAATTAAAGATGTTTTTGTTGAACAACCACCTGAATTTCCTAATTCACATTTTCCATATCAAGTTTTCAAAATTTTAAAAGATTTATATGGTATGAAACAAGCTCTATGAGATTGGTATGATAGAATTAGTAATTTTCTTATTTCAAATGGTTTTACTAAATGGATTGTTGACCCAACTATTTTTATTAAAATCATTTCTAAATATGTTTTGATAGTACAAATCTATGTTGATGATATTATCTTTGGATCTTCTAAACATTCTTTATGTACTGACTTTTCAAAGAGTATGAAAAATGAATTTGAAATGAGTTTAATGGGAGAACTCAAATATTTTCTTGGATTTCAAGTTTTTCAAAATGTAATTGGTATTATTTTGAATCAAAGTAAATATACACATGACCATTTAAAATGTTTTGGTTTGGGTTATATTAAGGAAAGTGATACACCTATTAGTACTTTTTGTAAGTTGGATGCTGATGAAATTGGTAAACCAGTGGATCAAACCAACTACAGAGGTATGATTGGAATCATACTTTACCTTACTACTAGTCAACCAGATATTATTTCTAGTGTATTCATGTGTGAAAGATTTCAAGCTAATCCTAAAGAATATCATTTGCTTGTAGTTAAAATAATTTTCAAATATCTTAAACATACTGTAAATTTAGGTTTGTTTTGTCCAAAAGAACAATCATTCGATTTAATGAGTTATTCAGATGTTGACTTTGCTGGCTGCAAGTTAGATTGAAAAATCACTTCTGGAACATGTCATTTTCTAGGTAATTCCTTAGTATCATGTTGTTGTATAAAACAGAATTCTGTTGCATTGTCCACTGCTGAAGCAGAGTATATAGCTGCTGGTAGTTACTGTGCACAAATTTTGTGGATGAAACACACACTTTTGGACTATGGGTATGACTTTAGACATTTTTGAATAAATTTTGATAACACTAGTGCAATTAATATTTCAAATAACCCTGTATCTCACTCTAGGACCAAACACATTGATGTAAGGCACCACTTTTTGAGATATCATTACCAAAAAGGTGATATTACTCTTGAATTTTTAGGTACTAAACACCAATTATATGACATTTTAACCAAACCTTTATGTTCGGATAGGTTAGGTTACATTAGACATGAGTTAGGGATGTTTAACTCTCACCATTAGAAACCTCGCCGTTAGAAACCTCACCGTTAGAAACCTCACCGTTAGAAACCTCACTATTAGAAACCTCATCATTAGAAACCTCACCATTAGAAACATCACCGTTAGAAACCTCACCCTTAGAAACCTCACCGTTAGAAACCTCACCATTAGTTGACCTCACTTTTAGGAATTCTCACCGGTATACCCCTCCATTAGTATGCACTGTTTGAAACTTCTCTTTTAGCCGCCAGAATTTGTATCATTTATATTTTAATTATTATGTTTTATTTTTTTATTTTGTGATTCCTAAATGATAAAACAAAAGTTTTTAACCTCTTTTGATCCACCTCAATCCCTTTACCTTCAAGCTGTAGCTCTCAAACTTTATCTCGAACCCTAAGTCTCGCGATTCGAACAATGGAAAGAGTGAAGAGACCTTCAATCAGCGCAAAGGAAGATGAGCCAAATGCAAAGAGACTCAAAGGTGAGTCTAGCAGTGGAAGTGAAGTAAGGAAACCTACAAACCCTCATCTTGATCAGAGATTGATAGTAGTTGAGAAGGAACTATGTGGATAATGGATAATGTCTAGTGATTCATTAGTTCTGGAAGTTTTGGAATATCAGAAAGTGATAGAATGATTCTCGAACAACAATGGCCCCTACTATTCAAATCTGGGGAAACAGTTCTATGAGTTTGTAATTTTTGAGAAATCTAAAGCCGAGAACTTAATGATTTATTTTGTGAATAACAAGGAAATAGATTTTTCATTTGTTGAGTGGGATGAATTCCTGAAGATACCACATGAAGGATAATTTGGTTATTTCTCTAAATCAGAACCACCTACAAGAAACTTCTTTAAGTAAGAAACTTCATTGGAAGAGTTAACAGGAGATGGAACACCTTGAAAGGTAGTGGAATCTGAAATTAATGGAGAAAATAGACTTCTCTTCAATTTTATTAAGCATGTTCTAAGTCCAAGGATAGGGGATTTTTCAAATCTGAAATACCAGGATATTTACTTGCTTCATTTTCTGAGGCATGGTGTGAAGATGAATTTATACAGGCTATTGATGACTCAAATAGAGGATATTATTAGACCAGAGTCAAAAACAAATTCCATATTATTTTCCAAGTTGATCTTGTTTATGATCAAGGTAAAAGGAGTAGCTAAGTCTCAGGATGAAACAGTGGTGTTAAAGAATACCTTTTGTATCACAATCACAGTTTTAAAATACACGAAGATCAATTGGAATCCATGGAAGAGAGAATGGGTTAGTGATGATGAGAAGCTGTATGATAAGTATAATCATGTGGATCATCCTTCTAGGCCTAAGGATGTGAGGGATCCAGGTTTAGGACCTGATGAAGAAGAACCTATGTACAGTGATGATACTGATGAAGAGGAGACTTCTATAGCTGGTGGAAGGGATCAAGAAATTCCCCCCAAGTCATGTTGATGAAATTATATCATTAGGAAAAGAAAAATTGTTAAAAGAAGAAACACCTATTGATGAGGAAGACCAGCCAGCCCCTGAGAATGAAGAAGAAATAGATAACGAATATGAAGCCTTTGCTTCTATTTGCTGAAGTATGAGTCCATTGATTGGAAGCTCATTTGTGCCTGTTAAGGATATAGTGGGTGATATGGAAGGACCTGTGCCTAATCCAGAGGAGCCTCTTGCTGTTACAGAGATGGAGTTGATTGTAGAGGATTCTTCTGAGGAAGAAAGACCTACTAAGAATGTAATTGTTATACAGGAACATGAACCAGTTGAGGGGTAGCATACAACTAGGCTTGGCACTATCTCAGTAGATAATGAAATTGAGGATTGGGCAGAAGACCCAGGTTTTGTGGTTTTTGGATTAGATTATCCCAATTCTGATAATGAGGCATCCCTCAATAGACCAAAAGTCAGTTATGATATTCAGTCTGAGTTGTTATCTGAATATGTGTTCAGAAGAGGTGATTTGAATATGTTGAAGTCAGATCTTAAATCTAGTTTTGTGTAAGAAGTAAGAAGAGTGGAAAGCTCACTAGTATCATCAATTCAATCAATTATGACTGACTCAGTGGCCAATATTGTGTTTGTGAGAGAACCTACAGTTGTGCCTGAAAATATGATAACCAGGACTGATCTTGAATCTTTAAAGGATGCAATGAAAGAGTCTTTTAGTTCTTCTATTTCCGAGTTGAAGCACTGATTTTTTGAAGAGATAAGAAATATGGAAAAGTCTTTTGAACTCTCTTTGGGTTGAAATATGTCAGCCTCTATGGAACAGATGATGGATGAAATCAAGGCTTGTCAGAGTCAAGTATCTAGAATGACAGAGAATGTTAAAATTCTATAGAAATCTGTTATCTCTTTAGAATTTTATATGAGTTCTAAATCCCATGCAAACAAAGACTTAGCTTAGGTAAAAAGTGTTCTGAGCCAGATGGTATAATTCTTTGAGGGATTTAAAACCTCCATGAAAAATCATGTCATAACCGAGGATTCTCAAGTTAAAAATCTTATCAGTGGGTTAACCAAAAACTTCAAGGAAACAGTAACCTTGTATATTGGTTCTCTTGCCTCCAAACCCTCAATAAAACTGGATCAGATTTGAGCTGTGATGATAGAGGAGTTTGGTTCAGCATCAACCAGTGGCTCTGTATACTCATATGATCTGACCAAAGTGATAACTTCTACTAGAGATACCACTAGAGATATCATGAAGATTGTTCAAGACTATATGAGAGAAGCTTCTGCTTATCATAAATAGGTGAAAGACGAGGTATATTATTACTTACAAAGGGTTTATACCAAGCATCAGCTCAACAATCACTTCAAACTATTGTTAGAGAATTTGAAACTGCCCCCAGTATATCAAGACTTCAGAGAGCAAGTAATAAATCTAAGGGAACTGACTCCAGCCTTGGAAAAATTTATGGAAAACACGGATGAATTAATTTCTTCTATAGAGAGAGGATGAGGAATTATTATGGATTTCAGAAATATCTTGTTTCCTTTCTTGCATGTCGATGCTAGGATAGTTATTGTACCTCCAACTTTACCTGCCTCTGCCTCTACTACTTCACCTACTCAGATGACTCCAGCCCAAGCCATCTGAAGCATTACTCCTATGATCAATCAGAGAGCTACTCAATATAGACCATGAACAGTCTCTGTAGCTCATCCTCCTCTGATCATTTCTGGTGTTCCTAATCCTTCACCTGTGTCTCCACAGTCTGATTCTACCTCGGATCTCAAAGGAAAATCTAAAGTAGACATCCAGGAGGTGGATTGACTGATGGTGAAGCCATTTGATAGGAATCCTTGTATTCTTTTTTGTTTCATTTTTGTATTCCTATGTATCTTTTTGGCCCCATGGAATGACAATGATCTTATTCTCTTTTACCCTTCTATTAATTTTATTTATGTTTGTTTCCTTCTTTTTTCTAATCACAATGGGGGAGAACAGAACTGATATGCATCATATGATAGGACAAAGGGGGAGAAAAATGAGCCAAATGAGAATTCTTGACAAATATGAGCTTATGAGAAATATAATATTACCTCTGATACTTTTAGATTTTCAAATATTCATTTGAAAATATCATTATTCCCACTGATTATTTACTTTATAATTCCTCTGATACATAATTCTGGTAATTTGTTTTTATTATTTTCTCTAATACAATTGCATTTTATTTTAAATTCTCTAATATGTTACTAATTATTTTGAGATTATGATTCAATAAGTTGTGATCATCAAAAAGGGGGAGATTTTTGACCTCACCTGTTTTGATAATATCACTTATGTTTTAATATGTTGATAATCCCAAAAAATGTTCATTTATATATTAATTACTATTCATTCTAATTTAAAATAACTCTAACTCAATCAGGATGTGTTTTGTATAGAACAGATAAGTGTTAAGTCACTGATATGCTCAAAGCTACAGATACAGACCTACTGGTACTTAGTCTACCGATAGACATAGTCACCAATATGCAATGGTCACCGATATACAGAGCTACTGGTATGTATAAGTCCACCAGCAAGCACATGTCACTGATAGATCCATTCTACCTATACAGATGAGCTACTGGTATAAATTCCACCAATATAACATCCACCGATATAGACAGCTACCGATAGAACAAGTCAACCGGTGTGCATAATTCCACTAGTATGCACTTAATTATCAGTACACCAGAGCTACCGTTAGAGTAAGTCTACCGATATAAGCAAGTCTACTACTATGAAGTTCACCGATACAAAGAGCTACCGATACAAAGAGATACTGATAAAAATAGCTACAAATACAAAGTGCAATTGATACAAAGAGATACCGATACAAATAGCTACTGATACAAGGAGCTACCGATACAAGCAGAGTTACCGATAGAAGGAGTAACCATTACAAGTCGACCGTTATAAGCACTCTGCTGCTTAAACTTTTATGCCTTATTTAAATTATACTAATGATCATATTTTATCAATTTAATGCAACTGAAATTAATTAATGTGGGTTATTGGCATGTCTGGGAACCATACCTTGTACCTATGAAAAGGTAATCATTCCCATTGCCAAAGCTGAAAGCTATAAAAGGAAGGAAAAATGCCGTGCATAATGAAGTGAGAAATAAGGGATGAAGAGTGATGAAAGGTGGTGAATACACACAGAAAATAAAGGCTACATAAATACTGGAAGAACACTGAACATACACGAAGCCATTCATTCTAGAAGAGAACACAAGCTGCACTTTAGCTAAGGAGTGCAGAACTACAATGAACATGAAGAAAACGACCCTATGTTTTTTTAGAGAAAAACCAGAGAAGGACTCAGAAGCATTCATGATCAATCAAAGGAGTCCATAGCCGCACTTAACATCACTAGAGAATTCTAAAACTCATATCTACTCTCTCAGTGATTATTTCATTTACATTTTGAGAAGTGTGCATACTCTATATATGTTATACACACACTGTCTCTTGTGCTAAAATAGAGGATTTCTAAATCCTCACACAAACCTTCCATAACTCTCATGTATCCCACTATGGATAGTGTTAGAGGTCAAGTGTAACCCAGATAACCTGTGTGATATTGTTTTTGTTTTCCCACGTAGAACTGTGGTAGAGGTCTCAGGACCTGGACAGTCTTTATACTGTTGTTTAACCCAATCCAGGGTGTGGATCAACATTTATATAAAGTTTTTGAGAGGACTAAGTCTCTACTTGAGACTGAAACTCTTATTTTAAAACTTTCTTGCTTTCTTATTTTGATTTTAACTTATAGTGAATATTCCGCTTCTAATTACTTTGAAATATAAAATTGTTTTAAAGTTTCTCTGATAGTTAATCTAGAAAGTGTCTATATGTACTCTAAATCATTAGGTTAGCTTGAAAAGTTAATTAGTTTTTAGATTTGATTAACTAAGAACTAATCAATATTTTGAGAATCTAACTAACCCTTTATAGTTTTATAAATTCACTACATATTATCTTGTTATCAAATTTGGGGGATTTCGATAATAATCTCTTTACCAGAAATTTTTAATTAGAACTCAATTCACCCCCCTCTTGAGTGACCACTTTGACCAACAGGGTTTATACCTTTGATGATGACGCCTTGGGAATCTCTAGTTTTGTTTACAAAGAAGGATGATAAGACTTTGTTCTTATGTGTTGATTAAAAGATGTTGAATCATATGTTAGTGAAGAACCGATATACTCTTCCACATATTAACAATATCTTTGACCAGTTGATAGGATCATGTGTGTTCTCCAGTATTGAATTGAGATTAGGGTATCATCAGTCGAGTGCTCTAACTTCTCATATATGATAGACTATTTTCAAAATAAGGTGTGAACTTTATGAGTCCGTCATGGCTTTGTTCAGGCTGATGAATGATCTGAAATTTTTTTGGCCTTGATGAACGAAATATTCCACCCCTACCTAGATCATTTTGTGGTAGTGTTTGTGGATTAAATCTTGGTGTACTTCAAGACTCATGATGATCATTCCCAACATATTGACATCGTCGTGAGTACATTGAGAGAGCATCGACTATACACCAAGCTATCTAAGGTCCAATTCTCAATTTATCAGTTTCATTTCTTGGATCACATCATTTCAATGGATGGTGTTTCAGTGGACCCATATAATTTTCATGTAGTTGTTTCTTGTGAGCAAGAAAAGAATTTGTTTGATATCCGCAGTTTTTGGGGTTAGTAGGCTATTACTTTATGTTTATCCCGAACATTTCCCACTAAGAAGCACCAATTTTTTGTTTTACCAATAAGGGTGAAAGGTTTTAATAGTATAGATAATGGGATAATTCAATATAGGAGTTGATGAAGTATTTGACTTCTGCTTTGATCTGGATCCTACACGAGACATATGGGGAGTAAAATGTGTTTTATGATTTATCTGAGATCTGTCTTGGAGAATTATTAATGTAGAGTGATTGAGTTATGGAATATGGGTCATATATATTGAGGCATCATAAACAGAATTACCCTATTCACAACCACAAGTTTGCTTTAGTGGTTTACTCTTTGAAGTGTTAGAGGCATTATCTATGGGGTGAAATGTTTACAATGTACACATATCACAAGAGATTAAATTATATATTTTCACAATAAGACCTGAATCTCTATCAGTAGAGATGGGTGGATTATATTAATTCATTTAATTATTGATAATTTATTTTCACCAAATCCACACTTGCATGTAGGATCCACAACTCTACATTAACCAGTGACATGGACTACTACCAGATGATTAGGTCAAGGAGGTGGATGTGGATGTGGTATCCAATATTCAGATATATATCACCTGTAGAGAGGATATACCTAGGTTAGTATTTTTATATCCTAGGTCTATGTATCTATCCATAACTATAATGTTTATTCTACTCCGTAGGTGTAATTTCCCCGAGATTCTAGAGTTCACAATACTATTATTCTATCTTAAACTTTAATATTATCCTTATTTGAAATAGGGACTTCACATTCATTTATATTTTTAGTAATTATAGAAAGTATGATCCTATATATTGACTGAAAATTAAATTTTTTATTATGCAAACACTTTTAAGGAAAAAGTGAGAAACCAAACAACACAACATTGCCACACCACACCATCAAAACACCACGACACCACTTCACCTTTCATCACTTCATCACATTCAAACAACAAAAACAAGGCCAAGAAACCATGAACCAAGGCACAAAAATCAGACAAGCAGACCAAATCTCCAAGCCAGCCTCCTCAAACATCCACCGGTGTGACCATCGACACGAGCCCAAATCCTCCCATCAGCAAACTTCAGACGAAGTTCGCCCAACCGTCCAGCGAAGTGAGATGAACCTCCAAGAGAATCCATCCACAAAAGGATGTTAAAGAAACTAGAGCGAAGATCAGTCTGCCCTGATGCCGCACCCTGCTCCATATAGAATCACTACCAACCACACCATTTGAACCACCAAAAATCACCAATTCCACGGCCAATTCATCACTCCAGCATCACCTCCAAACCAAACAGAACCCGCAAACAGCAGCACCAGACAAGCAATTGAAGTAGATCCAAAACAACACAAACAACCAAATTTCAATCCAAAGGAACATAGCCAGCACCTCAAACGCACCCCACAATCATCACAGTAGTACCCGTCGCCGCCCTCATCCCTGCACACAGATACCACAAGAGACCAACCAAGGTACCTCGGACAGTGCTCGAAGCATGGAACGAACCAACCCCTTCGGCGCAGAAATGGAGCATGACCCCTTCGCTGTGAAGTGGAGCACGATTCCACACCACCGAAGCTTCCGCCACCACCGCGGAAGAGGAAGGTAAGTCTTGGAAGGCCGGAGCGTGACCCCAAAGCCTCAGCAAGACGACGTCGCACCAGAACGAGCACACGCCGTAGTGGAACACAAACCAAGAGAAGCACCGGATCTAGACCCCACCACCGCAGAGAAACAAGATCCCGATCCCAAAGAAACGGATCGAAGCCCCGACGCTGCGTAGAACAGGAACGACCCCATCGAAGCAGCGGGCCTTGACCCCAGTGCTCCAGAACAAGGTTCCATCGCCGCAGAGAAGGACCAAGACACCGATGCCGCACCAGATCGCGACACCACATCGCAAAGAAACTGGAAGAAGACCCCAATCCCACCGAAGCGGTGTCCATCCATGCGGCAGAAGAACACCCACGAGACCACACTCCGTCGAACCGCCGCACCGCGAACATGCCAGGGAAGCCGAGGAAGAAAACGCAGCCCTGCGGAGGAGGGGGGCAGAGAGTTTATGCTAGTCCAAGGAGTTCCACTTGATATAGGTGAGTATCTTTTTCTACGGAACCTCTCAATCCTTGATATGAATAGTTTTAACATCCTTATTTAGATAGATTAGTTCATTCCTTACCATGTTTAAATAGATTTCTATCACCAATTTGTATCATTTACATCACTAAAGGGAAATAGTTATATTCAAAAGGGTGAATGGAAATTCCCTAAAATTTCAACTAGATGGAAGCATTATGGGATGGGTGGAGTGAAATACCATATCTAATTTATTTTTCTGAGAGATCAAGGAATGAGTCATATAGATTTACCTCCTATGGTGGATCATTTTAGGAAAATATTAATTAAATACTTCTCTAGGTCACCTCTTATAAGAGAGGTAGAGTTCACTATTTATATAGTACCAAGATTATCACTAGAGTCAATTATACCTTACATGATGGCACCTACAGAGTTTCATGAAATCAAGAAGCAGCTAGAGTACTTAGAAGATAAAGGCTTTATATAACCTAGTACATTACCATGTGGTTAAACTATCCTTTTTTCCAAGAAGGAAGATGGTACCCTTTTTATTTGTTTGTATTAACGAAGGTTTAGGCAGCTTATAGTGAAGAATTAGTATCCCTTACCTTGTATAGGTGACCTATAGGATCAACACTTTGGAAACCATGTTTTATCTAATATTTATTTGAGGTTGTTATATCACTAGGTGCATACAAGACCAGCAGACATACTACATACAACATTGTCACTTATATATAGCTTGTAGGAGTATTTGATAATGCCGATAAGTCACATAAACACAGTTATAGTTTTCAAGGATCTAATGAATTGGGGTTTCCACTAGTATCCCGATTCATTCAAGGTATTCTTTATGGGAGACATATTAGTTTAATCAAATACTCTACATTACCATGAAAAACATATTAAGATCATGAAAAATACAATGTAAGAGAACCAACAGTATGATAAGCTCACTAAATGACACTTATTGATGGAAAAGTTTCAGTTCTTGGGTCATATCATATCAGAAGAAGAATTATATATTGAACCCTATAAGGTGATATATATATTTTCCCTTGAAAATAACAAGATTTTCTTTGAAACATGGAGTTTTTTGAGGATGAGTGTCTACTACAGATATTTTATGTAGTATTTAACAAGACTTACAACACCACTTATAGGATTTACCAAGATGGTTTTCATGTTTACATGGTCTGAAGCATGTGAGAGATCCTTTCATTAACCAAAAGGATGGTTGAATTCATCATTGATCCTAATTCTTCTAGATATTGACAGAAGATATAACATTTATTATGATGTGTAAGGCATTGGGATGTGATCTATTATGATATAGGGAGATTTGGTCATTGCCTATGGGACTTACTAGTTAAGTCATCATGAACATAATTACATGAAAAAAAATCTTGTGTTGGCTTCTATGGTACATGAATTGCTATTTTAGAGGAAATACCTGATGGGAGAGTAGATTGTGGAATAAAAAACTCCTAAAAAAATCTTTACACAACATGACTTAAATCTTATATAGTGAATATGGGTTGAATATATTTAGTACTTAAACATAGAGATTACTTATACAATATGGAATGTTAATGGAGTGGCTAATTCTAGAAGTTAGAATACTCAAACATAGGCTGTTCAAGAGACCAGTAGTGAGTGGCAGTTGATTGACCTATTTTATGAGATTATGTTGGAGGTTAATGAGTATCATGGAAATCCTATTTTGTAAGCTTTAACATTGAAATTTTCTCTTCTAGAGAGTAAAGATGAGATAGATTTCTGACACCAAGGGCTTAGTCTTGATGGAGAGTGACTTAGATGAGGACCCACTTCTTGGTTGGGTCATCAATGAGGATGAGATTCTACACATTCATGGGCATGTTTGGGTGCCTAAATATATATAGTAGAAATTTATATGGTTGTACCATACCTCTATGTAGGTATTACACCCTAAAATCACCAAGAGTTTTTGAGATATACAATGCTAGTGTTAGTGTCTAGGTATCAAGAGAAAAATCATAGGTTTTATCACACTGTGTTCCACCTGTCAGTAGGAAAAGGTAGGGAAGTAGTAGATTGATATAATTTTATGGCCTATATCCATTATAAAATGGAAATGTAATGAAATTAATACGAATTCTTGGACTAGTTTTTCATGATCCTATTAAAGAAGAGATGTGGTATGGGTGATCTTCAATAGGTAGACTAAATTCACACAATTTATAACTATCAAGGAGAACTTTTATTTAGATGATATTGGAAGTTTATATATTTGAGAGACAATAAAACTTCATGGAATTAAATTATATATCATATCAAATAGAGATTCAAAATTCATGTCATAGTTTTGGATGTGGTTATAGAAGTCCCTTTAATCATTGTTTATTCTAATCATAGACTTCCACCCAAAGACAGACATGCAGTATGATCATACTATACTGGTGTTGGATGATATTCTTTAGGTGTGTGTCCTTGATTTTTGTGGTTCTTAAGTTAAAAAACTACCCCTTTATAAATTTTAGTATAATAAAATATCCCCGAAAACTATATATATGACTTCATATGAGGCCCCATATAATAGGGAATACCATTTACCCCTGTGTTGGTTAGAGGTAGGTGAGACAAATATACTGGGACCACATCTCATTCCAGAGATGTTAGAATAGTTAAATATTATCATTAAGTGTATGGATATAGCTCAGTCTTAAAAGAATACTTATGCTGATCATCATTGACGAACTATGGTGTTTGAGGCCAGAGATCATGTATTCTTAAATGCTTTGATTAGACTGGGGAAATGATGGTTCAGGTAGTAAGGAAAGCCTATACCTAGGTTCAGTGGACCCTTTGAGGTTTTAGAGAGATCCATGTCGATAGCATATTGGTTCTAGTTACCTCACAGGTCCCGATCCATGCAATTCAACTTACGTATTTTAAAGCTTATCTATTACTATATATATCTATCTTATATTTTTCATGCTGATAATGTTTAATTGAAGGTTAATGTTTCTTTTGAGAAGTACCCCACCCAAATAATTAATCAAAGAATGAGGGATATTTGAAGATGGTTATTTATTCTAGTTTGGGTTTTATGATAGCAGGACCATGTATATGATAAGACATTGGAGTAAGAGGCTGATGTACTAGATCATTAGCTATATATTTTATTAGCTAATGTGTTCCTAGAAAAAAGGGAAACATGGGGATGAGTTATTTTAAGAAGTTAAGGTTGTAACATTCCATATTTTTTTAGAGGTATAAATACATTAAATTTATTTGCAAAAACCATTTGTTTTATTATTGTGATATTATTAAGAGGCTACAGAGTATTTTTTAGAGAATCCAAGGCTCATTCAGAGCACATATATTTGGATTTTTGAAAGGCAAACTGAGCCCCACAGTTAGCACATGGTCTGTTCCAATTGTGAGACTCAACCATGTCACCCATGAAGGGTGATGGAATGTTTATTTAAACAATGCATATGGGATGAAAAACCATACAGTTTTCTATACTATTTTTCAGATGGGTCCCTGGGAAACAAAGGGTTTACCCAAACCATGCGCTTATCCTGCATACTTACTACCACTTAACTAGTATATGCAAATATTTAAGTGCACGGTTTTACAAACCATGAGACCAAACTATGAGCCCCATTAAATTAAGGTTGAAATTTATTTTCCCCTAACTCTACTTAAACTCAAATATCCTCCTCCTTTCCTATTTTCACAGTTGACCGCATGCCTTCAAGATCCTTTTACTCTCCAAGTAGGCTTTCAGAATCCTTCTTTAAGTGTTGCATGATTCATTTATAGCCAATTGCATTGGAAAGATAACTGTAAGATCTCTAATCATCTTATTTTATTACATAATATATTAAAAATTATGAAATACTAAATATTCAGTGGATAATATTCCTTATTTTCTGGACATTTGTCTATTTTCTTGATTTCTCATATAGTAGATTGAATTAGAGGGAGACAATAGATGAGAAGTGTATTACCAAGATAAGGTTGATGGTCTAGCTATTTTTTCATAAAGTATCAATGTTATATTATTCATATTTCTACATTTTATACTTTCCATTTGTAATCTCATAAATGTAAAATTAATTAAAAAAAATGGAAATTTACATTATTAGAGTAGTTCTAGAATCAAACTAATCAACATTGGAGAATTTTATCCTTGATATAACCCACCCCTTAGGGTGTTTATTGGAATAAAAGGTATTCACTATTGGAAATGGATTTTATTTTGTGTTTTTAATCCACAGAGAGTTGATAAAATAGTTTTCATGATAAGAGATATTACAGTCTAGGTGACTTCAACGTTGATGGTGGAACAATTCTATAGTTTTCACAATATTTTTGGCACTAAGAAATATAGAGAAAAGGGAATGATTCATGAAGGTCAGGTTTTTAGAATCACTAAAAAAATTTATGTCTCAAATGAATAATTTCACTAATTTTAGAGTTTCATGAAAAATCATGTTTTTTGATCTTGCAAAAGACATGATGACATGGGGGAATCTAGTCATCAATTTTTTCGAGTGTGGTAGAGTTTTAATAAGGATGAGTTTCCAAAAAAGGTGTGGAGATTCATTAAATTCATAGAGTATTGTGAATTGGTATCCCTTTCATATAAATAGGAAGACACTCATCATATTAGTATCAAAAATGTTTTTGGAGGAGGGATTATCACTCTAATGTTTTTAAGTTTTTATTTAAACACAATTCTTACATGAATCATGAACATTACACAAAAAAAAGTTTCATAAAAATAATTGATGAGAATAAATTGATACTATGTAATTTAAATGGAGTAATTTTTTTTTAAATTTTGGTAGTTTCACTAATTTTTTTAGTTTCTAAAAATCTATCAGTTATTTAAAAAAGGGGATTTTGTGAAAAAAGATGTTTCATGGAAGATAATTATGTGAGCATACTTGAACTTGGGATATATTTATTAAATTTATTGAAGCATCATAAAAATAACTACATGTTAAAAAACATCATCTTCATGTTATTTGATATGTAAGTGACCTTAAAGTTAATAAAATAATAAATAATTAAAAAAAATAAGTGATTAAGGGGGACCTGATAGAAGGGATTTGTGGGAGGTAGTGCACCATCCCTAAAATTCTCCAAAAGGAAATGATCCTCATATAGATTGACCATGTTTGATCAATTATAATCCAAAAATAAAGTGAATATTTTTAGATTCAGGTATGACCAAAACATAATCAACATATGATAATTAGACTAGGACATCATGTGTAACCAAGTTAAACAATTTTGTTGTGTTTATATTTCTATATATGAGTGTTTATTAATTGCATGATTCCATCAGAAAGGATTAAAACATTCTTAAAAAAATGTGGACAAGATCCATCTTATTCAAAGAAAAACTTGACACCCTAATTCACCGATCCGCTCTCAAGATGTTATAGGGTATACCATTGTGCCTTTTTTAAGTCCAATGATTTTTATTCCATATAATTAAATTGAACTACCAATTGAGATGTGTTGAGTTGGTCTTTGTAAATGAAATGTAATTTGAATTAAACCAAGGGATAATGGTAGCCATGTGAATAAGCCATTGGTTCCTTATTTGTATCTTGATTTATTATTATAGAAAGAAATACCTAGTTTAACTTCAATGATTTTTTAATGGTATGGAATCAACACTAACCATGACAATTCCCTTATACCAAGATGAGGGAGATACAAAGGTTTTGACTTAGAACACCTTGGATGGGATCATCAAGAATAATGAATATAATTTATTAATAAATTGAATCATGTTGGGGGTGATACATGTGTTATTCATATAACACATTGGATGGGCTCCTGGAGAATATTCCTTTATATTTCCCATGAGAGATACCTGGTTCCCTTGAATATTACCTTGGACGAGCATAGAGGGTAATGATATTGTGTCATTCCTTGAGTGACACCTGGTTCACTTTATGGTGGACCATGGTTAGGCTTAGATATTTATGCCTTTATAACATGTCGTGAGTGACACCTAGGTTCCTTATGTAGAACACCTTGTACAGACTCCAATGGTGATGAGTATTTATAGTTCTCATGGAGTGATACCAGAGATTGTTTTTTTAAGGAAACCTTAGATGGGATCAAGATGAACATTAATAATATAAATTGACATGTATTCAAAGTCAAGGTACATTATTTTAGTTTTTATATGATTTAATTATATGTAAACCAAGTTATAGTTTTTATTAAGTTCATATGCAATGATCATTAAGAATCCCTTATCACTATGCATGGACACCTTGGTCACACACCTCAGGTCCTGGGAAATGTTACATATATATAAACACACACACATATGTTCATATATATGATGTATATATATACACACATATGTATAATTAGTCTTATAGAGTTTTAATTATCCCCTCCGATCAACCATATATCTGAGGATGTTATGTGGCACTACAACTCAACTTTGTCTCCAGATCCTATTGAATAATTCTTCAGAACATTGAGGTAAACTATAGATCTTGATTAGATACAATTGAATGTAGTTCTCCAAGAAATATTTAAAATTATTTAATTTGTAACCAATTATGATAATAAAAGGTAAATCCTACCTAATAGAAATAAAATGAACTGATTTCATAAGGTGATTGACTTTAACCAAAATATCATTTTCCCTTTAGAAGTTTTGGGGATTTCTATTATGAAATACAAGGTAATGTTTTTAGATTTCCATTATAGTAAGGGTAATGGTTATAACATCCCCTTATACTTATACCTATTAGACATAAATTTTTGACACACTAGGAATCAAGATACATACTCTACAATATGCCTTTTCATATTATCCCACCATAAATACTATTTTTGATCACTTTAGATCCTCTTTATGCTAAGATTAATAGAGAATGATGAATTATGAGATTAATCAAAGAGATCATTATTCTATCTTGATATCGGTGAAAAAAATACTTAGTTCTGGAACATTATTATTATACAATGATCATGGTTGTACATAGGAACATTCTTAAAATTTATTTCAAATTACACATCTCCCTTTTATACCTTCTTAATCCTCTCATGGATGGATGGTTGGATATTCATATGATAAAGATAAGATCTTTCCACTTTCTTAAATATTTCAGGATTTATCTTATAGAAATATATAAATATTGGATCCCTTTCAATACTCTTCATATAAAGAATATCATGGTATTTCTAACTCATGACATTATTCACCCTATTCAAATTCAAAATAGGGTATTATATTAAGAGTCCATAATATTTGATCACCTCCAACCATATTCTGTTCAAAATATTCAAATTTTTTTTAATAAATATATAAGTCAAGATTTTATGATCATTATATATATCATAAATTTCACCACAAAAATAATACTTTCTTATATTCAATAAAATAATTTCCAATTCCAAAGTAAATTCATATGTTGGGTTACTCTTCTCATGAATTTTCAATTGGAGAGAGGCATAAGCTATAACTATATATAAAAAAACCTTATCCAATATAGGGTAATGTAATCACAAATGTAATGACTAGACTTATATTTTGTTCTAGGAAATTATCCTGATATTTATCTGTCCAAAACAACTAAACCCCCTTCTATGTCAACTTGGTGTGTAGATTATCTAGTTATGAGATATTTTTCACAAAGTGTTGGTGGTATCCATACAACCCAAGATAACTGTGGATCTTGGTTCCCATGGTTGGTCAATTTAATTTCTCAATAATTTAAATCTTATAAGGATCCATTTATATACCCTCACATGAAATTATATGACCCAAGAATGAGACACTTTATATCCCAAATTCACTCATGGTAATTTTGGAATATACATTCTTCTTACTCATGTTCATTATCACAATCCCAAAATGTTCTCCCTGATATTTCATTATATTAAAATATATGAGAATATTATCAATAAAAACTAGCAAAATATAATCAAGGAAATATATAATGGCTCTATTAATTAAATCCATGAATATAGTAGGAGAACTGCTAAGTCTAAATTTCCTCACTATAAATTAATAATAACAAAACCCCATATAGGATACTATCATGGGTGTATCATTATTCATAAACCCTAGATAATGATATACATATTGGTGATCAATATTTGAAAAATATTGATCTCCTCATAATTTTTCAAACAAATCACCAATATAGGGCATTGGATACTCATTCTTAATTGTGATCCTATTAATTTATCAATAATAATTTCAAAGATGCATTAACCCATCTTTCTTCATAACAATAATACCAGTGAACCCCATATAAAAGAACTAGGATGGATGAATAACTTATCTATATTCTCCCAGAGTTACTTATTTAATTCTTATAACTCAATCAGATCCATTCCAGATAGATTTTTGAAAATAGTTGTTTCACCAAGAATGAGTTATATTGAAAACTCAACATCACAATTATGGTAATGAATTGGGAATTATTCAAGAAATCCATCCAAAAACATCCATAAAATATGAATAACCCCAATATTTATTTTCTCTTTAACTATGTCAGATAAATACCTCTCATAAATTGGTATTAAAAACCATATAATTGAAGTAATTTTCATTGGGTATTAAATTTCATCCTCACACTAATAGATGATCATAAGTTAAATCAAAATATAGAATATAATTTTCCTTCATATGTGGTCAATACATAGAGAGATAATAAATGATGAAAATTATATTTAATTCAATAAGAGGAAAAATAAAATGATTTATAGGAATCACATTCCCAAAAAAATCAATTGTAAAGGAGTTATAAACTTAATATTTGATCATATTACCATTATAAATTTTCACTACCAACTCAACATCTAATCATTGAGGTGGTGATGTGATAACCTTATAAAATTATTCAGATATAAATTTTTGGGTAGAAACCGAATCAAATAAAACAAATTCAATTTTAGAGTGGATTATAGGTGTAACATTCACTACATTATTAGGAACTCACTCTTTGTTTTTAGTAATTTCATAATATTGGGCTTCTCCCCATGTATTATTCTATAGTATATTCCCTTGAATCTTGGGACCTTGGTTTGAATACTTACCCATCTCATTATATATGAAACAATCAATAACTGTGGTTTATTTCTTTGAATTTAATTTAAGAGACTTACGACCCCTTTCTCCATACATGAAATAAACTCATTTTCATATTAAGAATGTACCTTTGTGTTTATTTCCATAATAATGAAATGTTGGAAATACCATCATACCTTTATTATACTTTGAAACACTTAATTTTTCTTAGTAATAAATTGAGTTCTTAATTTATTGACCTCCATGAAGATATAAGAACTAAAAAATTCATTCTCAATAATGATGGAACTAGAAACTTTATCATCATATATTGAAAATGCAATAGAAAATTTTTCCCTTTAAAGACTTATCTTAAGACCATAAAAGAAATGGATAGTATTTATTTTTGGATTACGTATATAGTTTACATTATGTTTTATTAATCTTGTAAACCTATCTTCATAATCTTCCACACATTCTTTTTCCTTCTACTTTAAACTGATGAACTTAAAATCCATTTCATCTCACTATTCTCAAGAGAATTATTTCTCAAAGAATATCAATTTAAAAGTTATTCATTCCCTGATTTATATTTTATCAACCGCTTTAGTTTGGGGGATTAATTTCCATTATTGATTGATATCTTATTTCAATAAACCCACTATAATAATAACCTTATCAATTTAATTACTTCCCAAATCTAGGAATATCTTTTCTGTGTACTAAATCTTTTATCCAAATACCACAAGATTAGTAGGTCTATTAAAATATGGAGACATGTATCACATGATGTAATCCACTACATTGTAATCATATTGTGAAACAATAACTAGTTCCATACGATTAAGGTTTCTCATTATAACATGAGTGAGATACCCTAATATGGACATGATCTTCATAGTTCCAAAACTAGCTATGTTTGATTTCTCATTAGGACCATCCCTAAATTGACTACAGGAGTTAATTATTTAATTTTTATTAAGAACCATCACTAAATAATAACACACGCAGAGTTATCTCATTACTATCATAAATATATTTCAATAAATTAAAAGTCCATATAATGGTAAAAGTTCTCAAATACTATAGGGGTTATAATAATTCTAATTTTAGATATTTTCATTCAAAATATAGTTCTCAAGGTTTCTAAAAATCCTACTCTGATACCAACTATAATAAAAAATATCTAGTACCCCAGAGGTCATGCTTACATTATTACATTGGTATATGTTACAAGGGATCTCACAACACAAGATCAATCAATTTATCAGTCTTGGAAAACTATATACATACATTATTTACATACTAAATTCAAAATATAAAAACATAGCATAATTTTTTTCATCTTTTAAATCATTCATAATATCTTACATCATATCACAGGGAAAGGAAAACAAATGAAAGGTGGGATCATATTATTAGTAAGGGATATGTGAAGTAGAATCTATTATGAGTAAATAAGGAACAATAAAATTTTGCGATTGGATAATTAAAATACATTCCATTCAATCAGTAACTAGATTTAAATGACCATCCATGGATAATATCAACATTAAAACACATGGATAATGAAAAATAAATTTTTAATGAAGGAAATGAATAAATTTGGACATTCATGATCATTTAATCTCAACCAAGATATCATGAATCATACTATCAAGGCATCTCAACCAATACAAAATTATTAATAAATTTATAGGTTTAAACTAAATACCTATAAAATAATAAATGACTTCTATTTTTTATCATGGGATCTGTCAATGCATCGAGGGGATATCTATTACTAGGCCCCACCAGTCACCTTCTTTTCATCCACATTCCTTATATTTTGAATGATCTAAAAAATTCATTTTAAAAATTACTTATAACTCAATAAATATTTATATTGAATCAAGAACATGGAAAATAATTATTTCATCACCATAAAACTTACATATAAATAATAAATATGGTATCATTTAATAATATCCCCAGTAACATCAATGGGCGTTGTAAAATATTAAAATACCATTAAAAGATCACAAAAAAAATTCTTCTGGAAAATTCCCTTTCCATTTTGAAATCAATTATTTAAAATAAAAAAATTTATTGAATATTAGGACAACCATTTTCTCTGAAAATAACCATGGAAACTTATAAAATAAGCTTTTGAGAAAAGATTATTTATAAATCTGGGAAAATACTTTCTATAAGTTCATGTTAAATTAAATATTTTTTGTACACATTTGGTAAAATTTACATTTTTATGAAAAATTACATGAATATTACTTTTAATTTTTTTATAGCAATCAAAAAATGGGTAAAAATAACAGTAATAAAAATTAGAGGAATATTAAAAAAATTATTGAAAAAATTTTAAATAAAACATTGACATGGAAGAAAAATATTCCTCACCAAATAGGAAATAAAGTTTTATTTTATTAAAAAAAATTTCTTAATCATTTTAAGTAAAAAAGATAGGAAAATGGTACTATTATTTCAAAATTCCATGAATAAGAAATTGGAATGAAAAATAAATGGGTATATCTAAAATTTTTCATATAAGTTTTCTTAAATGTTAATTCAAGCATAAAAATCAAAAAATAATATTTTATTTTAAAATAAATCCCTTACCTGAAGGTGTAATTTCTTCATAAGTGATTTTAACTTCATGAATAAAAAATTCAGATTTATTATAATTTATACTAGAACCATATACTTAATTATAATAATATAAATTACCCACTTATAACATTCCAATACTTGTCTATTTTTAATTATTTATTAAAATATTTATTTCTAAGTTTTTTTTTCAATCATAATAATATTATTTTTATTAACAATATGGAAAAAGAAATGAAAAGAAATAAGAAAACAAGTCACGAGGGTCTAAAGTAATGCATACCGAGGTAATAAACTCTAATGATATTTACAAACTCACTATGAAGGGATCACATAATATCAAAAGAGTTAAAAATGTGGCTATGGGATATCTTAGATGCTATAAAATATGATTCATAATCCCATTCATTCCATGTGTGAAGAACCTAAATTCTGTTCCTGATAATATTCTTACACCAGAGGATGTGATAGATAATAGTCTAAAGAATGGGAATATAGTCAGTTAGGGACTCATGGATAATATAGGAATCTATTTCAACAACCTCCAACTCAACTCCCTTCATTCTAATAAACTTGAGACCCTTAAGAAATGCCAAATCCTCCACTGAGAGAGAGTAACCTATCATGAATAAGGATGAGAAAGAAAGGATAATTGATCCTTCAGAGTTAAAATTATACCTCCTTCATGTATTATTGTCAAAACATAGCATCCTTAGACATTAATTTTCTATCCCCATGATGAGGGATGGCATCTAATCCAACGACACTATGAAATTATCCTAGAAGTATGCATGATGGAAATAAAGTTCACTATAATGGTTCTAAGAGATAAAGTAAGATTCCAATGCCTAAACTAGAAGATTAGGTCCACTACTAGGAAATTGGTCCTGGTCACAATCTCTATATTTGAGGGGCACCTTCCTTAAATGCTTGTATTGTTCCAATAATTAATAATACACCAGCACCCAACTATGAGAAGAGTAGACCTAGCCTTTATTTTCTTGGGATTATTCTATACTGCATATAACCATTCCTGAAAAAAATCTTTGCAACTAGACTCCTGGTTCATCACTCCCACAAAAAATACAATATAATTCTCTGTATTGGAAGTCTACTCACCTATAAAAATCAGATAGAATGATGATTCCACTTCCAGGTTACAATAGAAAAGCACCTAGAAGCAATATGGGTACCTTTACATTGGATAACCTCATCTATGGGATGTGATTATCTACACACCAAATTAGGATGTTTTTATTTACCAGAATTTAACTATTCAATAGGTGATCTACCAAAAATGTCCACTTCATAGTTTTTATTCAACATTTATGATACACCTTGGTTGAGAACCTCCCTGTAGGCGCTCCCATGAAAACAAATTTATCCACCTTAGTGTTTTATTGAATGAGAATGAATGAATTATGTTTATCTTAATTGGGTATATCCTAAATAAATTCAGGATATGCACATGACTCCCTAAAAGAGTTGTTAAGTATCAGGGACCCCATAAATCCAATCTTTCTACCAGCCTAGCTGGTATCCCAAAAGTTTACATCTCCCCTTATGATGATCCACCTTACATGGAATTAAAGAAAAGGGATGTGGATTTTGATAGTACAACTGAGATTAGATGGGTTTCCCCTATCATTGTTCAAAAATCTCCCACAATGATCAGTATAAAAACTATTCCATAAGAAACCACCTTTAATATCCTCCCACACAAGCATTACATATAAAATATTCATCATTTCTTTAACAGATCTAAGATTTATTCCTCCATCCAAAATATTCTTATACATCCTAGCCCATGAATTCCATTGGATATGTCCTTCAGTATGTGCATCCCAGATAATTGATCACAAAATATTTTCAAGCTCCTTAATGACAATCTTTATCACATTGAGAATTGATAGGATATAAATTGGAATTAAAGAGAGAAAACAATTAACAACAGTTATAATTCTATCAAATGAATGAAATATGTTCTCCCTATTATTAATCCAATTTGAAATATTTTCAACCAATTCTTCAAAATTATGTATACATAATCTTTCTAGAGATATTGGAGTACCCAAATAATATATGGGAATAGTTATTTGATTAATACTTAGACTAGAGGAAAGAGTGTTGGAATTCCTCTCTTAGAACGAAATTGAGCTATAGAAACTACTCTTATTCTGATTAATGATTTTCCTACTCTATTTGAAATATTCCTCCAAATAATTTTTAATTATTATGATAGTGTTTCTAATATTGTTAGAAAAAAGAGAACAATATGATCCGTGAATATTATATGAGTGACAATGTGATATTGGAATTTTCACCAGAAAGGAGCTATATTTCCATTCTCCTAATTAAGAAAAAATAATCTATTGAAATCATCCTGCACAAGTATAAACACACTACGGGATAGTGGGTTACCTTTTCAAAAATGCCTTACTGTATTGAAAAAACCAAATATTTTTCTAAGGAAGTAGATGGGCATCCTTGGGGAACTAAATCATTTAAATAATAAGTTTAAAGTATCAGTAGAAAATCCCATTCATACCAAAACCCTCAAAATAAAACTCCATTCCATCCTATCATATCCATTATCCATGAACACATTCACTTAAATATTTGAGCCAATATTTTTCTAATTAATATCAGATATATTCTCTTGTTCAATTCCAATTTCTCATTGAATGGACCTATTTTTAATGAAACCATGTTTTTCATTAGAAATAAAAAACTATAGATTCCTTGCAAGCATCCTATTAATAAAACAATTCAACACCTTATATGTGAATTTACAAAATATTATTAGACTATACTGACTCAAAAAACATGTATATTTAACCTTTGGTATGAGAACAAGTGTGGTGGAACAATTGACTCTTGGAAGACCACCACTACAAAAGTTGTCTGGGACAACCTCAACAAGATCTTTCTTAATTGTACCCACACATAAAAGGATCTTGAGAAGATCAATGGGTCTGGAGGACTATCTTTATTAAGTAAGTAAACCACCTCTTTTATTTACTCTTTCTTTGAAGTAGATTACATCATGACATTGGTAGATTCAGTTACAACATGAGAGATAACTCCAAACATTTCTTTACTACCTCTCAAATACCCTTCCATCATTAAAGGGTTTGGATCAAGAAGAATGGATTTGAAAAGAGACCCCACCATACCTCCCACAACCCCAATATAATTAGTGAAGGAGTAACTATACATAAGAAAATTAGGAGTGATGATCAGTTTCCCCTCATTGAGACATGCATGGAAATATGTTGTTTTCTTTTCACCCTCTTTCAACTACATAGCCCTAGAGAGATCCCAAACCAGAAATTCTTGTTCCAGCAGGATCTCAGCAAGAGCAACATTATCATTTTATAATAAGTTGAAATTTAATAAGGTAAATTATATATTATATTCACAAAATTTAAATTATATCATACATATCACATATATTCATTATTACTATATTTATAACCATCCAAGTTAAATGGTTATAAAAAATGAATTACTCTAATTCATAGAGACTTTAAGTCATACATATTCATGAGAGATGTTTTTACATTTTATAAGATGAAAAAGTGGAGGAACATGGTTTTACCAAAATAATAAAAACATAAAATTACATTTACTATATATTATTAACTGTTTATTTATGTTACTATATATTTAGAGAAATTAGAAAAAGAAATAAATTTTAAAGAGTTGAAAGATCAATTACCAATTATTCAACAAACCTCCTTTAGGAACCTTGTTAAGGACCCCTGGAATGACCTTTAAAAATACTAGAAGATATATTTCTTGGATAGGGAAGTTTATAAGATGATTTTTTAGGGTTTGGTCAATAATGGTGGCTAATAGTGGTGTAAAGACTTGAGGGGATGTTTATTCTTTTATAATTTGAGGAAAAGAAACACAAAAAATTAATAAAAATATTAAAATATAATATATTAATTTTCATGTGAAAGTGGTACCATGTGTCCATAGTATAGAAGTTAATATTTTATATGGATTAAATCGATTCAACCAATAAAATTTTGATAGGTTTAAGTTATATTTCAGAACTTATCTTTTGGTTAAACTCCTTTGTTTTCCAATTTTAACCTTTACTACTGTGAAATTTGTTTCAATTTTAAAGGGAATTAATGTTAATTATAGGGTAAAAATTTGATTATAAATGTAATATGGGTGAATTATAGAAAATATCAAATTATACTTGTCATATTTTAATATTTTTGTGTTTTTTAAATAATTTTTAAAATATTATTTAGTATAAAATACTATTAAAGGCATTTTAAGAACTATTAACATAATTTGACTTTAAAAAAATCAATATAAAAATGAAATTAGAATATAATCTATTTAAACAACAATAATAAATTATTATTAAATTCAAAATTCATGTGGAACCATAATTAATCAAAAATACATCACTTTTTTGGTCTTCAAATTATTAACTTTTATTTTCCACCACTTGTATAAACATCATATCAACATTGTATATATGTTTAAGGTAATTATATAATAAATAAAAATTATGAATATGATACCAAAAAAAAATAATTTTTCTCAAAATAAATTTTAATATTAATTCAGGACAAATTAGTATCCCTATGTGAACATATAAGACAAATTTAAAAGTAATAGAGTGAAATTTTGTATTTTTTGTTACTTATAATATTATATAGTTAATTATGAAAAAATGGTTCTCAATGGACATAAAATTTCAAACTTAGATGAGTATGGAAGAAACAAAATAATAAAATAGGGTAAAATAAATATTTAGGTACATTCTATGTCCTCTCACATTAGTTTTATCCTTATTTAACCTGGTCTACCCTTTTTCTATGGTGAAATTGTTTTACTTTTTTTACCATTCAATATGAAAAAAAATTCAGGTGAAATTAATATAAAATATTTTTTTTATTAGTTATATAGAATCCATTTTATAAGATTAAATTTTTATAAGTGGAAAAATTAATTTTAAAATAAAAATTCAATATGAAACAAAGAATGGTTTTATAAAAAATTATACTTTTAGTTTGAAATTATTTTTATGCCATGGAAAAATATAATATTTATTAAAATAATAAAAAAATAATTTTTACAAAAAAAGAAACTTATTTAATTTTTAAACCAATAAAAATAAAAATGAGGATTTGAAAATACAAGAAAATAAAAGATAATTTTCATTAACAATCAATATTTTCACTATTCACCTAAAAGTTAACTTTTTCCGAAAATTCCCAAAAAATAATTCCTAAGATAATTTTTTGATGATGATTTAAAAAATGATACATTTTTTATAAAATTAAAGTATATAATGTTTAATAAATTTATTATAATATATACACATAAAATATAATAAAAACCATTTTTGAAGATAACATATTATTGAAGCATGAAATAGACTTTTTGAAATTTGAGTACTTATTTCCCAATAATTGGTCAATAATTTTATATTAATTAAAATAATTATTCATATTGTTTATAATGTGGTTAATACTATTCATAGTTGAGAATTTGATGACAAGACAATAATAATATTTCAATAGTAATTTGTAGTTTGTTTAAACTCAGTGTTGCATGTAAAGAGTTTTATCAAAGAAATTAAATCTATTTAAAGATAAATATATCATAAAATATTGAAGTGTTACATTATAACCCCTTTATAAGAGTTTTTCTCTATAAATTCCATCACTATGATAAAAATAATTGGAGATACTTCTTCCAAATCACATCATTGTGTTCCCGTGTAGCTTCCTCAAATTTATGATTTCACCACAAAAATTTGACCTGTTGAATGGTCCTGTTTCATGAAACATTATATATGTGATCCATAATCTAAACTAGTTATTATTTATAAGATTGATATTTTTATATTGTTATAACATATGTTTTTAGTACATTTAAATGATTAGGCATGTACTTCCTCATGAGTGATATATGTAACTCATTTCGAATAGGGGGAGATTTGATGGAAATACTAAGTGATAAGATACCATCTGGATACGACTAAGGATTTTGAATGGAACGATATATATAGGGTCTATCTTTACCTTATTTAAAAATATAATAACATTATTAAAAATATATATTCATAGGAATATATTATTACCAACTTCTAACTCTAGATATTGCAAATAATTTTCAGCATAACTTTTTTATTTAATCTGATATACCATTATGTGTTGTTTAATGAATGTAAAATTATATAAAATTTATTAAGATAAATTAAGTAAAAAAATATTTGTTTCACTAAATTAATCCCAACACATTAGGGAACTAAAATTCCAACCGTAAATGGATTCATAAGGATCCATCTAAATGCTCCAGTTAAAGATATTATTATTAGAAAATTCCACCAAAGGAAGGAATTGATCCAAACAAAAATTAAAATTCATAAATCATGATCTCAACATGTATTCTACATTTTTAATGGTACTATCATAATTTCCATTTTTGTGAGGATGATATGAAAATATGAAACTCAAATCTTTATCTATAACCCTCTAAATATATTCCAAAAAATTCAAGGTAAACCTCATATCCCAATCATATATGGTTTAGTGATCCACTAAATGTAGTATTACAAACTCATTAATTTATAACTGAGTATCCTATTAAATTGATAAATATTCTATAATATAAAAAAATGTGCTGATTTCACAAGGTGATCAACTACAACCCAAACAAATTTGTTCCCTTTAGATGTTTTGCGGAGCTTGGGGATGAAATCCACGGAAATTATTTCCATTTCTATTTTGGTGTTAATATTGGATATAACATCCCCAAAGAATTTTTGTCTCTAATTATTAACTTAATAACACACTACACATTACAATACATACTCTAAAATACCCATTTTAAAATTATCCCACAAAAAGTAAATTTTTAGATCTATTTAAATCTTCACACTTCCATGATTAACAGAGAATGATGAATTATGATATTCATCTAGTAGCTCCGTCAAATCTAATATTTATGGAGCACATAATTGTTGGGTCGGAACAAACGGGGAAAAGATGGCAAGAGGGGGGTGAATTGCCTTTTAAAAAAATGATTAACAATTTAAAAATCAAAGTAAAGATGCAGCGGAAATAAAGAGGCAAGACACACAAAATTGATAACGGAGTTCGGCCAAAACCCGGCCTACGTCTCCGCTCCCAACTCAACCGTTGAGAGATTCCTACCGCTTGCTTTTCAATGGTTTTAGCAAGAAACCCACTAGGCTTTGAGGTAGCACTAGGACCTATTACATCTTGCTTTTATTGGTTTAGCAAGAACCCACTTGCTTTCAATGGAATAGCAAGAACCCACTAGCCTTTTTAAAGGGTGAAGGCTAGCTCACCGAGACACAAGCCTTTTAAAGGAAAAGCTTGAAGAAACCTCTTCACACCTTAGTGGTGGTGTGAGAACCCAAAGAAGGGGAGATGAGAAAAGAGTTGGGGTTTGTAGGCACAAACCCAATTTTAAAGCTCAAAAAGAGATAAACAATAAAACCCGTAATGGAGAAGCCTTGGGCGCCTTTGATTGATTGATGATGTTTGAGGGCCGCTTCCAAGCTTCTATGGAGGTGCTCTTGGATGTGGAAGTTGTTGGAGCACTTTGGGTTCCCTTGGAACAATCCGTCGGAGCTTCGCCAAAGATGTAAAAATGTGTACGGTGGCTTGGATGTTGTTCCGGGGCTTCCTAGGCCTTTATTTATAGGCTAGGAACCTTCAAGTATCCGTTGGAGGGCTTTGGAGCCGTTGGAAAAGGCCTCGGAGCCGTTGGGAGGCTTTTGGAGTTGACTGGTCAAAGCCAACGGCTAGTTTGACCAGTGCTACCGGCTGGCCGGTACAGCTCCACCGGCTGGCCGGTGCCTTGGCAGTGGAGGAGAAGTCTGGTCCAGGGGCCACCGGTCGACCGGTACATCTCCACCGGCTGGCCGGTGCCTTGGTAGAGAAGAAGAGTCTTGATCCAGGCTCCACCGGTCGACCGGTGAGGAGCCACCGGCTGGCCGGTGGAAAGACAGTAGATTGCACTATTTGGGCTGGATGCCACAGGTCGACCGGTGGCAGAGCCACCGGTCGACCGGTGGGGAGGCAGTGGCTCAGCCTTGAGTCAGGGTGCCACCGGCTGGCCGGTGGTCAAGCCACCGGCTGACCGGTGGACTGAATTTCAGTCCACTTGAAGTCCATTCTTGGGCCAACTTCTTGGCAACCTTGTGCCTATCATCCACAACACTTAAACACAATGTTAAACACATATTAAAGTGATTGTGATCATGAAAATCAAAGAGTGTGGGGTACAACAATCTCCCCCTATTTTGATGATCACAATCACTTATCAAGCAATGTAAAAACTTAAATGAAATGCATGCCTAAATGATAAATTGAAAATAAATACTAAGCGTGATAAAAAAGATTCTCCCCCAATCAATCAAGAAATTTCTCCCCCTTTGTGATTATCAAAATAGCACGGGGCATAAAACTTGATTGAGGGAACACTTTGAAAAACAAAAAGATATTTGAAAATCAATTGAGATTTTTGAAATTGAAATGAAAATTTGAATATCAGTTTGAATTGAAAGTTTTGAATCAAAAACCAATTGAAAGAGATTTTTGAATTAAAAATTCGAATTGAATATTTTGAAATGAAAAATTTGATACCAAGTGTTGAAATTGAAAGATTGAAAAAAAAAAAATTTGAAATTTAAAAGCTTAATTTTGAAAGAAAATTTTTAATTCACAAAAAGGCTTAAAAGAACCTAACTCCCCCTAAATAAAAACAACTAATCACCGGGGAGCGGTTTTTGAAACCGTGACAAATTTTGGTCCCGTGAGACTCGCCAAAAGGGATTTTTCAATCCAAATTTGTTTCATGGCGGGTCTTCTCCTATAAAACTCATCGGAAAAGAAAATACTTTTGGGTTGACCATACCGGGCGTTTTTACAATTACATTCATAAATTAGGTGCCCGGTTTTCTTGCAATAATTACAAAATTTATAATCGGAGCTCCCCCTTACAAAAACAGTTTGAGCATGGGAGGAGGAAGCTCGGTTGGTATATCCTAACCCTTGGGTGGTTCTAGATATACGTTGGGAACCAAGCAAATTGTTCAAATTTTGTTCCCCTTGGGTGAACTTAGCAAGGGTCTCCCTAAGGTCTTTGATGGTTGATTCCATGGAATCAACATTTGGGAAATTTTGGATTTTGAGGGACATCTCCTCCTTCTCTTTGAGAAGTTGTTCTTTTTCGGAGGAGAGTTTTTTGAAATTCTTTTTTAAAGCAACAAATTTTGAAGAAAGCTCATGAAAACCTTTTTCTAGTTGGTCTCTAGCGTGTGAGAGTTCTTCATAAGAAAGATGATTAAATGAATTAGAAGAACTAGAGGAGGAAGAGTAGGAAGAGGAGGAAGATACCTCATGTTTTGCCATTAGGCAATTATTACCATTGTCGCTCGAGGAGAAGGAAGAGAAGGAGGAGCTATCACTCCATGTTTTCTTTAAAGCCTTCTTCTTCTTCTTCTTGGCCCTTTTCTTGTGAGGTGGGCAAACGGGCTTGATCTTTTCGTCGGGTTCTTGCTTTTGATCAGATTATCGCTTTTGATCGGATTCTTGCTTTGGATCCTCGCTAGTACCTTCATAGGTTAGTTCTAAAAATTTCCAAATATCGTAAGAAGTAGTGCAAGAAGAAATACAATCAAAGACATTACGGTCAAGACCACAATGAAGAGCGTTCATGGCTTTGCCATCAAGCTCAAAATAAGCAATGTCATTGGGGGTCCATTGAGATTCATCTAGACTAGAAAGAGTATAACCATGCATGACAATTTTAAAAATAGAAAAACCAATGCTTTTAAGAAATGTAGTCATGCGGGTTTTCCAAAAAGAATAGTCGGTTCCATCAAACAATGGAGCACGACCCAATGAATGACCTTCGGGGGTTTGAGAGGAAGAAGCGGTAGAAGCCATCAAAAAAAAGGATCTTTAATTTGAAACCGGTTAGGGAAATATTCAAACACTTCCTCTGATACCAATTGTTGGGTCGGAACAAACGGGGAAAAGATGGCAAGAGGGGGGTGAATTGCCTTTTAAAAAAATGATTAACAATTTAAAAATCAAAGTAAAGATGCAGCGGAAATAAAGAGGCAAGACACACAAAATTGATAACGGAGTTCGGCCAAAACCCGGCCTACGTCTCCGCTCCCAACTCAACCGTTGAGAGATTCCTACCGCTTGCTTTTCAATGGTTTTAGCAAGAAACCCACTAGGCTTTGAGGTAGCACTAGGACCTATTACAGCTTGCTTTTATTGGTTTAGCAAGAACCCACTTGCTTTCAATGGAATAGCAAGAACCCACTAGCCTTTTTAAAGGGTGAAGGCTAGCTCACCGAGACACAAGCCTTTTAAAGGAAAAGCTTGAAGAAACCTCTTCACACCTTAGTGGTGGTGTGAGAACCCAAAGAAGGGGAGATGAGAAAAGAGTTGGGGTTTGTAGGCACAAACCCAATTTTAAAGCTCAAAAAGAGATAAACAATAAAACCCGTAATGGAGAAGCCTTGGGCGCCTTTGATTGATTGATGATGTTTGAGGGCCGCTTCCAAGCTTCTATGGAGGTGCTCTTGGATGTGGAAGTTGTTGGAGCACTTTGGGTTCCCTTGGAACAATCCGTCGGAGCTTCGCCAAAGATGTAAAAATGTGTACGGTGGCTTGGATGTTGTTCCGGGGCTTCCTAGGCCTTTATTTATAGGCTAGGAACCTTCAAGTATCCGTTGGAGGGCTTTGGAGCCGTTGGAAAAGGCCTCGGAGCCGTTGGGAGGCTTTTGGAGTTGACTGGTCAAAGCCAACGGCTAGTTTGACCAGTGCTACCGGCTGGCCGGTACAGCTCCACCGGCTGGCCGGTGCCTTGGCAGTGGAGGAGAAGTCTGGTCCAGGGGCCACCGGTCGACCGGTACATCTCCACCGGCTGGCCGGTGCCTTGGTAGAGAAGAAGAGTCTTGATCCAGGCTCCACCGGTCGACCGGTGAGGAGCCACCGGCTGGCCGGTGGAAAGACAGTAGATTGCACTATTTGGGCTGGATGCCACAGGTCGACCGGTGGCAGAGCCACCGGTCGACCGGTGGGGAGGCAGTGGCTCAGCCTTGAGTCAGGGTGCCACCGGCTGGCCGGTGGTCAAGCCACCGGCTGACCGGTGGACTGAATTTCAGTCCACTTGAAGTCCATTCTTGGGCCAACTTCTTGGCAACCTTGTGCCTATCATCCACAACACTTAAACACAATGTTAAACACATATTAAAGTGATTGTGATCATGAAAATCAAAGAGTGTGGGGTACAACAATAATTGGTTCCCAATCCTTATCATTAAAGGATGATCATGGTTGAACTCAAGAACATTAAGAACCTTTTTATGTAACTCTACATATTCCTTCTACACATTCTTAATACTCTCACAAATGGATGGTTGAACATTCATCAGATAAAGTTAAGATTTGGCCCCTTTTATTAATATTTCATGATCTATCTTCCAAAAAATCTATGAATATTGGATCTATCTCAATAATAATCATGAAAAAACAAGAATAGTATTTCTAACTCAATGATTCATCTACCATATTATTTTTTTCGAGGGTGTTAATGTATTTACTAGTCATAATCTTTAATCAAATCCAACTGTTTTAACTGGTACATATTCAACTATTTAAATGTAAATATATACTTTAAGATTTTAGATATCTATATATATATATATATCACATTTAAATATAGTGACAATAAATCTAGGTATTCAATGAAAAAAATTACCACTAGCATGCCCAAATCACGATTCAGAAATTTTCCCTATAACTTTTAATTGGCAGGAGGGAAAATCAAAATACATCTCTTTATGTAAGCGAAATTCCACACGAATGCTTGAGCGATGTTTTATTTTCAATTGGGACATAAATTATGTGGCTAATTGTTTTTATATAATAATAATAACAATTAAATATATTTAATATACTGAAGTTCTTATTTAGAATGGATACCATTGATTTAGAGAAGGTAGAAGAAGAAATAAAATTGAAATTACTCTATTAAGAGTTATACTTCTTCATTGAGAAAACTCTTTTAGATTACTCCTAAATCCCTAAAAGGATGATATTTTGTAAATAAGAGATGCTCTAATATGTGGATAAGAAATCCAGGAAGGTATTATGGTAGGTTTGGGCTAAGATAGAAAGCTAAAACATTTTTAATAAGGGAGGAGAGGAGGTTCCCTATTATAAGTGAGGGGAGAGGCACTCATGGAATTTCCTAAAGTATTAAATTAATGTAAATTAATTTTCAGGTTCATACTGCTAAAAATTAATATATTTCAAAAATAGGATGATTATATACTGAAAAACTCACATACAGTAATATTTAGACAAGGTTGATGAATTTTTATCCCTTATCTATCAGTTTTAACCCCTCATTTAATCTTTTTTACAATTATCATATTATCAATGTTTTTTACTCATTATGTATCAAGAATGTTAATATAAAATTAAAAAAGTACCATAAGTGGAAAATGGTTGATATTTTGGACCATATTACATTCATTAGGATGAAAATAATATTTTTTAATTAAATTTAATTCAATTAAAAAAATATTATTTAAAGTAAGATATGATTAATTTCATTTTCAGAAATATTCACACTGTTTGAATTTAATGAAAACATGATTGAAATTTAATTTGAATAAAAAATATTTATAACATAAATATTATGTTATATTTATAAAAAAACTAGGGAATAAAATAAGTCATCCAAATTGTTTAAATTTTACCATTTTTGAAATCATTTATTTTACTTTTCTATTACTTGAACAAACACTATGTTGGTGGTTAATAAAAATTTATGGAAATTACTACATCCCTAAAAATAATCAATAAATTAACACAATAATAAAATTTATTTATATTTAAAATAAATATTTAGAATTTAAGTTAACCTTATTTTGATCATTATGAATGAATACTAGATATATTAAAGTCACGAGAGTGACATTTTGTATTTATCATTTTCATAAAATAATAGAAAGGACATAATCAATGAAACATTTCAACATGTTTCCATGTTTTCAAAACATATATGAGAATAGGACAAGTAAACACATCTTATAGGATAGATTTTAATTTTATAGAAATTTTAAATCCATAGCCCAGAGTTTTAACCATGTTTTACCTTTTTTACCCTCACCAGGGTGACACAAATTTTCCTAGATAATATTCCTAATGACAAAAAGTAAAAGGGAAATACATAAAAATATAAATCCTCATAATTTAAAATGTGGAATCCATTTTCCATGATTTAATTACTATAAGTGATATAATTACATTTTAATATATGCATGTAAAATGAAATGAAATCTGTTAAAAAAAGTGTTTTTAACTATATGATTAGATTTATTCTTATAAAATTTCTAGTAAAAACCATAAAATGAATGAATTTTTTTATTTAATATATAATAATTAAATTTCATTAAAATCATTAATTTTTAGTGAATTATTAAATTAATTAATATAAAAACTTTTCCCATATGAAAACAGTTATTAAAAAAATGTGTTTTTAGCCAAAAAACGAACTTAAATAAAATCAAGTAGAATTATTATTTCTATTTAACCAATTAGATTATATAAAATTAAGAGATATATATTTTACTCTAATATAAAATTTAAAATATAATTTTAATTTTAATTTACTTGATATTTTGACTAGAAATTAAAGTTTAATAAAAATCATTATTTACATTATTCACCAAAAAAAGAACAATCTTAGAAAAATCCTAAAAATTAACTTTAAGTTAAATTTTATATTCTGATTAAAATATTATAACCATTTTTTAAAATACATTTGTTAAATTTTTTAGGAATTAATTATATTATTCACACACAAAACCCTATAAGAATCATTTTTCAAGAAATCATATTTTTAAAGCATAAAACAACTTCACAAAAAAATGATTACTTATATATTATTAATTAATAAATAAATTTTAATTAAATAATTTTATATATATATATTTTATAATTTGGTTAATCTTATTCATACTATTCAATTTAATAGATATTTTATAATATATCACAGTTAATTTTAAACTCAGTGTTGCGTGTCGAAAAAGCTATCGAAAAATTTCGATTCATTAAAAGAGAGATAAATTCTAAAATATTGGGGGTGTTAAATTCTATCACCATTATATAAATTTTCCCCCTATATTTTTATCTTGCTAATCAAAGGATCAATATTTTCAAATATGTTTGTTGAAATCCCAACTTGTACAAAGGGATAATAAAATTTCTTTTGAAAAGGGGAAGTGGGAAACATAAAGGTTACCTGAAATAACACATAATTGGATTCCATAATAAGGTTAATATTGGAATAAAGTTAAAATATAGATATGGAAGAGAAAAAAACATCCGAGGACTGATAGAGAGTGATAATAATTATGGTCAAGAGAAATTTAATTAACAGACAACAGTAAATTAGTTGGGGGGGGGGGGTTAACAGACAATGAATTCATCTGAATTGAAGGTAGAATTATAATTTTTTAATTTAAATATCCTTTCTTAAAGTTGATGGGTTTTTACTATCAATATAGATAATATGATAAAATATAATTAAATTATTTTTTTCTTTTCTATAAGCATAATTTCATAATTTGGCAGTGCTTTGATCAATTTCTACTTTTTCTCTTAACCTAATACATGGATATTCAAGGTAAATTTTTAGTGCTTAAAGAACTAAAATTATCTTTTAATAGATCAATAGATAAATAAAACAATGAAAATTAATTATTCCTATCTCAAGATACCACCAAAACCTAAATGGTTATAATAGGTTACCCAATATGGATAAATCATAAGATGATGAAATAATAAATTAATCTCTAAAGACTTAATAATAATACCCAAAGTCAAGCTCAATCCATTCCATAAATAATTAACCTTAAGACTCTATGAAATATGTCTAACCAAATTCAAAACTGAAAAATCCAAAGGATTATATAACATATTTCATCTAACATCAACTTTAACTTTTATCCCTAAACAATATAAAGTATCTCATAACATCACACACTATATACATGACTGCCATGATCATATATTCTTTCAAACATAATAGAACATTCCCAAAATAATCTAAATCCTCACAAAACCTCAATGGAATCATAAAATATTCATAATGTTAACACCATCCTTATTTATTGAATAACATATCATACTATCAAATATATTCCATTAATTAAAAAATGTAATAATCTTTATTTTGAATCTATTTTTGTATAAAATCAGAAATAAATTTCAAGGTCACCAATTCTATCCAATTAACGTTACCAATATCAATAATACATTTACCTTAGGTAAAAATTATTATCTCAACATTAAGGACATATTAAGGGATATTTTTCCCTCAATCACATGTTTTCGATGAAATATCACCTTACCTCCAAATCACTTTTATAGGTTTTCAATAATATTTAAAATATGCTTGAAAATCCTTAATAAAAAATATGCTAAACAATACCTATATGTTTCATGATTCTTATAACCATAATTTCATTAATAATACACTTCTATACCATAAATATTGAATACCATTATACCAACACTTCAATAATTCCTCTTTAATAACGAGTTAATATAGTACCTTCCTTGTTATAGGAGTAAGGCACTGGAAAAAGGAATTGACTCAGATAATTTATGAGTTCCCTCATACAGGTCATTGAAAAATATATTATACCATAAGTTGAACTTCATTTTACTCCATCAAAAAATAAATTTTTACTCTAAAATTAATTTCTATATTCACTTATTTTCAACACATATAATATCTTCTCATTTTTTGATACATTTCCATGAGTGATTATTCCAAAATTATCATCATGTAGGAAGGTTAATCTTCTTTCCACCATGGTTTTAATCAATTTAATTCCCATGAAACTCCATTTTTCTATTCTTAGGTGTGTTAGTAATCTCACCCAAGTTGATATTACTAACCATATAATGACATATATGATTAATAATATACATAAGGTTTGACATTATTGTCCCCGTTTCATTTGGTTTTTCAAGAGGACAATCATTCTGTTGTAACGCTAACATAATTACACTTAGTTCCAACCACTTCACTAAAACCAAAAAGCATAGTGTGAGTAATGATAATCATAAGGAGACATAATATAATAATGAAGAATCAATAATATGCTGAATAAATCATGAAATATTATTTTTATTAATCCTTAGGTTTAACTTATCCTATATAGGGTAATTATATTGTGAAAACCTTTATAATGGGTAATTAAAAAATGGGAATTAACCTAAGAATACCCTCCTGGAGTGTCTATCCATGTGTGATGTCTTAGTCCCACTCATCGTACATTTCTGAAGATAAAATTAATACTCAATTAAACCCTTTCGTATTTATTACCTCTAGGTGCATCTATGACACACCACAACCACTTTATAGTATCTTTACAAGGATATATTTACTAGGAAATACATTATCCTTGATTACTATAACTTAGTATATTCTCATATAGTTTAGATTATCGCTAGAGTTATCTATAGATTTATCTAATTATAATCTCAAAAAATAACTAAACCCAACTATGATACCAACTATATCAACATAGTATTTTTATACATAAATGTCACATCCTTTAAGATGAACATTCAGTGCATATAATAACATTACAAACCCCTTAACTACAAAAGGTTCAGTGTACTTTAAAACTAGATACATAAACAATTTATTTCATGATAGGTATTAAATATATTTCATAAATTTATATTCACATTTATATAGTTCATTTACATAACATAATCAAAACCTCTCTTCATAATCTTAAGAAATGATATAAAATATCATGAGATCATATATGCTCAGTAAGTGTAAACATGGTAGATATGATCATATACAAGAAAAATATAATAATAAGGATAATATATTCTTATTATAACTTAAAAAATTCATACTGATTTTCTCATAGTTTATAAACACAAGTCTAGGAATAAAACATTATCATTTCTAAATACATGAATCCTAAGAGTAAGTAATAATAAAACAATCCATAATGAACCATAAGTTCAAATCATAATAAAAAAGTTTTCATAAGACTGTGGCACATTTATTGGCATATAAAACATATCATATGTAAATGTTATCTATAAATACCATTATATGAGAGTATATTAAGAAAAAACACAGTTTTCTTATATCTTAGTGGGACATGTATCACCAGTAATTTCTCATCTCATAGGGGATCATGAATCCCTACCTGTTTCCCATAGTGGATTGTGCACATCAACTCATTACCCATAATTAACTCATAAATATAATTATTTAAACAACTCATTGGTGCGTTATAGTGGACCCACCCACTACATAATTTAAACTATATGAATATATATGTTCCGTAAAATCATAAAAAATTCATTATTTCATTATAACATAACCCATAGAAATAAAATGAGTTTCATAAACATTTCCTTATAACTTAATTAAACCATGATAAAAAATGGCTTTTAAGAATAAAAATTAATTCTTCACCATTATAACCCTTCTAGATAAATAAAGTGGATGGTATCATAATTTCATTTCCTTTGTGAATAATAAAATTTTGAAAGGATTTTGACAAAGATGTAAAATTCTCTTGAAATAGTATTTAAATATTTTTTTGAGAAAATGAGAACATATCCATTTACTTTGATAAAATATTAAATAAAAATTTCCATAATATTGAGAAAATAATTTTCTTTAAAAGGACCATGTAACTTTTTTATATTAATCTTAAAATAAAATAAAATCCATGATGGCAAGAAAATATTTTCATTACATATGTGTTAAAAGAAAAAATTCCTTGCACAATTGTATAAAAATAAAAAAATGTCATGTTCGAGAAAATTATAGGAATATTCTTTTCTAAAGCTTTATAAATAAATACAAAGGTAGTGAAAATGAACTTTTTAAAACATTTCATTATATATATGAACTTTTATAAAATAAATTTTAAGTGTTTTAATTTGAAATAATAAGTTTGTCGACTAAAGAATAAATAAGGCCATAATTTATTTAAAAAACATTTCTCAATCATTTTAAATACCGAATAATTGAAAATGGTAATAATAAATAAAAATTTAATAAATAAAATTAGGATAACAAAATATATGAGGTTTAAAGAATAATATTTATATAATTTCCATAAAAAATGCATAAAAAATCCCGAAAAGAAATGTTATTGTTAGAAAAACCCTTTATTTCTTTGTTAATATTAAAATAAAAAAAAAGGATATATAGAACCTTATATGTATATTTAAAACCAAATAATTTTCAAAAGAATAATTATAAAATACAATCTTGTGTAGTATATACATCGCAAAAATTTTGTAAGTGTAAAATATGGAATATGTAACATAAAAATATAAGTGATATGAGAAACCCTTACAAAGATCACATCATTGAACTGAGAATTAATAAATGGAGAAATTATGTGTAAAAAATTTAAATAAAAAATTAGAAATACAACAGAAATAAAAAAAAATTCACTTAGGCCTTCGGTTCAGTATGGCCTTTGGGCCACCTCAAGGCCTTCAGGGCCACCTTAAGTGTAGATGCAAACCAGAAAACCTATAAAGAAAAAGCTCTAGAAAGAGGATGATAAATGATATTTCACCATAGTAGAAACCAAAAAGATTGCAAGAATGAGAGTGAATCACACCTGTCATCAGGAAAATCCTGTGAATACATGGGAAAGCCTAACTGAATATCCATCCGAAGGTGGAGAGTTGATTTCACAATGAAGATGCTGGGGAGGAGCAGTTTCAAGTAGTTAGTCTGGGTTGTATGTAATGTTTGAATCCTATGAGCAATTAATTCCTCTAAGGCCTATGATCCATGTAATACTTATTCCTATAGGCCTTGTAAGGGTTCCACATCACCCCTTTGAATGAGTATTATGAAAAATCATTAAAAAATGAAGGCCATCGGGCCATTAAAATATAGTCAATGATGAAGTGATATAATCTAATGAAAGGAAATTGTGTTATGAAACCCCATACCTTAAGTTTCATCCTACTTCTTATGTGTTAAAATATAATATATAATAAATATATATTCATTGTAAATATATTATAAAACCATTTTTATATATATCATACCATATATTATTTACTTATAACATATTTTCACCAATTTATTAATAATTATTTATTAACATCACTATTTTGGGTGATAACTATTTCATTTTTCATGTATGTTTCAGTTCAGTAGTCCTTATACTTGTACTTTGATCTTTTTTCGATAATCTACATAGTTTTAATCATGTCAAAAGTATCATATTTAATAATTATATACACTTTTAAAACTATTCATATAAAGTAGTGACAAAATTAATTACATCACTTTATGGAGACGGTAGTCCACACATACATACAAGGGATGCTTTCACTTTGCAATGGATGTAATGAAAGAAATGTAAATAAAAATTCACCTTTACAAGACATATAACATTTCTTCTATTTTTTCTCATTAGACTTATCAATTCATCTATGATTTATCTATAACCAATCATACTAATCACTACCATGTCCTATGCATTACTCATATTTTTAATGATCAATATAATTCTTTCTAAAAATAATTTATAAGTAAAAAACTATCCATATGGAATCAATAATACAGAACAAAAAAATTGCATCATCACAAACCATCAAGATAAAGAATAAATATGGCATCGTTTGATCATATACCTAGTAATATCAATGGGTTTTGTCATTGATTAAAATACCTTTAAAAGATAACTATAACATTTCTCAAGGAAAATACCCTTTTAATATTTAAATAAATTATTTAAAATATAAAAACCCCTATAATATTAGGGATTTTTTTAAAATAACCAAGGAATCATGTAATGTAAAAATCAATGAAAAGATTAGTTATGAAAATGGGAAAATATATTTATGTGGTGTTTTTTAAACTAGATATTTCATTCACACTTCTTTATAAAAGTACCACATTCATAGAGGATAATAATATTAATTTTAAATATTTTTTTAGAAGGTAAATAACGATTAAAAATTAATTTAATAAATATTTTGATAACAGTGAAAAAATTATTGAAAACATTTAAAATGAAAAATTGACATGGAAGAAAAATATTAACTACCAAAGGGGAAATAAAGTCCATTTTTATTAAAAAAAATTATAATAATTTTATGTTCCAAAGATAGTAAAATAATAAATTTTCATGAAAATAAAATGAATTGATTGAATATAAAAAAATTAAATGGTTTTATCATATATTTATCATATAATTTCCCTCAATGGGAATTCCAGCATAAATAATCATGGAATAAAAGGAGACTATAAAAGAAATTTATTACATCATGTTCGAAATGACTCTTATGTTCTTTTAAACATATGTATAAGAAATATATATTTATTATACTTCTTAGAAAAACCATAAAAATATTTATCATATCATAAATTACCCAATTATAACATTCCAATACTTATTTATTCATAATTAATTATTAAAATTTTAGTTTTTAGTGTTAATAGTTTCATTTTTCATGTATGTTTTAGTTATATAGTTTCTATAATTATATATTTATCAGGTTTAAATCATCTAAATATAGTTATTAATGATATAAATATCATATATATTCATAAAATTAATATTTATAATCATCCCTGAAACAAAGACATGAAATGTGAAACACATTGCTTCGTGGAGGTTGTAGTATTCATGCACTCTTGAGCGATGATATCATTTTTAACTAGTGGAAGGGTAACAATGTAAATGATATATTATATTTATATAATATTAATTATTTTTCAAATAATATATATATCAATTAGATTTATTTTTATAACCATATAATAAAAATAGTGAGGAAAAACAAATTGCATTGAATTGTGAATACGGTAAGCCATACACACATATGAATGATGATTTCACCTTATGTATAATAGAAATAGGTTGAAAACGGGTTTAACATAATAATAAAAATATTTTAATATATTTATGAAATTATATAAATCATTTTATGATGGTTACAAAATATTTAGTGTAAGTTGAATGAGAAATAAATTTGAAAGAGCTGTAAAAATGATTACCTCTTCTTCAGTAGACGTCCATTTGATCCCTTCTTATAGACCCTTTGAAACGTTCCATTACATTATTCTAGGTATTTATTGACAATTTTATTTTTCAATTTTTGGTTGCGACTTGTTTCATGGTGTTTTGGGTGAAATTTAGAGAATTGTGGAAGCCCCTTATGCTTTACACTGTTAGCGCACGGTTAGGGAAAAATGTCCAATTTGGCCCAACAAACTATGTACCCTACTAAGAGACACTAGAAGAAGGTTCATGACTAGGGTTCATAGTTTGTCTAACAATGTATCTATCCCTAAAAACAATGCACTCCATAGATACTATAAAATTAACAGTTGGTGCATTGTTATTTTAACCATCATCCAAACTGTGCACCCCAAACAAAAGACAAGTAGTGGTGCATGGTTAGGGAAAATTTTTTTTCTAACAATGTGGTCCCATTATATCTGATTTTTTTTACATTTTTTTCTTGTTCTTTTGGGATCTGTGTTTCTCTATTAAATTCCAAGTGTGATGGGGGTAAAAGTTTATGTATATCTTTGTTTAGTTTTAACCCCATAGTTATTTCTCACTTCATTTGGGAGTTTTTGGAGAAAAATTGTGTTTTTAGGCTTGACAGTTGTCTAGACATGGTAGTTGAATGGCTTGGAAAACTATTTGGACCAACCTAGGTAACCATGTGGTATGTGTTGGAATTTTTATAGAATACACCACACAATTTGTTCACATTAATTCAAACTATATGGGCTGGCCATGCAGACGATCCTTCTTGGATAGTAGCTACTACACGATTGGTGCACAAATTGGTAAACCGTGTTCACATTAATTCAAACTATATGGGCTGGCCATGCAGAAGATCCTTCTTGGACAGTAGCTACTGCACGATTGGTGCACAAATTGGTAAACCGTGAGGCCAAACCGTGTGAGTTTCCCAAAATATAAAAATTATAAAATTCCATGTAATCCATCTCATATTTTTTAACTCAAAACACCAATTCTCTCCTCTCACTAGTTCATGCCGCCCTAAGGGTGCTTCCCCCTTCTTCTAAAATCCTCCCCTCCTCCTTCCATAGTAGATATAAAGATCTTCCATCAAGTTTGGGGAAATATATCTCAAGTTAATATCCTCTCTTCTCCTCTATATTCATTAATATTCCATTTATTCATGATATATTCTTCTTCCTAGGTCATGTAGATCTAGGTTTTTTGTTTCCATTGGTTTAGGTTGGGGGTTTTGTGTGTTTAGGGTTCCTATTATATGATCTTGGCTTTTGGAACCCTCGTTGTTTGATTCCAGGTGTGCGTTGTTTAAGAACTTGTGGATTGAGGTCAGGTTCCCTTGAACATGCCTTTTTAATTTAATAATTATTTATTTCATGTTTTTATGCACCTCACTTATAATCAAAATAATGATCTGTGATCTTTAGAATGCTCGTGTTGTGTACATAGTTATGGTTTCTCCCTAGTTAAGTGATAAGTGGCATTTTTTTGTTAAATAATGCACACTAAGTATTTTATTAAATGACCGTTTGGATTTTACAAGTGTTTTATGATATCTAAATAATGGTTTGGATCAGTGAATATATTTATGATGTGTGAAATAATGATTTGGGTTCCTTGAATGAGATTTAAAAATGGGTTTGGATTTAAATGATACGTGTATTTGAATTTTAAAAATGGTTTTGCATGTGGCGGTGGTTAATTTCCCATTTTTAATCTTTATAAAAATGATCTTAGCTTGAAAATATGATGTGAAGGTTTAAAATAGTTTTGTAAAATTATTTTCAAGTGGAGAATTATGTGTTTACACAGTTTTAGAAAGGCAGATTTGGTTATTCTAAAATTGATTGTTTTGTTAAGAATTCTTGAGACATGTTTTAAACCTTTTTAAAAGTAGTGAATGTGTCTTTTATAAAAAACTCAATTGGGTGATCATATGAACTTGTTTATGTTTAATGGATGATATTTCCTTACTATGGAATCCTTGTGATCTATTATGATAATGGGATATCATCAATATTGAATCCTTTAAAATCTATTTGTTCTATGTCATGATATAGATACTTTGGGTGATTTGGGTGATGCTTGTATGATATTTATTATATAAGTGTATGTTATCGGATGCTTGGATGGAATTGGTTAGCTTATCCTTTTCAATACATTTTACAGGGAGAAGCTGGCATAGTTATAGAATTTTTTAAGAATAATTTCTGCACTAGTTAGATTACACAATAGATAGTGGCCCATGGCACGAAGATATTTGTTCTTATTGATATGGGATTGGGCCTCTCGATCTGTACCTTGTGGGGTGTGGACTAGTGTGTTAGGGAACTTTGATTTCATCAAGTGAGTCATGATTTCTGGGATGATTCAAGATGTATTAGTATGTTCTGGATTGTTCACAAGCTCCTAGGTTCCTCCCATATCTATTGCTATATAGTTACATATGATGGATAATTGAGATACTTGGTTACTCTTGTGTTCATATTTCCATTTAACTTATTATGTGATTATTGTAGTGATCTCATGTGATCTTTGATTCATGCAAATTGATGAGTCATCTTGAAAAGGTTTATGGAATTGTTTTTAGAAGTAAAAGTGTTTTATACTCTCTTATGCTATTTTTAAATGAAAGAATCAATTTCCCTTTAAATTTTTTATTGTTTTTTAAAGGGAAAAAACCAAATTTTTTGAATGAAAAAATGTCAGTAGAGAAATATTTATTTTTAAATTGAAAATGAATAAATTTTTTTACGTTGTATATTGTATTTCAAACTTGAGGTTTTGTTTTCTTCATTTTAAAATAAGTTCATTGAGAATAGACTTTTTTCGGGAATAACTACTAAGTTTTAATACTCATGTTTATAGTTTCCTATTGTTTTTATCTTGTGGTGAAAGCTTCCTTTTGGTTCAATCACCTTGGGAGATATTTGGTCATAGTACGAGAGAGTGACACTCAGGGTCACATGGAGGCATTGTGGTTGTCTTGTTTAGTCGGGTTGGTTGTTCAGTTTTTTAACATTTCATATTCCTGTATAAATGATGTTGAGTTAAATTTTATTTATATATTGGGATGTTTTTTACCTTTCCAATGTTAATTTTATTCATATTTTTCTGGGGTTAAATCATTCCCTTTTTTTACTCTGTTGATGACCAACACTATTTTCCATCCTGTGGGGATCGAGAATGCCCTTTGGGCCTTGTTGCAGATTGACATGGGAGACCTATTCATGGTCGAAACAAGTTAGTTCATGACTAAATGGGAACAGATAAGGTCAACCATTTTGAGAACATTTTTTAGAGTTCCATTTTTATTGGGGATGTCAAGGTAGATCAAAGATTGGGACTATCATGACTCTAAAGGTTGTAATGGGAAGGGACTCATGAATCGTTACTTTTTCTAATCCATGATTTTCCATGGGAAGTCTGGTTTTGTATCTTTATTTTGGTTTTGTGTCTTATTTGGGGTTTGGGATACAAAAAGGGAGTTGGGAATGTGGTCTCCATGAGAACACCAGGCCTGAAAAGCCATGTGTAGCTGGGGACATAGTCCTAGAAGATTCCCCATTATGGTGGTGTGTTTAGAATTTGGAATACAAAAATATTTAAAATTCACCCACTGATACTAGTTCCTTATTTTAATTTGTTTTGAAAACTTCTTGATTCTATTTTTTAGAAACCCTTGTTTTTGAATTAAGAAAAGATGGCTTTAAAGTGGAAATGATTTGGTTTTAGGAATGTGGAAAGTGGATTTTCAGAACTTACATTGAGGACGGCTTTAGGATTTTTTTTTTTGAAAATGAACCTTTGGTGTAGGATAGAGATGTTTTAACGTAATTGGATTTTATAATAAAAAGATAGAGTTTAATGGAATTGTTTTTGTATAAAATAGGAACTTTATTTATAAAAGATCTGAAGATTTTTTTAAATGATTAAGAATGAGTTTTTAACCAAATTAATTTAATGGAATAAATTTCCTTGTGAAGTTGGAAAATGTTGTGTATGATATGGAATATATTTATGTGTAAAGTTGTGAAAATGATACTTGACTTGGTGGTTAGTTGGATTTTGAAAATTTTTATGGATTTTGAAATGGAATTATTTGTTGTGGACTTTAGTATTCTTATGGGTGCTAACATGCATGGTTATATATGGAAGTATGGATGAGTGCCTAGTAGAGAATGGTTGATGGGTTCTTGGGGTGGAACCAGATTGTGCTTCTGAGTGATACCCTAAGGAATATCACTGGTTAGTGTGCAACCCACCAAGTCTATTTTATTTTGAAAATATTTTGATAAGGGAAGTTATGTTATTTTTTTAAAACTAGTGGTTGTGTGGTGATTCTTTTTATGATTTAGATGTATTGTTTATATAGTGATTTGAGTTTTATAAACCTTATTGATGAGTTTGTTTTCATTGAACCCTTAGTTTTCTTGTTGTCTAGTGTTCTTCCCCATAGATACTTGATGAATAATCACAATGTAGATATGGGTGGTTTTCCATTAGAAGACAATCAAATTGAGAAAATTAAGGATTTCATTCTTGATTTTAGAAAGTTAAATCCATGTCTCTTTTATAGATAAGTGGATCCTCTTGAAGTGGAAGAGTGGATGTAGATAATTGAAGGGAGATTTATCCTCATTATGTTTCACAAGTTGTTAAAGGTGAATTTTTCTACCTTTATGATTAAAGGTTCATCTATGAAGTAGTGGAAGTCAGTTTCTCAGAACAAGCCTTGCGGAGGCCTTACCTGGGAGTTCATCAAGGCTTCATTCATCAAAAAATACTTCTATGATGTACCAAAGGTGAGAAAATGAATGAAGGTGTGTTTTTTACCACAAGGAAGCAGAACAATATTAGAGTACTTCCATCATTTTGTGGATCTTGTCCCTTACCTTCTGAGTATGTTATAGATGATTCCCTAAAGGCTCTTCATTTTGAAATTGGGATTCATTATGATATGAAGTTGGAGGTTTAATAGATCAAAATAACCTCTTTTTCTTGATGTGGTGAGGCAGGCAATTCATGTTGAATAATTGATTGAAGGGGTGCTTTAGGTATACTTTCCCCCTTCATTTCTTAGAATAGGTGAAGGGAATTATAGTAGAGAAGTGGGGAAGTGTCTGAAAGCTATTTAAGATGGTTGAGGAATCAAAAGGACTCAATATCTTTCATTAGATTTTTCTAGGATTGGAATATTGGTATGTCATCAGTGTGGTAATCCTGACCATATTAAGTCATTGTGTCTAAGTGCACTAAATACCTATCATGCATATGGGTGCCTAGTACACTTGCAATGATTCTACTGGGGTGTTTTCAAGAAGTGGTATAAAGATAGTTCATAGGCATAAGGTGTTTTTTGGGGATCATTTAATGTTCCATTCTATTGTAATGATTCTTTATGTACTAGTAGTGGTTCCTGGTAGTGTCCTATTTTGTTTGAGATTTACAGGGATGCTGTGAATCTCCTGAGAACTCAAGTTTTAATGAAAGTGTGTTATTCTACTAGAAATCATGATTTTTTTCATTTTAAATGGATGTGTTTCCCAGGAGTATATTTCGAATTCTTCTCTTGCTAAATGGAGATTTTTATTTTCTAACTGTGAGGTAGGAGATGCTTCAAACATTTGGGATCCAACCATAGACCCTGAAGTGAAGCTCGCACATAGTCATAATGTCCTTGGTATGTGAGGGACATTGGAATTGTTTGTCTTCAGTGCAAGAATGGAAAAACTTTAAGGATATCTATTATAGTTTTATTCATCATAGATAAATTTACGATTGACTGGAGTTTTTTCGGTAGGACTCCTTATGGTGGGGTTAGTTGTCATGTGTTGGAAAGTTATATGTTGTTTTGTATTGTATTTTCCTTTTTTTCCTCCAATTATCTGTTCAAGCTACTTAGCCCATAATGGTGGGGACACCCAACATGGGTATTGTTTAGTTTTATCTTAAGAATCTATTTGTTTTTAGTTGTTTTATAATAGTGGGGAGTATATTTTCCCTCCCTTTTTGGGAATGTAGTTTAACAGGAGATGTTGGTCTAGTATGTATTGTTTTACTTATTGTCATTTTTTGGTGTTCTCTTCGATCTGGGAGAGCATTCAGATTCATTGGAAAATTCCCAATGGTCGTGTTATAAGCTTGGTTGTGGACATTATGGCTTGAGTTTCCATTCACATCACAAGAATTTTTTTTCTTGCATTGCTTCAGGAAAAGGGCATAATTTCTATTTGGAAGTTGTTGAGATTTTCAGGGTTTAAGAATCTGGATCACGTGGTTATGGAATAATTAGTCATTTATTGATGAATTGAAAATTTTGGGGCCTTCCAGGGGAAAGTGTTAATGGTGGGGTAGAACTATAACACATAGTTTATCATTTTCATCTTTTGTTATGGTTATTTTGGGATCTCAGTTTCTCTCTCACGTTTCATGTGAGACAGTTAAATTTTTAAGTGTATCTTTTTTTTTAATTTTAACAATGTGGTTATTAATAAGTCCATTTGGGAGTTATTGGAGAAAATATGGGTTTTTTGGGATTACTAGTAGCCTGTACACGGTTGGTGCATAGTTTGGAAAACCGTGCAGCCCAACCCAGGTAACCATGTGGCAGGTATTAGAATTTGGATAGATGATACCACAAAATTTTCTCACAGTAAGTTAAACCATGAGGGCTATCCATGTGGTTGATCTTTCTTGGGTATTAGCTTCCTAATGGTTAGAGTATGGTTTGGTAAACTATGAATCCAAACCTCGTGAGTTGTAGAGAACACAAAATTTTAAAATTCCAAGTATTCCCTCTATGGATTTTGAACCCAAAATGACCATTCTATCCTCTACATGGTTCATGTGGCCCTAGGGGTGATTCCTCTTCTTCTCCAATCATCACATCCTCCTTCAATGTTGAATCTAAGAAGATTATTCATGTTTCGGTCTAGATATATCAAGGTAATATCATCTATTATCCTCCATATTTATTCTTCTTACATTTATTCTTGATATATTCTTCTTCCTAGGCCATGTGGATCCATTTTTTGTGTTTCCCTTGGTTAATACTGGTGGTTTTTGTGTTCAGGGTTCTTCTTCTTATATCTTGTCTTTTGGAACCCTCATGGTGAGATTTCAGGTGCTCATTATTAAAGTGCTTGTGAATTGAGGTATGGTTCCTTTGTACTTGACTTTTTAATTTATGAATTATTTATTTCATGTTTTATTAACCTCAATTATATAATAAATAATTATGTTCAATCCTTTTAATCCCAATATTGTGTGTAAAGTAGTAGTTTCTCCCTTATTAAGTGATAAATGTCATTATTGTATCAAATAATGTACACCAAGTATTCGATTAAATTCTATGTTGGCATCTACATGTGGTTTATTATATCTAAAGAATGTTTTGTCTCTTTGAATATATTTATGATGTGTGAATTGATGATTTGGGTTCCTTGAATGGTATTTCAATGTTGTTATGGATTTAAATGATGTGTGTATTTGGATTTTAAAAATTGTTCTCCATGTGGTGGTTATTAATGGACCGTTTCACATATTTTTAAAAAATTTATTTGCTTGAAAATGTAATGTGGAGGTTTAAAAGAGATCTATAAAATTATTTTGAAGTGTAAAATGGTATGTTTACCCACATTCGAAAAGTTGGATTTGGATCTTTTAAAAGTGATGGTTTTGTGAAGAATGTTGGGGGCCCATTTAGAACTTTTGTGAAAGTGGTGAAAGTTTTTAATTTAAAAAATAATCCATTGGGTGAATTTATATCCTTATTTATATTTAATAGATGGGATTTCTTCACTTTTTAATCCTTGTGTTCCATTATTATATGGGAGATCTTTGGTAAGGAGTCCTTCGAAATCTATTTTTTCAATTTCATGAGATAGATCCTTGGGTGGATTTGGGTGATGCATGTTTGTAAGTTATTATATATGTGTATGTGATTGGATGCAAGGCTGGCCTCAGTTGGATTAACCTTTTCTATAAATTTTGGCTTGGTGAACCTGGCATAGATATTGAATTTTCTAGGAATGATTTACAGACTAGTTAGATTATAAACTAGCTAGTATCCCATACCCCCATGATATTTGTTATTATTGCTATGTTATTAGGCCCCTTGGTCTGTACCATAAGAGGTGTGTCCTAGCATGTAGGGATATTTGATGTCATCGAGTGAGGCAAGATTTCTAGGATGAGTCAACATGTATTAATATATTCTGGTTTATTCACAAAGTCCTAGGTTCTTCCCATGTTTATTGAAACATAGTTACTTATGACTGATAATTAAGATACTTAGTTACTTTTGTGTTTTTATTTTCATTTCCCTTATTATGTAATTTTTTTAGTTCTCTCATGTGCGGTGTCTTTCTTAGAATGTGATGATTTTTATCCCAAAGGTTTAAGGAATTTTTTTTTAAATTAAATATGTTTTATACTCTCCTGTGCCATTTGGAAATGTAAGAATCGCTTTCCCCTTGAAAATGTAAATGTTTCATTAATGGAAACAAACCTGGTTTTTGGAATAAAAAAGGGAAATGGATAGTGATTTATTTTTAAATTGAAAATACAAAAAAATATTACTTTGTATATTTTATTTCCAACTTGGGGTTGATGTTTATCTTAATATAAATGAAGTGCATTAGGTATAGATTTGTTCAGGTATACCTACTAAGTTTGATTACTAGGGCCTATAGTTTCCTCTTGTTTTCTTCTTTTTGTGTAGGTATTGTCTTGGTTCAATCACCATGGGAGATAGTTGGTCTTTGTTCTGGAGAGTGATCCCTGAGGACACATGGAAGAATTGTGAACATCTTGTTCAGTCGGGTTGGTTGTTCAGTTTTGTTTTACTTTTCATATTCTTGTATAAAGGATGTCCATCTTAGTTTTATTTATATATTATGGTATATTTTTTACCTTTCCACTATTATGTTTATATAATTATTCTTTGGAGAAATTGTTCCCTTTGGTTTTCTCTATTGATGCCCGACACTAGTCCCTAACTTTTGGGGATTAAGAATTCCTTTTGATCTAGGTCACAGATCGTCCTAGGTGACTGGTATGAGGTCTACAACAGTTGGTTCTTGACATACCCTCTCAAAAAAACCATGTGACTGGTTTCCTATTCCTCGAAATTTAATTTTAAAGTTAATGATCTCCTATTTTAAGTTTCCTAGTTCTCCCATTTGACCCTAATATGATTTGTTTCTCCTTATTGGATCTCAATATGTGATTTAGCATCTTACAGCATACTTATTTAGTGAATAAAAGTGTTAGTGGAATATCTAATCCTAGTTCAATAAGTGTATATCATCTCATGTGTTTTGTTCCAATATTATTTCATATACTACTTATAGAGTGTTATATCATCATATTATTAAGGGATCTAAACATTGTTTCTATGGATATAATCCTTGTATTTTTTTAACTTGATTCTATATCTTCTTTATTAATCTTCATTTCCTTAGATTTTTATTTTCATTTCCTTTTTAGAAATTGATCATTATATTTTCTTGATTAAAGGTAGGTGGTTTTATTTTATATTTACCTTCTAATTAAAACCTTCAATTTCATAATTTTTTTGAAAGTTATTTGAATTGATTTATAAAAACTCAATTTTAAATGATTTGATTATGAAATTTGAAATGACATGGATTTAAAAAAACCCCAATTCCAATATAATTATAATTGTTGGATGAATTTTGAGAATACTGTATTGGTTTTGATAAATTGTTTTGATGATGGAAGTAATGAAATGAATTTAAATTCATTTTGTGAAAATGGATTAAATTGAAATGATGAAAATCCCTGATTGATTTTGTATTAAAAAGGCATGATTTGTTGAAAAAACTATGTTTTGGTTTCCAAATTGATTTGAATATGGAAAAGAATTGGGCAATTGATGTTTAATTGACGATTAAATTGAAATTCAATGGTTTACTCATTTTATATTAATTTATTAAGAACATATGACACTAGGTAGTTATTGGGTAATTTTCAATAAGAACTCTAATATCTATATTCCGTAGAATTGGATTAATCAAGAATAATTTAATAAAAAGAATGTTTGGAATAATTAAACTAGAAGAAATATTTATGATTCCTATTTGGCCTGATCCTGAGGGATGTGTGAACACATGTCTTTCCATGATCACTGATTTGAGAAGTGTAAGGATCCTATAGAAAGAAACTAACGTACATTAGGGAAGATGACAATGGTGCTTGTTATTTATGATTTGATTATATATTTTATTATTTTGGAAACTATTTTACTCATGAAAAATGTTTTATATAAATTATTTAATATAAAATGTTTATTTAATCCATTTTTGAAATGTTTTCTATATATTGAAAAGAAATAATGCGTTTTTTTAAATATGAAAATGATATATTATGTACGATGTGTTTTATTTAAATTGAAAGCGGGATCGGTTTATGTTTAAGAAATCTGTTATAAAACACATGGTAAGACCCTACATGGCATTATAGATCAAACCCTACCTTTTACATTAATTTTTTGACGATTTTATTAAGTTAGGCATGAGAAAAGGAAAATTTACACTTAGGGGTGGAAGTTGTTCTCGATCCTTGAGACCATGGAATGATGATTGTGACCAGTGGAGATGAGGTACCCTTATTACATAGGGTTTTAGAATTTTTCTAGTCCCTTGATAGTAGTTTAGGTTAATGTCTAGTTTAGTTTTTAACTATATTCTTATGTATTATTTTACATGTTTGAATTTTTGTACATTATCCTTGAGTAGTGTTGAAATACCAACTCATATCTTTTATCTTTTGTTGTTTTGTTGAAAAATCATTCCCCATTTGACCTTATATGAAGGTAGGTTCAAGTATCCAAAATTTGGGATTTTGGCGCATCCTATAGGATATTTATTATCCTAATTATGTATTAGGGTACCAGGGTATCTATGTAGGTTCATGAAAAATTGGTTTCAGAGGTAGGTTATACATCTTTCCTTAAATTTGGTATTTGGTCTAGGTTGTCCTGGTAGACAAAAGGTAAGAATAATGGGACTTGGGAGGTAGTTATGAGGAATTTACTGGACATATTTTCACATGAAGATCCTTAAGTAAGTATATATGTTGAGGGAAAAGTGTCTTTGAAGAGTATTTGGATTAGTTTCTAGTGTTTTCACCATTTTATTAGAGTGTTCTGAAAATCCCCTAAGTTTGATCTTTGGTGATGGAATTGATATTTATTCTTTACTCATTTGAGTTATTGATCTGATTACCATGGTTAATGTTATTATTATTGTATGTTGATGATATATAGAATTATTCCTCCAAGATGATGTTTAAACCGACCCGAGGAGGGAGCTATCAATAAACCAAGACAAGAGAACCCTTTAGTTGAATAGAATCACATTAATATTGTGGTGATTGTAGTCTAAGATCAAGTACAGGAAGCCCCCACCCATTATTGTTTAGGCTTTAATTATGGAACCTCTAAGTGAAGACTCTAGTGATAGTGCACAATACTTTTTTAAACAAAATCCACTAGATTTTCAAGGATCCAATGATCCTTAGGAGGTTGAGGATTGTTGGAAGGAATTGATTGACCTTTTTGAGTTTTTGGACGTGCCTGATTGAATTAAAGTGAAGTGTTCTACCTTTAAGATTAAGGGACCTAGCAGAAGGTGATGGGATTAAATGATGATGGAGAATACACATAAATTATTAGATTGTAAAGAAATTAATGTCCTCTTTACCAATAAGTTCTATCCCGAGTCCATGGTTTTAGCAATGTCAATGGAGTATCCTAATTTCTAGAAAATTGAAATGAATACAAATCAATATAAAAATAGGTTTTCTGTGCAAGTTTAGTTTTCTCCAAATATTGTGAATAAAGAGGATAGGATGTCACATATATTTTAGTTGTTACTTCATGATGATATTTGATCCTAGGTTTTCATGCTATATTTGAATTCCTCTACTGATGTAAAAGGCATATTGTTGATGGATAAACTAGAATTGGATGGTAATGCTTGGTTGATGGGTTTTCATTTTTTTCCAAGTGATAGTTCCATGAGTTTATCTAAAAGAATTCAGAAGTGTGATGAGTCTCGTGGATGATATTGATTGTAGGGTTATTCCAAACCTCCTTTATTTCTGGGTAAAGGCCCTTTGACTTGATTTTAGTGTGTATGGCCTGGGAATTCGAAAGGTTTTTGCATTGAGGCAACCAAGACCTATAGTTAATGAAGATGATCAAGACACTTATAGAAATTATGTAATATAATTTATTCTTTATATAGTGTAATTGTCTCATCAATAACTAAAAGTACTATAGTGTAAAAATAAACTTCAATAATAAAGGATTTCTATCCACATGAATCTAGAATGAAACTTCTTCACACTATGGAAGAGTCTACAGAGAAAGTTAGGATGGGTCTAATTATTTTTTTAGGTACCATCACTTTAGATTCATCTATAATTATTTCTTTACTTCATATCATTTCATTTCACTCATTCATATTTCTCCATGTTGTTGATTTTTTGACCCTTCCTATAGATATTTATCTTATACGATGGATATTACTATTACCCTAAGAACGAAGAGGGAGAATGGACTTCAGTGCACTACATGAGTTTTTTCATTATCATAGATTTACCTTACATGATTTCTATGGTCTTAGATATGTAATCTCCTGATGGAATTCTCAGGATGGATTGGCTGATCAACCATTATTACTAGATTGACTATTATCTTTGGAGGGTCTATTTTACCACTCCTGATATAGTGTACCATGTATTTTAGAGAGAATAATACCTAAGATGTATTATATATTAAACTTATTTTTTGGATTTGGGTTTGGTAATATATGGTATTTATTTTTAATTTGAAAGAGAATATTTTGGTGATGATCTCCCTCCAATTTTTATTGAGCTTCTTGATGTTTTTTATTTTTATTTCTATGTATTTCAATTAGTTAGTGAGATTTATTTTTCTATAAATTTTTTACATGGTACTTATCCCATGCCTATCTCTTATAACAAAATAGAACCAATATATTTTAATGATTTGAAGACTTAGTTGTACGATTTTCCCAATAAAGGAATTATATTCCGGAGTGTATCACCTTGGGTGACACCTATTCTATTTGAAAAAGTAGATGATGGTGTGATTCACCTATTTTTTATTATGGGAATGTCAAATGGTTTATGTTAAAGAAAAATTATCCATTGCCTCAGATAGACAACTTGTTTGACTATTTGAAAGGGGCGATGTGGTTCTTGAATATTGATCTTCGATCTTGCTATGACCAGGTGCAAATTAAAGAAATCTAACATACCGAAAAAAATTTAGGAGTAGGTATAGGAACTATGATTATCTTGTAATGACTTTTTATCTAACTAGTTCTCTTTATGTTTTCATGTCTTTTATGGACATTATTTTCCATGAGTACCTCGATACATTTTTCATAGTGTTTGTGGATGAAATACTTATTTACTCAAAATCCAAGGAGAATTATGTGTGTTATTTGAGGAAAGTGGTGGAAATTTTGTGAGATAACCAACATTATTTCACGATTTCAAAATTTTATATATAGATTTAATAATTGAATTTATTGGGATATGTGGTCTCAGAAAATGGTATCTCGGTTGATCCTGATAAGGTGAAACCTATTATAAAATGGGAACAACCACAAAATTTTTTCATGATTTTTTGTTTCTTGGGTTTAGTGTGGGTAATACTTCTATTTTTAAAGTATTTATCAATGTTATATTCTACAATGATTTCTATCACTCAAAAAATAGGTGATGTGTGTTTTTTCTGATAAGTGTCAGTGTTCTATCACTGAGCTGAAATCCCTTTTGAATTATACACTGATGTTGAATCTTATACCAGATAGGCATGATAATGTGGTCTTCTATAATGCATCAATTTTAATATTGGGAAATGTTATTTAATGGGTGATCAGTCTATTGCCTATGGATCTAGACATCTGATCCCACATGAAAATAATTTCCAAACCCAAGATCTCAAACTCTTAACTATGATGCATACTCTATATTTATTGAAAAATTACATTTTCATAGAAGGGTTAATATCTTTTTTAATAACAAAATATAAAGTAATACATTCTCTAAAAAATATTTGAATCTCCATTAGAGGTGTTGGGTTGAGTACCTAAAGTCATTTGATTTCGACACTTATTATACATCTAGAATGGGGAATGTCATCATTGATGAATGGAGTAGGAAACTTCCAACCCAATCAACGAAATAATCATTTGAAGAGTGGAATTTTATGGAACTTTTTTCATAGAGAATGAGCCTGAGGCTATTTTGACCAGTGCTTAGTTGACCTACTTTCTTCTTAATACGATTATTTGGGATCGATAGCATGGTGATGAGTTCTATGGTGTTAAAGACTATTTATTATGGGGGACCTTTTTTGAGTGGTCTTTCTCTATGAAGGGTATTCCATGATTCAGAAACCAGTACCTTGTTCCTTATTTCATGAGGAAGTCTATGATGATAGAATATCAAATTTATTTATCAAAAGTGCACCAAAGTACTATAAATAAGTTCTATGAAATGAGACGACGATTCTAGTGGATAGGTATGAGATGATACATCACTGATGTTTTTTTACATTGTTATAATTTCCAATAGTTCAAGTTTGAGTACCAAAAAACTTTTTATTTTCTTTATCCAATTCTAGTGCCAACATGGAAGAGGAATGATATTTATTTGAACTTCAAGGTTGGATTTACTCATACACATTGGAATAAGAATTTAATATGGGGTTTTATTGACAGGATGACCAAATAACCTCACTTTATAACCTCTATGATACAATCAAAGACGATGACTTGGGAAAACAATATGTATAGGATGTTTTCTGGTATCATGGTGTTCCATCTATGGTAGTCTCTAATAGGGATCCCCATTTCACATCAAATTTTTGGAGAGACCTCTAGGAGGTGATTATATCTTAATTGAGCTTGAGTATGTTGTACTATCCCTAGACAGATGGCCATATAGAATGAGCTATACAAATTTTGGTTTACATGCTCCGCTCTATGTTCTCAATTTTTGTGGAGCTTGGGATAAACACTTGGTGCTAGTTGACATTTCTTATAATAATATTTCCTATTCATCCATTCATATTAATCCATTTGAGGATTTGTATGGACACCCATGTAAATCTCCACTATATTGGTTAAAGATTGGTGAATCTTACTTGGTTGGCCCTAGTTTAGTCTAAGAGATGATGACTAAGATTCAGTTGATTCATCAGAGAATGGTAACATCATAGATCCAATATAATCCTTATGATGACTGTTATCGATAACCGTTGAGGTTTTTAGTTGGTGATTACGTGTTCTTGAGTGTTTCACCTTAGTTGGGTCACCACCATCTTGAAAAATATGGAAATATTGCACCTATGTTTTTGGGACCTTTTGAGTTTTTCGAGGTGGGGAAAGTGGATTACCATTTATCAATTTCACAATAGTTGGATTCAATCCAAAAAAAATGTTCCATATGTAATAACTTTGAATTTACCTCTCTAACTCATCTAATATCTTGAATTGGAAGGATCGTGATTTTGATGTTAATTTATATGTCATTGAGTATCAATTCATGACTGTTGATTCTAAGAAAAAGTTTCATCAGGGGAGGACAATACCTTTATTCCATGTGTTATGAAAACATACTTATAATTCATATGAGACTTGGGAGAGTGAGACACTGATGAGAGAGAAGTGGCCTCATATTTTTGATATAGAGATTTATTTACATGATTCATTGTTATATAATGTTTTTTTGGTGGTGAGGTTATAACATTCCAATACCTTTTTAGGCATTCCTTGGAATTTTATTCCCTTTTTGGTTCGGTCTTGTTTTGAGGCGTTTTTTCATAAAATTTGTTGAATTTAAGAATCTCCTTGGGTTGTACATGGATGGTTCATAGTTAGGTAAAACCATGTGGGTTGTACTAATAAACCATTCTCCCTATCGAGAGTCACTAGAGGGAGGCACACAGTTAGAACACATGGTTTGTCTAACTATATAGAAACCCCTTCAAAATGTACACCGCATGGATAATGAGAAATTCATGTTTGGAAAATATTTAGTTCAACCTTGTATCCAAACTGTGCACCCCAAACATAAGACCAATAGTGGAGCACAATTAGGGTGAATTGTTTTTCTAACCATGATACTCTCTTTGGAAAACCACATGCATGATTTTGAATAACTCCAAATTTAATTTTAAAATCTAAAATCCCTCAGTTTATGTTTTCTAATCCCCCCATTCAAACCTAATATAATTTTTTCATCCTAAGAGTCTCTCAAAATGAGATTTTGGACCCTCTAAACTACTAATTTAGTGAATTAAACTTCTGATGGATGATTTGATCCCTCTCCAGTATGTGGATCTCCTCTAATGTGTTATCTTCCAAAATTCCTTCCTCTCATCAATAAATAGTGTTAAATCATCATGTTCTTGATGGATATAAACTCCATTTTAATGTATCTAATCATTGTATTGTTAGATCATGATTCAAGATCTTATTTTAAGATCTTCTTCACCATCAATCATTGTAGGGATTCCCATTTTAGACGTTGAATATTTAATTTTTATTATTATATGTAGGTGGTTCAATTATATATTTTCAATATAATTAAAACCTTGAATCACATAATTTTTTTGAAATATCTTTCAATTGATCTATAAAATATTGATTTGGAATGATTTTATTATGAAATTCAAAATGGTGTGGATTTTGAGAAAAAACCCCCAATTACAATGGAATTGGAATTATGGAATGAATTTTGAGAATGATGGATTGATTTTGAGAAATTTGTTTGATAATGGAATTGAATAAATGATGTGATTTTTATTTATATAAAATGTATTAAATTGAAATGATGAAAACATAAGATTGGTTTTCGATTGAAAAGGAATGGAATATTGAAAAATCAATGATATTTTTTTGAAAATTTTTAGTTATATTGAAAGATAAAGTTTCCTCCGAATGGCCCGAAGGACTTCTTTTTTTATTTTATTATAGATAATCCCCCTTTTAAGGGTTGAAGGGGAACCTGTACATGACCCATAAGCCCAAGGCACAAGGCCCGACATGACCCACAATACATGACCTGAAGGCCTAGAGGCATACCATGCCCATTACATGACCCGTAGGCCCATCCCACTAGAACTGCCCCTCCCAAGCGTCTTGCATCATTGATCACATTATCTCCCCACCTTGCATTGATGATCGGCTTGCATTTCCCCGTAAAAAGATGCACGATGCCTGGTCCCAATGGCAGCTGCCATACCCTCTCATTCTTCTAATTCGGTTAGCTCTGCATCTGGTGGCTGATACTCCTATTGCTTTGATCCTCGTCTAGGGCCTATTCTGTGTGAACTAGGCTACTCCATGGTCTACGTGACCTGAAGGCCTTTGATGACCCAAAGGCCCTGGAGACCCAAAGGCCCAAACCGGTGGCCCTAAGGCCCAAATATGGTGAATAGTTCCAGCTGCTACAGTACCGAACAGTAACTGCTACAGTGACTGCTACAGTGACTAGTACAGTACTGCTACAGTACCGGAAATTCGCCTCCACCTAGTTTTAAAAATCCTTTTTTGACATTATTTTTCTCTGATGGTGTATTGATATGTCCTATTGGGCCAGAGGCTGAGGGTTTTGTGGACCCTTGTTTTTCTGTGATCACTAGTTTGTGAAGCGTGAGGATCCTATTGCCAGAAACTGATATACTTCCTCGAATATGCCCATTGTTCATGTTGTATATGATTTGATTATATATTACAATATTTGTAGAAATATTTTAACCATTCCAAATGATTTATATAAACACTTTTATATAAATTTTTTATTTATTCTTTGTTTGAAATGTTTTTCATATATTGAAAACAAACCTTGTTTTATTTTAAATATAAAAATGATATATTATTCTATTCCATAATTTATTTAAATTGAAATCACATTTGGTTTATTGTTATAGAAGCAATTTTGTAAAACATGGTGAGACTATTCTAGGAATTATATCTCACACCCTACCTTTTTCTTTTGGTGTTTATAGATTTTCTTATTCCCGGTTTAAGAAACAGAAAATCACCACTTAGAGGTGGTGGTTGTTATTGATAATTGAGAGAATGGAGTGATGATAGAGACTAGTGAATTTGAGATACACACGATACATCAGATTTGAGACTCTTTATAGTTTCCTGATGGCAGTTTTCTTGATGTTTCATTGAGTTGTTTATCTATCTTCTTCGGTACAATTTTACTTGTTTGACTTCTGGTACTTTCTCCATGGGGAGTGTTGATATACCGACTTGTATATATTATCTCCTAATATATTGGGGAAAATTCATACCCAGTTTAATATTGTATGATTCCAGGATCTATTTATGTACCCTAGGGGATCGAGAATGTTCTTTGGGCCATGTTAGAGCCGGTTCGGGTATTAGGGTACCAGGGTATTTAGGCTAGTTCGTGGAAAAATTGGAATTTTATTATAAGAATAAATGAAAATTTACTTAATAGATATGGAATTATATAATATAATTTTCTAGGTTTTGGTCAAGATATGTGGATTAAGGTGGTGTAAAAGGAGAGGGTATGAATTCCCCTTTATTAGTGGGGGAAAGGACAACAATGAAATTAATAAAAATATTTAATATAATAAATTAATATTCATGTAAAAGTGGAACCATGTGGACATAATTTTGAGATAATATAGGATATTAGCTAAATACCTTCAAAAAAATAATTTTTTATTGTTTTTAGTAGCATTTTTAACCTTATCTTTTAGTCTAACCCGTTTGTTAACCAATTTTAACCTTAACCATGGTAATAACGTTTTCAATCAATAAGGGTTATAATTTTATCTATAAGGTAAATTGTTTCTCATAAATTGACAAGGGATGAAACTTGGACCATTTATTATCCTACTTTTCCTCTTTAATGTTTTTAAATAATATAATAAAATATTATTTAACATAATATACTATTGAAGTCATTTTATGAATTATTCACATAATTTGACTTCGAAAACATAAATAAAATAATATAATTAGAATATAACCCATTGTACAATAAATAATAAAATATTATTAAATATAATTTTTTTAACTATAATCCATCCAAAATACATTAGTTTTAATGTTTTTATAATAATATACATTGATTTTTTCCACTACTTTCACAAGTACCGTGTCGGCATTGTATAATAATTTAACGTAATTATAAAATCAATAAAAATTAAAAAAAATTATATCATAAAAATAAATTTATTATTATAAAATTAAAATATAATAACCCTAAATAAATTATTTTTGTCACTATTTGAATATATAAGAAATATTTAAAATCAATATAGAGACATTTTGTATTTTTTTATTACCTAAAATATTATATGAGTCATTATTAAAGTAAATGGATCCAAATGGTGATAAATTAGAAAATTATATGATTATTAATGAAATAAAATCATAAAATATGGTAAAGTAATGATTTAGGTTGATTTGAAATATTTTTGACATTAATTTTAATATTTATTATCCCGATTTACCTATTTACTGTGGTGATAAATGTGTAATATTTTTTTCTACTGATTATGACCAAAAATTAAGTTAAACATATTAAAAAATATTATTTATTATGATTCAAAATATTTAATCTATATTAAATTATACAATTTATATAAGTTTAATACATTCCTTTTAAAATTAACCCTCAAAATGTGATGAAAAATGGTTTTATAAAAAATGCCTTTTTGAGTCAAATTTTTTATACAAAGATCCTGTATAATTTTAATATAAAAGGTATAAATTAAATTAATTTTAAAGAAAAACTAATAAAATTTTAAAACCAATCCAAATAAAAATGGGGCTTCGAATATATTATAAAATAGATGAAAAAGTTCTTTAAAAATCCGTATTTTTAATATTCACTAAAATATAAAATTTTTCAGAAAATTCCAAAAAATTCACCCGAAAATAATTTCAATCGATGATTTTAAAAATTATATTTACTTTATAAAATTAAATTTATAAAAGTAAATTAAATTAATTATATTATCCACTAACAATGTACAATAAAAAATATATTTGAAGAAAAGATATCATTGAAGCCGAAAATGGATTTTCTTTAAATTGATTACTTATTTCCTATGAATTGATCAATAAATTTTTATTAAATAAAATATTTATAATATTTTTCATAATTTGGTTAAACCTATTTATAACTTCTAATATAATGGCTCAGTGATAATGATATTTCAATAGAATTTTGTAGTTCATTTAAACTCATGGTTGTGTGTAAAAAAAGTTATCAAGAAAATTATATTTATTTAAAGAGGGATTAATCATAAAATATTTTTGTTTTATAATCATCCTTTGTTTTTGAGTTATAATTCACATTATTATTTCCCGTTAGTAATTCAGTATTCATTCACCTTAGCTTCTCCAGTACAACTTCTTATTAGTAAAACATTTTCTCAATGGAAAGAGGTACAACCTCCTCAGATGGTGTGTGGGATATGGATTAATCCATAACTATCCATTTCTCATTGGAGAAATATCACAAAAGAATTAATCGATTAATATTTGGACGAACTCATAGGTTTTCAGTGTACCTATTATTTTGGGTACACACACCTTCTTTATGGAATTATGTACAGACCAATTTTTGAGCAGACATCTAATCATAGTTTTCTTCCATGTTAGGGTCATGGTCTGGGTCACATGTAATACGAATTATAATGAAGTTTACTAATGAAAATAATGTAGTGGGTATCATATACTCATTAAAGTTGAATTGGTAATTTTCATCCTCTGAATATACATCAAGAGATAAGTGATAACCCCTTGATATTTTTATTTTTTAGAGGTCATTTGTGTTTTAGACCTCCATATGGATTCAAATATCCTCCTTGAATGACAATGATCCATGTGGTATCATTGGTGGATTTTACTAAACAAAAATCTAATTAAGGAGATATATGATGAAGTGGGAGAAATTGTGATGGCGTATCCTAGAAATCCATTTTTAATTCGGGGAACACCAAATTACTTCAAGGGAGTGGGGGTAAAAATTATACCAACCTTCTGGGATAGGGTTGGGTTGAATTTTACACCATCACATCTTGGTTTTTTGTATGTTTTATAATCTAATGGGTGGCGGTGGTGGTAAAAATTACTATCCCTATAGGCTAGGGTTTATTTTATACTACTATTAAGTTAGCTATAATTGTATCATTATTAGGTTTTCAAGCCTTTATTCAAGAACAATATGAATGAATTTTTAGTTTTTAGTGATAAATACATGAAATTTAGAGATTATATATAATAGTAGGATTTTTTATTTCTTTGAAAGGATGCATGTTTTACCTTTTTAGTAGCCTAGTGTATAATTTTTTTCGTGGCTCTATCCTTATATATACACCAATTATAGGTTTTAGTAGAAGTAGAATTATGCTGTATAAGATTACCATTATATACAAAACTTCTTCGTCATATCTGGTTTGAGGATATGATGTTGCATATTTCTTTTATTAGTATAATTTTATTTCAATTAAATGGAGTAAAGTGCATCATAAATGTATTCTCTCCATTCTCTGATGCACTTTTAATATGAGGAATCTATGACCCATTTTCAAAGTACCTTCATGATTATGAGGTATTCTCAATTGATTCATTCATTATACATATCATCCATATGGTTTTTGGCCAATGAGAAGGTAGTATAGTCATCATGCTGATTGAAATAACTTATCTTATCAATATGAACAACATACTCCTTGTCAGATACATGTTTCTCCTTCATATCTCAGAGAGTCTCCGATAGGTTCTGGTGTTGGTAATAAATATAATCCCCTATTAATGATTCTATAATTTCATATTGAAGATTTTACATGGGTGAAAACATGATAGGAACATTCACATACAATCAATTTTTTTTTCATTATTTAAACCACTTTATGGGTAAGTGAGAACCATACAAAAATTCAACTTTGTCACCGGCACATGCCCAATAATGGCCTTCAAACAATATACCAAAATCAATCAACCACATGCACCAACAAACCAACTTTCCACATTGCTACCACAGTAGAACCAATTCAAAATTTGAAATCAAAATACAAAAAACCATTTACCACCGTGGGAACAATCCACTTCGAACCGCCCTCCAATACCATAGACACATCACTAACCTAATCACCTCAAACCATTCTCCACCATTATGAGCATCTCGTCACCTATGTCACTGCCATCAATGAACGATCCACCAACCTCGCTTGTGAGACCCACTAGAAATCATAAACTTCAAACCATCATCGTCACTGTTGAGTGACTCCCATCGTCGAAGAGTCACGACCACTGTGCCACCGACACTCCAAACATCGTCGAAAATAGCATCACTTTGCTGCCGCTGAACGATCATCATCACCATCACCTCTCGAAACCACCCACTCAAACTCACTTCACAAAGAACCTTGAACACCGCTATGCATATCCACCTCAGAGAGATTGGTGGAATCGTGGATCCAAAACCAAAAAAAGGCTTTTGTAGGATGAGACATTATCAAGACCATCACTGACCAAGAGACCTCAAACTAGGGCCTTTTCTGCTTCCCTCCACATCACAACCCAAAAACCAACCTATACCAACAACACATACAATAAAGAACCACTAATAGAAAAATGAAAAGCCCCAATAGAAGATAACCATAAATCTCCGAGAGCGGGGAATAAAGAACAAGATAGTAACCCAAGGAGGAAAATGGGAAAAGGAGACCAGGGTATGAAACCATAGAAGGAGACCAGGGGATAAAACCCTGAATAAAGAAGACATGAAGCACCAAGAAGATCCTCAATCGCTAGACCATATCCTAAAACCTCATTATTCCCTCCACTCAAGATCTCACCTGGATAGAAATGGTAAAACTCAGGGCCAATGCTTAGTAAGGTGCCTAAGAATGGCCATCGTGAATACGAGAGAGGAGAAACTGAGAGAAGATACCTGAAACCATCAAAATAAAAAAGGGAGAGGACCTTGAAAAAACATAGCCCTGAAAAAAGAATGCCGAGAGCACTGGGTGAAAGAATCAGAGATGGAGAAAACCCTAGGTGGAAGGGGAAGAAGATGAATTGCTGAGATCCCTGAGAGCACCGGGGGAATACGGATCTATTCCTCCGATGGAAAATTGTGGGTTTCTAACACTGACTCCCAATGAGGGGCCCCGAACAAGCCCAGGTGCACTCCATACTCACCAACTAAGTAATGTATTTGAATCGACCTGTGAATAATACACATAGTGTCCGAGTCTAGAGGGACTCGAGCCTACTTCAGTTCCCATGGAGAGTGAGGGTTACAACAAGTGGGTACCACTCAGTTAACAACCCATGATAAGTTCATTTAATTTATCTTCAAAGATGGATTCTTATTCCTAATAAAACATTAATTATCATTTACACATTAATTTTACAAAACATAGAGAAGTAATTCATGATCTCATTAGTTAAATTGGAGGTCTAGTGATCAGAGTGAGGTATAAATGATGATAGTAATCTCAGACTATCTTTTAGTTTGGATGATACATCCTTGATTTTTAATGTGGTGATTAGTGTAGTTTCCCTCAAGTTATCAAATTCTTAATTATATATGTGAATTTATGAAGTGGTTATGACATGAGGATGAATGTTGCATTGACATGAAATATCATTATGGGGAGGAATAACACAATTAAAATTATGGGGAGGACTTCTGTAGTCACCTTTTAATTCTACATCATGGTGAGGACCTCCATTTTTTTCTTGATGAAAAATCACATAGAGAATTTCTATAAAACATGCCCCGAGTATGATCTCTTTGTTTATTGACTTAGATTATTCAGAGAGGACCTTCATAGCTACTAGTTACTAGTGTGTTGGAAAGGAAATGGCCATACTACATGTTGATCTTTAAGATTTTTGGTAAATATTTACATATTTTATTATGAGGAGAACCTTTTTAACTGATCTTCATATCATTATGGGGAGGACCTCCATGGTGGGTACTCTGGGGTGGGCTTGCAAAGATATAGATTATGGTATTATATGGTGGGCCTATATGGTTATTTATTCCTTCTCCTATTAGGTATGTTTTAGTGTAATCTTAATATACTTTTGAAATATGTCAAAGGGAATTGAGAATATAAACATTTATTGTGGAAGGAAAATTATTTCACTTATGGATTATATGGTTTCCTTGAATAGACCACATATATATTTATAGATATGTGAATGAGGTTGTAACCATTATAGTTATTAGATTAATGTAATGTGGGAATAAACGCTAGTTCATAAGATCCCTAAAACGAAACCTTTACCTACCATCAAATATGTTAATTATTTCCTCAGAAAATTTAGAGAATATTCCAGTTTGATTAAAAAGTGTTATAAAAAATAGGTATACGAGAATGCTTTTAGTATTTATCCACTATCAAATCATGTCTATCAGTATCTTGAGTGAGGATGGAACATGGGTCTACCCCTCAATGGGTTCAACCATTATAAGTCAATAGACTTCATGTGTGTGGGTAGGAATATAAGTTTGAACTTGTGATATCTACCATAATTCTATTGATATCCTCTATTGGGGACTGGGATATGATCCTTCCATTGAGTGACATCCATGTAATTATAAGGAAATCAGGTGGTAATTGTTATATAAACTCACCCTTGGCATTAAATCATTTATAGGATATGTAAATTATATTATAGAATGGGAGTATGAATATGATCTCTACCTTGAGTTATCATTAATATATTTCAATGATATCAATTTATGTTGGCAGTAACTAGAATATGGGCCTGCCACTTGGTGGGTACTAAAATATCTTAATGAGTGTCTTTTGCATGTACACGGATATTCTAGATTTTTTGGTGAGAATGAGTTGGGATATGTTCATGCTCTTGATTTACCTCTAGAATATGATGACTGGCATCTTTACTAGGAATGAGGATATTTCCCCCTCATATTCATCATTTTATGTTGGGATATGCTGAAATTATTCACATGTGAGAGAAATAATAAAGGATATCTCATTGGTTACTACTAGTATATACTTGAAATATTCACCCATGGTAAAATAATATTGTATTTTCCCTAGATTCTGTCATATAACACCATCTATGAAAGCTTTTACTATGTTCCATGGCCTGATTATCTGAGGTTGATATTTCTTGGAAAGAGTCCTGAGAATGTTCTTGAGAATTTATAGATGTGTGGTGTTTCCAATAATAATAGGATGTAGTATCCCTCCCTAGTGTCTCTGGGATAGTTGTGATAAATTTGATTATATCCTCCTTAACATCTTTAAGATACAGGATATAGTCATTTCTATGCTCAAGATAAAGTCTCCCAAAGTGATTGGAAATAGAAATATGGGCCACATATCCTTTATATACATTCACTAATAAGACAGTTGATGAGATACCATATTCTATATCATTTTTTGAGAAACCTAAAATGTTGGTATGTAGATGGTACTACCTGATTATCATGTATGGTAGTTGAATTTGAGGGAACTGAGTTGATGATATCATTCTTAAGGGTTAGAAGGACACATCCATTTTCATAGTTAAGGAATATGACATGTTTCATATTTTATGACTATTAATTGCTTAAGAATCTCTATAATTTAAACATGTTTATACTATAAAGATTACATGAGACGATGTATGAAATGATGCAAGTATTTGGATCGAAGTGATATCTAGGTGTTCTTACAAAATTTCTATAGGGATCAATAACAAAAAAACAAGAAAACCCATCATTATAACATCTCATGGAATAGAATGGGTGATAAATTCCTCCCATGGGAACATGATTCACATCACGTTCTCCATTATATTTTTTTAAAATAAATTTGGATGAAGATCATAAATGTGATGCATGCCACTTTTTTTCAATACTCTATGATAAATGGATTTCAAGTTTCCTTCACTATTTTGTTTTTGATTCACATCATCCTACCCATATTATGAGATGACATGAACATTATTTCCACTAGGGGGTCATCACTTGGGATTTCAAAGAGAAAATATGGGTCCATATTGGTAGAGAGTATGGTAGGTTGACTCATCTCACACTTTTGATGGGACTATTGCATATTCTAAGCCTCTTATATAGTTAATACATATTTATGAATCCTTCCTAAACCCCTAGGTGAGACTGGTTACCACTATACTATTTATCAATCTTTGAAATCTATTTATGAGATAATATATATATTAAATTTTCTCAATCTTTATTTTTTATTTGATTATGGTATGGTCTTAGACCATATACACGAGCAATATAGAATTTATCAGCATCCAGGGAAGTGGTATATACTATGATGTTGGGATCAATCATGTGAAAGGGGATTCATATATATCCAAATAAAGGGAAGAAAAACAAATATGGTTTAGTTCTTTATAATAGGACACATATCACCCTTTATTTCCACATGAAAAGGACTAAATTTATACATTTTAAGGCCATATATCCATGAAAAATGCATTGTTTAGATTTAACCTCAAAGATTAATACTATATATCTTTTCTAACAGAAATCAATTCCCCTATAGTTCAAGTTATTGAATTTAATTCCACGTGGTATGAAACACCATTATAATTTAATTTATTGTGGTAAGGATTTTATTCAATATTGTTTAAATTCATGAATCTAGGACTATTAAGTGAAATTGCGTAGTAAAGATTAGTGTGGGGCCTATGTGTCAATGAACTTTTCTGGTTCATCTTATATTTTTAAAATTAAATAATTTAGAGGGTATAAATTCTCTTAGGGAATATATCCCATTGAAAAAGGATGGATTGTAGTGAATATTTTTCATTGAGAAAGGTTTCATGGAGGATATGGCTCCATGAGGATGATTTGGGACTATGAATTGGATACTCGGTCTATTCATGTGGGAAAAATGTACAGATTCTTTTAGGAGTTGTAGAACAAGGTTGGTGAGGTAGGTGAAGGTAGGATTTTAGAGAATACACATAGTTGGAGGCACATGACATGTCTATCACCAATTTAGTGGAATAAAGTACTCTACTTAGTTCCTGAGATGATTGGATGTTTGATATGAGATATCCAATTTGAGTAACATGGTCGGTTAGAGGTTTCACCAATAACATCATGATATAGACCATCATTATCAAGGGAATATATAATCATTATTATTGTAAGTATCCTATAATTATGGGAGTAGGTAATGGTAACATCATCTTCTAGAATCACAATTGGGAGAGTTCTATGACCGGCTTCTCGAGGTGTCCTGCTCCTTTGATTTCTTTTAAAGAGGCCATCTTTCATCCACTATTTGTCCAACCAATTATATATGTGAATCAATAAGATGTATTTGATCTCATTACTATCAATTTTGAACCAGATAAATGTGTGTTTACACATTCCAATTAAGGGACCTTTATATCCAAGGACTTATGAAAGATATATATAGATCATGAGTAGTGAGATACCTATAAGAACATAGTTTGGTGTAATAGAATTCCAAAAAAATCAATTTTAAAACATGGAGGATATGGAACCATGCAGTTCCCATAGATGATAATGTGAAGAATATGGGTGTAAATATCATCTTAAGATCACATTCAATAATAAAGACTAGGAGAAGGATGAATATAACCTTTTATTTGAGGGGGAATGGGCTATGGCTATGTGGAACTTCTTCAGTGAGTTCGCTGCCCTCTCCTCCATGCAACTTCATGGAACAACATTTTTGGAGAGAAGGTTCCAAGGTTTGACTACTATGGTCCTAAAAAAATGGAAAGATATAATATTATGATCATGAGGTTTTGGTGTATATGAAAGTCTAGGACTAAGGACAAGTATGATGGTGTTCTATCCACAAGAAGATACATCACCACACAAACTAGGCCCCTCCTTGTCGACGTGGTAAACAGTATCAAAAATTAGCCAGATCCCGCTTCTTTAACATCTCTACAGGTGATTGCATCCCTGGGGAACCTTTTTCTACTAGGAATTAGGGACATTGGGTGCATTGGAAACCACCAATTTCAAGTTTTAATTAAATAATGATTGTTCACGCATTTCAGGAGTCTTGATAGGTGGAGGAATTGTCTAAAACTACCGGGGGAGTGTCCTAATTTCTTTATCTACATACCATGGGAATGTGATCTCTATCTAGGAAAACACAAAATCACTACACATGGGGCTTAATCTTTGTTTCTAAGAGAATATCACTCTTAATTAGGTAGAAAAAGATTCCATAATCAACCATGATTCTATGAATGCAAAGGGATCTATTCCCTGATCGATCACATACATAATCAAAAAAATGAAAATCCACCATCAGAAACAAAATTCATGTGGTCCATACATGGCATGGAGACAATAGGGTTATATATCATCTTGCATCTACAATGGTAGAGTACCAGGACCCAACAACACATGTTTCCCTAGAATAGTTTTCTTGAAACATGAAGTGGTTAACCTGCTCATAGGGGATCAAATTTGTATTCATTACTTTAGTCATCCCTAGGATCAATGGTTTATTGTCCTAGTTTTGGTTTTATAACTTTCCTATATAATTATTATACAATTATGGTGATTATGATGGGAGTAAAATTTAGAAGAGGCCCATTATAGAAGGAATACTTGATTGACATGTTTCAAACTGGTATACATAGCATAGTCATGCATCTTAAGAGGATATAGATGTGTCCATATTGGAATGAGTATTTTTGATTTTTAACATTAAAAGAAGAGTCACAAGAAGGTAATTTTGGTTAGTTTATACCTTTTATATGATTATAGTGAAGTAATGATATGATAGAGGATCAAATACTCATAATAGGGTTTCTTCATAGAGTTTCCATGAGTATACCAAATGCTCCATCACCTGGTACCATTAAGAAGAGGTATGAAAGCACCTTAATAATTCCCCAATTCACCTTGGATCAGGGCACTAGGTGAATAGGGAAGGGTTTTTTAGTGAATAGGTTTAAATTTCACCCATAAAGGGTTTTATAAGATAACCCTCTATGATTGGTGTTTTTTAATACCCTTTGAAAAGGGGACCTTCACAAAAGTGTTTCATAAATGATCCTACATGATAGTACTCTAAAAATAATCCTATATTTTAATTATCAATGATGGAAAATACCTGAAAATTATATGTTAAGGAGTTTACATTCAGTTTTCCCTTTATTCCTTCTTAGTCTTTGACCAACAATTCACCTATGGATAGTATTGAAAATTACTTCATGAATAGTTGGATCGTTGAGGGAGGAAATCTTTATTGATTAAGAAAGTTTTTTTATAAATATAAGGATTTATTATTCTCTAAAAACATATTAGGTACTTATAGAAATTTTCTACCTAGAAAATTTGGGGAAATGAGGTTTTGGGGAAACCATGTGACTACATAGAATTATCTTCAAGTATCTGTAAATGACTACTGGTCATGAAGGAAATAAGATACAACATAAGAGCTATGTCAGAGAGCCACAAATGGCTTCCATTTATGAAGGGAAATCATAATCATGGTGTAATCCCATGGGAAATTCAAAAATAATTATCATATATGAATAAAGCATGAGATATTGTAGTAGTTACAGAAACAACCTATGAAGGAAATATATGGCCATGATGGAACTAAATAGTTGTAATAGAGTCCATGATCTTTCCAAAAATGATTCCGATTATTTGTGGATGATCTCGTTCATATTCAGACCTCCTTTATTTTTTATTTTTTATTTTTTGATCATCCAATCGATTATTAGGACTTCGTGGGTACCAACAGTATCAATATTAGTTCTATTACTTTTATATTTATCACATCAGAGTAATTGTATGAACCATTTGTAATATTTTATATTTTCTCTAAAAACCATGCTTGTGCTCAAAATATATTACACATCATAGAGTGGTCTATTACTTTTCTATATTAGTTTCTAGGATTAAAAATTTATATCCCAGAAGCACTAGAATGTGATATATATGAATCATAATATATTGTAAAACAAAGAAATATGTTTCATATCATAGTGTGAACTTCTATAAGATTTTTCAACTCTTTATAATAACATCAGTATCATCCTAAGAGTGTTTCAAATCTCTTTGAGCTTCAAACCTTATCCAATTGTTTTTAATTTTGAGAAATATGTTATGAATTATTTTTTAATTTAATTATAATTCCATAACCCAATCAAATCTCTTAAAAAATTATTCAATCCTTAATAAGATATCTAAAAACAATTTAACTCCTTAAATTTTTTTTGGTTATCTTAGAATCTTATTCAGCTATATCAAATTTTATCAAAATATCATGAATAAAATAATAATTCCTTTGAGTAATATAATGTTCTTCGAATGCCTCCACTATATTTAACAATTCAAAAAATATCATCCAAGTATCTTATTAACACAATATCAATATTCACCATATGAAATTAATTCGGATAGAACTTCACAATTACATTTCCTAGATTCTTTATAGAGTTATAATATCCAAAAAATATTATAATCCATTAAAATATTCTTTACATAATGAATATACTAACCAGCCATATAAATTAATTCCAATGAGAATGCATAATATTTTCATACTCTATGAAGTTTTTACCTTAACATCCACAACCATATATTCTAAAATTTAGTATATAAATAGTCATTAAGGGATATTTGAAGAAACTCAATCCCATTTCCATATATCAATGTATCTATAATAATATCTGAAATTTAATAATCTCAATTTAAATATCATTTTCTATATAAATAGTGATAATAACTAACTTCCACATTCCAAGTTGTTTCATTAATATTCATGTAATATTCACAACTCAACATATAATGACACCTTACTTGGGTTCTTTCCTCAATATTATAATTTAAATTATTATGTACTCGAATATCTTTAAAGGTTTCAATTATCAACAAATATTTCCATAATGATTAATGATATCATTAATATTGAAAAAAATATAAATGAACACTAAGGGGATTTAATACAAGGATATTGTGATTGGATGTCGAACCAAGAAGATAAATGATGGGTGATAGAGTGAAAAATAACACACATTAACCAAGGATTGGGAAGGTCCTCTCACCTTTATTATCAAATAGATGATCCTTAGCGAATAATTGTTGAGACATTATAAAGCATGTTATTTTATTATTATCAATAAAATCTAAGAAAAGAGTATAAATATGGTCTTAAAATCTAATTTTATAAAATAATGGAAAGATAAAACAAGTTGGTTGTTCTTTTCCACCCTTTACATCATGTTCCACCATAAATTGGACCATGTGTGAACCATTACTCTTATCTTGAGTCATATTAAAAATATCCTGGAAATGGGTAAAACCTTTCTCAATGATTTGCATCTTTTTTCATCGCACACTTTTAGGATGACAAAAATCATCATATATTTCTATATAAAAGAAAAGTATGACTTGATGTATCCCACATGGAATGATTTAAATATCTTTAAACAAATCCAATATTTTTTTCCTTATATGCCTCACATATCCCTGGGTTCTAAACCATTCTTTATTTGAAGATATATTTTAAATTTTAATGAAATGGCATAATATAAATACCCTTTATATAGAGGTTCTCCACTTCAACTCAAAATAAACAATGAAATGTCTATTTCATTATTAAGATAATAGTAATTTATCTCCAATTCACCATTCCATGTTCATGAAAAAAAACTATGTGTGTTATTTTAGTTCCAAAAATAAAACATTTACCACGAGTTATTTTTTGATATATGGCATGGAACATATGAATTTTGTTATCTTAAAAAAACTATAACTCCCTTTTTGAGAGTTGTTCCCTATAATCACATATCAAATATTTTATGAAGTCTCTAAGACAAAACTACAACAATACACATAAAAAAAATATGTATTTGGTACATGACTTGTCATGGGGATTGGAAAATAAATTTATTACCTAATTATATTATAATGGTTAATGTAAAGACCTCAACCCTAGTAGCCTGAAGTCAGTGCATTAAGTTAGTACATATGTACTGAGTATAAGAGATCACATTGCATAAGAAATAATAGCTTAGTAGTCTTGGAAAACTAGAAACATAATTGAAATTTAAAATTTTAAAACATAAAAACACAAATAATTTTCTCTGTGAATCCCAATTTTCTCATTATTATATCTCTTTATAACAACCACAAAATACTTCCTTGTATCCAAGAAAAGATAAAAAAATAAGAAATCGGTGAGATCATATGGTCATTAAGGGTATATATATAATAGGAGCTATAATCATTAAATAGTCATAAAAAATATAGAAATATGAATAACTGAAATGAATTACATTTAATATATAAAATGATAATAATAAGAATGAAATAAAAGATGATCATATATTTCCCTATAAATAATTATATGAGAATAAAATGTAACCATTGATATTCTAATAGTCCAAAAATCACAAGGAATATCAATAAATAATATCATTATGATAGAATGCATAATGCAGGATGTGTAAAACATAACATTAAGGCCTCGACTAAGAAGTCTTCATAAATGGGTAAGGCTTAGGCCAAACCCGGTCTTGTTTGCCTAATGAGACCTACTGATTCATCAATGGGATATAACAAGCCCTGCCTGACACTTACTATGTTCAATAAATGTCTCATATGAAAGGGTTGAAACATAATAAACATAAAAATTCATATGTAAAATAACATACTAAATATAAATACTTTTCCCATAAAATAAAAAAATTATAAACCATCAAGAGAAATATGCTGAATTGTGTCAAAATATTACATCCCTAGTCAAGATGATCATAAAATATTCAATAAAATAATGTAAATAGTATCATAAGATATAAAACTTAATGCATAAATGGATTTAATAAAGGATGTTGATAGAGACAAGATCACTTTTAAAAATTCTTGAGTAAATTAACCGTTTTAACTTCAAAATCACTTATTCTTAAAAATATGTGCAATAATAAAAGAAAAAATTTTCTTTGAAAATAAACATTTAATATTTTAAAGGAATATTAAAAAATTAATTCTTCATGAATGTGGGGAAAGTCACGCATTTCATTATAAGTAAAAAAAATTCCTTTTAAATTTTGAGAAACATTATATATAAACCATGTTATAAGACTATTTTCAAAAATCATTAAATGAAGCTCTAAATAGAAATAAAATGTAAATTATAATCATTTTATACCTATATAAATAAATATGAAAAAAATATAAATAATATTAACATAGATAAAATTATTTTGAAATTAAATCTTTAAACATTCAAAGTGTCCCATACCACTTTGAACATTTTAATCATATTCCCCATGAAAGAATAATTTTTTTTAAAAAAATTAAATACAAAAAGAAGAAATAAATTCAAGATATTATATATCAAATGTACGTGTGAATACACCATAAAAAATAAATAAGTTGTGAATAAAATATATATCAAATAAATAAAAGTGAGATGAGAAAATCCTTAGATCAGGTTTGAATTCCTTCAAACATATCTGAAACTTCTATATAGTGTTTTTAAACATATTATTTACTTATTAAATAATAATATTAAAATTAATGATATCATATATTATCCGATCATAACATTGTACTACTCATTTTTTAATTATATTTTGTTATTACCCTTGTTTCGAGTGTTAACTACTTTATTTTCCTATGCACATTTTCTCGTGTAAGTCCTAGTTTTCTTGAATAAGGTATAAATATAACATCTCTATAATATTATTAATTTCATAAATATATTATTTAATCATTAAATACATTTTTATAACCATTATATAATTTTGAACATAGAAAATTGATTACACTATTCTGTGGAGATGGTAATCCGCACATACGCATATGTATTTCTTTCATTTTTTTTAAAATGGATAAAAGGTAGAATATTTCTATATCAAAATCATAATATAATCTATGTATAAACAATATAATGAATTTTTTATTTTATAATGGAAAAAAACATTATGAGGATGTAAAAAAGTTGAAATAAATTTGAATGAGTTGGTAAAAAATATTACCACATTTTCAGCATACTTCCTTTAGATATCTTCTTAAGGGATATAAAGATCATATTTTTGGAAAACCAGGAACTCCATAACTTTGATAATAATGTTATGAGGAGAAATTTATATGACTTTTTTTGATAAAAGGGTCTCAAGGTGGTGGAATTAAATGAAGGAAGGAGTGGCCTTTTATAATTGAGGTGAGGGGAACCCTTAGAAAACCTCAAAATATTAAATTATATTAAATTAATTTTATATAAAAATACAAAAAAATGGTTGAGTATTAAAATATTATATGAGATAATATTGTAACAATATTATAAAATTATTTTTTTACTAGTTTTTGGTTTACTTTAAACCTTATCATTTTGATTGACTTTAGTTAACATAATCTAATTTTTATTATGGTAACAAATTAATTTAATATTAAAATGTGGTAATCATTACTTATAAAATTTCAGTTATATAACAAATGAAAAATATAAGAAATTTAATAAAAAATATGAATCTATTTTGCTTTTTAAATATTTTTTAATTATTATTAAATAACTTAATAAAACATTATTTTGATAAAATATCATTAGTATTAATTTTGAAACAATTCATTACTTTGGGCCTAAGGAAAACAATAATGAAAGATAAATTTTAAAACAAATATTTAATACTCCCCAAATATGTCATAATGATCCATAAAGTTCATTTAGAACCTTAATTATTTCAAATTAAATTTATTTTAATATTATTAATATCCTTTATTTGATTATTTTATTAATAAAATAATTACATCATAATCATTGTATAATTATTTAATGTATTTTCTTATTTTCTAAAACATAAAAATTAAATATCATGATATATATAAATATGTAATATTTGAAAATAATATCTATTATCTTATATATATTTTGAATAAAACCATATTAAAAATAATATAGTTATTAAAATACGAATATGAAAACCATTTCTTTTCCTTATCTAAAATATTATAAATATCTTAACCTCATCCAAATGGTCCCCAAAAGCATAAATAAATTTATAACATTAAAATTTGTTTATTAGGTTCAAAATGGGCACTTATATCTGTTCACAACCAATCTTTGTCCCCATGTGAACACATATGAAGTATTTAAGACAAATAAAGTGACATTTTGTGATTTTATTTAATTTCAATAATATCAAAGTACTTTTTTTTTGGAAAAGTAACCATTAAATAACTAAAATTATAACCTTAGGTGTTAGGGGTCGAATATAAATCAACCACTATTATTTGATATGGTTTTAGGATAATTCTCTAATCCTTATCATTTTATTTTTAACATAAATTCAAAAATTTACCCTTTACTGTGGTAAACAAAATTACCAAGGTTAATTTATATATTGGAATAAAATTAAAGGAAACTATTTAAAAAATATTTAACTTATGAATCCAATATATAATACATTTTTCAATATTTAAAAAATGAATTTTCAAGATTTAATTAAAAAATATTTTGGAAAATGCAAAAGAAAATAGTTTTATTGAAAAATGTACTTTTAAGCCCAAAAATGTACTTATTACAAAATAAGGTATAATTATGAAATGAATTACATAATTTATAGATAAATTGTATTAAAATTATATTGATTTATAATTAAAATTATAAATAGTCTTTTAATATAATGAAATTGAAAGAATTATAGAAATTGGTATTTTTCAATATTCACTGGAAAATAAATATTTTCAAAAAAAATCTAAAAATAATCCTAAGATAATTATAAAATTATAACTTAAAAAAGAAAGTTTATTTTGATCAATATGATTCATAAAAGTGTCCAAATTTAGTTTCAAAAAAAGTGCACCATTAAAAGGTAGTGAAACTACCTTTAAAAAAGTATATCTTTTTATGCATAAAATTAGATTTATTTTTATCTTATGCCTATAAAAATAATTTGGAGGAATGTAAGAATATTTTATTGATTTTATAATATATAAACTTAAATTTTTGTTTAATATTATTAATTACGTTCAATTTAACAGATAATTTATAATAATCATATTTTAAATTGTATATCATGGTTTTAAACTTGGTGTTGCATGCATCATAAGCTATCAAAGAAGTTAAATTTAAAAAAATTCATACCCTAAAATAGTTGGGTGTTAAATTATACTCTTCTTCAGTAAACATTATCCTTGAAATTTTATATTTTTCTTGAAAAGTCAATGGTTTGTACTTTAAAATTTCTTAATGGGAAACCCACATTGGAAATAAGGTTAATAAAGAATCTGCTTAATAATCAAGGAAGGGAAATGAGAGGGTCACCATAATATTAAGTTTTTTAATAGGATAAAATAAGTGGGAAGTGAAAACCTAGACATGTAATAGAAATATAACCATAATTTTTTGCTGGAGAGTGATAGAAAACATGGTCATTAGAAATTTAACCATAAAACTCCTAAATTTCTGATTGGTTAAAAGTCTATTGGTTTCCTAGAAAGAAAAGTAAATAGATTTTTTTCCAAAAATATTTTTCCTAGAGTCTAGTGATTCATTTAAAAAACATATATGCACTTTTAGAAATAAAATTACTTGATTTATTTCCATTTCATAAGCATAATCACATCCGTTAGTTGTACTTTGACTTATTTTCACTTCATCCCTTACACTAGGAAATGGATATTCGTAATGATTTTTTATATTCCTAAAGCACATTAATTAATCATAAGATCCACCAATAATTACTTGGGACATTAAATTATTACTAAAATTTTTTTTAGAACATGTTATACAATATGAAAAATCATACTTTAACCAAAGATATTTTTAATCCATTCCATAAGTAGTTACCTTAAGACACATTCAAAATACATTATTTCTAAATTTAAAGTCCAAGAATTTTTAAGGTCTCTAAGTCTAAAAAATCAACATAACATAAAATTTCCCCAAATAATTTAGCTCTTATTTTCATATAATAAATAAATTAATACCTTAATCTCCTTTAAAGCTTTATGAAAGAGAAATTATTACATGATAAAAATATTAGGTTATTAAATATATTACTTAAATCAAAACATATAATAAATATTGCATAACATAAACCATAAAATAACTACACAAATTAATGGTCACCAATACAATCCCAAAAACATCTATTTATTTTTATCTCAACATTATGCAAATATTTAGGGTTATCTTTTCTAAATCATGTGTTTTCTAAATGATCAACTTATGACAGAATCACTTCTCTTGGTTACTAGTTCTATTCATTACATACTTCCAACTACATAAAGGGAAGTATTTTTGTACAATCTGTATATAACTAATTATTTTTATAACCAGATCATTATTGGTAAAATACTCAAATAAAATAATTATTGAATCTAAACACACTCATATTAATCATTCCTCTTTATCTGTGGTAGCATAAGCTTGACCAAGATCTGTTATCCTATATTGAGGTATATTAATTTGAAATTTGATACATTTATTAACATAGTGTTCCATATACTTGCAATTGAATTATTGTACATTTGATTCATTTTTCTTACCCTTTCAATCATAATCACATTGGTCTTTCTTTCCACACTTTTATAAAACTCCCATTCCTTTTAAGAAAGTACCGTGGTGTTTCTTTCCATAATTATCACATGTCAAAAAATACGTCTTTCTCTTATTTACTTTATCCATATATATCCTATAAGTACTATTGTTCTCATGCTTCCCTTAGAATCCATAATGCGTAGATAATTCTTTATTTTCCTCATTAGGACATGATACTATATCCTCATATGATGATAATGTTTTGGAGACTTATTCCGTTCAAAATATTGGAAAATGACCATAACAGATATGATCCTTTAACAATTTGGATCATCTATTGTGATGAGGTTCCCATTCCTTCTAATAGTAACCATTTATAAATGATTAAATGCACTATATTAGGCTAGGTCATTATGTAAAAAATCAAAACTAGTGAAATACTTAAAAAAAGAAAAAAATTCATGCACAACTAATATCATAACCATAAACATGGTTTATTTGGAATTTTATTCTATAATTATACTTAAATCCAATAATAGGGTTAGGTTACCTAATCTATGTTTCCCTAAATCTAGTTTACAAATTTTCTAATAATATTTCTCTGATAATAACTATAAAGACCCCGACCCTAGTAGCCAAGAGTCAGTGCCTTTCTTTATTACATTGGTATCGAGTACATGCAATCACATCCCAAAGGAATGAATAGTTTATTAGTCTTGGAAAACTAGATACATTATTGAAATTAAAATTTTATTTAAATACATAAAAGCACAAAGAGTTTTATTTAGGAATTCCATTTCCCCCTTAGTATATCCTGATATAACAACTGTAAAAGACTTCCACGTATCATGGGAAAAATAAAAAATAAGAAAGGGGTGAGCTCATATGCTCAGTAGGGGTATAAATATAGTGAAATATATCATCAATAAATAGTGATAAACAATATGGTAATATTAATGAATACAATATATCCATTTAAAAAATAATTTGAGGATAATATGGAAAGAATAAAATATGATCAAATAATTTCATATAAATAATTACATGAGACTGAATATTAACAATGAATATTATAAAACTCTAATAATCACATGGAATATCAATAAATAATCACATAATGAAGGAATTAATAATAAAATATGTATAAAAAACACTATAAAGGTCTCGACTAGTAATTCTACATAAATTGGTAAGGCCTTGGCCAAAACCAAGTCTAGTTTTACTCATGAGACCTACAGATGCATCGATGGGATATAGGGGGCCCTTCCCAAGACTTTCTAAGTCTAGTTCATTCTTCATATGAATGGGGTGAAAGATAATCAATATAAAAATTGATATTTAAACTTTCATATGAAATGTAAATACTTTTCCTATATAATAAACATAATCATAAACCACCCAAAGAAATATAGTGAATTGTGTCAAAATAGTACATCTGTAGTCAAGATGATCATAAAATATTCAATAAAATATGGTAAATAGTATCCTAAGAGATAAACTATAATGAATAATTGGATTCAAAAAAGGAAGATGATATAGATAAGATCAGTAAATTAGTTTTGAGTAAAATAACCTTTTTAAATTTAAAATCAATTATTCATAAAAAGCTATGAAATCATAAAAGAAATTTTTTTATTTTAAAATAACCTCTTAATATTTTAATGTAATATTAATAAATTAAGGCATCAAAAATGAATGAAAGGATGCTCATTCAGTTTTAAGTAAAAAAAATTCTTTCAAATTTTGAATAACATTTCGTATAAAATATGATAATAATGTCTTTTTAAAAACCTTTAAATGAAATTCAAAATAAACATAAAATTTACATTATAAAACTTTTATATCCATAAAAATAAATATTTGAAATAATATGAAGAATATTGACATGGAAAAAAATATTTTAAAAATAATTCTTTAAATATTCAAAGCATCCCATACCACTTTGAACATTTAAATTGTAAGCCTCATGAAAGAATAAAATTTAAAAAAACATTAAATACCATTTTAATATATAAATAAATGATATAAAATATCAAAAGGTAGTTTGTATACCATATAGACAAGAAATAATTGGTGAATAAGATACATCTCAAAGAAATGAAAGTGAGACGGGAAAACACTTACCTCATGCTCGACTCCATTCAGACATATCCAAACAACCTTTATAGTGTTTTAATCATATTATTAACTTATAATAGAATCATATTAATATTTATTATATTATATAATACCCATTATAACATTTTACTACTTGTTTTTTATTTATATTTTGTTATTACCCTTGTTTCGGGTGTTAACTACTTCATTTTCCTATGCATGTTTCTCATGTAAGTCCCAGTAATCTTTCATAGGATATAAATAAAACAAATACCGAATAAAATTAATTATATATATATGATATTTAATCATTAAATACATTTTTATAACAATTCCATAATTTTAACCATATAAAATTAATTACACCACTACACGAAGGCAGTAAGTTGTACACACAGATGTGCAATAATTATGTTTTTCATAATATGGGTAAAAGATAGAATATGATTGTTTAATAATAATAATAACATATCAATACATATATATATATAAAGGATACTAGATTTATTTTTTTATAAGGAAAATAAAACATTAAGGGGATGTAAAAGAAGAAATGAACTTGAATGAGTTGGTAAAAATGATTACCTCTTTTTTAGAGGACACCATTTAGATATCTTTTTAAGGGATATAGAGTTGATATTTTTTGAAAAACAAGAACTCAATAACTTGGATAAGGATTTTATAAGGATAAATGGGCTATAATGTATATAGAAAATGTGATCAAGGTGTTGAAATTAAATGAAGGAAGGATTTCAATTTTCTAATTAAAGTGAGGGGCACCCTTGGAAAATCACAAAATATTAAATTATTTTAAATTAATTTTCTATCCAAATATAACTGAATGGACAAGTATTAGAATATATTATGATATAAGGTTGTAATATCATCACATAATAATTTTTTTACAAGTTTTGGTTATACTTTAAGCATTTTCATTTTGATTGAGATTATTTAAAATAATATAATTTTAATTATGGTAACAATTTATTTAATATTAAAGGTGATAATTTTTACTTATGAAATGTCAATTTTACCATAAATGAATAAATTATGACATTTCAGACCAAATATTAATCACAATTTTTTTTAATGTTTTTTACAATTTTTGAATAATTTAATAAAATATTAATTTTATAAAATATTATTAGTGTCAATTTTGAAACTATTCATTACTTTGACATTTAGGAAAACAAGAAAATAAGATAACTTATTACCAAAATATTTAATATAACCCTAATATGTCATAATCATTCATAAAATTCATGTATCACCAAAATTATTTCAAATTGTATTTATTTTAATATTCTAAATATCATTTATTTGATTGTTTCATTAATAAAATAATTACCACATCATTATTGTATAATTATTTAAGGTAATTAATTATTTCCTAAAAATTTAAAATATACTAAAATGATGCATATAAATAATTTATATTTAAAAATAATATCATTATTCAAATATATCATCAGAATAAAACTATATAAATAATAATATAGTTATTAAAATATGAATGTGACATCTTCTTCTTTTCTTTAAATAAAATATTATAAATATACTAACCTCATCCGAATGGTCCCAAAAATCATAAAAACATTATTTCATAAAAATGAGTTTATTAGGTTTAAAATGGAAACTTATATGTGTTCACAACATACTGTTTTCTCTATGTGGACACATAAGAGGTGTTTAAGACAAATAAAGTGTCATTTGCTAATTTTTCTTTAATTTAAATAAATATAAAAGTAAATATCATGGAAAATTGTTCATTAAATAACACAAATATTATCCGTAGGTGTCAAGGGTTGAATATAAATCTCCTAATAATATTTAATATGGTTTTATGGTAATTTTATCATCCTTATCATTTTATTTATAAACTAAATACCAAAATTTACCCTTCACCGTAGTGACAAAAATTACTAAGGTTACTATTCATATTTGAAAAAAATAAAATATACTATTTTATAAATTTAGACCATATGAATCATAATATTTCATTCATTTTTCAATATTAAAAAATATATTTTGCATAATTTAATTTAAAATTTATCCCATAAAATGCAATGAAAAACAATTTTGTTGAAAAATGTATTTTTATGTCAATTAATGTACTTATACAAAAATAAGGTAAAAATATGAAATAAATTATATTATTTATAATTAAATATTATTTAATTTATGTTGATATCAAATTCAAATTATAAATATACCTTTAATAAAAATAAATTGACAGTTTTATAAAAATCTATATTTTTCACTAATCAAGAGAAAATAAAACTTTTCCAAAAAATAATACAAAATTTTCCTAAAATAATATTTAAATTAATATTTTATAAATGAAGTTTATTTTGTTCAATATTATTTTTAAAAGTGTCATTATTTAGTTTTAAAACATTTTCACCATTAAAAGGTGGTAAAACTACCATTAGAAAAATATAACCTTTATATATAAAATTATATTTATTCATATATTATGCCTATAAAAACAATTTGGATGTAGGTAAAAAATATTTGGTTGTTTATATAATATTAAAATTTAATAATGTGGTTAATACTATTCATTCCCATGAATTTAACAACATTGTTATTACAATCACATTTTAAATATTATATCATGGGTTTAAACTCGATGTTGTATGCAACATAAGAAATCAAATATGTTAAATTTAAAAATATATATACCATAAAATATTGTGGTGTTACTTTAAATCTTAGGTAGAATCTATAGGGGGTGTAGAAAGAAATCTTATTTGTCACTTTTGAAGTTGATTTTTTAAAATTAAATTTTGATTTAGGTGTCAATATTGAGAATTTAGAAAGAAGATGAAATTACAAGGCTGATTAAAAAATAGTTGATTAAAATAGTTTTTGATTTTGGCTTGGATATAACTTGTGGAATGATATTATGGTTTTAAAATATTCCTAATTTTTCTTTTGTTTTCTAGTAAGAAGAGTCCCTTATAGATTCCTCTTCTCTCCATTAGTTATATAGTAATGTTGAGGGTATCCCTTATTGAGATCTCAATTAAATCCACAATCCTTCTTATGTGCGTGATGTTGTTGTGGGTCCTCTTGATTAGTTAGGAAAATCCATAATCCTGTATTTTTATTCCATAATTAATAAATTTTTTAGCCATAATTCCACACATGTATTGGTGATTGTCATATAATCACCACAAACCCCCAATTTGTTCCATCATCACAGACTAAAATTGGGTAGAGGGTGAAATGTATCATCAAAAAAGAAAATTAAAATAAATATATTAAAACCTAAACACAATCACTTTTGATATTTAAAATATAAAATAAAAAATTTAAACTTAAAATAAGAAGAAAGAAAAGATTTTATTCAGTAAAGCATACAAACCCAAGCATAGAAAAATAGGTCCAACCTCCCCTTTATTAATCACTCACAAAACTACCCCTCTATGGATAGGGTAATATAGTTGATTTAGGAGAAGGAAGTAATCACTATATTGAAAGGAAAGAATGAAATGGAACCATGGAAATAAAACAACATTAGGTCATCATCCACATCTTTCCCTAATCGAGCAATACATTTTCTAATCCCCATGGTTTTCTATTTATAGTATTTCAAGGTGATTGGGTTGAACTAAATTCATCTATAAATATGTCAAAAATTAGGTTGGGGATAATCCCAGCTTCAGGGGTGGTCTGGGTCCCTATTAATTCTCTTCCATCGTACAATCCATTATTTACTAGATTTTTTTCAGATGGGATTATGACGTAAATATGTAATTAGTTTCATAAATGGAATGGATTCAACATTTATCAACATGATCCCTCATTAATCTTACATTGTAAGTTAAATTTTTATGATATAAATATCTTTTATATGGTCTTGAAATAAACCATTAATCTAATTGATTTTTTCTGTGTCTTGACAAACTTACGATGTAAATCATGTTTACAATGTGAATTCCTTTTTCATTATTTCTGTTTATCTTCATAGTTTTTATATTTATGCTTCGGTTCAATCTAGATTGAATCTTCTAGTGTTGTGGCTTCAAGTGTATTTAAATTTTATAGGCATAACTTTTTGTTATTTCTGCACTGAATTAATTTTTGATGCATCCCATGGGATATTAGTAGATATTTTCTTCATCATGGATTCTCAACCATTTAATCATTTTTCACTCATTAATTGTATCCTACCAAGAAATAAAAAATAATCAAATATTAGAAATAATATTTAATTAGGTTATACAATAGAATCATCTTATATCTATATATAAATGTATAATATGTTTTTTTTTTCAATTCCCACATAATTAATACTTTTTTTCTCAAGCATTTAATCTCAGCATAAATTAAAGAGGAACACCATGTTACATTTTCTCACCGATAAAGAGTGGATATTTTCATCTCATTAAATCATATATCATTATTCATTATTTACAATCAAGACAAGTATCGATTTACCTCACAATGAAATATTTTTCTCATCACTTATGATACAAATTCAAATATAGTTATTCCGTTATCACAAGTATATTATCCTTTTCAAAAATATTTCAAATCATATATATTCACCACATTTTAAAGAATTTTGTTTGTATAAAATTGTTATTGTTTTGAATATAAGTTTTTGATGAATCTTAGATATATGGTTGGTAGGGATTGATTTTAAAAATATTATTTATCAAAAATAATAATTATCTCTAAATCACATTTCAAGATATCAAAAGAAGGTGTACTGAAAATATCCCTTATAAAATGCGAACACCCACATCTGAGAACTCAAAGTGAGTCCATGATTAATGTATGTATAATGAAATGTTTACAACATATCTAATTTTTTAAATCAATATTTTTTTTGAAATTTATGTGTGGATTAAATATAATATCCACCACCTATCCCCATATGATGAAATCATCAGTCTGGATATGTTGTGTTTTATTTTCCCAAAACACAACCCATATTTTTTTTATTTTTTCAGTCTTTCTTTCACATAGGGATAATTTTTGTAAAATAAATGTAACATGACCGTATCAAAATACCCAATATAGCATCCACAAATTGTTTTCCCTACAATTAAAAACATCCCACTCTCCAAGACATCCTACACCCCACACTTATAATTTAAAATATCATGAAATATAAATAGATCAGGGTTGGAATGGATATAAATTAATAGTAATATGGATCATTCCTAGTGAGTTCATTCATTGATTATATGGTATAAACAAGGATTGATGTAAAATTTGGTCTCAAGGATAATATTTTATTAACAAAAATTCCTCAATCATATTAAATGTGTCTTTTTACAGTCATATATTCGACAAGTTCCAATGAAAATTATAGGGTGGGGCATTCACAAAAGTCACTCAAGAACTTTTATCATGATATAAATAGAAATTATTTGTCCAATAAATCCTCTATGGTAATTGATATAAAATTTGGTATATTAAATCATGGAATTAAATTATAAAAAATCAATCTATATAGATTTATGAAATTAAAATTATGAAAATAATCAGGGAAATTTAATTTACCTAAATCAAATAATTGTATTAAATCATTATTCGTCAATATAAATATCCCAATATTCTATCTAATTATTCAAGTACCATTTTACTCATTCAATCTAATTATATAAAAAACCAAATTTTGGAATTAGAATATTCTTGAGAACTTCATGTCTCATAGACCAATCAATTAAATAAGGAAGGATAACTATGGGAATGAAATGTCCCTTTAATGCAAAAAAATAGATTTTCAAACTATAGGGGTTTAATAAAATAATTCATTAAAACTCATACTTACCTCTGAAATTATGTTTCAATACTGTTGCACAAACTCTATTTTTTTGTATGGTTTCCACCATTGTTTTTATGATGTGAATATTTCTTTTAAAATGTATGCTCTTTGTTATGACATAAGATATCCTCTTATGTAGTAATCTCTGTATAACTTCTTCATGTCACCTAGTGAAATGTCAATGGACCTAAAAAAACGAATAAAAAAATGATAGTGAAAATCTATTCAATTATTATTAAATATGATTTAGGGAAAGAGTGGACTAAGGAAAAAATGTGGGATTCCTCTCGAAGGCGATTTTGTTTAACAATTTTGGATTGACTCAAAAATGATTTTTTAAAGAAACACTATACTATAAGATTGTCTCACCCAAAATTAATTGATTTTTTGCCTCCAATGAATTCAATTTTAGTATTCAAGTTATTAGATTTAAAATATAACTACTGTATTTAATCAAATGTAATGGAGAGAACCTAACTAGTGGGTCTTTATTGATAATCAGGGTTAAGTATTATAATATCAACCACTAGTTCTTGAGGGATGTGCCTATAGAAATTATTCATTATTGTAAGGGATTATCTCTATGGGTGTGATATAGGATGTACTTTAATCCCAAAATACATCTTCTGATCCTTAACAGTGGTCCTTATTTTTGAGTTTGACCATGTTTTCTAAATGTCATTTATTTATCGATTGTGAAATTCTTCTTGCCCATTTTTGTGTATGGTATAATTTCAATGTTTTATGAGGAACCCCTTAATTTTGTAGTAATACCTCCATCTATATAATAAAAAAATGCGTTCCTTGGTTAATGATGATGGCTTGTGGGATTCCACGCCTGTAAAATCTGTTATCACTAACAAAATTACATAAAACATTAGCATCATTACTCCTGGTGGATTTTGGATCGACCAGTTTTGAGAAATTAATATATAGTAAGAAGAATAGAAGAGTTACTAAATGAAATTGCGAATGGTCCCATGATATCTATTCTATGTAATTAAAAAAATTTAAAAAAGGTAATTGTATTTTGAGGTATTTTCTATTGTTTTTATATATTATGAGAGAATTGTAATTTTCATGTTTTTTACAAAATTCATTATAATATTGGAATAAATATGTCCAATAAATTTAAGAATATAAGAATTTTCCTGCTATTTCCTGGGGTCTAAAGTGGCCTCTATAAGATAATGTTTTGAAATACTGAAAAACAAATTATGTTCCAATTTCTAGAAATCACCTTATTATGATTTGGTCATTGTAAATTTTCCATAGGAATGGATCTTCTAAAATAAAAATTTTAGAGTTAGATTTTAGATTATGATTTTGATGGGATTTAAGTTCAGATGTTACCTAATTTGTGAAAAATTAATTGAAAATGTCCGAATACTAGGGTAATTCACTTTCCATGATATATAGTTATTATCCAGGTATCCGATCTCTGAGTGGGTTGTGATATAGAGTTTTTACTTTAATGGTGTGGGGTAGTTCACTAAAATGATTATTCACATGATAATTGGTTCCCTTTTTTGCCTTTAATTTCCAGGTGTAACTCCAATAAAATAACCATCCATATCACCATCCATGGATCATAATTAGGCATCTTCATTAGACACCTAAGAGGATCAGGATCATAAAAAATAACAACTTTAGTTCTTAGAACATAATATCTAAATTTATCTAGTTAAAAAATGAATTCAAGTAAGTTATTCTCAGTGGTATTGTAGTTTATATGCATGTAAATTAAAGTTCTGGAGGCATAGGATATGATAAATAATTTTTTATCAATTCATTTTGGGTGGGATTCTCTAATATCTTGGTTTTATGCATCAAAATCATCTCAAATGGATGTTCCCAGTTGGGTGGTTTCATTATTGATGGTGTGATCAACATTTTTTAAGCTTATTAAATGTTTTGTGGAAAACCATATTGAAATTAAATTTAGTTTACTTTAAAAATAATCATGATAGAGGGAATAAATCTTACTGAAATCATTTATAAATATTTGGTAGAAACCTTCATAGCTTAAAAAGGATATAACATGTTTTTAAAAATCAGAATATGGAAATTAATTTATTACTTAAACCTTTTAATTATCTACCTCATTTACTTTCTCTAAAATTATACACTACACTATTCCTTTTTATACCATGAAATAAAACTTCTCATATTTTAAAATAATATTTTTTCGCAATGTATTTTTTCAAAATATTTTCTAAATTCCCTAAGAAATGATCGAAATAATTAATAAAATAGTAAATTCATTAAAAACTACATCAAGTAAATCTTCAATTTTTTATGAGAAAAAACATAATATACACCATTGAAATATACATGGGGAATTATAGAGCCTAAAATAAATCCAATAGTATGAAAAAGGTAAAAAAGGGATTGGTGAAGGTCAACTAATAATGCTCTTCCAGTCCAATTAGTACATGGAAGTATCCTAAAAAACCATCTATAAAGTAATAAAGAGTTTTCCCCGATGAACATTCTATATTTGATCTTTGAATGGGATGGGAGTGCAATATTTTTTGGTATCTTGATTTAGCTTCCTATAATATATACACACCCTAAAAATATTTTTCACTATCATGGGGATTAGTTCCATTTTTTTATTTTTAATAGTGGTCATGATATTTTTTATTGGTATATAATGGATTTGGATAACCCATTAAGAATCAAGTATTGTTTAAATGATATCGGTCGAAATCAATTTTTCTATTTCTCTCATAACAACCTTCATGATGGTTGGATTAAGTATCCTATGGGGATGTCTAATTGATAGGTAATAACTATATAAAAACATTATATTATTTCATACATTGGTGGTTATCCCTGGGATATCACATATAGGCTATCAAATTTCTTATAAATATATTTTTAAAAGGCCAGTCATAGTTTGTTTGTGGTCTTAGATAGATTATTAAAAATGAATACCAATAATTAATATCCTTCACTTTAGTAAATATAATTTAAATAAATTTCTAGTATGTTTAACTCCATACATGGGGGTTGTTCAAGGTATTATATTTAATTTATTTTTCCTCATTCCAAGGCATGGATCTTATGACTCATGTCATATTCTTTTAATAAATCATCAAATAAATCAGAAGTTTTGTATTACTATAAATTTATATCAGGATTTTATAGGAATTTCTATATTGGTATTTTTAAATAAGGAATTCTCTCCTAATGATTATAATTCAAAAATAATACCCAAGTATAAAATTGGTTATGTTCATTTTTCGGGAAAGATTGAATAAATTGAATTATTTCTTGACAAATGCTTTATTGCATCAAGAATGTTGAAGTGTACTGAACTATCTTTGATCTACATTGTGAGTGTTTCTTCATTCATATTAATGGTTTTTTAGATTTATTTAATAATGGTATTCCAAAAATGATGGGTGAGTGTGATTAATTCTTGTCATCTTCCATTTTAAATATGAATAAGTCAGGTGGGGAAAGTAAGTCTTTTACTTAAACGTACATATTCCAAAAATCCTACTAGGAATACCAGGGATCTATTTTCCAGATGAAAAACCAATTGGGTGGGATTTGTAACGACCCAATGTTTTTCATTGAAAATTTCCTTCTTATAATTATGTCATAAAATCACATGAAAACATAACATAATGAACTAATAAGTGATAAGTGAACTTTAAACATAAGTTTGTCACTTTTCTGTTTTGAATTTCAAAAGTCCGACATATACGGTTTTGTTCAAGAAGTTTTTTGGGAGTCTAACGAAAAAAACATTTTTTTTGTGAATAGTAATCCACCCTTATGAATATTAACATACCCTTATGAATATTAATTCATTCAACATAAGTGTAACCTTACCCATGAATAATTAAATAAAATTTAGACATACTAGAAAGTGACAATTTGACCATAGTAAATGTTTTGGTATTTTGTAAGTTATAAATAGTTAATTATAATTAATTAATTAATTTAATATAAAATTTGATCATTAATTATAAAATCAATGTTCTATAGTTTTTAGATAATTTTATAAGACCCTACGTATCTTTTTAAAAGCATTATAAAATCAATTTTAATTTTAAAAACTATTTTTAAGTAAATTATGAATTTAATTAAATATTAAATTAATAATATTTAGAAAATTATTTTTGAAAAATGGAATTCAATTTTGAATTCTACACGTTGAAAAATGGTTGGGGTAATGTTTTTGGATTTTTCTGAAATACTTGATTTTTGGTGAATAGTATAATACAATAATTTACCGTATAAATACATTATAATTAATACCCACTATTCCTGACATCAAAAGTGATGTAAGCACCCAAATCTAGAACTCAGATGACTTATTTACTATTCTTGGTCATGTTTGACTCACTATTCCTTGCCTTAGGGGAAATTAATATACTAATGAATTTTATATTAAGGAAACCCCTCTCCCCTCCACTATAAAAACCACCCTTCACACCCTCATTTCCTCAGACCACTCAATCTCCAATACTTATCTAAACTCTGCCCAAACCACTTATCTATCCCCTCTACCACTTTCAATAGTTTTTGGTATCATCAAAATACCAAGCCTAGCTTCCTTAAGAAGGATCTCAAGAGGAAGATTTAAGAGGTAATTTCTCTCCCTCTTCTTCTTTAATTTCCTTTCATGTTCAAGTTCATTTCTTGATCTCTCCCAACCTATCATCAACTAAAGGGTATTTTGACTCTATTATTATACATCTAATGTAATTTTATGATTCTAATGGGATATTATATCATCCAACCCACTTTCCCTCTTCCTTTTATTTTATTAAAGAGAACGTTTATCGTGAGGTTTTAATTTTTCACCTTTAAGAGCAATAAGCTTTCTTCTTCCATTTATACCATAAGATCTGGTAAATAAACCATTTTTATGGTTGAACCAAAACATTTTATATGTATTTTCTCTTATTTAATGTTCTATAACAAACGTATGACCATAGTTCTAGTGATAAAATAAAACAAGTTCATTATGATCGAAAAATCGCTCAAACTAACCCAAACAATCATCATTTAATTCTTATCTAATGGTTCATCCACATTAATCTAATATAATTCAATAAAATATCATAAAAACTCTTGGAATATCATTAATAACATGTAATATTTGTTCTGTATGTTTACCCATGTTCTACCCAAACTTCAATTTAAGAATACAAGTGAACCACTCAAGAAAACCATAAAAACAAACATTCCGAAATAATGTTTTTAAACTCTATAACTCATCCAAAGGCACATAAAATCACTTATTGAAACCATAATGAATCATATTACTGTAAACCAGGTTCTTTATTTCTAATTAATAAATATAATGTCATTATATAGGACATTAAATAGAAGGAAGCATTCGGGTACATGGTAAGGGGAAATCCTCGAACCAAAGTTTCAACCTTCGGGTTCTCCCTCTTTCACTCCATTATTTTGATATGGTTACTCCTTAAAGATTAATTTTTCATCATTGTATTTACTTTTATAGTATATACATGTTCGTTACTGGTTTTTATGTCAAACAATTTTTTTTCAAAAGATCTCTTCTTTTAATAACACACCTTTTACTTCTCTCTCATAGTGAACGGTTCTTGAAACATGTTTGTTATTCCCTCTTTATTTTGGGAACCCAATGTTTATGAATGTGTTCTTATGAGATGAAACCCATTCCTTTGCATGGTTTATTTATGTTCATTTTAAATATGTGTTTTATTTGAAAAGAATGATAATGATAATGTAATTATGTGGCAGGTGCGCTCAGAATTATATAGCACAATATGAATGTTTCAAAGTGACGGGTGTGCCCAGAGTTATACAGCACTCCAATGCATTGGGAAAAGTGATGAATATAATGAGTAAATGTGAAATTATGAGTGAAGAAGATGATATATTGGTTAACAAGTATGTGTGGTAGTTAACCTCTAAGACATGATGTTTTATTTTTCTGCATTGCCACGTTTTAAGTCTTATATTTATGCTTCCTCTCATGTTCATGATTTTTCCCATGTTATGATTATTCCCATCCCATGCTATATTTTTATTTTCTATCCTATTATTGGGATCCTATCTCACCCCTTTTTATGTAAATCCTAAAGTTGGTACATGTATTAAGGAGAGGACAAGTTCCAATAAGAAGCTAGAGAAGAAGATATTAAATAAATGTTTATGCTTCATGTTGTAATTGTTATTTATGGTCCTAGTTTTTCCAAGACACTAAAACTTTGGATCCTATATGTGTAATAATATTATGTTGTTTATCTTTTAAATTATTTAATATTAATTTAAGAAAAGGTTGGGTCATTGTAGTTGGTATTAGTGGAAAAGTTTAGTTAATTTGGGAATTAAGATTAGTGAACCCTAGAGAAAACCACTAGCATGAGACTAAGTAAAAAAATGCACAAAAGAATATTTACATAGGGATACCATATGTTATGTTTTTTTTATAAATTGTCTAAATGAATAAGTTATTCATGAATTGTTTACTTATGTTTTTTTCTAACCTTTTCTATTTTAGAAAATGGTGGGAACCTAGAGAAATCAGGCCAACAAATCACGTGAGGGCCAATGGAACGATTTCCCGAATGACATACCCAATGATTTGAGAGGTGGAGTTTAGAACTTCCTTGCAATTATTACCCAATTATCTCAAGTTATGAACAATAACCATAATAATGGGGAACATCCTCCTTCAACAAAGAGGGAGAAACTGGCTATCGAATGTTTTATGTGGAAACGACCACCGATGTTTTGTGGATCTTCCAACCCACTAGTTGCGGAATTGTGGGTCAACTCGATGGAAAAGATATTTTCTCTGCTTCAATATTCTGAGACAGAGAAGGTCACCCTAGACATTTATTATCTAGATGGAGAAGCCGATCAATGGTGGGATTTTATTAAGAATACCAAGCCAAGGGAGGAAATTGCAGAGATTTAATGGGAAGACTTTAAGTTAATGTTTCTTAACAAGTATTTCCCAAGAACTCTTCACACGAAGATGGTGAGAGAATTTATAGAGCTCAAGCAAAAAGAAGGAGAATCTGTCACAACCCATGAAGCGAATTTCACAAGGCTTTCATGGTACGCTTCAGTTTTGTTATCAACAATGATAGAAAAATTTATATATTCTTTAGTGGATTAAAACCACACCTTCGAAAGGCTCCTGCAATTCGAGACTTTGGGAGGTACAAAGAAGTTGTTCGATGTGCTCTTAATGTGGAGATGGAGTTTAAAGAATGTTCCCATGGCTATAGGGATAAGAAGCAAAATATAGAGTTTCAATCTGGAGGATCTAATGAAAAAAGTGGGAAGAAAAATCAATGACCCACATGCCAAAAATGAGGGATGTTACACCATGGAAATTGACTCAAAGGGACGATGAAATGCTTCAAGTGTGGGAAAGAAGGAAACCATGCTCAATAATGTTGAAAAGACACAAAAATAAAGGATAATGTAGCTGATGAAAGGGGATAACCACTCATGGTTTAATGCTACAACTGTAGGGAGATAGGGCACTATGAAAACCAGTGCACTAAACCTTCAGCTCTCGAGGGTAATATGTATCAGCATCCACTGAAGCCAAGGGAACAAGGGAGGCTTATGCCATCACTACTATGGAAGTGGAGTAATACAATGAAGTCGTACAAGGTACACTTACTATTCACTCAAGAATGGAAAAATTCTTATTTGACTCTGGTTCTACACATTCCTTTATATCTTGAAAGTTGGATAGAACTATATAATCAAAGCCTCGAAACCTTGAAGTAGAGATATCTTTAAAACACCTATTGGTGAAATCATTTCAACCCAAGTGTTTGACTCCTCTCCTATTGGCGTATGTGGGAATATTCTTTCGGTGAATCTCATAAGACTTAACTTGGTTTAATTCTATGATGTAATGGGAATGGATTGGCTCCCGTTATATAGAGAACATATCAACTGTCAAGAAAAGGAAATATCTTTTCTTATTACAAACCATCCCATGCTCCTCTACAAATGCAAGGAATATCATGAACCTCCTTTGAAAAATCCTTCAATGGTATGTGCGTTGATTCCCTATAAAGAAGCATACCTCAACCAAATGGTTGAGTTGAATGAAAGTTACAACCTTGAGGAAATGCCCATCATGAGGGAATACAGAGATGTATTTCCCAAAGAGTTACCCGGAATTCCCCTGGATCATGAGGTTGAGTTCTCAATTGAACTCATACCCAGAGCTACTCCTATCTCGAAGTGTCCCTATAGGATGGATCCTATCGAACTGGAGGAGTTAAAGAAGCAGATTTAAGAGAATCTGGACAAAGGGTTCATACGCTCTAGTGCATCACCTTGGGGTGCAGCAGTGTTCTTTGTGAAGAAGAAGGATGGAACAATGTGACTGTGTATCGATTATCAGGAAATCAACAAGACCACCATAAAGAACAAGTATCCTCTCCCTAGGATTGATGACTTGTTCGATCAGTTAAGAGGAGCTCAATACTTCTCAAAGGTGGATATTCATTATGGATATCATCAGGTAATGGTGAAGAAAGAAGATATTTAGAAGACTGCCTTCCGTACAAGGTATGGGCATTATGAGTTTTTGGTGATGCCCTTCTGACTTACTAATGCCCCTGAAATCTTCATCGATTTTATGAATAGAGTCTTCAGACATTACCTCGAAAAATTTGTGGTAGTTTTTATTGATGATATTCTCATCTACTCCAAGAGAAAGGAAGAACGTGAAGAACATATAAGACTTGTTTTGTCGACATTAAGAAAGAAGAATTTGTACACCAAGTTCAGAAAGTGTGACTTTTGGATGAAGAAAGTAATGTTCTTGGGACATGTGATCACAAGTGAGGGAATTTCTGTGGATCCTTCAAAAACAAAGGCGATAGAGGAATGGCCCAACCCCTCAAGTGTCTCAGAAATCTGTAGTTTTCTTGGTTTAGGTAGGTACTATTGAGTTTTTGTGAGAAACTTCTCACGATTTTCAAGTCCGCTAACTATGTTAACAAGGAAAGTGGTAAAGTATGTCTGGACAGAAGAATGTGAGGGAAGCTTTAAGGAGCTAAAGAAAAAGTTGATCACTGCACGTGTACTCACACTATTGAAAAGTGGAGAATGTTTTGTGATATACAATGATGCTTCAAAGAATGTATTGGGTTGTGTAATCATGCTAAATGATAATGTGATATCCTATGCCTCACGAAAGTTGATGATCCATGAGCAGAACTACCGACACATGATCTAGTGCTAGCAGTAATGATTTTTGCCTTGAAAATATGGTGTCACTGCCTTTATGGAGAGAAGTGTGACATATAAACTGACCAAAAGAGCCTAATGTATATATTCACACAAATGGAGCTCAACATGAAACAAAGGAGATATTTAGAGCTAATCAAGGATTATGATTGCTCTATTCACTATCATCCTAGAACGACGAACAAGGTAGCTGATGCACTAAGCAGAAAAGAACCAGGTACTCTATCTATGATATGGATTGAGAAAGACCCTATCTTCTTGGATATGAAAAGAATGGATTTTGAAATCCTAAGGGAGGGGGATACATCCTTCCTTTCCCAAATTATTGCACAATCATCCATCCAAGTGAATATTAAGGAAGCACAATGGGATGATGTGGAGATACAAAAGAGGGTGAATGTAGTAAAGGAAGGGAAGCTGTAGGAGTTCAATATCGATGATGATGGTGTGATTCGGTTTGGAACGCGACTTTGGGTGCCTTCATCACTGGGGATAAAGAAGGAGTTATTGGAAAATGCACATAGCTAAACATTCTCTATCCATCCTGGGAGTACCAAGAAGTACCATGATCTCCACGAACACTTCTGGTGGGATAACATGAAGAAGGAGATTGTGGAATATATATCAAGGTTCTTGGTATGTCAGCAAGTTAATGCTGGGAGACAAAAGTCCAAAGGTATGATGCAGCCATTGCCTATACACATGTGGAAATGGGAAAATGTTACTATGGAATTTATCATGGGTCTCCCAAAGACGTCAAAGGGAAATAATGCAATATGGGTTGTGGTTGATCGACTCACCAAGACTTCCCATTTTATTGCTATTCGAGAAGAACTCTCGCTTTAACAACATGCAAAGATATATGTGAAGGAAGTGGTGAGACTGCTCAGTGTTCCACTCTCAATTGTTTCTGATCGTGACCCAAGGATCACATCTAAATTTTAGAGGAACCTTTAACACACTTTGAGTACTGAATTACATTTCAGCACGACCTATCACCCCCAAACTGATGTCCAGTCTTAAAGAACTATTCAGATGCTTGAAGATATGCTAAGAGCCTGCTCTCTAGAATTCAAAGGTGGATGGGATCAGTATCTCCCTTTGGTTGAGTTCTCATAAAACAATAGCTTACACTCGAGTATTCAGATGTCTCCATATGAAGCTCTGTATGGAAAGCGATGTAGAACTCCAAACCGTTGGGATTATGTTGGAGAAAGAAAGATACTTGGACCCAATCTTGTTCAAGAGATGACAGAGAAGGTTCAAGTCATCTAGAAACACATCAAATTTGGTCAAAGTCGGAAAAAGAGCTATGATAACAACTGTCTATGGGACTTGTAGTTTGATGTGGGAGATACAGTCTTCCTTCAAATATCTCCATTGGAGAGATTCATGCGATTCAGGAAGAAATGGAAGCTAAGCCCAAGGTATATTGGCACATTCAAGATCCTTGATCGCATAGGAGCCATGGCCTATGGTCTTGCACTTCCACCGAATATGGATCAAGTTCATGATGGGTTTCATGTATCACTACTGAGGAAGTACAAATCAGACCCCTCACATGTACTAAACTCAGAGGTGGTGCAGCTGGAAGATGATCTCTCCTATGAGGAGCAGCTAGTAAAGATTCTAGATCTAAGAGATAAGGTTCTACGCAACAAGACAACACATCTTGTAAAAGTGTTTTGGAGGAACCATATGTTTGGGGAAGCAACTTGGGAACCAGAAGATGCAATGAAGGAGAAGTTCCCTCACCTATTTGTGTAAAGTGAAATTTTGGGGGCGAAATTTTTTAAGGGGGGAATAATGTAACGACCCAAAGTTTTTCAATGGAATTTATCTTCTTATAATTATGTCATAAAATCACATGAAAACACAACATAATTAACTACTAAGTGATAAGTGACCTTTAAAAATAAATTTGTCACTTTTATGTTTTGAATTTCGAAAATATGACATACACAGTTGCGTTCAAGATGATTTTTGGAGTCTAATGAAACAAAAATAATTTTTGGTGAATAGTAACCCACCCTTATAAATAGTAACATACCATTATGAATAGTAAAATGACCCTTATTAATAGTAAATTATCCAACATAAGAGTAACCTTACACATGAATAATTAAATAAAATTTATACATATTAGAAAGTGACAATTTGACCTTACTAAACGTTTTGGTATTTTGTAAGTCATAAATAAATAATTATAATTAATTAATTAATTTAAAAGGAAATGTGTTCATTAATTATAAAATCAATTTCATATAGTTTTTAGATAATTTTATAAGACCCTACGTAATTTTTGAGAGCACTATAAAATCATTTTTAATTTTAAAAACTGTTTTTTAAGTAAATTATTATTTTAATTAAATATTAAATTAATAATATTTAGAAAATTATTTTTAAAAAATGTACTTCATTTTTGGATTCTACACATTGAAAAATTGTTGGGGTAAATTTTTGGGATTTTCCTAAAATACTAGAATTTTTGGTGAATAATAAAATACATTAATTTACTGTATTAATACATTTTAATTAAAACCCACTATTCCTGACATCAAAAGTGATTTAAGAACCCAAATCTCAAAATCACATGCCTTATTTACTATTCTTGGTCATGGATGACTCACTATTACTTATCTTAGGGGAAATTAAAAAAATAATGAGTTTTATGTTAAGGAAACCCTTCTCCCCTCCACTATAAAAACGACCCTTCACACCCTCATTTCCTCACAACTAGCAAGATCCATGACTTCTCGAAACCCTACCCAAACCTCTTATCTAGCCCATATAACACGTTCATGAGCTTCTGGACTCATCAAAAGACCAATCCTAGCTTCCTTAAAGAGGATCTCAAGAGGAATATTTAAGAGGTATTTTCTCTCCCTCTTATTCTTTAATTTCCTTTCATGTTCAAGTTCATTTCTTGATCTCTCCCCACCTATCTTCATATAAATAGTATTTTAACTCTAGTATTATACATCCAATAAAATTTTATGATGATAATGGGATATTATATCATCCAAACCCCTTTCCATCGTTCTTTTATTTTATTAAAGAGAATGTTGTCCGTGAGGTGTTAATTTTTCACCTTCAAGAACGACATGCTTTCTCATTCTATTTCTACCTTCAGATCTAGTAATGAAACCATTTTTATGGTTGATACAGAACAATTTATATGTATTATCTTATATTTAACGTTCTGTAACTAACTTATGACCATATTACTATTGATAAAATAAAACAAGTTCATTATGATCGATAAATCACTCAAATTAACCCAAAAAATCATCATTTAATTATTATCTAACGATTCATCAATATGGATCTAATATAATTCATTACAAGATCATCCAAACTTTTGTAATATCATTAATAGCATGTAATATCAGTTTTGGATGTTTACCCATGTTCTACCCAAACTTCAATTTAAGAATACAAGTGAACCACTCAAAAAAACCATAAAAACAAACATTCCCAAATAATGTTTTTAAACTCTATAACTCATCCAAAGGAACATAAAATCACTTAATGAAACCATAATGAATCATATTAATGTATATAAGGTTATGTATTTCAAATTAATTAATATAATGTCATTATACTGGACATTATAGAGAAGGAACCATTCAGGTACAAGGTAAGGGGAAATTCTCAAACCCAACATTCATCCTTCTGGTTCTCCCTCTTTCACTCCATTATTTTGATATCATTTCTCCTTAAATTTCATTTATTCATCATTTTATTTCCTTTTATAGGATATACATGTTTTTACTGGTTTTTATTTCAAACAAAATGTTTTCCAAAAGATCTCTTCTTTTAAGAACACACCTTTTACTTCTCCCTCAAAGTGAACGGTTCCTAAAACATGTATGTTATTCCATATTTATTTTAGGAACCCAATGTTTATGAATGTGTTCTTCTGAGATGAAACCCCTTCCTTTCCATGGGTTAGTTATTTTAATTTTTTATATGTGTTTTATGTGGAAATCATGACAATGATAATGTTATGAAGTGACGTGTGCGGCCGGAATTATATAGCGCAATATGAATGTTTCAAAGTGACACATGAGCCTGGAATTATACATCTCTGCAATTCACTGGGTAAAGTGATGAATATCATGAGTAAATGTGAAATGATGAGTGAACAAGATGATAGCTTGGTTCACAAGTATGTGTGGTAGTTAACCACTATGACATGATATTTCATTTTTTTTGCATTGCCACATTTTAAGTATTATATTTATGCTTCCTCTCATGTTCATGACCGTTTTCCCATGTTATGATTGTGCTCACCCCATGATATATTGATATTATCTATCCTCTTACTGGGATTCTATCTCACCCATTTTGATGTATATCCTCAAGTGACCACATGTATTAAGGAGAGGAAAAGTGAGAATAAGATGCTAGAGAAGAATAATTTAAATAAATGTTTATGCTTGATGTTGTAATTGTTAGGTATGGTCCTAGTTTTCCCAAGATACTAAACCTTTGGATCCACTATGTGTAATACTATTATGTTTTTTATCTTTAAAATGATATAATAGTAATGTAAGAAAAGGCTGGGCTATTATAGGATTTAACTCCCCAATATGAAAATATGTATACAATGAGTGAGGCATGAAATTTTTCATAGTTCTTCGATCACACAAAGCATTGAAGTTTTAAAATAGAAATCAATGAAAAGAATAGGGAATATCCCTTGAGCATGAAATTTTTGTGGTATTGGTGGTCTGATCAGTGCTGAGATACTTCAATCTAAGCTAATTATTTCATTTACATTAAGTCATCTTCTCTTAGTGTATATTATTTTTATAAAAGATATCACATTTAGGAATTTTTTAGATTTATTCCAGCAGTGTAATATTTTTCTTGTTTTTTTGAAATTTCACATGAATTTCATATTGAATTATTTATTATTTTTTTATTATTTATATGAATTAATGTATAATTTAATGGTGTATTAATATCCTTATTTTCCATTTGTTTTCTCTTCAAGTGTGCCTTTTATTATTATTTCATAAACTTAGACCATGCATCTTTTGGATTCTTATCATAATTTCTCATCTAGTTGGGTGGATCTTCAAAATTTTCTCTGAAATACCATCCATGATTTCCATAGTTTAAATTTTATTTATTTTAGGAGGCTGAATCTATTTCTCACTTTGTGTTATAATTACTCTTTTTACCTCCTTAGGATTCTGGATTGTGTTTATGCGTATTTTTCCTATATTTATGTTTAAAACGACTATACGACTCCTTACTTAGTGTGTGATCTTGTCTATCTTATCTTCCAATCCCAAAATATTATACCAAAACTATGGTTCATCTGTTGATATTGAACTGGTGGAAGGATGTTCATAAGGTTTTTGATAGGAAAATGGGTTATTGATGTTCTTGTAGCAAGTGTGATAGATTACAGTTTTGTTGAAATGGCGGTGGGTATTTATCTTACCACTACTAAGGAGTCTGTGGAAGGTATTAATTAGGATATAAAGATTTATAATACTTATCCATTTCCATACACTGGTTGGGTATGGGGTTAATCTTTATATGGTTGGTTTTTATAGAATTTCCTTGACATAAGGGATACAATGAAACTTTATATACCTTTCACTTCTAGTCACTAATCAGTAATATTTTTAGATAAAGCACACAAACCTCATATCTAAGATAAGACTTGTTTTCCACTTTCCTGCATCAAAACTACTAGTCTAAATAAACTAATTATTTCATCAACTTTAGATTCAAAAAGAGATTATGAGTTATAATTTTTTACCTCATTTATGCCTCTCATGCTCATACATCTATTTCAGAATTAATATGAGTTTTGAGAAATATATTCAATCATAAATCATTATTATGATAGATATTTTTTAATTAGGATTATCTATATGATTTTTTGAGAATATTTTGGTCATTTTCTAGAAATTCATTGAAGAAGAAAATGAATAAATGTTTCACTTCAATAGTTTTATGTGGGCATTTACTACATAGCTTCTTGATCTTATCCCAATATTTATAAAGAGTCTCCCTAGTTGGTTTCCATATGGTGTAGGATTATATTTCTATTTCTATTATTCTGAAGGTGGGAAAGAATCATTTCATAAAACATCTCTCCAAATCTTCTGATTAGTTCACTTATCCTAGCTTCATATTGAACACACATTCTCTAGAATCTCCCTTAAGAGAGATACATAATTTCCTCCACTAAAAATTCTCTTACATGACTCCTTAGGAAATATAGATGGATATTTTATAGGTAAACTCTTGGATGTATCAATTTCAGTATTCTACTATAAGACCATGAAACATTTTAATTACTTGAATCATGTTGATACGAAATTCAAAACCGTTTTTTATTAATAATAGTAAGTTGTTTTTGATGATTGGTAAATTGAGGTACACAAATATCTCTGATGATTTGGTTGGGATTAGAATCCATTTTCTCAAATTTTGAGTGAAAAATTAGATCATCACTTGAATATGAAAGGGTAATTTCATAAAAGTATTCCTATAAATTAGCTTTTTTAATTTTGTTAGTCTTCATTCAATTTTAGTTACAAAATTAATTAAAGGGTTTGTTGAACTTTGATTCATTCAATGTTAGGATTTTTTGAGTCACCGCCTACCCAACATTGTTTCCAAGTTCGACACACACCTTTTAATGGGGTGTTGGAAGTCAATTTATTACCAAAGTATATTATAGTATTCAACCCTAGGTATTCTCTATTGGATGAGCGTACACAATTGTTTTTCACATTTAAAGTATATTTTGTAAAATTGATCTATGATTTAGGTGTTGAAAATAAGAAATTATATAGTATAAAAGTTTAATAATTGATTTAATTTTTTTGATTAAAATGGTGACATGGTTTTGATATGCTAGATCATGTAAAATTATATCACAGTTTTCAATTTATAACAATTCTTCTTCCGTTTTTGATAAGAGAGAGATCCATTTATCAAATTATATTATATCTATTGGATATATTGTGATGCTGAGGATATAAATATTTGAGATCTCAAGTTGGTATATACTCTTTCTTAGGTTCCTGACGTTGTAGTTTGAGCTCATGATTAGTTATTAAAATCCCTAATTGGTTATTTTTATTCACAATGTAATAAAATTTCCAACTACAATTCCAAAGTTGTGATAGAAATAATCGAGCACTCACCACCCAATCCTAATCTTTTCTATCACCAAAGAACATAATATAGTGGAGATACATATGAATCAGCAACCAAGATGATTTAAATTAACATATTCAAACCCTAACACAAATTCATTTGATATTTAAAAAAGAATTTAAATAATAGAAAATAGAAAGAATAAAGAAAGAAAGTATTTTATTCATTAATTAAAACAAAATAAAGCATATAAAAATTAGTCCAGACACTCCATTTTTTGATCACTCACAAAAACTACCCCTCTACGGGTTACTGAGTCAATTTGGGTGAAGGAACATATCACTAGATTTAAATAAATGAAAGAAAGGGAAATATAGAAATAAAATTACAGAAATATATCTTATAGAGATTCCCTAGGCAAGGGATCAATTTTCTAATCCACAGTGTCTTATATTTATTATATTTAAATGTTCTTATATTGAGTTAAATTCAACAATATCTGTTCCAAAAATGAGGCTTTGGTCAATACCGATTTTAAATATTTGTCTGGGTCATTATTACTAGTCTTTATAGTAACATCTTCTGTTTACTATGTCTGTACAAATAGGGTTATGACGTGAAGAGACAATTCATTTAATAAATGGAATGAATTTGAACATTAAAAATATACACCCTCAGAAATATTAAAACATAAGTAATATGTCACGACCTGTCCTTGGGGCCCGTGCCATGACTACCCCAAGCCCGCCTTCCATAGGACAGGGGCTGGAGACCAGCACCAAAGGCGTAAATAACAATAAATGGGAAGGCATTGCCTTTATATAAGTAAAGAAACATAATAGAGTATTAAAGATGAAGTAAACACTATGTAAACTAAGTAAAAAAGTAAGTGCTGAAAATTAAATGGGCCAGAATACAAACCCAACTTAAAGTACAATACAAATGAAAAGAAAGTACAGAAGTAGTAAAATAAATCAGCAACCACCGAGTCGCCCTCCGGCTATCCCACCTGAAGGGTGGGTACAGATGGTCTCCTTAGCTCCTTAGGTCTGGCCGTCCACTTTGTGTACTTCCCAACTGATAGTCCACCTCCAGGTACCGTCCCGCTCTAGAAGCCTCAACCACGATCAGCGCTGTCCGTCGTCTGCAACCAACACAACGTAGTGCGGGCATATCCCGTGTAGGGTTGAGTATACGATACTCAGTAGGGACCCCGAGACCCCCTAAGATTCCAATAATCCACAAAGTATAAATCACAAAGGAAGGATACAACACAAAGTATCAACCAACTCTACTTATGTATATGCCCATACATATACCTAAGTCATCATTTCCAGTTCGGTTCCAACTAACGAGCCCAAGTACAACCCAGTCAACAAAGGAAAACACAACCCAATACACATAGGAAAAGCAAGTCAATCTTATCGATGATAATGATTGAAAGTCAAGACACAGCTCACACAGGTATACTACTCATGGAGAGGGGTGGAGATGATTAGATATAGCCTCTGAATCATCTCCTCAGCCGAACCCATGTAGGATCCAAGTAAAGAAGTCGTCGCTGCCGAACCCACGTAGGATCCAAGTACAGTAACCATCACTGCCAAACCCACTTAGGATCCAAGTACAGTCATCCTCAATTCCAAACACACATAGGATCAAAGTACAGTCATCCTCACTGCCGAACCCACGTAGGATCCATGTATAGTCACCATCATCGTCGCAGTCGCAGCTAGCTCTAGGGTTCCTGTACACAGTACGCTCGATTCCGAGAGGGTTTTCTCCATGAGCCAAGGGGGGTAGATACATCAATTGTCACGAAGTCTAGAGTTTATGTATCACAATGTTCTGTCTCGACAATAGGAACTCAACGCGATAGTTGGTGCATCAATCAGATGCCCGGTCTGAGAATTATTGGCCTTTTCGTCCCAGGGGCCCAGTTGGTTTTTAAGTTAAAACCAAACTGATCGTACACCAACTGCATCCAAACCTAAATATAATTAATCCAAAAGAACCGTATAACTAAGAAGAAAACAATGTGATCAACGACACATCATTCGGACGTCCGGTCGTTAAGTTATAAGCGTTTCAGCTCCTAGCGCCCGGTTGGTTTCGGGTTTGAACCAACCCGGACATACCCACAATTTATAGAAATCTTGAGTGTAATATAAAAAAGAAACAGTCTTGATCCAAGGATCCATACGCAACTGACGGTACGTCGATCAGAGGTCCGTAGCCCAAGATATGTGCGTTTGAATGAACCTGTACGAAAATAGGGGGTTTGGGCCCAGTTCGACCCGACCCAATACCCCATGGGTCGGCCCGAACCTGGTCGAACCTAACCGGGTCCGGCCCATTTGGGTGCGTCCTGGCCAGGCTGGTGCGGCCCGGCTCAGATGCTGGCCGCAGCTCAGCTTTCGACCGAGCGGGGTGCGACGGGGGGGGGGGGGGGGGGGGGCTGTTTCCGAAATGGCGGACCCTAAGGGGTCCGCCCTATGTGCTGGCTGGGGGTTTCAACCCCCAGTTTTTCTGGAAAATGGCCGGCCATTATGGCAGCCGGTTGAACTGCCACGGGACCCGCGAGGGTCCCACCTCATGGAGTGCTGACGGCCGGCCGAGCCTGGCCGCCCCTGCTGGTGACCGCCGCGGCCTTATGCTGCGGCTCCCGTCCGACCGGCATGGCGCGACGGCACTACACCCCTCCGCCACGGCCTCCTTCGGCCAAACTGGCATGGTGCGATGGCGCTGCGCTCCACCGCCGCGGCCCACTCCAGCCGCGGTCCTCTTCATTCCCGCGTGGTGCAACGACACCACGCCGCCTTCACCAAAATCATCAACAAAGATTAAAAATACAATGATGAGGAGGATCATCCATGTTTGTGCGGTCTGATCTCCTCCCGTTATGATGATAACAAGTGGTCATAATTAAATCCACGAAGATTGATAAAAAAACTCGATCGATGGTAACCCCTACCTCAATGAAAGTTCGCGGTTGTCAAGCGTCACAGATGATGGCGTTGTTCCCATCGTCGCTGGTATCTCCTCCCTTGTCCCAGAGGAGGAAGAGGATGTAGAATATCGGGGCCGCCAAGTCGACATTCTTCGTCAGTGTCTTGGCGTTCTTCAACAAAGGTGATGAAGTTCTTCAAGGGACATAGATTTCTCTCCCGATCAACCTCACACAACTCACCAACAAAATAAAATAAGGCCTCCCCTTATTTTATTATTTTGTCAATCATTTTAAATTTCCAAAATTCAAACACATCATTTAATTAATTAAAAATATTCAATTAATTAGATTAGTGTGTGTTGGAATTAAATTAATGTGAGGAGAGAAGAAGTCACCCAATTAATGGGGAAGTTAAACCAAGTTAAGATGATTTACACAACTTAAGAGGGGGCTTATAAGAGTTGAGAAATATGAAGGGTTGGGCTCATTAGGGCCCCACCCCACCTTTATCCTCCCATGGGTAGTTAGTAACTAGTGGGTCCCACCCTAACTCCCACTCCTAGGATAAAACCACTTATGTTAGGAATAAAATTTGTACCAAAAATTTTATTCAATTCTTTATTAATCCCCAAATTTTAACAACTCCTCCCGAGCAAACACACCTTTGATAAAGGTCCTCTTAAGCAATTACCACCGCTACGGTTTCATCGCTGCCCTTAGATCTCGATTCTGAGCACCAGTTCCAAAGATATAAAAAATCGCTCATTTGTTCAGTGAACGTACCCGAGCTAAACTTTACAAATTGATTCCGGGCACACCGGGATTCAGAATCAAGTGTCGTCAGAAATTGAGTACTCATAAAATCCCAAAGAATATAAGAAACGTTTTCCTTGAAATTTACAGGTCTTTACATTACTCTCACCTCAGGGATTTACATCCCCGTAATGATACATCATAAACTTGGGAAACAAATGAGGGTACTGAGCATGCATCTGAGCCTCCCACTCCCATGTTCTCTCCTAGAGGTTCCCGTGCTGCCACCTGATGCGCACTAGAGGAATCAACCATCCACTTAGGACCCGCTCCTGTCGATCCTCGATCTCCACCAGAACCTCTGCAAAATTCGCCCCATCATTGATGTCCATCTCCCCGTGATCAATGATATTCATCGGGTCATGCACATATCTCCTCAGCTGAGACACGTGTAAGACGTCGTGAACCCGGTGCAACTAAGGTGGAAAAGCCAGGATATAAGCCACCTCGCCTATCCTACTGAGAACCTGGAATGGTTTGATGAAGCATGGAGATAACTTTCAACCCCGACCAAATATCTGTAATCCACGTTGAGGTGAGACCCGTAAGAAAACGTGGTCTCCATCCTCGAAATCTAGTGGTCTCCACCTCCTGTCAGCATTGGACATCCGTCGGCTCTGAGCAATCATAATCTGCTCCTGGATGATCTGTACCTTCTCCATCATGGCATGGACCATATCTGGTCCTACAAGTGTTGAGTCCCTAGGGTTTTTCTAGCCCAGAGGTGATCTACAAGGTTGGACGTACAATGTCTCATGAGGTTCCATCCCGATGGTGGAGTTGTAGTTGTTGGTGTATGAAAACTCCACCAAGGGTAGATGATCCTCCCAGATATGACCAAGGTCCATGACACATGAAGGAAGCATGTCCTTGAGTTTCTGAATGGTCCTCTCTATCTGGACATCCTTCTAAGGGTGAAAGGCGGTGCTCAGGCGTAGCTGCACCCCCAAAGCCTCCTTCAACCCCTTCCAAAGCTGGGAAGTAAAGTGAGCGTCAGTATCGATGCCGATAGATGATGGCACACCATGAAGCTATACGATCTCTTGAACATAGAGGCATCCCATGATCTCCACTGAGCCCTGCTCTCGGATAGGTAAGAAGGGGTCCGAGATGGTGAGTCGGTCAACAATCACCCTGATGGAGTTGTGTCCTCTGGAAGTACGTGGAAGTCCCGTCACGAAATCCATAGATATCCCGTCCCACTTCCACTCCGGGACCTCTAAGGGCTGTACCAAGCCTTCTAGTATCTGGTTCTCCACCTTCACCTACTGGAAGGTGAGGCACCGTGAAACAAACTCTGACACAACCTTCTTCATACTCGGCCACCAGTGCTGTCGTCTGAGGTCATGGTACATCTTTGCTACTCCATGATGTACCGCTAGAGGGGAAGTGTGAAATTCTTTCAGCACCACCTCCTATAATGAAACTGGTACCATGGTAAGTATTCTTAAAAGGACGACGTGCTCTCCTCTTATAGAGAATCCATCAGGTGCCTATCCTGAAGATAATTTTTCACGTCGCGTCTCACAGTCAGAGTCCCCATGTTGTGCCTCTCTGACCCGCTGAAGTAGTAGAGGAGTGACTGTGAGCGACTGTAGAAAGGTTGCCCCATCTCTGTCCACGAAGGATATCTGTAACTAATGTTATTAATATTTTCATGGCTTACTATATTCCCCATTTACTTATTTTATATGAAATGTGCATAATTTTTGTGAAATATTAATGTTTTAATATTAAGTATAATTTTTGATCATTTTTAGAAGTAGTCCAATTGAGTCCGTTTAATGTTTTAATAATAACTATCCCTATACTGATCCAAATTGTGTGGTTCTTCTTTTTTAGGATTCTCCTTTAAATATAAAACATTTCATTAGAAGGTACTATGAGCCAATTCTTCCATTTGAAGGGTCATATTGTCCTCACAAACAAGACCAAAGAATCTGTGAACAAACTGGACAAGCCGTGAAGATTGATTTACTGGGCTCAATACAGAAGTCCAAAAACATTAACTCTCCACCATAATTCGGGGGACAGTAAATATCATCTTGGATAAAAATTTCAAGGCCCAAATCCAATTACAAGGGGCCCAAAATAAATCTTTGAATTCCAGCCCACCATTCTGGCCGAGAATTAAAATCAGTATAGTATGCATGACATATCTCACGATGTAAGCATCAAATAGAGATGAGATTTTGCAGTGTGAAAGAGGAGATTTAAGCGGTAGACTTTGTTGAAGAAACCATTCGTATTTCAAGTCAGAAAACATTATTGTCTACAACTTTGAAGAAGGATATATTTGAATATTCGGCTGTCTGAATAGCCAAATTGGCGATGCAAGTGGAGGGACAGATTGGGAATGCAAACCGTCCACTCCTTGGGCTATAAATACTCTCCCCTTCTCTCCTTGAGAAAGGTTGGCATTTAAGAAGATATGAGATCATATTGGAATGACAAAATCTTTTCCAAAGGCTTGGTAGGACCTTCCATACTCAAGTTTTCACTTGAGAGACCTTTCCTCCTCTCTTTGTTTTCACTTGCTTTTGTGTTTTTCATTTTTGTAATTTTGTAAGTCCTTTCTTTTGTAATTCTGTTTTAATGAAAGTTTCTTCTTCAATATCTCTTATTATCCTCCACCTTCTGTATTTTAATATTAATGTTATTAAAATAGTTTAAATTCAGTTGAATCCCCTTCCCTTCTTTTGCTTCCTCATTCAATCGAAAATCTGTTTTTAATTATCATCATTGTTCGTGTGTGTGTGTTCAACGTACCAATCTTTTCTAATCCCTTTATTTTTCTTCTATTATTAATTTATCATCATAAGTATTATAACCAGAATATTAAACACCCAAATTTCTGAGTAAATATCTCATTGGGGTGAGTCAAAATTTAGGGATGTTAAGTGATTGAGAGTATTTGCTCGATGAGTATTCATTAATTTAACATTGTGTATGTTGGACTTAATATGTCATGGATTAATGAAATATTTTGTTTATCATGTAGTTTCCATGGATTATTGGAAACATAAATGCACTACCATAAATAAGTACGGATTGATTTTAGAATCCTAGTTATGTTAAGGCTTGGATTAAAGCTTTAACACTTAGGAATTCTAATCGACGTCAACTTGTGAAGTGGGTTTTAATTTAAATGAAATATAAAGCAAAGATCAAGGATATCACAAGATTAACTCCCTAATAATGAACTCACCCCAATATTTATCAATTTGTTAAATCAATTATAGTCAATCAATCATTTCAATTAAGATCTGCAACAAACCCCCCTAATCAAAATACAATCAACTAAAAACAAACAACTACTACAAAGTATCATCGCCGAGGATTCGACCTGAGTGCTGCTATAAACATTAGAAGAGCACCAGAACTTTGAACGGTCGATAGGCGACAATTGGACATGCGTTTCAAATGGCACCGTTGCCGGGGATGGTGCTTTAAGTAGTCCTTAGTTTCTGGTTATTGTCAAAAAACCACAAAAAAAACAAATTTTTTTAAAAAAAATTGAAAAAAAAATCACAAAGAAAAACCTATCTTCCTCATCCTTTCTAAATCTCTCTGAATGCCCCACAGCCTCCCAAACAATCCCTCAGATTTGTTTGACCCTTAAATTGATAGAACTCTTCGTTGACTTAGGAGGACCATTAGGGATAACCAAATCACCCAAGAACCAATCATTTCCCTACTAATTGAATTACATATGACCAATCCTAGGGAAAAAATATTGAAAGAACTTTCTTCCCCTGATATGAATTACCAACCTCTTGGTATTAAATATCAAAACATTGAAGCTGACTTCAAACTCAAATCGGGTTTGATTCATCTTCTCCCTCATTTTCACGGGCTAGGCGGTGAGGATCCACATCTTCACCTTAAAGAGTTCCATGTAGTATGCTCTACCATGAAGCCTCAAGGGGTTTCTGAAGAACAAATAAAGCATAGAGCTTTCCCCTTTTCCCTAGAGGATTCTTCCAGGTCTTGGATCTACTACCTCCCACATGGTTCCATAAACTCATGGGTTGACATGAAGAGACTTTTCCTTGTGAATTTCTTTCCCGCTTCCCGAACAGCTTCTATCCGAAAGGAAATAAGCGACATCCATCAATTCCCTAATGAATCACTCCATGAGTATTTGGAGAGGTTCAAAAAGCTTGTGGCAACTTGTCCAAACCATCAAATCCCTGACCAACTCCTGATACAATACTTCTATGAGGGGTTATTGTCTATGGAGCGAACTCTCATTGATGCCGCAAGTGGCGGTGCTCTTGTTGACAAAACTCCTGCAGCTGCACGAGAACTCATAAGCAACATGGCTGCAAACACGCAACAATTCCATACTCGATCACATGATCAAGTGAAACAAGCCCAAGAGAATCAATCCATAGAGCCCAACAATATGACTGAGTGGATGAGTGAACTTACAGGTCTTGTGCGTCAACTAGCGGTGGCTACCAAAGCCCCAACCTCATCTTCTCCACAATCACTATTCCCTGGACCTATCAAGAATTGTGGAATCTGTAGCTCCCCGGCTCATCCAACAGACACATGTCCACAACTTCAAGAGGATCAATCCGATTCATCTAGACCAATGGAGATCAATGTAGAATATTCTCAGTGGAACCCCAACCCTCAACAATCAGGTCAGTTTGTTAGAAACTTCAACCAACCTCACTCTGAGCCCTTATCTTCTACCTTTAACCCACCTCTGAGGTATGGTAATCCCATTTCTCATCCTCCTCAGTTCTCTCATCAAAACCCAAACCAGTTCCAATATGTTCAAGGTGGTGGTAACTTCCATCAACCTTATCCTTTTGTTCATCAACTTCAAAGGAATAATCCTCCTCCTGGATTCCATTATCCTAGTGAGCCTTCCAAATTCCAAAACCAATACAATCGATTTCCCAAGAACCAAAATCAAGGAAATCCCAACCAGGGACAAGCCTCTTCTTCCAAGCAACCATGGGAAAGTGCAGTGGAAGATCTTGCCTCCTTCACCCGTTCTATCCTTAAAAACATTGAAACTCAAATAGGTCAACTTTCATCCCACCTGAGCCAGCAACAACAATCAAATTCTTTCCAACTCCTAGCTCAACCATTACCCAACCCCAAGGGTAATGTAAGTGCAATTTCACTTAGATTAGGAAAGCAACTTGCTATGCCTCAAGATAAATCCTCAAAACCTCCTTTGAATGTTGACCTAGAAAATGAAAAGAAAAAGAAAATTGAAAAGGAATCTGAATCCATTCCATCACCTCCTTCCATTCCACTTAGGAATCCAATTCCCTTTCCTCAATCTATTTCTAAACCAAGGAAGTACTTTGAACCTGATCCTGAAATGCTCGACATGTTTAGACGTGCTGAAGTCAACATTCCCCTCTTATATGCCATAAAACAAATTCCTAAGTATGCCAAGTTTCTTAAGAAATTTTGCACCCACAAGAGGCAACTTAGGACCTTTGAAAATGTTTCCACCCAGCAGTCTATTCCCATAAAGTGCAAAGATCCAGGGAATTTTACAGTCCCATGTCAAATAGGGAGTTCCAACTTTGATGATGCAATCATAGACCTTGGAGCCTCAATAAATGTCATGCCCAAATCCATTTTCTCCAAACTTGGTCTAGGTCCCTTGCACCCAAACGGGTGTTGTCATTCAATTATCCAATCGAAGCACTTCCAGTCCTGAGGGGATAATTGAGGATGTTCTTGTTTGGGTCAATGATCTTATCTTACCAGCTGATTTCTATGTCCTTGACATGGAAGGTGAGACGTCCTCTTCTCGATCTCCCCTAATTCTAGGAATACCATTCCTCATGACTGCGAGAACCAAGATTGATGTCCATTCAGGCATCTTATCCATGGAATTCGGTGACCAACTGGTCAAGTTCAACATTTTCCAAGCCATACGATACCCATCTGAGGATCACTCTGCATTCTCAATCCATGATTTTGAGGACACTTCTAAGATTCAATCGAACCCCAATCCACCATGTTCTTCAAGTTCTAATGATAAAGGATCTTGTGAAATCTACACCATGATTAAAAAAGTCATAAATGGTGAAGTTGATGTGGACCTCTCATTCATAGACTCCATCAATCTAGAGGAACTTGAAAACTCTCTTGAATCCCACATCAACTCTGATCTCTACTGCTCCACCTTGGACAGTGTTGAGGAAAATGATCCAAACCCATCTGGAATCCCTTCTCCTACTCCTAAATTGTCTAGCTCTCAAATCAAGGCTGAAACTGATCTAAAACCACTTCCTTCACACCTCAAGTATGCATTCCTTTTCCATGATCCCTCCTACCCTGTCATTATCTCTGCTTCACTTTCTGAAACTGAGGAGTCCCAACTTGTTCAAGTGTTAGAGGAAAACAAAAATGCCTTAGGTTGGACCCTAGAGGATATTCCAGTAATCAACCCTGCCCTTTCCATCCATCACATCCATATAGAGGAATCATCCAAACCAATTAGGCAACCTCAAAGAAGACTCAATCCACGCATAATTGAGGTAGTTAGGGAAGAGATTACCAAGCTTCTTCAAGATGGTATTATCTACCCAATTTTTGATAGTGAATGGGTTAGTCCAATTCAAGTTGTACCTAAGAAGGGTGGGATAACTGTTTTCACAAATGAACATGGATAGGTAGTCACAACTCGAGTGAAAAACAAATGGCGTGTGTGCATCGATTATCGCAAATTGAATGCTGAAACACGAAAAGATCACTACCCACTTCCTTTCCTTGACCAAATGCTTGAGAGATTGGCCGGAAAGTCACACTATTGCTTTCTTGATGGTTACAACGGCTACTTCCAAATTCCAATCGCACCTCAAGACCAAGAAAAGACCACATTCACTTGCCCCTTTGGAACCTATGCCTATAGGCGAATGCCTTTTGGCCTTTGTAATGCTCCTGCAACATTCCAGCGGTGTATGACGAGTATCTTTTCTGAATTCATTGAGAATTGCATGGAGGTCTTCATGGATGACTTTACCATTTATGGCGAGTCATTTGAATCTTGCTTACATTCACTCTCTTTGGTCCTTCAAAAGTGTGTCAAGTGCAACCTTGTGCTGAATTTTAAAAAATGTCACTTCATGGTTTCAAATGGGATTGTTCTAGGGCACATAATTTCTCAATAGGGTATCCAAGTTGATCCAGCCAAAATTGAGGTGATCCAATCACTTCCTGAACCCAAATCAGTTCGAGAAATTCGGTCCTTCCTTGGTCATGCCGGGTTCTATCGGTGATTCATTCAGAACTTCAGCAAGATTTCCCTCCCACTCACTCGTTTACTTCAAAATGATGTCACATTCAATTTTGATGAGGCTTGCAAGAGAGCCTTCATTGAACTCAAATCTGCTCTCACATCTGCTCCAATAATCCAACCCCCAGATTGGTCCTTACCATTTGAATTGATATGTGATGCTTCTGATAGGGCCATTGGGGCTGTTCTTGGTCAAAGAAAGAAACAATTCCTCATGTCATCTCTTATGCCTCAAAAACATTGGATGAAACTCAATCACACTACACTGTGACGGAAAAAAAACTTTTATCTGTGGTTTTTGCCATGGATAAATTCCGGCCCTATCTCTTAGGTGCTAAAATCACCATCTTCACGGACCACTCAGCATTAAAGTTCTTACTTAAGAAAAGTGATTCCAAACCAAGGCTAATAAGATGGATTTTAATGCTCCAAGAGTTTGACCGTGTGATAAAAGATAAACCTGGAAAAGAAAACCCTGTGGATGACCACCTGTGTAGAATTTCTAATTCTTCTCATTTTGAAATAATTGATCCTGAATTTCCAATTGAACACCTCTCATCTCTCACTCTAATGTTACCATGGTATGCCCCAATTGTAAATTACTTGGTTTCTGGTGTTTTCCCTGAATATTTTTCAAAATAACAAAAAGAAGAGATGAAAAGTGATTCAAAGAATTATTTTTGGGAAGATAATAAACTTTGGAAAACTGGGGCTGACATGGTAATTAGGAGATGTGTTGATGAAACTGAACAATCCTCCATCTTCGAATTCTGCCACTCAATGCCTGGAGGTGGCCACTTTGGACCACAAAGGAATTCTCGAAAGGTCCTAGATTCTGGATTCTTTTGGCCTTCATTCTTCAAGGACTCACATGAGTTCTGTCAATCATGTCCCACTTGCCAAAAGTTTGGCACAATTTCCAAAAGAAATGAAATGCCTCAAAAGCCATTAATCTTTTGTGAGCTTTTCGATGTTTGGGGCATCGATTTCGTGGGACCTTTTTCCCCTTCCAATGGATTATCCTACATTCTCCTTGATGTTGACTATGTTTCTAGGTGGGTCGAGGCCAAACCCACTATGAAAGATGATTCTCAAACTGTGAGTGAGTTACTCAAAACCCATATCTTCCATCGATTCGGAACACCACATGCTTTGATAAGTGACTCAGGAACTCATTTCTGTAATAGAACCATGGAGTCACTTTTGAAAAAAATGGGGTTGTACATAAAACATCCACTGCATATCACCCTCAAACAAATGGAATGGCTGAACTTTCTAACAGAGAAGTGAAAAGAGTGCTTGAAAGAATTGTTAATCCCACAAGAGAAGACTATCCCGATAGACTTGGTGAAGCACTTTGGGCCTATCGAACAGCCTATAAGACACCCATTGGGATGTCTCTATTTAGGCTAGTTTTTGGTAAAGCCTGTCATTTACCAGTTGAAATCCAACATAAGTCATTTTGGGCTGTCAAAACTTGTAATTTTGATTGTGAAAAATCTGGTAAAGAAAGATTGTTGCTGTTGACTAAATTAGAGGAGCTTCGACTCAATTAGTATGAGAACTCCATTCTCTACAAAGAAAAGGCAATGTCACTCCATGACAAGCACATTCTTCGAAAGGTATTTCATGAAGGTGAAAAGGTAATGCTCTTTAATTCTCGATTTTGACTTCACCCAGGTAAGCTTAATTTTCGTTGGGAAGGTCCTTTTGTTATTACTAACGTTTACCCATTTGGTGCAGTGCAAGTCCAAGACCCCTCTTCCAAAAGGACATTCACGGTTAACGAACATCGGTTAAAGCATCACCATGAGAGGTATAACAATCCAGGAACCACGTCGACTTCCATCGAATCCCCATCCACTTCAATAGAAACACCACTGGATGCAGACCGGCAAATTCCAAACCAGGGGGCACCTCTTTCCCTTTAACTCTTTCTCTATCTCTTCCTCTCTCTACCTCTTTCTTCTTCTTCCTCTCTCTTTCATTTTTTTACCACTTTATTCATCAAACCCTTTCTTTTTCCCTTTCTTGTGTGGGTGTGTATTTTATAAAAACCTTAAAAACTAAAAAAAACTAAAAAACACAATTACTTAAAAAAATCAAAAAAAGAGTCGTGCTTACTCACCATCGAGTTTTGAAATTTTTTCCAACCATTTTGGGGAGTTAACAGACATGTTTTAATCTTAAAAATTTTGTATTTTCATCATGACTTTGGATAAAGAATTTTGTGTCAAAATTAACAAATTTTGAATGCTCAATTGTTGATTTGGAAAATGCTTTTCCCAAACCATGAGAACAAACAATTGCTTTCATGGCAAGGCCACCTATGGCCATCTTTTCAAAATGTGTGTTTTCACCCCCATTTGCGAGTCTTGAGTTTGTGGACCTTCGAGCTGAATTTCCTACCTTAGTGTGCATTAATATGAAAGAGGCATTTTCTAAACCACATGAGAATCACAATAGACAAATAGCCTCCCATAACCCTAACATTAATCCTCCTTTTGAAAGCCCCTTCAAGCCTATGAAAACCTTTTCTTTGATAGCCACATTACAATCCCAATACCTTATCCCACCTAATATCAACATGGATTTTCATTGCATAAGTTTTTGAAATTTAAGTGTGGGGGGGAATGGATTTCATTTTTGGGTATCATTTCCTTACTTTTTGGTGTGATATCATATGCTTGAGGGAAAGCATCCATTTTAGTGTGGGGGGGAGGTTTCAATTCAGTGAATGTATTGTACAAATGATATTGAAAAGTGTTAAAAAAAAATTCAAAAAAAAAATCAAAATAAAAAAAAAAATGAAAAAATGGGTTGTGTCTTGGGTAGGTCAAAAATAACTGTTCCTCAACCTTTGATCTTGTTATAACTATTACAATTAGTGTCGTGAGGAGATCAAACATGGGTTGGGATATGAGTGTGAGATCTGTTTCAAGGTCAACTTTTGAAAAAATGAAAAATAAAAAGAAAAAAAAGAACACTTGCATTATATTCTTATATCATTGGGAGAAGTTTGGTGGTTTGTAAATATTTAATCTTCTCATCACCTTCATATTTTATTTCTCTATTCTGTCTTTCTTCACACAATCATTCCCTTGTAAATATGTGTTTTCATTTCCTTCCATGTTTTATCTCAAAAAATTGTGCATTGTTTTTCTATGTTGGTATTTTAACCCTCTTATTCTCTCTCTTGGACATTATATTCCTACCATCCCATAGCAACAGAAAAACCCCTTAAAAAGACCTCTTGATTCTTGTGCACCTTGGATAGGGATTTTAAGCTGAGATCTCTTTTCAAACTCTAAGATTTTCACTTTTGGTTGGTGAAAGAGTGAACCACCACAAATAAATTTTATCATCTTGAGAGGTGTAAGTTTTGAGTGTCCACATTCTCCATTTCTATATTTGAGCATGAAAAAAATGAATTAGTTTTGGAACATTGTTTCTGTAACAACGTGTGGTGTAATTCAAAATGGATGAGTGAAATAGTCTAAACCTCCCCTGATTGGAGAAAACAAAATTTTAATATCTGTTGGTGAGTAAAAATGTTTTTTTCATGTTTTTATATTTGTTGCACATGAGGACATGCACAAAGATAAGTGTGGGGGAGTTGATGTTATTAATATTTTCATGACTTATTATATTCCCCATTTACTTATTTTATATGAAATGTGCATAATTTGTGTGAAATATTAATGTTTTAATATTAAGTATAATTTTTGATCATTTTTAGAAGTAGTCCAATTGAGTCTGTTTAATGTTTTAATAATAACTGTCACTATAATGATCCAAATTGTGTTGTTCTTCTTTTTTAGGATTCTAATTAAAATATAAAACATTTCATTAGAAGGTACTATGAGCCAATTCGTCCATTTGAAGGGTCATATGGTCCACACAAACAAGACCAATGAATCTGTGAACAAACTGGACCAGCCATGAAGATTGATTTACTAGGCTCAATACAGAAGTCGAAAAACATTAAATCTCCACCATAATTCGGGGGAAACTAAATTTCATCTTGGATAAAAATTTCAAGGCCCAAATCCAAGTACAAGAGGCCCAAATAAAGCTTTTAATTCCAGCCCACCATTCTGGTCGAGAATTAAAATCAGTATAGTATGCATGACATATCTCATGATGTAAGCATCAAATCGAGCTGAGATTTTGCAGTGTGAAAGAGGAGATATAGCCGGCCGACTTTTTTGAAGAAACCATTCGGATTTGAAGTCAGACAACATTATTGTCTACATCATTGAAGAAGGAGATATTTGAAGATTCGGCTGTCTGAATAGCCAAATTGGCGATGCAAGTGGAGGGACAGATTGGGAATGCAAACAGTCCACTCCTTGGGCTATAAATACTCTCCCCTTCTCTCCTTGAGAGGGGTTGGCATTTCAGAAGAGAGGAGATCATATTGGCACGACCAACGCTTTTCCGAAGGCTTGGGAGGACCTGCCATACTCATGTTTTCACTTGAGAGACCTTTCCTCCTCTCTTTGTTTTCACTTACTTCTGTGTTTTTCATTTTTGTAATTTTGTAAGTCCTTTCTTTTGTAATTCTATTTTAATGAAAGTTTCTTCTCCAATATCTCTTATTATCCCCCACCATCTGTATTTTAATATTAATGTTATTAAAATAGTTTAAATTCAGTTGAATCCCCTTCCCTTCTATTGCTTCCTCATTCAATCGAAAATCTGTTTTTAATTATCATCATTGTTCGTTTGTGTGTGTTCAAAGTACCACTCTTTTCAAATCCTTTTCTTTTTCTTCTATTATTAATTTATCATCATAAGTATTATAACCAGAATATTAAACACACAAATTTCTGAGTAAATATCTCATTGGGGTGAGTCAAAATTTAGGGATGTTAAGTGATTGAGAGTATTTGCTCGATGAGTATTCGTTAATTTAACATTGTGTATGTTGGAATTAATATGTCATGGATTAATGACATAATTTTTTATCATGTGGTTTACATGGATTATTGGAACCATAAATACAATACCATAAACAAGTACTAATTGATTTTAGAATCCTAGTTAAGTTAAGGCTTGGATTAAAGCTTTAACACTTAGGAATTCTAATCGACGTCAACTTGTGAAGTGGGTGTTAATTTAAATGCAATATAAAGCAAATCTCAAGGATATCACAAGTTTAACTCCCTAATAATTAACTCACCCCAATATTTATCAATTTGTTAAATCAATTATAGTCAATCAATCATTTCAATTAAGCTCTGCAGCAAACCCCCCTAATCAAAATACAATCAACTAAAAACAAACAACTACTACAAAGTATCATCGCCGAGGATTCGACCCGAGTGCTGCTATACACATTAGTAGAGCACCGAAACATTGACCAGTCGATAGGCGACAATCGGCCGTGCGTTTCAGCAACCCAGATAGATGCTCCGTCACCTCTCCAAGTAGCTGAATGCCCGACCTCCTGCTAAGAGAATCAGCTACTATGTTCCCCTTCCCAAGAGTATAGATTATCTCAAAGTCATAGTCCTGGAGGAACTCGAGCCATAGATGCTGTCTTAGGTTTAGGTCCTTCTATGAGAAGATGTACCTGAGACTATGGTAGTTAGAGTAAACTGTAAAGCGCTCTCCCATTAGATAGTTCCTCCACATCTTCAGGGTGAAGACCATTGCTGCTAACTCTAGGTCATGGGTAGCGTAGTTATGCTCGTGTTACATTAACTATCATGATCCATAGGAGATCACTTCCCACTTCTGCATCATGACACACCTGATCCTGGTACCTGATGCATCGAAGTAAACTACGTACACTACGCCCTCCTCTGGTAACCTCAAGATGGGTGCACGAGTCAATCTCTATCTCATCTCTAGGGAGCTCTGCAAACATCTATCTAACCACACGAAGGGTTTACCCTTCTTCTCCAAAGATGAAAGTGGTGCTGCAACTCTGGAGAAGTCTGGCACAAATCTCCGATAGTACCTAGCCAGACCTTGGAAACTCTACACCTCTGTCACGCTCCTGGGTGGATCCCAAGCTAGAACTTCCTCGATCTTCACAGGATCCACTGCAACTCTTTCCTCATAGATGACATTTCCCAAGAATTGAACCTCTCAAATCTAGAACTAACACTTAGAGAGCTTACCATAAAGCTGGTGCTCTCAGAGTGTATCCAGTACAACATGAAAGTGGTAGGTGTGCTCGTCCTCTGTATTCGTGTAAATCAATATCTCATCGATGAAGACTACAATAAATCGATTGAGAAAAGGCTGGAAGATCCTATTCATGAGACTCATGAACACTACTGGAGTATTGGTTATTCCAAAAGGCATAACCAAGAACTCATAATGGCCATACCAACACCTGAAGGCCGTCTTCTGCACATCCTCATCTCGAACTCTGACCTGATGATAGCCTGACTTGAGGTCTATCTTCAAGAACCATTGTACTCGCTTGAGCTGATTGAATAGGCCTTCAATCCTTATAAGTGGATACTTGTTCTTCACAGTCACCTATTTCAGGCAACGGTAGTCGACACACAGTCGCAAGCTCCCGTCCGCCTTCTTGGCGAACAAAATCGGGGAAGCCCAGGGTGAAAAACTGGGTCGAATAAATCCCTTGCCCTGCAAGTCCTCAAGCTGTACCCGTAGCTCTCGAAGCTCAGCAGGAGCCATCCGATATGTTGGAGTAGATATCGGGGCTATCCCGGGGTACAAGTCAATATAGAAGTCTACCTCTCTGCGAGGAGGTAGTCCTGAAACGTCGTTATGAAAAACATCTGCATACTGATCCACCACAACAGGAAAACTTGGACTCCTCACATAAACTGCTCCTATGATGAGACTAGCCAACTGATAAGTGATCGACTGTCCTCTCCTCTGTGTGAGTCCATCCTACGCTGCAAAGTCTCCCTTCTCACCAGTGAAGGTGAACCTACTCCCATCGGTGTATACACACCGCACCTTGTGCCTAATACAATCGATCTGAACATGGACCGTAGATAACCAATCCATGCCCAAGAAAACGTCGTAAGGCCTCGGCGCCGCTACAAGAAGAGCCCAGCCGAAGATCATGCCTCCCTGAGTAAGGTCACACTACCTGCACCAGTGCATAATCATCATGTCTTCCCCCATAAGAGTCTCTAGCTGTAAGGATCGAGCCAACGACTTCATCAGAATCTCTGAGCTCCAAACAAGGGCAGTGGCAATAAAAGAATGACTCGATCCTGTGTCTATAAGAACTGCAGTAAGGGTGGAGTAGACATAGATAGTACCTCGAATCATCTTAGGTGCGCCGTGGTTTTATTACTCCACTTCCTGAAGCTGAGCATGCCTATGTCTACCAGTTCCCTGTGGTCGGGGTAGACCTCCTCGTGGTGGTGGTGGTAGAGCCTCAAAGCGTCGCCCACCACCTGCTTCCCGGCCAGCTCCTCTACCTCGTTCGCCTGCTCCATGAAGACCGCCATAGTCAAACCTCTGCCTCTGCCTAGGTGGTCCTTCAACTATCTGCTTCTCCTCTACATTAAGAGTCGGGCAATTACAAGCCATGTGGCCCTGCCCTCCGCGTGTATAGAACTGTCTGCCTCTCGGATGACTGGCTCTACTGCGTGTGCCCCGCACCTCTGAACCAGTATCTTGAGGTAGTCCACCTAATGGTATGTTTTTCTTGGACCTCTGCGACATCTGTCTACTGTCGGCTGCAGAAGACTCTGCTACGTGCTGCCCTGCGGTAGGACTCGCTTCTGGTGAAGGCTTAGAAAGAAATCTCTCCACAATAAGGGCTCACTCCAGTACTCTTGCCTACGTTGGAATACTGAGGTATATCATTGATTCCTGGATCTCAAGGCTCAATCACTGGTCAAAGGTCTGGGCCCAGAAGAATGGGTCCCGTACCATGTCCGTGGAGTAGCACAAGAGATCAGTAAACCTCAATGAGTACTGGGCTACTGTCATGCTGCCCTACCGCAGCTGTAGTAACTTCTAGATGTGCCCCACACAGAGGGTGGATGGAACGAACTCCAAGTGGAAAAGGCTCTCGATGTATGACCAAAGGAGATATGCTTTGTCGTGCACCAGGAGCATCAGGATCCACCATCTACCTACTGCTGCGTGCAGGAGACTCGCTGCAAGGATAACCATGAGGTCAGTTGGTGTCCCCACTAATCTGAAAACTGGAACAACTGCCTCTAGCCAATCCTCAGCTGCCTAAGGGTCCGTCTACCCGCATAAAATGGGTGGTATCTGACACTAAAACTCTTGCAGTGAACTTAGGGGATGTGCAATCACAGATGCTGGGGCTAGTGGCATTGGTGGCTTGGCGGGTAGAGGTACCGCCGATGCCTCCGCTGTAATGGGGCCCTGCACTGAGGCCTCGTCACTCGGTGGGCTGCCGTCTCGCACAAATTTTGGAACCCTAGCTGGCTGCCGTCGTGGGTCCATCCTGAAAAGAAACAGGTGCACCACTGTTAATAAAGTATACCTAGTGATCTGACATAATGTAATCACAAATAAAACTTTTGAAACACACATGAAATCAATTTTTTCGTGGATTGAGTCGGAAATCAGAAGTCAGGGTTCTGGTGTATTGATACGTCGGCCGCCACACCAACACTGGACTCCCTGGACTGATAACCATACTCAATACCCTTAACACCATTGCTCCATATAGAAGAAATTATCAGAGTCTTGAGTTCTGCGGTAGAACTGACTCCTCTGATACCAATTTTTCACTACCCATCCTCGGGGCCCGTACCGGGACTACCCCAAGCCCGCCTTCCATAGGCCAGGGGCTGGCGACTAGCACCAAAGGCGTAAAACACGATAAATGGGAAGGCATTTACTTTATATAAATAAAGAAACATAACAGAGTACACAAGCTGAAGTAAACACTAAGTAAAATGAGTAAAAAAAGTATGTGCTGAAAAGTAAATGGGTCAGAATACAAACCCAACTGAAAGTACAATACAACTGAAAAGAATGTACATCAACAGTAAAATAAATCAGCAACCACCAAGTCATCCTCCGGATATCCCACCTAATGGGTGGGTACAGATAGTCTCCTCAGCTCCTTGGGTACATCCATCCACTTCGTGTATGTCCCGCCTGATAGTCCACCTCCAGGTACAGTCCCTCTCTACAAGCCTCAAAAACGATTAGCGTTGCCCGTCGTCTGCAACCAACACAATGTAGTGCGGGCATAACCCATGTAGAGGTGAGTATACGATACTCATTAGGGACCCCGAGACCCCAAAGGTCTCCCAGAATCCACAAAGGATAAATCACAAAGGAAGGATACAACACAAAGTATCAACCAACTCTACTTAGGTATATGCCCATAGGTATACCTTAGTCATCATTTCTAGTTCGGCTCTAACTCACAAGCCGAAGTACAACCCAGTCCACACAAGAAAACACAACCTAATCTACACAGAAAATGCAAGTCAATCATATTGATGATAATGATTGAATGTCAAGACTCATCTCACACAGGTATACTACTCACGAAGAGGGGTGGAGATGATTAGATGTAGCCTCTATATCATCTCCTCTGCCGAACCCACGTAGGATCCAAGTACAGAAGTCGTTGCTGCCGAACCCATGTAGGATCCAAGTAATGTAACCATCACTACTGAACCCACGTAGGAACCAAGTACAGTCGTCCTCAATGTCGAACCCACATAGGATCCAAGTACAGTCGTCCTCGCTGCTGAACCCACGTAGGATCCAGGTACAGTAGTCATCATCATCGTAGTTGCAGCCATCTCTAGGGTTCCCGCACACAACACACTCTATTCCGGGAGGGTCCACTCCATGATCCAAGGGGGGTCGATACATCAACTGTCAAGAAGTCAAGAGTTGATGTATCACAAATTTCCATCTTGTCAATAGGAACTCAATGCGATAGTCAGCGCATCAATCAGACGCCCAGTCTGAGAGTTATTGGATTTTTTGTCCCAGGGGCCCGGTTGGTTTTTAAGTTAAAACCAACCCGATCGTACTCCAGTTGCATCCAAACCTCATGTGGATTAAGCCAAAAGAACCGTCTCACTAAGAGGAAAACAACATGATCGACGACACGTCATTCGGACGTACGATCATTAAGTTATAACCATTTCAGCTCCAAGGGCCCGGTTGGTTTTGGGTTCAAACCAACCCGACCGTACCCAAACATTACCGAAAGCTTGAGTGTAATATACCGAAACAACTATCTCAATCAAAGTATCCCTACGCAACTGAAGGTGCATCGATCGGAGGTCCATAACCCAGGATATGGGCATTTGAACGAACCTGTTCGAAAATAGGGGTTTGGGCTCGGTTCGACCCGGCCCAATACCCCCCGGGTCGACCCGACCCGGGTCTGGGTCCAGACCATTTGGGCGTGGCGCAGCTTGACTGGTACGACCAGGACCACGACTAGGTATGGCCTGTGGCCCGGCTCGGAAGCCGGCCGTGGCTTAGCTTTCGGCCGAGCATGGTGAGTAGGGGGGGGGGGGCGTTCCCCTATTTCAGAAACGACGACCCTAAGGGGTCCGCCCAGTGTGTTGGCTGGGGGTTTCAACCCCCCCAGTTTTTCCAGAAAATGGCCGGCCATTATGGCCGGTAGGTTAAACCACCGTTTGACTCGCGGGGGTCCCGCTTCCTAGAGCACTGAGGCCCGGCCGAGCCCAACCGCCCCTACAAGAGACCGCAGCGGCCTTAGGCCGCGCCCCTCCACTACGGCCCGCTCTGGCAGCGGCCTCCTTCAGCCAAACCGGTGTGCCATGACAGCACCACGCTCCACCTCCTCGGCCTGCTCCGGCCATGGTCCACTTTGTTCGCGCGTGGTGCAATGAAACCGCACCGCCTTCGCCAAAATCATCAACGAAGATTAACAATAAAAAGGGGAGGAGGATCGACCGTGTTTGTGTGGTCTGATCTCCTCCCTTTATGACGATAAAAGGTAGTCATAATTAAATCCACAAAGATTGATATAAAACTTGATTGAAGGTAACCCCTACCTCGAAGGAAGTTCGCGGTTGTCAAGCGCCGCGGATGATAGCGTCATTCCCATCATCGTCGGTATCTCCTCCCTTGTCGCAGGGGAGGAAGAGGATGGAGAATATCAGGACCGCCAAGGCAACGTTCTTCATCGGTGTCTTGGCATTCTTCAACAAAGGTGATGATGTTCTTTGTGGGACTTAGAGTTCTCTCCCCAAAATCCTCACACAACCCAGCAGAAAAATAAAATAAGGCCTCCCCTTATTTTATTATTTTGTCAAGCATTTCAAATTTCCAAAATAAAAACACATCATTAAATTAATTAAAAAGATTCAATTAATTAGATTAGTGTGTGTTGACATTAAATTAATGTGATGAGAGAAGAAGTCACCCAATTAATGGGGAAGTTAAACCAAGTTAAGACGAGTTACACAACTTAAGAGGGGGTTTAGAAAATTTATGGAATATGAAGGGTTGGGCTAGTTTGGGCATGACCCCACCTTTATCCTCTCATGGGTAGTTACTAACTAGTGGGTCCCACACCAAATGCCACTCCTAGGATAAAACCACTTATGTTAGGAATAAAATTTGTACCACAAATTTTATTTAATTATTTATTAATCCCCAATTTTTAACAACTCCTCCTGAGAAAACGCACCTTTGATAAAGGTCCTCTTAAGAAATTACCACCGCTGCGGTTTTATTGGTGCCCTCAGATTTCGATTCCGAGCATTAGATCAAAAGATAGAAAAACCCGCTCATTCATTCATTGAACGTACCCGAGCTAAACTTCAGAAATTTATTCAGGGCACACTGGGCCTCGGAATCAGGTGTAGTCAAGAATTACGTACTCGTAAAATCCCACAAAATTTAAGAAAAACTTTCCATGAAATTTACGGGTCTTTACATAATAATTTTACAACATAAATTTCTATTATGAGGTCTTGAAAAATCTATGAATCACACTACTTTATCCTCTGTCTCAATAAACATGCAATGTAAATCATGTATATGATATGAATTCCTTTTACATTTATAGTGTTGATCTTCCCAGTTTCTATAATTTATTCCCATAGTGTGATGTTTTTTTGATCTTTATATCCATCCATTTTTATTCATTTTTCTATGATTTTATTTCTGATGCATTCAATAGGACTTGACAATATATCATCTTCCTCAATGATTCTTTACCATTTGGGCCCATTTTCACTCATTTTTTTATCCTTATATATAAAATTAAATAAAATAAAAAATTTGGGAATATTAATCAATTAATTAATAGAATTGATATATTTTATATTTAAAAATAAATGTATAAAATTGGATTTTTAGAATTTTTATGCTTTTCCATAACATAATAGTAGATAAATATTTATTTTAGGTCCATCCAGTGGAGTAATACCTGACCATCATGAGGTAATGCTTTCTCCTATGGTCATTTCAATCTGTTTATTTCTTAAAGATAAATCCATAAAACTAAAATAGTTACAAATAAATATATTTCACTTTGAAAACATTACAATCCATTTTGGACCATTCCCATGACCATTTAAGGGATTAACTCAATATTTATAGTGCCAATAGAAAATTATCTCAATCATTTGCATTCCATTTATCTCTTAACATCCACCCAATAACCTATGAGTTTTTCACAAGAAGTAAAACATTAAATCATAATAAAAATTCATGAATTAATTTTCTAAAAAAATCAGTAATTTCACACATTCAATTTAAATGTAATCTACACACCACACCATATTATAGAACGGTGTTTTAAGATTCTTACAACACTTAGTGTAAGAAAAATTATATATTGAACATGTATCAATTAATATTTAACCAAGCTCACCCATTTTCAATTCACTTCATGTGGGATATTGAATCACCAAGACTCATTAACTCCTAAAATATCATCCGTCCCACCCCTGTATTTGTTGAAAACATTCAAATGAATGCAAAATATATTTTACATTATTTAGAAACCAAATCCTCAAGTCACCCTAAGTATCAATACCTAATAAAATAAACAAGAGTCTCTTCAATTTTTCACGAATATCATCAACAATATTCTCCCCCTTTGTTAAAAAATAAAAGGAATGTAGGATAGAAATAAACAAGAAAACCTAAATGGATTTTTGTAGGGAATTTGATCCTAAAACTATTCTCATGTGATGAAATAAATACTTAGTTATAGGGTTTTCATGGTATCTAAAGCTTTATCCTTAGCTGAAACATACTCTAACAAAATCTAACTTTGTTAAACCTTATCCTTGATGAAGTGGTACTTGATGTCAATATTCTTCAACCTAAAACGCTGTACTAAATTCTTTGAAATATGGATTTAAAATTGGGTTTCACACCCAATAATCAATGGATATGAGACATTAATCCTCATTAATTTGATCTAAGAATTCATCCAAATAATTATTTATGGATTTTTATTATAAAACATTCTCATTTTTTTGAGTTAAGAGTAACATAATTTTTCTTCTCAGAGAACCACAAAAATCACAATCCTCTAATAAAAAATGAACCTCTATAAATTGATTTTATTTTTCCAAAATCTCCAGCTCAATACATATGCGTATTGATATAAATCTATAAATGTATACATTTGATACACTTAAATCTATAATAAATTGTCTCTTTGATTTGACACAAGATTAACTTCACCACTATAAGGAGTGATTCCTTAGGAATTCTTTGGAATCACAAACAAAGTATCACATTAAATATTATTTCCATTCTAAATATCATCATGTATTGAAGTATTCCAACAATAATTTAGAAATCTGTTTGATCCAAACTCATTTTTATGTGGCCCATATAAATAAATACATTTATATCATTATTTTACAGGAGTAAAAGTTCTATCTCACAAATAGTAACAAAAAATGAAGAGCCATAGGATTAATGTATTAAAATATTAGGAATATAAATAAATAATTTAGTAATAATCATCAATATTTCTTCATAACCAATAAAATCAAAACCCCCCACTAAAAAACTCGCATGTAATAGCCATATTCAAAATATGGGGGATAAAGTCCTAAGAAAAACATAATCTCAAATGCTCATTAAGGAAAAAATATAAACTAGTCATAATATATAGATTATAAATATGATAAAAATTGAATATTGGTGAAATATATGATAAAAATATCAAGAAAGAATAGGTAACAATCATAAAACATTGTTGAGCATTAAGGATTATGGAATAAGAACATAATACCAATGAATGGTTATCAAATCTTTTCTTAGAAGCATATAACAGTAATAAAAGAAGACATTAAATAAAAACATAAGAATGAAAAATATCTTTATATTATTGTGTGTTATAAATGTTTGGAATAACTTGGAAATAATCTCATTTTATAGAAGTTAAATAAGAATAAATATAGGAAAACACTGTAAGAAATATCTATCTTCCCCACCCATTATGTTGTGTCCAAATACAATTATGTACACCTTAAAAATTTTGAACCAATCCAAATATGTCCACCATTTATGTTGTAAATAATTACAAGTTTTATCATACTTAATTATGTTCTAAGATATTGAATCTTAAAAAATTCATTGGAGAGATATATAGGACCCCATCAATCCTCATCCATACATATGAGTTCCACTTAAAAATAAAATCTATTATCTTGTTCTTAAGAACCCATGAGAACAAAATAGGTTTCATAACTTTTCCAAATGTCATGAAAAAAATATATTTTCAAAAACACGATCAATTAAATAATAAAACATGATCACCCAAAACTATTATTAAAAAATATCACATATATGGTGATATTTAGAAAACTCCATTGTAGAAAAATTTCTAAATAACACTGCAAAATGATGCGATTTCGAAGTTATTTTAAATTTTTTTTCATAGATAAAGATAAAACATATTAAACCATTTTTTTCAAAATAAACAATAATAATGGATGATTTAAAAGAAATAAGTAATATTTAATAATTTTATGTCTAAAATAATAATATAATAATATCAAAAGAGAAATCTTTTTTTTTTCAAAATATCAAAATTGAATACTCTCATTGTTAAAATGATAAGTTTTTTTAAAAAAATTAATAAAGGAGAATATAAGGATCCTAATAGATAAAAAAATTGGAATTTCCAATAAAGAAATCATAAAAAAATTTTGAAGTAAAAACATAGATATTGAGACAAAATCCATTTTGAAAGGACAAGAATAATTCTTAACGAAATTAAATTTTTATGAAAAAAGAGATTCATCAAAGAATAATACATCTACATGAAGAATTATTTTCCTAGAAAAAATGTGGATAATATAGTATAACATAATCATAATGTATAATAAATCATCTCTGAAAGTTTTAGTCAAATTGGAGTGAGTATGTCTCAAGAAAAGATATGAGTTAGAAAAACACCTTACCTTGTTTTTACTTTAAATAAATAAAATATAACCTCATGTATAAAAAAAATAAATATCCTATACTTTATTATATAACTTTATTCATTTAAATTACATTTTAGATAAATAATTAATGATAATTTATTTTGAATATATTAGTTATTTATCATTAATTTTTACCATTGTGTGTTAGAAACTTTAATTATTTTTCACATTCTTTATGATGTCAATTTAGGCACCCAATATATGATATCAGGGTTTTCATTCATATATTTTATATGTAACTTTAATAAATAAATTATATTTATTTATAAATATTTTTTCTCATTCCATAAGTTTTTTAGTTATTTTGTGTGAAAATGTAAATAGTGTGAGCATATTTTGGAAATTTTAGTGTCTGAGGATGCTATTTTAATAAAAAATTAAATACATAATATAATATTTATATGAATATAATACCAATTATTATTTTATAATTAAATTATAATTTTATTGTTATTTATGTTCTCATATTCATCCATGATTGTGTATTGTAGCATTGTTCAAGTAAGTTATCTGACCTACCCAAACATGAACATACCATAATTAATGGATGATTATGTTTTTGAAGGTGGTTTATTTGGTCATAATATCATTATTATAGAATAATATTATATTATTTATATATTTTTAGTGTTTTGAAATATATTTTAAGTGATTTTATAAATAAAAAATAAATGATATGAAAAATGAGATAAGTTTTTTCTTGTAGGCGGTCTTCTGAACAACGTGTGGTTAGTGCTTTCACTTATCAATGAATGGGAGGGAGTGAAATTTAATTATAATATTTCATTTTATAATCATAAAAATATTTTATATTTATTTTTCAATTCTATCATTAAAACTAGTGAAGAGAGGCTATGGTGAAAAATGGGAGACATCTATTTACGGACGACATAGTCTGTACAAACACACGAATGGCGTTATTTTGTTTTTAAAGTGAATGGAAAGGAATAAGTAATATTTTTTACATCAATATAATAAAAATTATGTATAAAAATAATAATTATATAATTATATTAATATGGTTTGGATATGTTTTGAAAAGAAATCATAGGAGGAAAAGAATAAGGATTAGGTAACTCTAACTTTGCGACATTAAACTCTCACTTGAAAGTATTCTCAGAAATTATGATATTAGGAGACATTATGATGACCATGGGAATTAGTTAATGTATGGTACTTATTGGAGAGGTATATTGGGTAGGGTTTCAAATATATTTCAATGGGATGTGTAACTTCGAGAGGGTGGAAGTGATCCTCTATTATAAGTGAAGTAAAAGGAACTTTTGTTAACACCCATTGTTTCCCAATAATAGAATGAAACTATTCAAGGGTCAATAGTTAAAATAGTGATAAATAATTGGGTTTTCTTATATATTATGTTATAAAATCCTTAACCATTAATTTCCACACATGTTTAAAATATGTTTCAAGCCTTTTAACATTTGGTGTTTTTTTTAATTTTATTATTTTATCTTTTACCTAGGTAACCGGTTAGTAACTAAGTAATTTATATTTTTATAAAATTATAAGATAACCCATATTACCAAATTTGGGGTTTTAAACATAAATTTAATATCTATTTAACAACCAAGAATTTTCACACATATTTCAAGTCATTTACCATTAGAAGTTTTTTAAATTTTATTATTTTCATTTTTAACTAGGTAAGTAGTTTCAATAAGAAGTATTTGGTATTAAAAATATTAGATAACCAATATTAAAAAAATCAGGTGTGATAAATCTAAATTTTACATAAATTTATTTTAATTAAATTGATAAATAATATAAAATTAAATTTCAAATTATAACATTATATATATAGAAATAAATTTTTTTGTAGAAAAATGATGATTTACCCATTCTGTGTTATTTGTATTATTTAGTGTCGATTAGAAATTAAATTAATGTTAATGTAATTATATAAGTGTTTAAACATCATATTAATGTAATTATTCAAAATACATAAATTTTATTTATTATACAAAAATTATGCAATATTAATAATTTTTTAATAGAATAATTCCACTATTATCACTATAATTGACTTTTAAGTTAGTAATATTATTTTAATACCTAAATAAAAATTTTAAATTATTACATAACCTTGATATTATGATATAGAATATGGAATCCATTTTTTATATTTAATTTATATAAGTAATAAAAACTAATTTTTAATATAAGGGAATAAAAATAGTATTTAGAGTAAATTATTGCTCATGTTTCCAAAATGTTAAACATCGAATTTATAGATTCAACATAATAATATATATTTTATATAAAATTATATTAATATAATTTTAATCCATTATTGGTTTAAGATAATTTCATAAAAGTGAAATTTTTCTAAAAAATTGGTATTTAACTATTCACTAAAAATTTAATTATTTTAGAAAAAAATAAAAGTTCCCCCAATGCATAATATTAAAATGAATAATTTTAAAATTAATCCCATTTTATGGAGTTAAAATTTAAAAATTTTAAAATTTATCTTTTAAATATTGAATATGATCATAAAATAAATGTTCTTAAAAAAATCAAAATGAGAAGGTTATAAAATAGTTGTGATAACCAATTTAGTACATTAACAATTACCTGGTTATGTATTCCTAATTTATAATTGAATAACCCCTTAGAATCTTCATATAATTTCTTAGTATATGGTAATATCATGTGGTAGTTGAGTGTGGTGATTCGGCCGGAACAGATCTCGTGGAAATTTATACAAGCTTGAATTTCTCTTGTATATGATTAATATCATTCCACAAATTATTAACGTTCATATTGGTATTGGTCTAATTAAAAAACTAGTAAATCTACTTCCTTTACATTCATGTATAAATTATCTCCATAATGAATAATTCTTTCACCCATTGTGATTTCATTATTTGTTCTTCATTGATTTTATAATATGGTAACATCTTTTAATATCCATTAATTTAATAGCTATATTATAATGGTTGAATTTTATTTTATCATAGAATAGTTTATATTTTGTTCGGTTTTGATTTTATAAAAATATATTTATATAATTTGTATTGAAGGAAAATACATTGTGGAATTTTGGATTTAAAACATTCCCCATCATCAATGAAAAACATAGTCCAAAAAGAAATAACACTAGAGAGATATCTTAATTCATCCATAAAAAAATTCTTCAATAGCCCATGAAAATAAATATATAGTGAGATAAATATAAAACCTAACTTTTTGATGAATTTAATTCATAATTACTTTTACCTCACTGATCATTGACATCAAAAAAGGATTCCTCAATTTTGTGGTAAAGTCCTCAGAAATTTTCTATTTGTGTTCTGAAAATATAATTCAATCAATGTAGAAAATTTTAATGAGTGATTATTTTGTATCCCTTAAAACAATTATTAGAATCAAATTTTCCTTTCATGAATTAAACGGTCATTATGTTTTTTCTAGCTTTGAATTCGATGATCATGTAACTTTTTAACTCTATAATGTGGCTCTTTAAACTTGAAAACTCAAAAACTATCTACATCAAGGATAAGCCATTCTTATTGTTTAATACATAACTATTCTACTATATAACCATTTCTAAATTATGAATTTATGAAAATTTGATAAAATCTATAATTATTTTGATATTATATAAATAAAATTTCATATTTCCTCAAGATTTTAAAATATAAAAAAATTATCATTAATTTTGATACACTCAATTTTCAGTTATCCCGTATAAACAAGATGAGATTTGTTCCATGAAGAATCAATTTTTTCATTTAATTTATTCTTATACATTCCTATCAGATTATTATCTTTGGGTCATGAAACTAATTCCCATATTATCATTTGTATCAATTTGATTTAGCTCTGCTTCAAATTTTTCTATTTATTCCTCATGTTACAATGCTTTATCAATTCCATTTGGTTTAAATTGTGATAGAAACTTTAAGTCATTAGAATTAATCAAAATCGATCAGGTTTCGACACCATTGAAACTATCACAAAGAATGTTCTCTATATCAATGTGCTTCTTAATCCTTGTAAACTTATTTTCTCTTTTCTCATGGATTTACTCATCACTATATATTTTAAATAAACATGAGAATTTTAAAAAAATGACTTGTGTATTAAGAATAATCCCTTATTATACAACTTAATCCCCAAGAGCTTCTTGAACGACACTGTGAATATAAAATTATGTTAATATATATTTTTTATTTTCCAAAAAAACTATAAAAATTTTATCAAATTGTTTTATTATATTCTTATTATAACACTAGAAATTTCTCCCTCCAGGTTTATTCCCGCAAAATATTCCCTAATTTTATCTCTCAAAATATTTCCAAATACGTTCCTTTCATCTCTATGTATTCATGGATGCTTAATTCCTCCATGAATTTATACTTTGGATACCTTAAAAACCATATCTCATATATTATACAATATTTTATCAGAGTAAACTCTAATTAATGATATATAAAGATGTTATTGTGAATTTACTCAAATTATTTTTAGCGGATGATATGAGAGCATGGTCCTCCCATATCCACTAAAATTTAGTTCTCATACTCATCTTCTCAATTTTAAAATGGTCTATATGGGGAACTATAGTTATGTGTTATACCATGATTTTCATGATATTTCTCAAACTACTCATTCTTGTTTTCTGATCCATTTTTAATCCAAAATGTTTTAATGGAACATCTCATTTGAATTTCAGTTTAACATTAAAATTTCTTGAAAATATCATTGTCTTATGATATACTTTATGTAGTATATTCATAGTTTATATGAGTAAATTAATCAATAAAATTATTGAAGTACTTATCTTCCTTGGTTTAATTCAAACTCATCAGACCATACACATTCATGTTAGTCAACTCAACAAGTTTCATTCTCCTAAAATACACTAACTTATAACTCTTATTCACTATCATAACCTTGTAACATGTGTCAAATTAATTGAATATTTCATGATATAGTTTTAGTAGTTTCTTTATTGATTTATATTTTACTAACTTTTTGATTTTATTTCCACTGAATAATCATGTCACCCACACAATTACTAGTTCTCCTACCATGTACTCATACAAAAATTTCTTTGATTTTTGAAAATAATTAAAAACATTACCACTTTTTTTCAACCCCTTCATAATGATTGTGACATACTTAAACTTCTTTATGAAATATCTATATATATGAATGATAACATTATTCTCATTCTCCAAAATTTTGGGAAACGCTCAAGATATATTTCTTCCACCCTTACAAAAGGAGAGGAAAATTTGATTCATGTTTCTTTAAATTACTTCTAAAAAATTGAAATCCTTTTAAAATGATTGATTTGTCATTTCCAAAAGTAAAATATTCTCGATCATAATTTTGGATATCTTTTAAGATGTTTTATTGAAAATAATTTTTGATGAGAAATCACTATCATGTATCCAAGGATTATCTCCTTTTACATATTTATAGGTAAAATCAACCATCATTTATTGCTAATGAGTACTCCACCTCCTGGTATATTTGGAGTTTTTAATTTCAGTTTTTATGGTAACATTTTATGAGACTTTTTATTACTGTGCCTCATTTGATCAGAACTCTTAAAAGTTTCATTAGGATAATTACTATTATTTCTCAAATTTTCGCTGTCTTTTATTTATTGACTCAATTAGGATATAATAACATAATATTGTCTCTAACATGATTCATATGTTATATTTAAATTAGTGAGTGAAAAATTGTACATGAACACAAATTTTATGTTCTTATACACTCCACAACACCATTATCTTTATTCAAATTCAAATATCATTAGGTTATAAATTTATTATTCAAAATATTATTATTGATTTTCCTTTATAAAAAAAATATTCTCTATTTTTTCAACATTAAAATTTTTAGAATCTTCTCCCATTTACATTAGTTTTCCCTTATGATTTTTCTTGGTTTCATTATTCTTCTATACTGTATTATTTTTTGAAATTTCAGCACTGTCACATTTATTTATAATGGGTGTTTGTTCCATATTAGGTGATTTGATCACCTTTATCTCATTATTTTTAGTTATTTCACTATTTTTACTGCATTATATGGTGTCCAATTTAATATTATTTTTTACTATAAAATATTATATAAGATTATTGATAGAATTAACAAATTTATAGACTATTTTGATGAATTGAAAAACTTCATTCACAATTTTATTTAAACTCTACATTATGAAATATTCTCAACAAATTTTTAACATCCACTAACTTTTAATCATGATCTTTTACCCCATCATTATTAACAATAAAATTTTTATTGTTAATATAAAGCATTTTGTATCCTACTTCAAGGATTTCATTATGATGCCCCATAAATCATGTGAAATTTATTTATATATTATAAATGTGCATATCTTTTAATTCATTAAGAAATATTATAATTAATCATTCACATATTTAATTTCTTTATTTTCCCCCACAAGTATCTTATATTTCTTTAATATCACCATGAGATATATAATTAGATGAAAATCCTTTGATTTATTTTTATTACATATTTATTATTCACTTTTATTTTATTCTTCACAAGATTCATCATTAGTCATTTTTTATTTAGTCATAAAATCTCTAAGAACATTATTCTTTGAGTCCCCTAATTCTCTTTCAATGTTTTCATCATACTATTTGGAATCATGTTTTTAGGAAATGTTATTATTAATTATTATATTTTCCATTATTTTAAAATTTAATGATTTATATCTTGTATAATGATTGTCCATTTTGTTCTTTCTTGATGATATTTTGAATTTATAATCTTCCTCATATTCTTATTCCTTCTTAGGTAAATTTACTAAAAGTTATATAATTATTTCTTAATATAAACACTTGAACAATGTTTGGAAACTATATTTACATTAAACTCACATTATTTATCTAAAAATACATGATATTAATTCATCAAAATCTAAGGAATCATATTTTGAATTAGTTTTTTATTCATGTGAATTTTTTGTTTTATAATGATTCTATCCTTTTAATGCTTTAAATGAGTTCACATTCTCAAATTTTCTTTTTATCCTTTAGGATGGAACTCTACTAATCTTATATTTTACCAGAAAATTATTGAGATTGTTAGTAGTCCAATTATAAAATTATTAATTCTCAAGGGAAGAAATATTTACATTAAATTTCTCAGTTTTTACTCTAGTGGATTCCGTAAGAACTTCTTTCTAGCTTCAAATTAATCTTACAATTTGGTTCACCTGAATGAAGAATTCGTCCATTCACTCACATTCTCACATATTGAAATCCATAAATTAATTATGATAGGGTTTTTTACCAATAAACCTTAACTATTTTTCTCCTTCATGTATTTTAGGGAGTTTATTATAGATTTTATTCTTTGTATTTAATCCCATATCTAATGTAAACTTCTTCTCTAGAGGGATGCAATAAATTCATTGAACATTATCCCATTAATTTGTATGAGATGAAAAATATTTTAGAAGTTCATGAATATTATTTTACTTTAATCTTAAATTATATTTTTCCATGTATATTTTTAAAGAATATATTTTCCTCAATATTTTGGGAATTTTAGTTTTCACAAAGTGATTTACAATATAGAATGGTCACTTACCTTAAGAATGTTTTTTAATATTTTTAAAAGTATTTATATTGATGAAAAAAATTATTGGTTTTTAATGATTATAAATTATATATATATATATATCATCTTTATATATACCAATATTACTATCCCTTTCCTTTTATGGGGTATTGCATTCTTTATACACATTGCTCAAATGCTTTCACAATGAATTTTCCATTTATTATGATATGAATAATGATTCTATAACCCATTTCATTCAATGGGAAATTTATATGTCTATAAATTATGATTGATTTCCTTTTTTATCACACATAAATCATGATAATGTTATGATTGGGGTTCCCAGATATGTGTTGGGTGAGCCCGATATAGATTATATGATGAGTGCACCCAGATATCACTCCAATGAATTGGGTACTATTATTGTCTCATAATACAAAATGTTTGGGATTAGGGAGTAAACCTAATATATTATAAGACTTTTTACACCATGTGGTATTGTCTAGGTAGTTATCTTTGACACATGTTTATGTCATGTTATACATTTCTTCTACATTTACAATGTTATCATGATCTTATTATACCATGTTATTTTTATTACGATTCTATGTGATTACTCATGTTCCTCATCCTTTATTATGTTATGATATATTTATGACTAAAAATTTATATTTCATTATCAGTTTTACACCCTCACTATGCTTCGTAGATCACCCATTTTTTATGTGTATTCCCTATGATATGCTATACTATTTTAGGAGCTCAAATGTATTAATGAGATTACTATAGAAAAGGAAATAATAATAATAACAATTACATGTTTTAGTTTCCTTTGATTGGTTATGATTTTATTATTCAAAATACACTAGGCCTCATGATGTATGGGTAATAATTAATGGATGTTTATTTTAAAAATCATGTAATAAAATGTGTTAAAGTCATTTTTCTCTATTGTTGGCATAAAAGGAAATGTTCAGTTAATATTTGGATACTAGTATGATAAAACACTAGTGGTAACCCTAGGGATAAGCCTACGGATGATAGTATGTATAGAAAAATATCATGGAATCTAGGTGAATTATAGATCATGTGGTTTTTGAGAAATTACATCCGTATCTTGATACTTCAAGGAGACATGGTTATGACATAGATATACCTAAGGGTAATAAATATAAAAAATTCATGTTTTTATTGACATGAATGTTATGTGGAACACAAAAAAGGCCCTAACCGAACCCCTTGATTGTCACTATTGAGAGATATGTTTTTTAAATTAACTTACTCTTAACAAACCATTATGATGGATTTGAATAAACTGTTTAGTTAGAACACCTAATAGGAACTATTAACAAGGATAACAGAAATATAAACATAAAGAATCATATGTTAGGATATTATTATATTTGAAAATTCATTTATTCTATGTTTATAAGTTTCCCTTTATTATATTAATTCATTCACATATGGTTTCCTTTAATAATTTTAGTAAATGAAGGGAAATATGTGAAATAATGATGATATACAATTTAATGGGAAGTGTAAGGATTTACCTAATGAGATTTCTCACATAATAGGAATCATATTAAGGCATCTTATAAATATTTCAAATGATATATATTGAATTAAAAATAATAAATAGAACATATTTGAATTTCCCAACACATCAATAAAGATAAGGATATTATCTCATGGATGTTCATGTGTTAAAGATGATAATGAAAAGAAGTTTTAGTTGCATAAATGGCATGAATATGGTAAGAATAACCTATAATAATATCTAAAATGGTGGGAAAGATGTTTTATATGTGGAATTAAATGTAATAGGGAATGAAATTTCCCTATAATTTGATGTATTATTTGTTGGGAACATTGGTATTATATGAGTAAACTCTTTAAAATAAGGTTCAACCCCAATAATAAGAAAAGAATTATGTTATATGAATCATTTAGGTGAAAGTAACTATATATGAGGTTTCTAAAACTATTTTTTATAAATTTTTGTTTATCAATGGTATTCTATTTACATGAATCCTGAAACTTCTAAAGATAATTATGTAGTAGTTTTCTTTATATATTTCAAAGAATATGTTGAATGGTACTAAGGACATAGAAAGTTTATTTAATGGTAAGGGGATACTATATTGAGAAACAAATAATTGAATAAAATATAATCTTGGATATATGAATAATGGAAATTAAATTATATTTAATTAAAATTAGTTTATTTTTTGGAAAAAATGATTTATATAGAAAACCTCAGTGTTTAAAAATGTTGTTTGATAAACAATGTATATTTTAAAATGTTCATCATATTCTAGAGAATGTTATAGGATCATAGTTAATTAGGAATATGATCATCACATAATTGTTTCTATAGTGTTAGAAAAAGTGAAATTTGTAAGCTAGGTGACATACAATCACATCTAGAAAGCACACAAGGCATGAACCCATAATCAAAGGGTTACAAGGGTGAAACAACTACTAGTGGCCCACATGATGTACTAGTTAGTATAGTTTTTTTACTTAAAAAAATTTGGTGGATATATATTAATTATATTTTGGGTAAAATATAATAGGATGAAATATTTTAAAAATTTTATGATTTAATTTGATTAATTATATTTTTGGAAGCATTTTTAGGCTTATATATATAACACCTATGTTAAAAAGTTAAAATTATTTTGAAAGAATGATATTATTTTTTTGGAGATATATAATGATGGGTATTACATAACCTCTGAGGTTGAAAACTTTTTTTATGTTGATATTATTAATGTTATTTGGGATATTGGGTTATTTATTTTGGGAATGATCTTTGTTAAACCATTGGTTTTATAGTTGAATTTTGGAGACTAATATATTAAAATTAATTTTGGGAATTATATTACCTTTTTATTACCATTTTATTTTAAATAATATAGGAGGAATTATTTTTACTCTTTTAAGGATTTTTGATCTGTTAAAAGTTAATTTTATTATTTCATGCAAACAATCATATTCAGTATTAATTCTATAGATTAAGACCTGAAGTGGAATGTTATTATAATCAAACCAAAGGTTGAAATTGTGTTTATAAAAAAAAAATATCAAGTAAGTATATTTTTTAGTTTTCTCTATCTTGATCGTAATAGAATCTCCCAAATATAGGAAAATATCTTGATACAAAAATGTTATCCTACTATATTCATAACCAATAAGTCAATAGTATTTTAACACATTAAAGATTTATGGTTTTGTGGTCGTTAACTTTGTATTGATGATTCACTTACTTGTGATAAGTGACCTCTATCCATATCCATAATTATGTAAACTTTTATTCAATATCCACATATTCACATCCCACCTATGTTCTCCAACTTGGGACCCTAGTAATGTTTTATTCTATATGACCTTAGTATTTCCCTTTCCCTATTTTTAAGTGGATGTTTTATGAAAACATTTTGTGATATGGGTTTTCTACAATGGTATTTTCGAATATCAACCCATTGATTATAGATAAAATGTTCAAATTACAAGGAATAAATTAATTTTAGTGGGTTATACTATAACACACCAATATTTCAAAATAAAACTATTCTGGATAGTATATTCAACAAGCAACACTGAGTTTAAACTCAACATCACATATTATTAAAATATTATTATTAAAATATGATCATTTTAAACTATCCATTAAATTGGTTGGTATAAATAGTATTAACTATATTTTGAAATGTATATAATATTCATACTAAATATATGTTTATTTAAAAATTCTAATTAAATATTCCAATAATTTTTAGAAGTTATTTTATTTATCAAAAATATGTTTACATAAGAAATGATTAATACTAGAAAACGATTTAATTATTTTTATTTTAAATTTTAGTAAATTTATTTGATAAAATGGAATTAATTTTATAAATATAAATATTGACATTAACATAGGGTGATATTTCGTGTTTTTTTTGAAAATATTGTCTTTCAAATGAATAATGAAAGTACTTATGTTTTGTAAAATTGTCATTTCCCTTAAATAAATTAATTAAATTTAAAGAATAATTATGTTTTTAATATAATTTTATGCATCATAATTATTATTTAGTTATATTTAATCCACTTAATTACAATTGAATCATCTTTATATTGTAATTTTGTAAAAGTTTATTTTTGAATTTCAGAATGAGTTTTTTCTTCTTCTCAAAACTATTTTAAAGTGAGAAATGTTTATACATTAAAATAAATTAAATTAATACATTATAGGGGATTAATTAAATTATATTTATATTATATATGTCTTTAAATATTAATTTTTATTTGTATACTGATAATTACTAGTAATATCGTTAATATAAAATAATATCTTTTCTTGAAAAATACACTTCTTGAAAAAGCATTTTTTCATCACATTCACAGGTTTAATTTTTCATTAAATTATTCCACTTATATGAATTTAATTTGCTAAAATGGATTAAATATTTTGGAATCAAAAAAATATTTATTGTAAAATAAGTTCAACTTAATTTAGTCATAATGAATAGTGAAAACATTAAAATATTTTACTATTGTTAATCGGAGTCTTAAACTAAAAAGATAAGGATTAAAATGACCCAAAAACATTTCATAAATATATTATATATCAATAAATTGACCATATAATGTATAATTATTAATAATTGGATTTTGTTTAGCCCTTTGGAATGAGAGAAATGTCGATGAAATTCTTTCTTTTCGAAAATTCCAAGTGTGTCCTCTCCCCCACTTATAATGAGTAGCCCACTATCCTCTCCTCTTTACACATAAAAAACACATTGGTTCAGAAATTACTTGAAAATATCACATAAATACTACCCTTGAAATATCCTACAATTTTATTTTTGATCAGAAAACTAATCTAGGAAGGATTTTTTGAAAACCTGAAGAAGTTGTCCAAAGAAGAGGTAACATCCTTAACCGAGCATTTAAATCAATTTCTTCTTAAACCCCATTAATATTTTATTAATATAGGATAACATATTAACCTAAATTTATTACACATAATGATATTTATTAATGTTAAGGGAATTCCTTACCACTATCTCCTCCTATCTCCAATGAGAAATGAAATTGTTGATTGTGTGTTTGGTGCACTACCACCTCATGAAGCGACGTACTTAATTTTCCATCATTGATTCTCAAGGATGGATATAAAGATTAATTTTATATTTATATATATTATATTTATGATATAACTACAATTATGAAAATATAATATCAAATATTCTTATTACTTTCCATTCTTTAGAGAATACGATAATGTCGCCTATGTGTAGAGTAGACTGCTGCCTCATGAAGAGACGTGATTCATTTTTCACATAATATTTACATGTAGGGTGATAAGGATTATTCTAATTTCAATATATCATAATAATTAAATATATAACACTCTTTAAAATTTATATTATATATAATTTCTTACATTAAAATCATCTGAAAATTATGACATCGTTTGGTTTATAGTGGAATACTCCCTCAGAAAGCAATTTGAGGAATTTTTTAAATTTTATTACTAAAACATCACATTTATGGTATAGTTAATGGTATTTAAAGAAATAATATGTTATTTATGATATATTGATCATCCTGTAATGGTAAAGTTACACATATATTCTTTCTATCATGATAGTCGAAAAATAGAAATGTTACTCATGCGTATGTTGATTTGTTGAAATTGTGTTAACATTTTGGATTCCATTAGTTAATTATTAGTCATGTTTTATTAGATAATTTAATAATTATATTTTTATTTTTTTAGAGAATAGGTATGTAATGATCCAAAGGAAAAATCTATCAAAATTATACAAAAAAAGTATTTACACGTCGTGAAACACATACACGACATATATGAATTATTCACAGCATGTCACCAGTAGTGAAGTAAAATTCATGAGAAGTTTTCATGTGATTAAATATATACCTGAAATTAATATCTAAATAAAATAATGTAACACTTTAATGACTCTTTCTAACCAATGTTCATGTTATGAGAAGATACATGTCATGAGTTTCCATTACACATCGTGAAATAAGTCGCATATCGAAATCCCAAAGATTCAGACTGAGATTGGTGCTTGATCCAAAAAATATGGAGTAAAAATTGGTTTGAGATTACATGAAATGAGTGGTTTAAACTTCATTGAAATTATCCACTATTTATTTCTAGAAGCACGTAAAAACACTCATTAATTTTCTTGAGGCATATTTTCTCGCATTCCCTCTCATTTCCCCCTTCAGTTCTCTCCCAACTCAACATAAAACAATTAATTTTATCATTTTGATTAAATACAAGTTTTTTTATTTATCTTAAAGTGTTATTCATCTCTTTCTTCATCATTTACCATACCAACATTCATTTTAAACTTCCATTTCTACTCGAAAGTGGATACGTACCACATCATTCTTGTTTACTAATTCATGTAAGTGTTTGTTTGGTTTATTACTCATTTTTATTATGAATTAATTAATTGTAAATCTATCAACTAAAAACTATATTTCTTAAATTGATTCGTTAATATTCTATGAATTCCTTCCATTGTTTCTTTGATTTCATTTATTACTATCATGAGCAGCTAAACAACTTAGGTATGGGGTTGAGAGTAAGGGTTGTTTGGTACTTAATGAATCTATAAACAGAACCACGGTATCCCTAAGGATAGTAATGACATTAAAAAATAATTTTTTATTCAATTATTTTATACAACATACAACATGGGTTGTTTAAATGAATGAAACTGCCTAATTGAAGCAGAGAAGACTATGGCCATTACCTAGTGATAATTTATTCTATAGAGGCTAGGTTTAAGGAATCTTGGTTATTAGATAAATTAAGGAAAAGGAATAGTTGAATATTTTATAAATCTATATTTTTTACCTTAAAAAACTACTAATCCATGCACCACTCCACATCCTATGCCTTATGACTATCCCAAGTTTGGAAAATGTTATCCTTTTCACCTAAAACTTGAAATTGACCATGATACCTATATTATTAATAAACCATAAACCAAAATCAATAGAATTAATTAAATCCAAAACCCAAATAAAGATTTTGTGGAATACAACATAAAGGGTTCTAATTCACTGGCTTCTTTTCTTCCTCTCTTTCCCTTTGGGTTAAACTCCCCACTACTACTATAATATGTCAATATAGCATGTGTGTTTTGGGTTAAAAATAAATTATAAACTGACAAAATACAGTGTTAATTCAATGATTCATGTGGTCTTGAAAAAGTTTGGTGTCGTTTATGGGGACATTTTTATGCTTAGGCATAATAACATTCAACATGAACCTCAGATTACCTCACTCATACCCCATTCCCTTTCCATTCTTTATTATTTATTTCAAATTCCACTTCAACCTTCTTCCTACCAACCTAGTGCATTCATTAGGGACCCCTAACATTTTAAAGGATCCTTAATACGCTTCAAACACATAACACCATTCTTTCAAATGAAAGGAAAATTTCTGCATGACACTTTCCAAGTATGAAATACCATAAAAATATTGTGGGTCCCAACCCACCGATCATAAGATATGTGCCACAAGAACTACAGGGAGATCTTCCCCTACAACATGAGAAGACCATCATGGATTATTAATTTCCATATCTTAAGGGTGTCATAACAAGTATTGTGAACCATATTATATAGGTGCACACCTTTTTAATAATACATGAACTTAATAGCATGATCCATAAACTAGGCCAATTTATTAGATTACATAGTGGAGATCCTCAGAAGTACATCTCTAACTTCCTTGAAGCATGCCAGACAATTCATAACTATAGAGTGTCCTATGATGTAATTATATTTTGAGTGTTTCCATTTTTATTGCATGATAGAGACAAAGAATAGATAAAGAGACAATATCCCAAGTAAATTACGACCTGAGATGAATTAATTATGAAATTACTAGATAAATACTTTTCCATAGGATGAAACTAGAAACTATGTAATGAAATTAACAATTTCAATCAAGAAGACAAATATTCTTCCCAGGAGGCCTTTGATCACTTTAAAGAACATACTAGGAAGTTATCACATCATGTACTTGATGTGTGTTTTCAATAACAATCCTTTTACCAAGGTCTCTAACTCCTACCTACATAGTAATAGATGATACCACCAATGGTGGTCTAATGTCGAATGCACATAAAGTTGTCTGAGAACATCTAGACGAGGTATTAGATAATAATAGTTTATGGAAAATTTTTCAGAGACCACCTATATATGGAATCTAAAAAGTTGAAGAAAAAACCCATCTAGCTGTACAATTTGAGGAACTGACTAAGAAGTTAGAATCCTTTCAACCGTATGCTGCACCACCACCCCTCTGAATCCTGTTATGACCATTCAATATAAATAAATTTGTGTTTGAAAAAACCTATATCAAGAGTGTAGGTTAAGATTTGGTGAAACAAAATCCATTATTATAATTTTTCTAATCCCAATTACCAAATCCAACAATACCAGTAAACAAAATAGTTCTATCTGGAGATACTGAATCAAAATATTCCACTAAATAAGAAAGATTACTATATATAGAGAAGTGTACAAGAACACCACAAGAACCAAGGACCACCTGGATATCCACATATGAATCCTATTCCTAGACCACCTCAACCAGTACCCCAACAACCCTTTCCTCATAGAGGCCAACAATAATTTCAATAGGCTTTGTAAAGACCACAACAACTGGTTACAGACCTTCAATAAAATTTGGATAACTATATTACAAATTTTTTTCAAAAGTATGATCATAGGATGAAAACACACAAAAAAGAAATGAAAAATCTAAGGGAGACCCTCCAAAACCTTGATCACTAATTGTATCAAATATCAAAGACCTTATTTGATAGATTTCCAGGTAAGATTCTTGGAAATACCGAGACACACCCAAAGGAATATTCAATTTTAGTCGTCTTTAGGTTTAGAAAAGTGATAGATTTTTAGTAAACCTACAGATGGGAATAATAGAAGTCTAAGGAACCCATGAAACCTATAAATTTCATTGATGAGTTTGATAAAGAAATAGGGAATAGAATTGATTAAGAGAACCCTCTAGAATTAACACCTCTTATTAAATCTACAATACAAGTAGAACCAAAAGTGGATACCTACATTTCACCACCATCTTATAGAAATCCTCTCCCCTTCCTAGAAACACAATGGAAAGGTAAAATCAATGGGAAATATAAACTTTTTTTAGTAATGTTCAAGAAATCACATATCAACATCCCATATTCTAAAGTTCTTTCCCAAATGTATACCTATGTGAAATTCCTAAATTAAATACAATATTGTAGGAGGGAAATGGAATATATGTGAGTCATTTCCCTAAATAAATAGTGATCTACCATGTTTTAATATAAAATTCTTCAAAAAATGGGAGATCTTGGGAGTTTCTCAATTCTGTGCACCATAGTTGAAGGAAAATTTGGAAGATCCCAATGCAAATTAGGATCCAACATTAACCACATTTCAATGTTTTAAATCCTCAAGCTAGGAATTTAAGAATTAAAGAAAACTAGAGATGAAATCAAATTAGATAGCTGATTAGAAGAGTTTCTTTGAGGACATCTCAAGGGTGTTCTTGTCAAATTTGAAAAATTCATTTTCCCAGTAGAATTAATAATTTGTGGTAATGAAGAAGAAGGATTTGTTCAGATTATCCAAGGAAGGCCATTCATAGAAACTGGGAAGGAACTAATTGACGTGAATAAGTGGATAATTATATTCATAGTAGGTGATGAACAAGTTTTGTTCAACCTAAAAAAATCTAAAAAAATAGATGACTCTTTTTGATGCTAAACTATCTTTCTCAGTGAAGAGAAGAATTAATACATGAACATCTTGGATGATAGTGATTAACATTATCCTACTGAAACGGAGTAGCATGGAATATGAAAAAAACTAAACAACACCTATTATGAGGGATAATATCTAACCTTTATTACCATTTTTTCATCTAGTCACTAACACTGTAGTTGAAACCTCTCCCAAGAACACTCAAGAATTAATTTCTAGATACTATAACTTCACCACTTGTCATAATCAACTTAGAACTGGAACATCCATAGGAGGAAAATTTTATTGAAGTCTTACAAAGACATAAGAGGTCAATTTCCTAGAGAGTAACAGACATCAAAGGGATCAGAACAACAAAATGAACTCATGAGATTTTATTAGAAGAAGATTTGAAACAAAAATGCCAGCCCCAGAGGAGACTAACCCCACCAATAAAGGAGGTAGTTAATAAAGATGTTTTGAAACTCCTAGAAGATGGATTTTTTTATCTCGAATAGTTAGTGGGTGAGTCCATAATAAATATTTCCAATGAAATTAGTCTTCACAGTTATAAAGAATGATGAAGATGAATTGATCTCGACTCGCACCATCATTGGATGGAAACTAGGTGTAGATTATAAAAAATTAAATACAGTAACATGAAAATATCACTTTAATTTGATTTTAATGGATAAAATTATAGGGAGACTAATAGGGCATGAATTATACAATTTTATGGATGGATATTAATGATACAATTAGATTTTAGTTGACCCATATGATTACTCAGAAACTAAATTAACATGTCTATTTGGTACCTTTTCCAACAGACGCATCTCATTCGGTATGTGAAATGCACCATATAACTTTAAAAGGTGCATGATGAATATATTCCATGACATGGTGGAGTACTTATTGGAAATCTTTATGGAATATTTTTCATTTTATGGATGATATTTCATTGTAAGTAATTTGGAAATATTTTTTAATGCTAAGAAGAGAATTGTTTAGATTTAAACTAATGAAAATGAAATTTTGTAATCCAAGGAGGAATAGTACTAAGAAAAATATATCCAAATATGAAATGGAAGATGATCTCACGAATATCAAGGTGATCAATGATTTACTTAAGCCCTCAATTATTAAAGGCATACGGATCTTTTTGGGATTTACATGATTCTACCATTTCATTGTGGAAAATTTTGAAAAATTCTCCCACCCTTTCACGCACATTTTATCAAATTAAATTAATTTATAATTCACTAAAGAGTGTCAATGATAATTCAGCATTTTAAATTAAAACTTAGTGGCCCCTACTGTTTTCATTTCACCAGACTAGGAAAAAACATCATGTTAACGTGCAATGCATGGGACTCTGCTATAGGAGTTGTATTATGATAGTGGTCCAGCCACACATTTTGTCCCATATAATATTCTAGTAACACCATGAATGATGATCATGTCAAATACAAAACTACATAGAAGGGAATTTTAGTAGTTGTCTATGATTTTAAGAAGTTTCACACATACCTATTTTTTTTAATGTGATCGTTAACATTGTTCAGGCTACCCTAAAATATTTGATTAGTAAAAGGATACCATACCAATAATTAAATAATGGATCATATTTCTAAAATAATTTTTCATTTTCATAAAATACATAGATGGTAAAAAGAATGGTGTTTCTAATCATCTATCCCGACTCCCATTGCCCATCATTAATGACAATGATAATTTGGAAATAAAGGTTGAATTACCTAATGAAAATCTTTTCAACATAAACATAAAATAAAACTTGTTGTTTTCTAACATATAAAAATATGTATACATGGGATCCCTTTACCCATACCTATCGTAACAGAAAATGATGCAATTTTTAGTTGTAGCTTCATACTACTACTGGGATCAACTACTACTTTTTAATAACTATGTTAATGGATTAATGTGGCACAACATCCCATAGGATGAGATTTATTTGTTTAATCATGTGTCAAAAATCACAATTTAGAGAGAGTAATTGAACTGAACAAATAGTTTTAGAAATCCAATAGATTGGAATCTTTAATCCCCCCTTAACTAAATGTAAGAAACTTCTGCCAGATATTTGATCGGTCCCAATGGTCAGGCACCATTAGAAAGATAAAAGAAATTCCCCAAAACCTGATCATGGATGTAGAAATGTTAGATACCTGGGGGATAGATTTTATGGGTCCATTTCCAAAATCATAAGTAAAATTATATATCATTGTTGGAATTGACTACATCTTGAAATTGGTAGAAGGGGAAGCTACAATTCATGACACAAAAAAAGTAGTCACAAAATTTTTGTGGAAATGAATATTTACCATTTTTGAAATCTCCTGATTACTAAAAATTTAAATTGTAAATAACATTACCAATAATGATATCAAAATACTACATGAAAATTATGAAATATTATATTACAAAGTACCTCTCTACCATGCACAAACAAGTGGGAACGTTTATTTTTTAAAAAGATAAATAAAAAAATACTAGAAAATATTGTAGACACAAATAAAAAGTATGGAGACTAAATCTAGATTATTAAATCTAGGCATACCAAACTACATAAAAAACACTTATCCAAACCACCCATTCTGATAAGTTTACAACAAGACATTCTATTTGTCTACAGAACTAGAGCATCGCTCATTTTGGGAAATAAAAAAGTTAAATATGGATTCTCAAAAAGCTAGGGAAGTTTTTATGATTAAATTGGATGAAAATGAAGATATAATAAATAATATATATGATAATTCCAAGATTTATGATGAAAATACAAAGAAGGGGAATGATTAATGAAAAACACAAAAAATCGTCACACTAGGGAATAAATTCTTGTTTCAATTGTAGATTGAATCAATTCTCTGGAAATCTCAAATATATATGGTTAAAAACCTTCATGGATATACAATTATTCACATATGTGACCATGAGATTCAGAAAGCAAGATAACCACCCTTAAAATTAAATGAGAAAATATTAAATACATATCAGGAACAATTCCACGAGGGGTTTTCCATCACTTAGAGATTCATATAAGAACCAATGAGTCAATATCTCAATGTTAAAAGAATATATATCTAGGTGGTAACCCATTATAGGTAAACATATGGTATAATATGTTATATTATACTTTAGTAAATCCATTAGAATGATAAAATAAAACACAAGTCTAGGAACACAAATCGAAAAACATGAAAATTCAAACATCATGTAATTCAATACATGATGATTGTAGTTCACAACTCAATTTTTTTTAATTTAGAGTTATATATCATTTAATATTACATGATTTTATATTAAATGACAATTAAAATTCATGATACTAGGGATCATGATGAATAACCTCAGTCCCCTCTTCTAATGATCTCCCTCCTAGGTGACCCCCCTTCAGCTGATCTATCTCCCTCACCTCAAAATCACCATAAATAACTCCTCCCCCTCTTCATATTCATCCCTCCTATCCTCTCCATAATACCTTATCTTACACACCCAAAAAGGAAAGCACAAAGACCATGTAGACTCTTCTTATATATATTGAACCTAAACGTGAATATCCACCTCTAGTTAAGTGTTGAAGGGTTACCATGCCTTCATCACCACACATCTTCTTACTATAGCTCTGTTTTACCCTCTATAACCCCATAAACCACATAAGACTCACACTAAACATCTAGAAAATCACAATATTCTACTAACCCTCATCTTCACCCCATCCCACCCTTGTCCAACACCAAATACTTGGATTACCTGGTCTGTTTGAAGCTGAAGCCCATACAGAGAAATTAAATGTTAGATATGGTCATCCTTATAAGCCTTCACATCATCCAGGATGTCCTTCAACTCCTAGAATATTTTCAAATCACCCCCATCTAAAATGTTTAAGAGGAGACTTTCATGGAGTTGTTTCTGCAGTTCTTAGAAACTTTTGATCTTGATATCGATAGCATCCATTTATATCAAATCGACATTCCACATGAGATCTCCTTAAATGAGCTTGGAATCAAGTTTATTCTTTATTATTAAGAATTCATCACCTAGTAGGTATTTTAAACTCTATATCTCATGATGAGAAAGACGGATGCCACCCAACTCTGGAGGATGATTTCTTGGGACCCTCAGATCATCAACGAACCTTGGATTTAAAAATCAGTTTAGCTTTGAGGTCCTATGCTCTAAATTATTAATTGGGAATTGAATCATTCCTCGTTTTCATGCAAAAAGGTTCATAGGGGTGTGAGATAGATTGAAATCCTCATCCTAACCACTTCCAAGGGTGGGCCTTTCATCATCATGGAATCTCAGTTCACATTGTACTTTAAAGCCCATGCACAATGCACATAAGGCATGCTGATGGGTGGGTCCTTCGTTAATAATATTGTCTAAAATATTGGATTTTTTATGTCTCTCTTCCCATAAACCTTCTCCAACCGGTGGAGTTGATCTAGTTCCTTCTGATTCGAATGATGAATCAGTTGAAGAACGATGATGACATCTATCGATGGGAACTAAGATTCATTGAAGGTTCCGACAAGGTTCCCAAAGACCATTTTTTTGACACAACACATCTTTTAGCCTCTTATGATCTATCCACCACCCATTACCCCTCAAGAGCAACCCATACCTCTACTACCACATTTACCACTCCAATTCCTACCACTCTTCACACCCATTTGACTTCCCCACCCACCACTACATTACAGAAAACATCTCCCACCCCACCCTGCCCTTTTGACCTCTGGATTTATCACTAGTTTATATTGGGAAGACATCATAACATATTCTTCCACATGACCATCCATTTCATTCAATCCTCATGATATAAAATCTCTCCCTCCTCCCATCCAATATGACCCCTCACCCTCAGCACCAGTGAGACCATCATCCTCCACCATTCCTACACCAGCCGCCACCCTATCCAACCTACCATCCAAGGTAATAGACCACTACCCAATAGGAGTTTGGTAAGAGAAAGCCTAGTGAGGAATAAAACTTACACCACTGACATCTCTTGAGGTACCATTCATCAATCCTACTACCAAATAAAATACAATTTTAGGTATAACACCTCACCTCCACCATCATCGAAGATATATTATATCACCATGAAAAACACTGTAGCTATTGATCCACCACCCCCTGAATCCATTATAGATTTTTATTAGGTGGGTAAATTGGAGGATCCCACTATTTTGGAGTGTAATATAGATGACCAGATCAAATATTTTTATAATTCATAGTCTCCCAGTCACCTCCCCCATTATTGTACTCTACTTTGGTGATCAGTTTTTGTACTTCTTGTATCCCATTACTCATTGATGTATCATTTATCTTATTATATACATGGGATACATATTTTTCCTCACTATTTCTTATCATATTTTTTATGTCATTACTATTTTTATTTATCAATTTTTATCTCTTCTTCGTCTTCCATTGTCATCAATGCACCTATTCCATCACCATCATCCCTCATACTTCGGGTGACTCAGCATCTGGCTATTATTGAGTGCTAGCTTGAGGAGCAGTCATTAGTGATCTATTCTTAAGACTTTTCCCCAACATGATGACAATATATAATTTTATTAGTACATGATATTCATGCTTGGTATGATTTAGAGGTGATTAAACCCACCAAACATCCACGTGATCTTGATGACACAACCACAAGTTCTTATAGGAGTTAGAAGACTTATGAGTAGATAGAGGACTCTGGTTGATTAATTTTTTCATCTGTCTAGATAATGATTTTTTTGGGGAGTTAACCCATATTTTATTTATTTTATTTAGTTTTATTCTTGTAATTAGGATATTTTTTTTCTTTTTAGTACGATTATTTGTCGTAGGACATTACAAAGATGCATTATACCCACATATTTTCATATATTTGAGCTAATTTTCATTTCTATTCACATCGTGCACCTACCTATTTCATTTATATCCATATATAAAAATCCTAGGGACTAAGGTATTTTATAGTAAGTGATTTTTCTTTTTAATACATTATGTAGGTAGACAAAATTTGAAATCAAGATCCACCAAGTTTTCTGAGGGAATAGACTCATATAGGGAGCTCTCGATTCCCTAATCCATTTTCCAAATTTCTATTTAGTTTTTTCTGTGCTATATTAGTTACATATCTACCGTGATTATTTCCAAGATAGTGCATAAAATATCTCATTGTAAGAGTGGGGTATTTTTATATGCACTTTACTATTGATACACTTGTATTATTTCTTGATTTTATATATGTAGGATATATTTTTCATTAAAATCATGATTTGTACCTAAAAAATTTGTATACCCATTTAAATAAAATACAATTATAAGTTGGAAATCATGGAAATAAATGTTTTTATTTTACTTATATTTTTATAATGATTATAAAGTTTAGTAATTTAGTTCAAAATTCAAAAAAATTGAAATGAATTTGGATTGAATTATTACTTGATTTTTATACCCTAACTAATTAAACTTTTTTGATTACGTACTATCATTCCTGAGAGGATTATAAAATCATAATTTTATATTATTTTATGAGAATATTTTTTGAGTGAAAATTGGGGAATGTAAACCTATAAAAACTCTCATTGATATCATATTAAGCATATTAACGATCAATTTTTTTTAATATGATTGAGGGAATCCTTTTTTAAAATCTTTTTCCTAAAACCCAAATTTTTTTATTTTTTAGCTGGTAGTATCCATCAATGACCTTTTAGGATGAAAACATTCCACGATGATTTTCCCTCCCTACCTTACTCTTGGTATTATTTATGATTATCGTTTGAACAAGTGTAGGGGATTTTTCAGCCGATGGACATGGTATGTAATGATTAAAACGATGTATTATGGTACTTTTCAAGATATATTTTATTTAATCCATGTTTATTTTCAGAATTTTATAGTTACCCTATTCCAAAAAAATAAAATAAAAAGAAAAATTCGTTTGGGTAGTGTATTATGAAGGTAAAAAACCACCATTTCCATACTAATGAACTCTTTAAGGGATCATATGTGGTTATGGGATGGATGTGATATCTACACTAAACATAAAATTCAAAAAATAAATAGAAATAAATGAAAAATAAAAAAATAATGTACATTTTGGATACATAATTGATATACTCGTGGATATACTAGAGCTATTTGTAGATTCTACATTATTTGATCTTGTCGAAGACACTTCGTTGAAATGATCACATTTATCATGCATTATACTTTAGTGATTACACTTCTTCTAAGATTGATATTCACTTTCTATACACTTACCCTCAAAATTAGAGTCATTTGACCCATTTTTGATTAATTCCCCCTGATTAATTTTTTATTTTCCTTTATGAAATAGAAATCATAAAACCAATGAATGACCATGGTTAGGAACATATATTTAGGGTATGAGAATAAATATAGTTACCTTTTTACATGACATGATGAGAGAAAACTCATTATTAGGTAAATTGAAAAATGGGTATGGAATTTAAGAAACTGTTTAGCGATTATTATTAAAAGATTAATAATTTGAATAAAGAACAAAACTATGAGGAATGATTTATTTTCTCTATATGATAGATTCAAGAAGACTAACTTTTTTTCTAACAATTAGTTTTATTTTTCCGGTTGTAATGCATGATTCTTATTTTAAAACTTATTTCTTTTGGAACCCATACTGTGATTATTTTTTCTTGGGGATAAGTAATCGTTAAAGTGTGGTGGAATTTGATAAGTTAAAATTATATATACATTTTGGATTCATTTAATTAATTAGATTTTATGTTTTATTGGATAATTCACAAGGTATATATTTAATTTTTTAAATAATAGGTATCCATGTCCCCAATGGAAGCAGCTCTCCAAATTGGAAAAAATGGGCGTTACACATCATGAAAGACATATACAATGTGTATGAATCATTCACAACATGTCCCAATATGTGAAGATAAATTCATAAATAATTTTAATGTTATGAAATTCATACATGATGTAATAATACAATACACGTCATGTAACATTTTAAGGCCAATTCCTATCTAATTTTCATGTCATAAGAAGAGAAAAGTCGTGAGTTTCCACTACACTTTGGGAAATGATTCACATCTCTGAATCCCAAAGATTCGACATTATATTTTAACTAGATCCATAATACAATGAGGAAAATTTTGATCAAGATTAAATTACATGAGAGGTTTAAATGTCATGTAAATCCCCATAAATTTATTTTCAGATGTGTGGATAACTGCACATAACTTTTTAGGAGCATTTTTTCTCAAATTATCTATTGTTTGCACCTTTATATTATCTCCCAACCCAACTTAAAAAAATAAATTTACCATTTTTATTAAATCTAATTTCTATTGTTTATTATTTACTAATTCTTCATATCTTTCATCATCATTTACCATTCTGAATTTCATTTTCCTTTTGTATTTCCACTCAATAGTAGATATGCACTACATCTTTCTTGTTTACCAATTAAATTAAGTGTTTGATTGGTTTATTACTCATTTTTATAGTGAATTTATTGATTGTATATTCATTAACTAAAAAATATGGTATTTTAACCATTTCATTGATCTTATAAGAATGAATTTCATTGTTTATTGGATTTATATTTTTACAGTCTTGAGAAACAAAATGTATTATGGTAGGGGTTTAGAGTATGGGTTGTTTCGAACTTAATCAATCAATAAACCAAAACTTCGTAACACTAAAGATAATAATTAGGTTAAACAATAACTACATATTCAATTATTTTATGCAACCATGACTATGGTATTTTTATGTGAATAAACAAGACCTTATTGGATTAGAGTAGGATATGAACACTAGAATGTGATACTTTCTATTGTAGGAGCTAGGTTTAATGAATTTAGGTTGTTCGTGATATCTGAACCAAGGAATAATTTCATCTATGATAGATTTAGTTAGATTGAAAATAATAAACAAGTGTTCCATTAACCACTTTATAGCCTAAGCCATAGGACTATTCCTACTTAGGAATAATATTATTTATCTAATCTAAACCCTCAAATTGACCCTGATCCCTATATTATTCCCGAACATTAAACCAAACATCATAGTGTTTATTAAATCCCAAATCCAAATAAACTATTGAGGACTCCTACATAAAGGATTTTAATTTACTAGTTCCTTTCCTTACATAATTTTCGTATGGTATTAACCACAAACTACTAATGTAATACATCACTATATAAAGTTTTGTGTGGGATGAAAAGAAAATCTAATTTGACCACAACCTACATGAATTCAACTATTCTTGCAGACACATCATATGTTTAAACTACCTTATCCATGACTGTAACATAGTTAACTTTTCATAACCATATTTTATGGTTGGTTTTAAAAATATATTTTTTATAGAAAAATGATAATTATTTTATTACTACTATTTGAGAAAATATTAAATAATATTCTCATTGACCTAAGTTAACATACCATAGTGATTTTGGAAATATGAGTCATTTACCATTAAAACATAAAAAATGAAATTAATTAGATAAGTAATTTAATATGAAATCTTAAAAAAAAATAAAAGGAATAATAATCATGAAAAAATTTCTTAAGAATGTAAAACACTCACATATTTTTATTATCCAGGAATATGAGAATTGCATGCGACAATTTAGGATCTAGGAAAGGGTTTCAACCAAAACATTCCTCTATTGAGAGACATGTTCTTTTAGGAATGTAATTCATTTTATAAAGTGTGTATAATACCCGAAAAAATTTAATATTAGAAATACATCATAATTATTTGTATTTTATGTTACAATATATTTACTTTATTCAAGTGGGATATGACTCATAAATTATAAATACGGTAAGGGTTGATTGGCACTCTCAAATTAATCAAGATTGTTTATGCTTGATTTTTGATTGAAGGAAATTAATTTGTTCTTTTCTAATAAATTAATTTAAATATATTATCCTTTTTATAATCATGAAATTTCAAGTAATTGTACCATTTCCTCTCTTTGGTACTTGAAATGAATGAGGCAATGTTTTCTGTAAAATACAACTTAATTTAAATCTTCAGTGAAAAATTATATATATTCTATATACATGTTTTCTAAAAAAAAATTCATGTTTTTACTATTATACTAAAAAAATTAAAATTAATTTTTACCCATGTTTGAATTTTTACATAATTATTTAAAAGGAATCTTCATATTTTTTCCTAAAGAAGGAACCTTTAAAATTTTTAAAAAAATGTGAATGCATTTTTTGTTTTAACATGTAAGACATGAACAATAATTTCCACTCTAATGACCATTATATTCCATGATTATTTATTTATATGTTTTCAAGTATATTTTTAATGGAATGTATTTCTAAAATATTTTGTGAATTTTAGTTTTTTTGAAAGTTATTTTCAAAGAGGATTGTTTATTTTCCTTAAAAAATTTTTATCCTTTTTTATGGTATTTCTATTCATCAATAAAAACAAATTTTTATGTTATAAAATGATTATAAATTCTATATATATGTCCTGCACATGTATTCCTTACTTATTTTCCCTTACGTTGATGGGGTAATTCATTCTTTATTCTCATTGCTCAAATTCCATTATTATGAATATCCATTGATTATGATATTAGAAAATATTTTGAAACCCATTTTATTCCATGGGTAATTATTATTATTATTCCTTATGATTAATTTTCTAATGTTGAACACATAAATCACAAACATGTAATGATGAGTGATCCTAGATATTTCCAGGTGAGCCCCATATTAACTTATATGTTGGGTGTGCCTAGATAGTGCTTCAATGCATGGGTAATGTTACAGTCTCATGATACATTATTTAATGGTTATGGGAGTAAACATAATCCATTAGGGGACTTTATTCTCCTTTGATATTTCTAGGATATTATCCTGGACTCTTGTTTATGTCATGTTATACATTTCTGCCACATTTTATATGTTACCATGCTCTTGGGATACCTTATTCTCTATATTATTCTTATATGTAATTAATCATGTGCCATATAATTTATGATATCATATTATATATATGACTCAAACATTATTTTTAATTTTCATGTTTATTCCCTAAGTAATATTTCTAGTTCACCCATTTTTCTACATATTACCCTAGTTATACTATGTTATTGGAGGAGGTCTAATGGAATTAGAAGAACACTATATAATTGAATAATAAAAATAATAATAATGACAAGTTTTAGTTTTATTTGATGTATTATGATCCTACTATTCCAAATACATTAGAAATCACAATCCTTGAGTTGTAATTAATTGATTTTTATTTCAAAAATCATGTATTAATATGTGTAAAAGGAATGGGTTTCTACGAGAACTTTCTATAGATTATATTCCCGTTAACTTAAATGAACTACACACAACAAATTTAAGTGCCTATGATGATCTAGATAGATCAATATTACCATTAAAGAAGGAAATTAACCACATTATATTATAAATGATGTCAATTTTACATGTCCACTCATGCCCACAAATCAAATGGTCAACTCAATGAAAAACATTGGCTCACCCTTTTCCACAACATTATGTTATAATTACATAACCCAAATAATACCTCTGTATTTTAAATGATCATTAACCCCATAGTGAAACCAATAATTGGTTTCCAATTCTATATTAGAAAACCTCTCACATTAGTTATATATTAATTACATTGAAAAAGTATTATATAACACTAGAGAACATTCTTAATGTTTGCCTCACCAAAATAATCATTCCTTATGTAATGGAACCCATCCATGATCCTATTATAAATCACCTAAACCTACTTACCCAAGTTTACTACACATAAAATATATGCAGGAACATATAAAATGATAATATTAAAAAACAACTACCTCAAGCATTGAGTTTTCCCCGAAAGTATGGTTTCCACCATTTCTTACACTTATCCTATCCCTATAAAGCTCCAGTCGTCATCATCTAACTAGAATAGGACCACCAAAATCAAAATTTATTTCAATTAAATTGGAAACCATTGTAATTAATTGAAACAATTAAATATGTTATTACTTATTTAGGCATAATCAATTGATAAATCTCTAGATGGTGAAGATGTACAAAACCCTCTAACAATAGGGTATAGATCACTATCAACAGACCTTGAGACTTATATTGAAAAAATCCTTAAAAAATGATGATAATTCATAAACTAATACAATTAAAATTTATGATAAGGACCAAAATAAATTATCTCAATGGTTACTTCAATATGAACAACACAAAACCTTTATCATTAATCCTCTCAGTACCTCCTCTAGTCACCCACTAGAGAATTCTCCCATCATGGAATTATTATAACATGATCTAGGGATATTATTTTTCAATCCCATGATTAGAATATCTAAAAATTAGATAACAGTATAGGAGGTATCAAGGGAGTAAGTAAAAGGGAGGGATTATCCATATTGAAAGGAGAAATCACCTCCAGATTACCTAAGGTGAAGAGTGAAAGAAGAGAAAGAGAGAAAGGGTTATCTGATCTCCCATATCCTTGTGATTGATAAAATTGAGGAACCATGATTGGGTTTCCCATTTAAAATGAGGAAATTATTTCCAAACTATACACCTTTTTGGGTCACCCTCATAACATGATCCCATTGTCCATGAAACAAAAACCTACACCCAAATGAATAAAAAAAATTGATCCCTTTCTTATGTTATAATATAATATAATCATACCCATAATGTTGTATAACCACCACTAATTTATAAAGACTCTATTGAACTATAGTTTGATGTTCGATGCATAAGAAGATTTAATCTCACATAGTTCATGAGAAACTATTACACTGCACCCATCAAGTTGTAAATCCATACACTGTGACATGGTTCTCCAGACTAAAAAAATCTCATATAGCAATCAAAAAGAAATAATGATCTAGGGTGGAAGAATAAATAACCACATGTTCAATATATTAATCTTATGTATACTACTCATCATAGTGTATCTCCCAAGTTAGTTGAATTATCCTTGACCTGTTCAAAATTATCCACTAGAACCTGGGTCTACTACCAGAACATACCACGAAACTCTATTTTATCCTCCTATAATTGAGACACCACACTATAAAAATAATCTCAGTTATTCAAATTATGTATTAAAACACCAATTATCATAATAATATATATTTAAAAAAATTTCTAGTTTTAAACTTGTTAAAGGTGAATACTTTCCAATTGGTTGGAGTAAAATGTAAAATAGGGGGGGTGAATTTCACATTAAAAAGATAAAGTGGATGATAAATGTTAATTAAATTATAATCAACTTAGAAATGATAAATCAATTAATAAGATGAAATTAATTAAGCAATAATTAACAAACTCAATCTGTATAGTAAAATTATTATCAATGTTAACTAAATTTTTAAACATATCAAAAAAGGGATGAATCAAATTTACAAAAAAATTATGTATATAGAGAATAGAATAATGAAATGTGGATATATAAAGGAATAGAAAACACAATTTGATTTGGAGTTCAAAAATATCAAACAAGGTTCCCATGCTTCTCTACCAATCAATTAAAAAGATATGTCTTATTAGACATTCCTTTGGTCTTAATGAGATCCTAATAATAAATATACCTTAGTATTAATAGAAACGTAAGTACAAAAAATCCATTAGTTTAAATGAAAAATGAAGAACCACCATCCCATTTTTTAAATATAATCCTAATGACCAACATCCCTTGAATTTAATGGAAAAAATAGAACAAAGTGTAGATTATGGAATTTGAAGAGGATACTTTCTTAGTGAAAATACATTATAATTCCATTATTCTATCTCTATTTAAGTGTAAATGAAGTTTTTGGAGTGAGATAGGTTAAGAAAAAGGTGAGATCATTCCAGATGGAGAAACGAAGAGAAACTCTTTGAGATAATATCTTGGAGAATTCAAGAGATTTGGTGTCAAAGAATTATTAAAATTTCACCATCATTGCAAGATTTATTGTATATATAATATTACAAGAGAATATAATTATAAACTTCATAGGAGATGGAGAAGACTTGGGTTGTAGTGAATTTAAATTTTACATGTATTTTTTTAACATGTTATATAAATTATTTTTAGATCTAGGTGTTGAGAAAATGTTAGATTTTGAGGCCCTATGTTCCCAGAATTCATTTTTGAAATATATTAAATATATTAAATTCATGTTATAGTAGGCTTCCTGCAAAATATAAATAACTTCTAAATGTAGGCTCAGATAAGAAATCCATGACCGTCGTTGAGTTCAAGGCATGAGTTTTACCCTAGGCATGATATAACCTTGGAAATCATCAGATGTTTTCATTAGGCATGATCATTGGAAGATGTTTAAATTAATTAATTGAATCAATTTATTTATTTAATTAATTTCCATGACCTATTTTCTGTCTATATATACGCTAATATAGAAAAATACAAGGGTTAGCCACATAACCCTTGAGATGTAAGAGGTATCATTGGAGGAGCTTCCGTTAGGGAATGATGAGCAGATCATGGATCATCGATCAGTGTGTAACATAACTTGAGGATCTCACCAAAGATAGTAACAGAGAATAATTCTTCAGTAGGGATTGATCCAAATCGAATTAGGATGATTTATTAATAAAATTCCATCATCTTCTTTTACCCGGATCAAACACTGATAAATTCCACATTTAAAAATTGATTTGTGCACCAAATATTAGATTAATTGATTGATTTATTCAGTTCATTAATTTTTATCCCTCTTCATTAAACCAAATATATGAAAATTTATTGATGATGAACAATGTGAGGATAAGGGTTGTTCCTCACATCTTATGGTTTATGGATTTCTTCACTATTTATTTGAATGTTCATCGCGTGCATTTTTTTGGACTATTGTTCAACAATTACCCGACATTTCATCATTTCACCAGTGTTATTCAGTGAAATGGATCAAAACCATGGGTGATGTTCATGATCAAGGTGTGATGATGACAAATGATAATCAGAAGTGGTTCATAATAGATTGACAATCCATGTTCGTATTGGTTTTGATAGTGTGGCTATATACGATTCATGTGGGAATTTCCTGAGTGGATTTGATGCTCTGAATCCTGATGTATAACAATAATAATGTCATATAACAATGGATCTATGTTTTCTGGTCAATTTGGTAGGTTTCTATCAAAGTATTGTACCTAATTTATCCGAAGTGGTTGCACTCTTGACAACTTAGACCTGAAAGGTATAGCATTTCTTGTGGACATAAATGCACAAATAGTGCTTTTAGGAGTTGAAGAATAGTTTGATGAGGACTCCCATATTGATATTACTAGAGGATGGTGTTGTGTAAGTAATGTTCTATGATGTATTAGGGACTGGGCTTGGTTGGGTCTTGATGAAGATATATGAAGTGATCACCTATGGTCCACATTAGTTGATAACAAATGACTAGAAATACATGAACTATGATCCTAAGTTACCAGCCTTAGTTTTCACACTAAATATGTGGCAATAGTACTTAATGAGTGAGAGATTTATCATCAACTTTGACCTTAAGAGTCTAAATTATAATGGTAACATGGTGGCAGACACTCTTAGTATAAGATCATATTATTATTTATTTGATGAGGTGTCAGAGAATTTATCCTCATTGTATTTCTCAATAGTGGGAAAGGATGGTGCTTCATATATTTAATTGATGGTTGTTATCCGACATCTTTTATAGTGTGTCAGGTATAATCATCACAAAGATAATGACTATGAGACCTTACATTCATAGATATCTACTGGATGTGCTCCTGATGGATATTCTGAAGGTGGGGTGCATGAAATAATTTTTAGAGGAGAGAAAATGGAACCATTGACACTGTGGGGGGGGGAGTTGATATACGAGTTCTATACATTCCATTTGGAGGTATAAACTAGTGTGAATGTTGTACCAGGACCTCAATCATCATTTTTGGTGGCCAGGAATGAATCCTTTGGTGGAAGACTTTGTCCCATAATACCTCACTTTTCATAAAGAGAAGGCCGATCACCAGTTTCAAGAAGGTTTATCTTAACCCCTTTATGCGATAGAGTGGAAGTGAGATGGGATATCCATAGAATTTGTGATGGTGATACCATGTATGTACAGGGACCACAATTCCATCTGGATGGTTTTTGACTGACTCACAAATTCATCTCACATTCTAGCCATTTGGGAGGAGAGCTTACTATAGAGCTTTAGATGATTGTTGGAACAGGAGACAGTCCGGCTCCATGGGGTTCCCTTGACGATTTTCAGACCATGATTTTCAGTCCATGTCATGATTATGGAGAGGAATGTAGGAGGCCTTTGGGACTTATCCATGTTTAAGCATAATGTTTCATTCCCAGACTGAAATCCAAACAGATCAGACCAATAATGTCTTAGAGGAATTGTTGTAGGCTAGTATGTAGTATTTTGTACGTAGTTGGTAGGATCACCTACCCTTGGTAGATTTATCATTAAAAAAATCTTCCATTCCACCATTGGTATGGTACCATTCAAGGCCTTATATGATCGACCCTATAGGTCACCACTTTGTTGGAATGATCTATTCGAGTCAGCATTTACGGACATAGAGGTGGTGCTATCTACTATAGAGAAGGTGAAGATCGTCGAAGAGTAGATAAGGATGATAATGAACTATTAGAAGTCATATGAAAATCGAAGACTGGGACCTCTGGAGCTATATGAAGGATACCATGTGATCATAATGGTCTCTCCATGATGTAAATTACAAATATTTGGAAATTGTTGAAAGTTATATCTTAGATTCATTAGCCCTTTAAAGATATTTTTTTAAAAAATTTAGGTGGAATACATTTTTGATCTACCAATGTAGTAATACGGGGTACATGAAATTTTCCTTGTGTTGAATTTGAGGAGGTATGGTCATGACATATGACATGTTATCGTCTGGGGTGATATGGACATCGAGGATGGAGCTACCTCTGTCAAGTACCTAGTGTAGATTGATGATCGGTAGGAGAGTATCATTAATGGGTGATTTATTCCCCTAGTTCATTTTCAATGGTGGCACAAGAATATTTAGGAGAGCACATAGGATGTAGAGACCCTAATGTGATCCTAGAACCCTCATCTTCTTGAGTATGTTTTAGTAATTTTGGGAAAAAAATTTATAAGGTGGGGAGAATATAACGACTCTTATTTTCCCATGTATTTTATAACAATATTATATGGATTATTATTTGAGCTATGCGCTAAGATAACATGAGATTCAAAGACCGGATCTGCCCAGAATTATTTTTTGAAATATATTAACTGTAAAATCATATATTTTTTTCTAAAAAAGTGAAATAACTTCTAAACATAGGCTCGATCGGATATCAGAGGCCGTTGTTGAGTTTACAGTATGGGTTTTACCCTAGGAACGATTTAACCTAAGAAAAAAATAAATGTTCAGTTGGGAGTGGTCATGGGTGGAAGGTTAAATGAATTAATTGAATAAATTTATTTATATACTTAATTTCAATGAACATATTTCTTTCAATATATACACTATAATGGAAAAATCCAAGGCTTAGCTATATAACCATTGAGATTTGAGATATAACGTTAGAGGAGATTTAATTGGAGAATAATGATTGGATCGTGTTTCGTCGATCTGTGTGTGAATAAACTTGAGGATCTCAATAATGACAGTGGCACAAAATAATTAATCACCAGTAATTTATCCAAGTAGAGGTAGGATGTTTAATTTGTAAAATTTCATCTTGTTATTTTATCCCAGTATAATGAGGATCAAATTCATGAATAAGTATTTATTCCAACATCAATGATATTTTTAATTGATGGAGTTATTTTTTTCATTGATTGTTTTCGATATTCAATTTTCTAAATGTATGAAAAAATACCGAGCCCAAAAAAAATGTGAGGTTCATTCCTTATATCTTATAGTTTATGGATTTCTCCTTGGTTTCTTTTCACATTCATCACGTGAATTTTCTTTGGAACGTGGTTCAATGATTACTCAGCATTTGATCATTGAACAAGTTATATTTAGTGAATCAATTTGATACTGTAGGTTTACATCGTTATTGAGAGTATGATCATGGTGTGACATTGATAGAGGAAAATCAGATGAGGATAATATATTGGAAATTCTCATTCTTCCTTATTTTGGTAGTGCAGCTATAGACGGTGAGTTTGGGCATTTCCCATGCAGATTGTAAGCCTATAATCTTGATCTATTGCAATATAAAGGTTGGATGACACCAGATCTAGATTTCCCAATGAGTTAGGTAGTGATGGAAACCTAGAATATGATGTAGAGGAGGAAACCAATGGATCTGGAAAATCTAGGGTTACAATGTGTGTAAAAGATCATTTCATACCATGTGTGGCCTCCTAACTACGGTGGTCAGGTTTTCATAGAGTGTTAAATATCACTTGCTGTGTGACCCTTTCACACGCTATGTGACACACTGTTAGTGGCTCAACATGTAACTTGGAGGTTACACAGGCACAAAAAACCCAGAGTACATGGAAATATCTAGAGTACATGGGAATGGTATGGTTTACACGGTCATGACCATACGACATAAAGAGAGTGTCAGGCGATCTCTACATGTCATTAACTATTCATACATTTCATATATATAGTTATTTATATACTGTGTGAGGTAGAACCATATGGGAAGACTATATGTTGGATGGAAACACCATGTACCTCTTGTATGTGCAGTATACCCCCTTTGATGGTGTGTGGAGCCCTTAGTTTATTTAGTGTGGACAAATATCAGTTGAGTATGTTCCCCTCGTCTACCCCCATAATGGAAAAATGTAGAATTATGTCTAAATCTCTTGACTATTTTCCCCTCTATGGGATGAGGCTCAAATAGAGTTTGGGACATCTCTATGATAGGCTAATATGTGTTCTTATATCATTTTATACCATAGTAAGGGATTTTGGTATATGTGTGACCTCCTTGAGTAGGATTTTAATCCTTCATTTACCAGAACATTTCAGTAAGGTTCAAAGTATCATTCGAGTATGATCCCCTATATAGCAGGTTGATCCAGATTGCATTTGTGGTGTCCCCCCAACAATCCTAGGTGTGATCCCCTATCTAATTATCATTTATTTTGAGACTAGTGAGCTTTATTATGTGGGTACCAATGATCATGACCACTTGGATGAGTATCTTTGATGATGACATGGATCATGGAATGGATTCTCCCCACACATGAATTATCTCAAAAAGAATCCTATGGCTGCTAGTTTGGTTGTGACCACCTGGAGGCAATGTGTCCTTCCTGAGTATATCTGGGTTTTATTATTTATATTTAGTACTATATTAATATTATGAGATTACTATTATTAATTCTTTTTGTTTATTGTTTTAGGGGTTTCCTAGTAGGCATTGTTATACTCACCCCTATATAGGCTCTAGCTTTAAGTGTTGTGTATTATGAAGATGAAGACCCATTTGATGGGTCCTTAGAGGATAGTGAGCTAGTGAAGTATATGTTGTACTTGACTAACTAAGGTGTTTTATTGGTGGTTTCATTTGATAGTAGTCATCACCCTTACATCTTTTTAGAATCTTTGTAGATTTTTGGGGCTTGTATTTGCCCTCTTTATCAATTTTAGTTCTTTACTTTCATACTATGATCGTGGGATCATAGATATATGAATTTTTTGGTATTAGTTATTTTACCTATAATCATTTTTTATTCATAGAGATGTGAATGTGTGTGCATGTATATTAGGACAATTCCACCCATTTGTGTGATATACATAATATGCATTGGTCTCTATCCAATGAACATTTAAAAGTTGGCTTGGGGAAGTCAAGGTTCAGGTTCTATTGGGCTGGGTCATGACATAGAAAAATAAATGTCATTAAAGAATAGAGAAAATACTTTTTTGAAAATCATAAATACACCAAATAATGTTTTCAAACAATTACATTGGATAAAAATCCAATTAAAACCTCTAGAGGGTGTGAAAAAATAGCTCTATCATTTTGGAATCTACATCAGTTAGTTGATGAACCTCTACTAGACTATCGGTGGAGTGATTCAATTTATGTGAGATTCTTGAAGAACTATCAATATTCGTATTCACTCTTACCATATGGATAATGCTTCACTACTACAGTTGGCTAGGAAGTCATCCTTAAATACCGCATTGAAACTCTAGGTAGGCTAATTATCTTTATATTACTATTACTCAACAAACACTAGAATATTCTTAAAACACACTTGAAACAAGTTAAAATAATTAGACCATTTGAGATCATTAAAAAAATAACTACAAGAGTAAAAAATATCCACCTTTTTTATTATTACAAGAACATGATATAAAAATAAATATAAGAGAGAAAATGTGAAAAAAGAAGAAGTTTCAAAAATTTCATCCAACCATATCCCCCTTTATAAAGAAATTTTGAACCATTTTGATACTAATATCATTTCTTTTCTTTTGATGTGTGAAACTTTGAATCTATTTTTCTATTTTCATCAAAGTTAAAAACCTATCCCCCATCACCTTCTTTTAGGCATTCCATGTGGAATTTGAGACTTGAGTCTCCTGAGGAGTGTGAGTTTTCACTATCACTCTAGACTAAAACATTAACCAAATCCTAACCTTTATTCATGTGTTTTAAATTTTTTTATAGATCAGAAAATTCCAGTCTAATATAACTCTATTTTTGAATTCATACCATGTCATAACTGGAGCTTTAATTTGATATTTCTTTTTTGTAAAGTCAGGACGATTTTATCTTCTTTTTATGTTGTTCATAATTTTGAAAAGTTTCTAAACATAAATTTGATCCTTGGTATCACTATTATAAGAATATTTATATTTGATTACATTAAAATATATATTTTTATTGGTTTTCCTGGATTACATTTCATATTTTATTACAATGTGTTTTATGAGGATCTCATACTTCATTAGAGATCTATTTATTTCTTCAACCACTATATTATCAATTTCTATAGACTTTGGTATCACTATCAATTTTTGATCCCATAAAATAGGTAAACCCGATATTATTTTCTTTATGATTTACTCTATTGAAAAATCATTGATGAGAGATTTTATTCCATTGAAAATATCAGTAAATATTATAAACATAATAAAAATAGTTTCAATAGGATTCATTGAAAATATTTCAACATGTTTTTTAAACATATCCAATCTGGTGTCTTTTTTCATTATTCATATATTCAGGAGTGACTTATAAAATTTTTCATATTTCATAATCGATTATTCATGTAGAATCTTGATAAAATTCATCAAGAATTAGAAAATAATATAACTCATTCACATAATTTACATTATATTAAAAGTCTTTTACTTCATCATGTATCCATTTTTATTGATATTATTTAGTTGGAATTTATTCATGAATTACCATTTCCAAAATAGGGTATGTAATACAACCAATAAAAGTTGACATATGATTTTTTGAAATAGGGATAATCAGTGTTGTCAAAAAACAAGAGAAATTAAACTGATTGAGAGATAATCTAAAATTTTGATTCATATAATAAAGATAATATAAAATATAAATTAACATTTAGGAATAGTGTAAAGTGGATAAATCAAATTTATTAAATTTCTTGATATTAATAATATAATGCTGTAATGTGGAAATATCATTACAAAAAACAAAATTTGATAAGGAGTTTGACAGTACCACCTGAGGTTATCCTATGTATCCACCCCTCAATTAGAGTGATATGTATTATGAGAACATACCCTGGTTTTTTATAGATCCCAAAGAACCAAATTTCTATTTTTTTAATGAAAACCAAATAACCAAACAACCAATTGTTTTAATGGAAACTATTAAAATAACATCCCCATGTTTTAATGAAACTAAAAAAATCCAAATTCTCTATGTTTTAATGGAAATATACATACCAAATATCGAATATGTGATGAAAATAAATAATTTTTTGGTGTATATAAATAATAATTTTTGTCCTAAATATTTCTTGAAGGATACATATAATTTCATAGATAAATATAGATTTGACGGTGAGAGCCTTTATATTTTGAAATGATTATTGTCTCTTTGATAGGAGGTCATAGAGAATGAAAGATATTTTGCATCAAATAAGTATTATAATTTATCAATTTATGTGATACCTATTATAGATAAAAAATATCAATGTACTCCATTTTTAGGATTCACATGAGATAAAAAGGTCCAGGGTCAATCCATATAATTATATTTTTTTTTCATAGCCATTTTTAACTTCAATAAATTCATCTAATAATATTCTTGAACAACACCACTTATAAGATGGTGTAGATGTATGAGGATATGGAATTCTAAAATATCCATCACCTAGATGGTGCACATCCATCAGGATAACGCTGGAGTGCTTTTAGATAAGATAACTTCTTGAATACCTAATAGATGGCCAAAACACTCCTATAATTTATACAATTATTCATTATTATATTTAACTAGAAGTTTCCTTAAACACACTTGGATGATATCTTTAGGGTGGTCTCCTTCCCATCAATATAACACAAAAAACACATGAAACACTCTTGAAAATATTTATAAAAACATTATGAGGTTTTTAATAATTTAAACTAAGAAATGTAAAAGTGTCAACATTTTCATATTGACCAATATGAACCAGTGCAAGGAATTATAACCTCCCCATAATAGTTATCATCCATAAGTCGTCTCCAAGTGCATCTCTAGTGAACAACATCGAGAAATGGAACTGGATTCATAGTCTAGATTCTTATCACTTTCTAATTATGATTATAATGATACAACACCCAAGCAAGAGTAACACCCAAATACCAAATGCCTCCCATTCTAGCCCATATTAAATTTTGTTGTCTCCTGAGTAACTATTCATCACACACGAAATGTACTATCGAGTACCTCACTACACTGATATATCCTAACAGAGTAGATGAACTAAAAACCCTGAAATCATCTCACATACCAAGATCACAATGAGTCTCTACCTTGAAAACATTTTTGGATACCAATATTGAGAATTTCATCAACCAAGGTTTTCATCATTGGTCTAATTAATACATATATAGGATTTATGTCACCCTCAAACTCCTCCAAAACATATAGTCCCATAACTCACTATCTCACTCTCAGGACACTATCAAAACATTAATATTATACCCATTATATAAGGAAGCATACTACCAGTGTGTGATTTTATCAATAGACCATGATCTCCAACCGATAAAATTCTTGAATTCCTACTGTTCATGCCAAAACCACATTTATATAATCTTGAAAGTTGATTCATATAAAACTATTTTTAGGTTATTAAAAACTTATTGTTAATGGTCCATATCATTATATAGTTTTATGATTTTTAACACCCATCCAATAACATCTCATACCAAATCAAACTATAAGGATGATCATTCATAAGGACACTCACATTATTTGAAATAGCTATAGTCATTCAGGAAGGATATAGTGTCTTTTACCCCACAATAACAAGAAATCCACTCACAAGGTGATTTATAGCAAACAGTTCCCAAGGAATCAAACTTAAAACACTTACTGACTAAACCACATAATGTTAAGACTATACATGTGTTCACCATGAATCAAAAATTTCATCATGACCCAAAACCATGAGTCACATAGTCCATGTTCATGCTTTATATAACCCAATAAAATCCAAAAAATCTATCCATCAACATACCCAATATACAAAACATTGACAACCTGACCTATCCAAACACTAAGATAACCCTCTATAGGGGAATCATAAACTACCATCATAACAAAAAATACAACACATTAATAGTAAAATACAATCATCCTAAACAAAATCATGAGAGGATTCACATGTCCATACCCGTGGTAGTACACATGGACACCATGGTTTATCATAATGAGAATTGAACCAGGAGCACCCTTAGCAATATCATGGAAATTCCAAACCCACACTATTGAAAGACACATCCCAATGCTGATACTCTCAGTAACCTAATAAATGAACACCATTCCACACATGAATTTTGATCATACCATTATATGGATCCTCAGTTGTACTTCCATATCACCTCAATGAATTACTTCAAGCGAAGAAAACATTAGATCAAAAATTTATCTTATGTCATTCATATCATAACAATGATCTATCTAAAAATATTTTCTTGGAGAAATCCACATGAATAGGTGTCACCTCAATCTCAGGATTCCCTCACCTCATCACAACCCATAATAATTATAAGCAGGAAAAGTGTGATTACAAATAGTTAAAATGAAACTCAATACAATTTTGAGCTAGAAATTTCATCTCTTGGATCTCTAACCAAGTCTATAAACATTATATAATGATGTAAAAATCCCATTAAGAAGCTTTTCTGCTTTAGACTAAAATATATAAGGTAAATCATATGATAACACCCAATTCCAGGCCTTATCCAAAACATCATCCCTACACACAACCCAATCCAAAAACAATAGGGTTCTAATCCTCACAAGATACCGACATATAAAACTATCCTCTCAAGGATAATAATTGTCTCCATAGGAACATCAATGATTCTACTCTAAATAAACACTTCCCACCAAGCCGTCATAGAAATGGAAAAATATAGTAGTAGGTATTATGTTTTTCTACCCTATACTCACCTTATAATATAAGGGTCTAACAACACAAGGGTATAATTTCAATCTAATCCATACTCTCTTAGGACACATATCAGAAATATATAGGATTTAACTTCTCAATTACTAGCTAAAATAATAAAATCATGATTGAATATCGATCATGTTGAAGGAATCCATCAAGTTATGTTGGAAAATTATATGTATGTCACGACTATAAATTTAAATAACTATACCCTATATCAAAAACAATTGTTCTTAACCACAAGAATGAAAATTATTGTCATATTAATATGATCCAGAAATCTAATTCCTAATCACAAACCCCTTAAAATCCGTGATTGGATAAAAATATTAAAATAAATAATTAAATAATACCATATTGGATATAATTCAAACAAAATAGTAGGAATGAAATACCAAGAGAAAAATCATAGCTACCTAGTAACTTAGATATCTGATCATGCAGGTTCCTGCTAGACATATATGGGATGTCAGATCCATATTTTGACAGGTCCTAAATCTAATTACCATATACAAAATATTATGAACATTTAAAATAACCTACCCATACAAATATTTAAATATTTAACCAGAACTACATGACCCATGACTAGACTAAAGTGATATTTGAACTCAAGAATGCCTCTCTATATACTAATGGCAGCTGATTAGCAACAAGGGTCTAAATAACCATGAGGTGTTACTATACTATCTAGTATATTAAAAACAATATAAAATAGTAACTGGAACAAATATGAACAACCAGATATCAGAGTACAACATATTTAATTATAGTATAAATAAAACAAAACAAAAACATTTACCATGATATAAAAAATTAACACATATAAGTTGAAAATCTAAAAATAATGGAAGAGAACATGTATACACAAAGGATAATTATCAAATGTTACAAAGCATAAAAAAAGAAGCATTCCCATCCAAAATACACTTATTTATATTATACTTATTTTATGAATCCTCTTCGATCTTGACACGCTCATTGACCAATATATGGTCCAACACATTAAACTACATGCCAAACATGAGGGTTGCATGTGCATGCTGGCTCCTAGGAAGCATGTGTGAATATTAATAAGTGGGTTACCATAAAAAACTTACCTAATAAAATTTGTATATATATTCATTCAAATAATAAAATAAAATTAACCCATAAAAATACCATTCATATACTTGTTTAATCATGGTTAGCCTTATCCCACATTGGAGGATGAATCACAACATATTTGACAAATACTAGAGTTTCAATGTCTACAAGACTACTTATTTTGTGGAAAAACACCACTTTGAGTATGCCATCACATCTATTAGGTGATATTACATCAATCCAATTAATATATCCACGCACACGTGAAGATCCTATAGCATATCATACCCAATATATCTAATCATGATGTTTAACTCATATCTAGAAATTTATCAGGAGTTAGTACATCCCCCCTAGAATATCCATTAGCTAGATTTGGTTGTACATTACCACCCTGTAAACATGATCAACCACAGTGGGTAGTATTTCACACATCATATCATCATCAGTCATAGGGGGTATAATGTCCCACATCATATACATAATAACACATAAGGGAAGTATATCCCACCTCACATCATCACTAGGATTAGGGGGGAATGACATACCAAACAATATACAGAACTAGTTTTAGGGGAACCAAAACCCTCTATTAAATATCTCTAAGGGGAAACACATACCTTTGGAAATATTATTTAGTGGAATCAAATCCCACTAAACTTATCCCACAAATAATGATATCTGACGGAATAACATTTTGTACAAACTAACCTGAACAAGAGAAAAAGAATCCCTCATTGCACATGTGGTCAACTTAGAAAACACATACTAAATAGAAAGAGTAAATAATAAAAATTTGTGAAATGAAATCTTATTCAGGGTTTCACATATTAACACTACTATCAAATGGTGATCAGTACATCACTCACAACCATGATATAACCAAGGTCAGTATACAACAACAAGATACCATAATCAACCCAAAATAATTATTCCTATGGGAAATGGTCCATTTTTACAGGTATTTTTCTATATAAACAATTATGATAACTATTATACACATGATCATAATGTATTACACCTCATTCTCATGCAATAATATTGAATCAACCAAGGATTTACTCTAATACAAAAACAATATACCAATACCTCAAATATTATTCTATCATAAAACATATCATTACATAGATTTATTTTAAATGACACCCCACCACTTTTCCAAACCTTTATGTCAGTTTCCTACCTCCAAATAACCCAATGATAATAAAAAACTATTACCACCAAAACTACATACAACGGAACCCACCGTCGTACTATCTTTAATGAATCTCAACACTTTACATAGATAAGATGGTTATCAGTATATATAATCTAAATTCAACCAATGAAAGAGACCTATCATAATCTAGATATCCAAATATCATCAATCAAGAAGCATATGTTCCAAATTTGGATACAAACTAAGTAATTCTCACATTCTAACTACAGACTATATATCACAAGGATAACTTATGAAAAAACATAACCAGACTATAATAAAATTACCCTTCTATGCATCCTATAACCCGAAAAAGAAATCCCTGGGTAAAAAAGTTCCATATCTACAATGTGAATATAACCTTTAGGATCTATGTAACATAGTAAATTCTCTCACATAGGTTGTATATTCATTATGTGGAACATATAATACAAAAAACATGAGAACTCTTTCATAGTCTAACTCACCTAACTATCCATTCCTCATATAATGAAATTCATCTATGGTTTTATCGGTAGTCTCCCACACCAAATTACCCATAATTATTACACATAAAAAATATGAAATATTATAAAAATTAGTAATATTATGAACCACCTACTAGAATAATAGATATACTATCTCAAGAAATCTAGATCGCAATCACATAAGATTATCGTAGCCTAAAAAATATCCATTGTAAATTAAGCAACCACATGATGCCATTTATTCAATAAAATAAAGATAAATTTAATTATAACCAATTATAAGTTATTAAAATAATTATTTTTATATTTAATTACTTTATTCATAACGGACATGTTAGTCACTGAATAGCATTGTGATGTAAAACCCTTAACAAATGGGGTTCGAATCACTCTATTAACACCCCAATAATACATTTGACCAAATACCTAAAACACTATATCAATCATTAATTTATACAACTATAATTTAGTAGGATTTCCATTAAAATTATGGAATAAATTTGACCCATTTCAAACTATACCAAACCTATAGAATTATCTTTATAGAACCTCGTTTATCCATCTCGAGGAAAATACCTTTCATCCTAAATGAATTCCACCATTCTCTAGTAGAATCAACATCTGAAACTAGATTAAAATTACTAAAAATTGATTATTTGGTTATTATTAATAAATAATGGAAGGAAAAGTGAGGAAGTTTAATTAATGTAAGTAAAAAATACCTCAAGATATCATAATGATTTAATGGAGATGAGGAGGAATATATGAAGGGAGAATAGACATACCCTCACTGTGAACCTGTTTAAATCAAGGAACCCTGAGTCGGTTCCCAACTAAAGGGTGGGATGGGGTTCTAATTATTACCCTTTAAAAAAAATCCATAATAAGTGTTTATATGTAACCACATGGATCACGGTGAAATTTTACTTTGAAGGTATCTCTTACAGTATGTTCCCACTAGACAAAATAAAAAACACTATACCCAAAAGAATTAAAAACCTGATCTCGCATTCCTTGATCATGTTGTAGATTTATTATTCCTGTAATGGTGTTGAGGTATGCTCTCATCGAAAGATTTATGGAGATAAAACCCTCTAACATGGATTGATTTCCCCTTTTTGAAGACCACTATATTGTGAACCAAATTCACTAGGATGTGACAATAGATACAATAAAAGATATAATATCAAGTTTCTTTAATGATATTATTAAATAAAACTCAACATGTTGTAAAGCATTACAAAATGTTGTAGTTATTAATAATCCAGAAAAAATAATCTCTTATAGGTGTCACTGAGGCACCACACCTTATAGCTATGGTGAAACTAACCATATATATAAGATATTAATATTACACAAGACACTCTCTATGGTGTAACAAACTAGGATACAATGTTGTCTATGAACTAAAACCGATTCTTAGTATAAAATGAATAAAATACAAAAATCAATCTACAAACTCAATCTATGCCACCTACACCAAAGAGAAAACGTTAAAAACATCCTCTCACTCATTTAAAATGAATCTATAAATTATATTTCACAATTTGAGTGAAAAAAATAATATCATCCATAGTTCCAAACACATTGGAACCCAAATTCTCTCTTGTTATACCTATAGGAACCAATGTGAGGTGTTATACACACAACCCATTTACATTATTTTTGGGATTTTGATCCAATTTATTTGTAAAATGATATTACTTACACAATATGTAATGACTATTTATAAAAATTACCCTCCTCCTCTCTTATTAAAGGCCCCCTATACCACCCTGTCTAATCCACCAAATTATTTTGAATTACACTATATAACCTTCCATTTTTCTATCCATAGAACATCCATTTACATTTTTAAACCCTTTTAGCTAGAGTATACCCAAATAATTCAAAACTAAAAAGTCTAATAAGATAATAAATGAATGATATTTTTATAAGTAAGGAATTATTATCCTTTTATTCATTTATCTTCTAAATTAGCATATAATATTTTTTATTTATCACATTAAATTAAATATTATAATAGGAAAAATATTATTACATTTTCCATTCTTTCCTTCAATATTTCCACTCAAAAATGTTCTACAACCCACTAGTCATTACATTCGACACTCAACATTACTCGGGAAATAGACACTTAAATTTCAATGAATCCCTGCATCTTATTGCTTACCCCATACACTAGAATCTATGTCCCTATATTCTTATCCACCTCTCATATCTTCCACCTTAATTATCTTACCTATATTAATTTTCCCCCATATATCCTCTTGACCAAAAATAATAAAAATTAGATAAATTTATGAGAATCCATAACATATTTTCCTCTTCCAATCATCATGTTTCCTTCAACTATTTTTTGACCCAATGGTTTTTTTCCATAAACCATAATGGATTTTTCAATTATTGGAAAACATTTTTTATGAAATGGAAAACTAATCTATTATATTATCCATTTGATCATATGTACGTTCAATTTATCATTTTTATGAATTGATCAAGGTGCCTATAAAAAAATGGGAAGATAAAGGATGTATAATGTGTAATATAAAATAACCATAGTGAATGGATGGGAGTTTGAATATTCTAGTAGTTAAACCTCTAGTAGTGATGATTATTTAATTCCCTTATAAAACACTATTTACTTTCTAATTATAATGTCATTCCACTTCACCAATAGACTTTACCTTGTTATTGTGTTTGATCAATATTCCATTAAATCACCACATCCTCAATTTTTGAATCCCCTTTCTTTATATATATCTCATATTTTTATCCTAGTCTTTTATTGAAATTTATTATTGTAATAATTTATATTGTAATGTAAGAAATAAATTTTCCCTGAATATTTTTATGGGATATAACTCGAAATTACATAGTAATTCTTTGTGTTTTTATAGGAATTCCTAGATCTATACTATGTTCTCTGGGTTATTTAGTGTTTTAGAAATCTCTTTCATGACATTTATGTTTTCCTAGAAATAATCTTGTATTTTCAATTAAACTGGTGACGATTTTACTTCAATGTTTATTAAATAACTAATAAAAAACATGATTTAGTTCCTTTTTATTTCATATTCTTCATGTTATGAATGATACGAAGGGAAAAGAACTTATAATTTCCATGTTATTCATTAAATATGTGAGTATCATATGTGGTAGGGGTTTTGATATTCAAATAAAATGCAGTTAACATGAGAAATAAATCTCTAAATACTAATTTTGTACACAGTTTTAGGTAAAAAACTATCTCCTAAAAAAATTTCCTCTTTTTTTTAAAAATATCTTTATTTTAATAAACAATTTATGTATATTAGTTTCTAAAATATAAACCAAATTTTTTATAGTCATTATGGGTTTATCCACATCTAATATTTATTAATTTTTATATTGGTCTTAGTTTATTCATCGAGAGGAGGAACCCTATGCATCAATGTTTCATAATTTATAAATTCTAATTGAATTTTCTTTCAATAGTATACTCCATATCATTTATAATTAACTAAAATTAGTCATTTGAATTTTAGGTTTGATCATTATATTTTAATTTTCCTTCCATAATATTCCTTATCGATTATGTCCAAAATCAACAATTTTACATTATATTTTGTTTTTCTAGATATCATTTTTGATTTGGATATTTTTTGAGTGGTTTATTATATTTCACATATGTTAATTATTTTATATTTTTAAATTATTTTATGATATTATAATAATGAAAAGATATTTTAGTTCATTTATTATTTTTTTTCATTTTTAAATAGTAATTCAATTCAAATTTTCCTTCCATTAAATGATCTATATTGAGGGTTGATGTTGTGGATATTACAGTAGAACAAAAACTTGATGGAAATAAAACACATTACTGCCCATGAATTTTACATATAATGATCACGGGTTCCCAAATATATAGTTGTAGGAAAAAATATAAGAGGGTGGGAGAATTGTAGTCTAAAACAAGACATCCAATTTTAATCCAACTTTTGATATAATTTGACCTGAGTTATGATCTTCTGATCATGCCAGATTTTATTAGATAAAATGAAATGTAAATACAAAATACATAGACAATTAAAAATGGAGATTCATGATATTTAAAATTTAGTAAAATATAAAAAATATAAATGTAATTTTTTTTAAAATTATAAAAAATTTAATTTTTGTAGCATAATATTACAATTAAATTCTTCCATTAAAGGATACTTCAAATAAATACTTTTACCCAATTTGGAAAGAGGATATTCAAACCTGATATATGGAAACTGTCTTCTTATCCATAGAAAATCTTGAACTAAACCCATTGGATGGTGAACCTATAATCTTATCCATGAAATTACTCAATTATAATGATTAGAAAAACTATATATACATATACCCATAATCCTGCAATCACATAAGATTAGAAACTAGACCTGCCTTCCAATCCTTGGAATCCCTCAACTAGAACAATCAGAATATTTACCCATCTTTATATCCCCAAAATATGTTGATAAAAATATTTTGTAAACTAGTTTTATATTTCTATGCCTGATATATGTTGATCAAAATATTTAGAAATAAAAAGGACACAAAAAGAAAATGCTAATGAGATTTATAATGGAAAACCTCACATAATGTATCTCATAGAGTTCCCCTTAGAATAAAAACTATTACACTAATCAAAATTTCACAATCTAATAAATAATCACATAACATTAGGAATATTTGAAAATCTCATAATTCCCAATATCCTTTCCTCCAATTGACAAATCGATCATCTAATTTGTAGATGAATTTTTAAAAAAACATTAACATTCAAAATATATATTCATTGGGGTCAAATCTTATGACATCAAAAGAATCTTATCAATCTTCAACTTTACTCAACATTAGTTTAAATATTGTGATAATTCAAATTATTCCCACTTTATTGCTTGTACATGTGGTTACATTAATCATGGTTATAAATTCATTTCACTAAATTTTCATCCTAAAACCCAAAACCATACTAAAAAATATATATTTAAATTTAGGTTAAAATCACAAACAAATGTATATTATGATTTCCAAAAAAAGATGTAAAATATTCATTGACTATGTGTTCTGCTAAACAAATTCCCTTAAAACAACCCATTTATTTTAAATCACATGATATAGAAGGAAATAATCAAGTTTTTTTAAAATATAAAATCGAAAAAATATTGTTTTTATTTTTTTAGAATTTAATTTCTACAAGAAACCAAATGATATAAACTAGTAATATTATTCTAAAAGTTATTACTTGAAATATTTATTTAATGTCAATAAATAAATTTTCAAAAATCTCTAAAAAATCATAAACTTTTCCCAAAATTGAAGTGCATTTATAAGAATCATTCTCCCCCATATAAGATATGAAAAAGAAAAAATTATTCAAATACTTATGGAAAACTCATTATTTCAGAGAAACATGTATTTTTATAAACTTATCCCCCATTATGATTTTATTTTTTTTTCAAATTAATCATTAGAATTTGATTTATTTTTTATAATATAACCTATATAAAAAATAATTATATATGGTGATAAAAATTAAAACATTCCACAATTATTTTGTTAATTTCATACCCTTAATAAGAGACTTAAATTTTTTTGGAACATTACAGAAGATATATATAATGTAACATCCTTTTGAATTTGAATCTCCAGAAGTATAACTTATCTCAATTATATTTGATATACCATCTACTGAATATAGATATATTTATTCCTTACATAATGTAATCTTTTATTAATAAAATATAAGAGAAAAATCCATTTCTATTATTTTAGATGTAATTAGTCTTAAAAAATCATTGATGAACACGATAATGAGAAATAAAATACATCCCAGAAGTTTTATATTGATTCATTTGGATGATCTTCTATTTTTGAAGATGAATTTTCGGAAAATTTAAATGAAAATTAATAATTTTGTAATTCTATTAATGTTACTCAATCTCAAGGATTATTAATTTTATTTATTTCTAAAAAAATAAATATTTTTTAGTAAAACAATGAATGGAATGAATTTTGGAATATTATGTTTAATAAACACAGTAACCAGAATTTTGATTATATTTTATTAATGTAAATTTCTAAATGGAAAAAATGTTTTGGAAATTGTTTTTAGAATTAATTGATAAAACTATAGAACTTATTTGGAAAAAAATGTTTTCCCAATTTAAATAAGTTATAAATAACATGATATAATTTAAATTAGAAATGAATTGATGTATCACATTAAATTGATCATTACCAGCTTCTATTTAATGTATTAAAATCTATTAGAATTTGGAGGACAATGAATATATCAACAAGCTGATAATATATTCAAATTATTTTAAGAAAAATAAATATTTTTTTTTGTCATTATGAGATATATTGTGACATAAATATATATTATTTTCTCCGGAGTGATGTATTGGTATTTTAGAAAATAAAATTACATAAGTATTATCCTAAAAGAATAATGTTTAATAAAATTTCAAACCAAAATCCATGAGTGTGTTCTATATCCACCAAACGCTAGAAAAAGTACTTCATATAGACATATATTCATATTTAGTAGTAAAGTGTGAAATGGAGTGGTGTTTCTTAGTATAATATGAAAATAAATCTCCCACTTGGAAATGGATTTTTTAAAAATTCCTATTCCAATAAAACCAATATCCTCTAAAGTGGGAATCATATAAAATTTGCTGTGTAAAATCATTTTTAAAATAATTTAATAGACCATGTTATGATAAACCATTAAAGTAGTGAAAAATATATTTTTACCACTTTTAATTGTGATTTAATATAATTATACTGAAATATTGGACACAAAAAAAATTAAAATCATAATTCCTGGTGGAATATAAATTAAATATAACAATCTTATGATTTTATATCTATAATGTATGGAATTGTTTGATTTTTAGATTGAACTAGATCATGTTTAATTAAAGAAACTCTAAGAGTAAAAATACATGAGATATTGTGATATCCAATTCATTTTAGTATAAATCTAAGGTATTTTTGATGAGTTATAATATTTTCTTCTATTTTATAGAACATTTAATACCAAATAAAAATTTTAGTTCACCCATCATGATCATTTCAAAATCAATAATTCGATGATTTAAAAATTCATCATAAATATATTTTTGAATTCATCTAAAAATAATTACATGATTTAAATTTTAATAATTATTGAGTCTTATAAAATTCATTATAAAAGAGTTAGATCCACATTTCACTTAAAAAATTTATTTGGAAGAAAAAATTTGCATAGTCTATCATACCATGATTTTTGAGATTTTATATGGTTGTAAAGAATTTTTTTGGTTATAATTACATTTTTTGGAAATTTAATATCCTCAAAACTAGGATGTTTTTCAATGTAAACATCCCCTTCAACAAAACCATTAATAAAATATCTTTTCACATCCATATGAAAAAATTAATATTTATTTGTTTTAGGAAGTCCAATATGATTGTGATAGACTCAATCCAAGTAATCATATGAAATTATCACTATAATATATGTTTTCTTCTTTATAGAATCATAGGGAAACAAGTATTTCATTATTCTATAGAATTATTACATTTTCATTACATTATTTTTTGAAAAAAACCACTTTACTCTGATTACTAAAAATTATTTTGGATATTGAGCTAAAGTCCAAACAAGATTATGTTTGAAAATATTAAGGTATTGTTATAAAATCCTTATCCATATTTCATCATCCAAGGTATCATCTTCCATTGTAGGTTCAAATTTTGATATGAATTATTGATGGTTGCATTTTTTTCTTATGTTGTTTTTTATTCTATCTAGTTGACACAAATATTCAAATGATATTATATATGGGATTATCAATTTAAATAGATTTATTTTTTGGTAAAAAGATAAGTTGTTCCTCAAGTGTCTATTTTTAATATTCTATTTCTGCATTGTTTAAATATTTAAAATTCATTGATATGACTTCTATAGGATTCACTACAGATGTTTTGGTTCATAATTTGGTAAATGAACTTATATATTTTTAGCAACACAATATGGAGGATTAAATCCCATAATTTTTTTCTAAAAGATAAGGTTCATGTTTAAATAATTTTTTATGAACCATTTTGTTAACAGTAATAGTTTATTTTTATAAAACAATATATGTTTTACTAGTTATAGAATAACAAATAATATCCCCTTAATCAGATTTAGGGTGAAATTTATGAAGTTGATATTTAATATTTGAAATGAATAATTTACACAAAAAACATCTAAAGTATGAAAGTTTTTCATTGCTTCTTGTACTCAAATCATAAAATGTTTAATTAAGAAGTTGACATAGTAAGAATCAATTTATTATATAACAAGCTCCACTTAAAACCTCATACCAAAAAAATATATATCCATTAATTTTCACTCAACAAATTTTGAGTCATTTTTTGAAGAATTATATTTTTACATTAGGTTATACCATTTTAATATGGTGTTCTTAGTGATAAAAATTATAATCAACTCCATTATTACCATAAAAGGATTCAAAATCTGAATTCTGAAACTCAATAATACAATCACTCTAGATAATAACTAAAGATATATTTTTCCCATTTTTAATAGATTTATTTTTTTAAAAAATAAATATTTATTTTTTCAAGTGAAAAAATAAAACCATGTAGATTTATGTAATTATAAACAATTATATACCCATAATTATTTCCCCCAATGATTCCTATTTTTTCAAGAAAAAATAAGTCCATTTCGACAAATTATAATGCTCTAAAAGTTTAAACATTACTAATAGGTTTAAAACTAGACTGGTTTTTATTACCATATTGACAATGATCATAGAATCTATTAGAGTTAATCATATGTTCTAGTAGATTTATAATAAGAATTTTGCCTAAACCTTTTGCTATATTTCAAAATTTAAATTAAAAAAAATTTCTATTCCAAAGATAATTGGAATATTTGAATTCAATTAAGAAATAAAAATTCTGATTCATAATATCTTTTATGTCAAATATATTAATATTTGTATGCCTATCCATAGATAAAATGAAAGTACAATTCAAAATGAGAAAAATTCATTTATCATTCAAAAATTTCAAAAGGTAACCCACATGAAATAGTTTAATTATGGTAAAAATTTCATGCTTAACTACTAAACATAAGGAATATTTGAAATTAAACATTTTTCAAGGTAGTAAACATAAAAAATTTTGATGACTTTACCATTTTAATTTTCCCCAGAAGTGACTCCTCCACCATTTAACTTGTTTAAGTTATAGATGTTTTTCTTATATCATTCCATATATTGTGAAGAACCATTTAACATGTATAAATTATTAAAACTATTTATAATCATACTCATTTCATGAAAATATTTAATCACTGTTCTTAGTTCCTGAAATTCATTATGTTAAAAAATGTTAGCAAACCAAATTTTTGTAACTCATATGTATAAAAATATTTTATTACGAAAAATATAGTTCTTTATCAATAAAGTATTTATGAAAAAAATGATTGAAGAAGATTTAAAGAAATTATCTTCCAAAAATGACCTCCCCTTTTGGCATTTTATATAGAAGGGTGTAATTTTTGGTATAAATTAATTTGAATTAAAATTAAATTTATCTGAAGTATAAAAAATTTTATTATAATTTCATGATGGTTTTATTTGTTTATAAATATTATCCAAAATTTATTTATTTTATGTAAAGTTTTAAAAGAGTTTCTTTAGACCAAAAATTTCATTTCTATGTTTGAAAACTAAATTTTGATCATCATGAATTGATAAAAAATGTTATTTTGATTATTATTTAAATGGATTCATTGAAAATTTACTAGTAAGTTTTTGAAATTTTTTTATCTTTAACAACATTACCCTTGACACTATTAAAGTTATTATTTTGTATTTAATTATATATTTCCTTTAGTGATAAATATATCACAATTTATTTCTATGTTGGTAGATATTTCTCATCATCTGTTGAATTATGAATTTCATATTCGGATGTGATTAGTTTTTTTTATCATCTTATGAAGTTTAATAATAATCATCCAAAATAAAACAAAATTTAGAGTCCACTATTAAAATTTTAAGAGATTTAGTGGTTTGTTTTTATAGAATATATTTATCACATTTATGAATATTATCATTGAATCCAATAATATTCTAACTATTATAGAAACTTTATTATGATAAATTATCATATGTTGTGTCCCCACCACTATTACTCCATTTATCTATGGCTTTTAGACATTTTACCCCATAACCATTAATTTTTTTTCCTGACGTTTTATATTTACACCTCCATATTAGGAAAGCATATCTTTTATAACCATACTTTTCCACCTTAGTAATTGATAATTTCTAATGATTATTTCATCTCACAGTTCCCCTTCTATTATTATGATTATAATAAAGAAATTTCCTATTTATGATCATATCTTCTATTCTTATTACTAACAAATAATGTTATTCTGTATTACATTAAACATTTCTAAAATCTAATGACAGTATAGACTATTTATTATTATTATTATAGGTAGTATTTATAATTTTGAATGGAAAATACTATAAGTAGATTAAAACACAAATCATTTATTCCTTTTCATCGTCTCAGAATTTATTTTAATATATTCTTATATTGAAATAGATTTCTATTAAAATCATCAATATTCAGCTTATTTATGTGATTCATATCTTCAATATCTATATTCGTAGACAAAAAATACTTTGTAAGTATATCAATTAATTTTTCTAATGGTTAATCAATAGAAATTTCATTCTCACCATGTGATTGTAAACTGTTCACAGTAGTTATGAATCCTTGATGCATTTTAGAATCTAAATCTCTGCTTATTAAATAAATTTTCTTTTAGTCCACACATAACATAACACTTATGGTTTTGAGAAATTTTGATTTTTTGAAATGAGTAAACTCCACCTTTTCCAAAGTTCCAATAGTAGTTTTAGATTAATTTATATGACTATAAATATTTATCATCATTGAGTATAATAGTGTATTTCACAATTTTTAGTTATTCTAAAACTGAATCTTTTCTTATTTAGAATAAATAGAAATATCAATTTATATAATATTATAATCTTCTTTAATTATTGGATAGTTCTATACTCCAGTTTTATTAATGAATGTTTTCATATAATCTTGTCACTATTCATAGTAATTTCATAAAATTAGTGGAGGATGATTAGAATTAAAAATATCATTGGATCTGACTTTGATTCCTTCCATCATAAAATACCATTTCCTCGCAACAATGATATTTTAAAGAAATAATGATATTAAATTATAATAAATAAATAGAAACTAAAAAATAGAATCAATCTCAGTCTCACTCATATGAATTATATTTGATACCAAATATTATTCTAGATATTTAATAAAAAGAAACTACATGGGGGGGGGTGAATTGTAGTCTAAAAATGAATTAAAATTTTATTCTAACATATGTTATATATTTATCATAATTATTTTCTTCTAATTTAATTAAAATATTATTAGAGTAAAAGAAAAATAATTTGAAATATACAGATAATGAAAAATTGAAATCTAGATTATTGGATCTTTTGTAAAATAAGAAGATATAAAAGTATAAAATTTATACAAAATGGAAATTCAATTAATAAAGAGTATTATATTACAATACATGCACTTATTTAAATGATATTACAATAATATGATTTTAACCAAACTGTAAGGTAATTCATTCAACCCAGTACATTGTACCTATCTTTATATCCCTGGAGGAAGTCTACTTTAAACCATTAGGACAAAAAACTATCTTAGTATCCATGTAATTCATCAATTAAAGTGATTCTAAATATCTTTATATTATTATCCCTAAAATCCCCCAAATTTATAAGATTAGTAACTATCTCTTTCTTCAAATACTTATAATCCCACAACCAGAATGATCAAGAACTATAATTACTTTCCTAACCTAGAAAGTTATCAATTATAATGATTAGAAACTAGATCTATCATCCTATCATCTGAATACATTGATCAAAATGATCAAAAATATAATATATAAAAATGAAAATTGCTAAATAGTTTTGTAGGTGAAAATATCAAACAATTTAACTCTTAGAAAAAACACTTGGAAGGAAAAATATTACATTGATTTGATGTTCCTTAAACAATAACCAATTTCACAAATTCGAGACAATTCAAAATTTTTATAATACTCATTATTCCTCCATCTGATCGATGATTCTGTAATCCAATTTATAGAATAGGTTTTAAAAACTCCTTAACTAGAAATCCATATTCTTGGGGTCATTTGGAACTATAGCAGAAGTAGCTTTATCATATTTTGATGAACATGTCATAGTATTACATCTTCCAATTAAGTTAATCATTCACCACTACATTTCTTTTACATAGAGTGATTCAAACTATTGTGGGGAATTTAGTTTATTGAATTCTTATCCTAAAACCAAAAAATAAACAACAATATAATATTTAATTAAATTTCTAAATCATTAATGAATTATATTGTGATTTTTAAAATTGATATTTAATTAAGCCATTTTAAAATTCTCCCAAAAAACTCCCTAATAGTTTATTTGATTTTTTATAAAAATATATATTAGTTATTTATGTTATACAAAACAATAACATCAGAATAAAATATTGATTATTAAAATTATTTTAACAATATTTGTTGAATCATTTTTTATCCAATCCATTATAATGAATACCAAACTACCAATGTCTTCATTATTTTTTTTACATTAAAAATACTTATTAACATGAGGTGATATTTTTTCATTAAATATTTACTAAATGAATTTGGTTTATTGATTATTTAATTTTAAATATCAGGTTTGTATAGTCAACTAAATTTCTTATTGTTTTCAAGAAGATGCTAATAAAAACCATAGTAAATTTGGGTGAATTTCAAAAGAAGAATTTACTGATAAGGTTCATATAACTCTAATGCTTCATTATATGAGTTTTTATTACTTTGTATATGTATAGAAAAACATTATATTTTCTCCAAATTATCACATGTATTGTATAAGATTGTTTATATTCTATGATCGTTATAATTTTATCATATCCCCTTATAATATCATTACCCAAGGTAAAAATGTCATCCAATTTAAAATAAATATAAAAGTAAGCACGATAAAATAGATAATATCAATTTTATATAAAACATCCATGAATTTTATAAGTTTATAGATATTTTTTTAACTTAGTTGAAATATATGTGAAGTCATATTTTAAATCTACATAATAATAATCTATTAAATAAGATATTTATTAATTCACAGGCTTTTGTAATGGCTCAACATTACTATTTAATATCAATGTATTAAACATTGATGAAATTGGTGTTGGTTTTAGGCACAGAGGAAACATGAAATTGTGGGTGATATATTAAAATTAGTTTTAATTTATTTTCCAGAAACCCTAAGTGAGGATATTACACATCAAATTTGTAATTTAATTATTTAATATCAGAAGAAATGAATAACTATTATGAGAAATAATTATTATAATTATTTTTTTATCTTCTAAAAAGACAGTTTTAGATTACCTTCATTGAACTATGAGGATCACTGGATAAAATATTATTATAAGTAATCCAAATATACTCATTTTAACTCCGAGATATGTGAATTGATCTCTAGCTTATAGCATGATGAATCAACTATCTTGAATTATTTTTCTTTTCTCTTCAGTCAATCTTGATGGTATATCTCTAGTGTTTTTAATTATTGAGAGGATGAGAGAAACAAGGAGTCAAGAGAGTGTTTCATTATGCCTAATGATTTTCATGATTTGATTTTGAATAAAATACACAATAGATATAATGGTATATTTATAGATCTATGGTTTAGGTTAAAATATTTAGTTAATTTAATTTTGGCCATTAACTAATATAAGAATATTTTATAAAACCCACGACACATAATATAAAATAATAATAATAATAATAATAATAATAATAATAATAATAATAATCTATGTGTTTCAACGTGTGCAATAACATGAATTATTTAGCTTACTTGTTAATTTATATTTGTCACTGGACGTGGTCTCAGTCTATTAGAAATCCTATACCATTTATTTAAGTCATGAATAAATTTTTAATTTAAATATTTCATTCATTAATAGACATTTGTTATAACAACACATGAATAAAATTATACATTGATCTTGAGAATAATATTTATTTATTTAATAAAATTCCAATCGAAATTCATTGAGATCATCAGAAACACATAGTGAATAATCCCCTTGTATTCTTTCTCATTGTCATTAAGAGGTATTATCTAAAGTCCATGATTATAGTCTATAAATGGGTAATGTCACCCAACATAAATAACATAATGTGAAAACAATGCAATCAATATATAAACACTCACTATGTAATATAATCCATTTGTATCAACCTTCCATTATGCATGTTTCACATCTTTGTCACCAAACTATATTCTCAATACATATTTCTTTTACTATATGAAATAAACACATCATTTCACCATGGCCATGGAATTTTATGTGGTATTTTAGTTCTAATCAGAGGGATGAGATATCGACTTCAATAAATATGAAATTAATATTTCCTTCATTCACGTATCAATAAATGACATATTAATAGTGACACACCCAACATGCCCTAACCTAACACTAATATATGGAATCACAATTTTCATCATCAAATCTTACTATGGGATTCATGAAATGAATTAATTATTTTCTTAAATTCTATGGACCACTACACATTCGTATTGATAGGAATGTCAAATAAAACCAAAACATACTGAATTCATACTAGAGGCTCTGTTCTCATAATCATTAATATTAGAGATTACCAAGTTCACACTTCATGATAAGAATCCTCATACACTTAAAAGTTCCCACCTCTGATAGTCTATATACTCTATGCCCCATCATAATAAATTATCTGACCATAGAACTATATTTATGAATATTCTCATAGCACTTCAAGGTTCTCATGATAGTGGGGAACTACTATAACCATATAAATGTAATTTATACTCTAGAAAATTATAACATTATATTCATGATGAATAATGTGTAATATGTAATAATATGTTTTTATTAATATTCAATACATTGAATATACATGTGATCTATGTTTAATAATTTTTTCCAAGGACACAAAATACAATAAAATCCCTCACAGACTAGATCCAAATACCAATGAATTTTATTCTGCTAGAACCCACCTAATAATCATGCTTCATCTGAGTCAAGGCTTTAGTAAAGGGGTCCACAAAATTATCTTCCGTGGAAATACTACTCACTACAACCTCACCTCTATGAGAAATATCCCTTAAGATATAATACTTACAATGTATGTTATTCATATACTGATATGACCTTGGATCTTCTGCTAGATCCACCTCTATTGTATTATCACAATAGAGTGTGATAGGATCATTACTTATAGGTACTACGTTTGGAACTTTTATTATGTTATACATCTATATTAAAAATTTAGATTCTTTATAAGCCATAATATACTTAGAGTCGGCTATAGAATATATGAAACCAAACTATTTGGAGATCTTTTAGATTAAAAAACATCCATTAAAATTGAAGATTTATCCCACTTTTAACCTCATGTGTTACTAATCTATTTGGAAACTGTAATATTCTTATCCTATGATGACTAGTTCCTCTTATACTCTATAAACTATGAATATATCCTTAGTAGGCCTTAGATATATAAGGATATTATTTACTTCCATCCAATGAAGGTTATCTGGGTTATATTTATATCTTTATATCAACATTAACATATATGAATCATCTAGCCGAGTATATATCATAAAATACATGACTGAACCAACCACTGACACATATGTAATCCTTTTAATTATATTTCATTCTTCATGTGTCTGAGGAAACATCTTCGTGGAATGATTAATTCCATGTAACACTTGAAAACATCCGCACTTTTATAATTCAATAATGAATCTATTCAGTATCTTATCAGTGTATGTACTTTGGCATAGGAGAAGTAGTCTCTTGGGGATATCATGACAGATCTTGATCCCTATAATATAATCTACTTCACCCATGTCCTTCATAGAGAATCACTTATTCAAAAATTCCTCAACATACTCTAACATTGGTATTTTATTTCAAATAACAAATATGTCATTGACATATACTATTAAGAAAATGAATGCACTCCCACTAAATCATTTTCAGACACAAGGATCACATTTATATTTTATAAAACCAAATTCCACAATGTGTTCATAAATATAATAATTCTATGACCTGGATTCTTTATTTAATATATAAATAGATTTTTTTATTTGGATATCTTTCTTGTATTCACAGAGAATCGAAAACCCATTGGGTTGTGTGATATAGATATTCTCCATAATTTTTGCATTAATTAAGGGAATTTTTTTACTTCAATTTTATTAATCTCATAGTCATTGTAAGATATAGTAGAATATATAATTCAGATGTATTTTAACATTGCAACTGGTGAGAAGGTTTCATTGTAGTAAATTCCTTGAAGCTATTTAAATCATTTAGAAACTAGTGAAACATTATAGTTACGGAATTTTACTTTAATGTTATGTTTATTCTTTAGTACCCATTAGAATCTAATGGTATTTACATATATTTAATGATCCACCAAAATTGAAACATATATTTTTTTATATGAAATCCATTATAAAAATCAGGGATTCTTTCTAGTTGGAAACATCTATTCAATTTACTACTTCCTTATACGGTTTAGGATCATTATTATCAAATAATATTGAGCCAACATTCATGATGAATATAAAACCATGCCTTTATATTTTTCTAACATCTCTTGTAATCATACACAATACTGGTTTATTTGGAAGAGTTTCATCCTCCATCAGTATTTTGGGAATCTATTCTAATTCCAGCTGTTGTGTTTGATGAACCCAAAATTCATTGAATTCTATCTCACTCCAAATATATCTATTAGGGACGTTCTCTCTTTCAAAGAATATATTCAATGTTTCAACTTATACCCTTTTTTATGAGGGTTCATATAGTTAATGTCCTCTTATTTAATTAGTGTATTATATAAAGGTACAATTTGTGTCTCAGGGTGAATGTTTATTACCTAAAGAGGACATAACAAATGATTCTCAACCCCACACATGTAAGTATGAAAACACCAGTTTCTTTCCATTAAATTAATTCTATGATATACCATTCACCTCTTTACTTGGAACTTTGTTTAGTATTTTCTCTTCTATTTAAAACACATATCCCCAAAAAGATAATGGAAGCATCGTATGACTCATAATTGGTTTCTCCAAATTCGAAAATGTGTTTTTCCTCTAACTCACACTATTCCACTGATGTGTACAAAGATAAGTGATATGATATAGGACACCAAACTCTTGTAAGTAATCAATTATGTCTGGATTAAGATATGCTCTACTTTGGTCTGAGTGAAGTTTCTTAATCTCCTTACCATGATTTTTCTCAAAATCATTTTTAGATTCCTTAAATTTATAAAATTAATCTGACTTATACCTCTTTAATTAGATATATCCATATCCAATAAAATAATCAGTAAAAGTTATGAAGTATGGGTTCCCACCCCTTGCATCAATATGAAATGGTTAACACATGTCTGTATAAAAAAAATCAATAAGCTCTTTCTCCCTTTAACCTTTCCACTAAATGAGGATTTGGTAATTACACAATGTAAATATGTTTGAAATAGACTAAGTGGTTATAGTTCAAATGAATCAAAATATCAATATCGGTATAATTTAGTGAATCTATTTTTGTTTATAGGACCTAGTTGGTGATGATAGAGTTGGGTGTTGTTTGAGCTATGAGAAGTAATTTCATAATTGATTTCCATTAGTTATTTTTTTAAATATAAGAAATATAGAATGTTATTAAAATGTGCCTTATTATAAAAAATTATATCATTAAAAATAATTAATTTTTGAACCTGAAAATATATACATCCATATCAAGTATGGATGTAGATATAATGTTTTTGGTAACTAACATCACATAATAAAAAACCATTAAAAATAAGATCATTTAATTGTAAAACATGTGGTGGTAGTCTCTAATAGATATGAAAGAATGTTTATCTCTATTAGAAACTCATAGATCTACCTTCTCTTGTTCAAAGTTTTTGAATCTACTTAGTTCTTATATTTGAATGCATTTGTGATCACCCAAAGCTATATCTAATACCCAATTTGTGTAAATAGTTAATATTTACTTGACAAAAAGTTCCCCAAAAGTTTACCCTTTCTTCTTTGGATGCGAGTAGTATTTCTTATAGTGTCCCTTCTTTCCACATGAGAACGAAACATCATCATATTCCCATGTTTTCATGTTAAACAATTACTTATTGGAAGTGCATCTAGAATATTTGGGATTAAATTTATTTTATTTATCTTTCCTTATGTTCACTATAAGGATTGGAATATTTTCATGATTCATATCCTTATCTTCTCAGCGAAGAAGAGTGACAGGATCTGACAAATACATCTTAATTTTGTTCATATTAAAATTTACATCAAATTTGGAGAAACTCTAAGGAAGTGATTCGAGAATGATTTTGGTGCCGACATAATTAGGGAACCTAAAACCTAGAACCTTTATGCACTCAATGTATCCAACAAGCTTTATTTCATGAGTTTTAACTAGGGAAACCTCTCCAATCCATATATAAAAGAGAGGCTTGTAAATCTCAAACCCTTTATATTTATCTTTTTTTAGTGAAGACTATATAGATGCTAAAGTATGCTATCTGAATCCATAATTTCAGGAGACATCACGAGTTCATTAGTTATAGGGAAAAGAATTTAACCTTGAACATTGATCACATCACTCAAATTTATTTCATAGATGAGGAACTCTTCATCACTCACTCTTGATTAGGAAGATCAGGAAGTGAGGATTCTAGGATGTAAGATTTCTGTTCATGGAGAAAACATTGTGAAGGCTTCTAAACCACTCCTGAAAGTTATTGCGAGTGAGGAGATTATATCTTTGTAATATATATTGAATGGATATTTTTGGTGATAAACATTAAATTTTATTCTATAATTAAAATTACTTATTATTTGAACATATCATTCTTACAGTTTTTTTTGAGACATAATAAATTACTTGAATATTTTATTAAATATCACACTATTTTGTCAAGTCCCAATATCCCACACCATTAAAATAGAAATGTATAATTTCTATGAAATTATTTTGGAAATGATCCATATTCCCCTTCACATAACCATAAAAGGGGTTTTCAAGACAATTGAAGGTATTTAGGTAGGAAACTCTTCTTAAAATGTGGGATTGAAACTCCTTGAACCAATGAGTGGACTCTTGTATCCTAAAATACCGACATGGTTTTTCTAAACAGTTTATTCCAAGTTACATAATGCATAGAAACGTATAATTCTCTTGATATAAGATGGTTAATTCAATTGAAAAATTTCATAATAATTATAATTTATAATTATGTGTCCCAATGAGAGTTAGTCAAACACATAGTTCTGAGTATTTTTTCCTACTCAAGTGATGGAAGGACAAGTCCAAATTAATATATATTTGAGTGATGTTATTTAATTATGAATATTTTTTTTGTTAGGTCCTTTAGATGTATTTTTACAATTAATTGGATATTAACTAATTAATTTACCATGTTTGATAAAACATTTATTTATAATTAAGTTATTTAATTTCTATCTTTTCACATCAATTAATTTAGTTAGGTGATCACAGTCTTCTATAAAAAAAATCATTTCATAGAAGGATATAAAATAATAATTTAAGGACCAGTCTATGATATTTATGTAATGGTTTATTTTATGGTTAGACATTAAAACAACCTATAAACTAAGGTAAATAACTCATATTTCTAGTATTTGAATGAGTTACATCATAAAACCTATCTAACAATGCAACTCCTGGGTTGACATTATTATGGTACAATCTTGAAAATCCTCAACTCATCTTGGGAAACACCATTAATTAAAAGTATTTATAACTCACTCATAGGTGAGCAGAATCAAAGGATTGGTTAAAGGGGAATTAAAATAATATCCTTTGAAAAATAGTTCCAAAATAATAATGGAGGGATGAATTACTCATAGGACATTATATTTAATTTTATAATAAATAATTTAAAACCAATGAAATAAATTAAATTAAATAATTACTGAAAAATACCTTGGTTGTGGTCTAGCTCATAAACAATCATACATTTAACATATATGGAATGAAAATGTCCAAAATTTATTTTTTATCCATTCATAATTATTAAAATAAACAAAATTTAATCAATCAATCAATCAGTTAATTCACTTTCACCTTAATGACCATTAAAATTCATTTAGATCTTATCATCTTAATGGTATTAATGGAAAATAAATGATACATCCAATAGTTAAAGATTTATTATAGTAAATTAACTGAGCATTTATAATTCTTTAAAACCATTAATACATATTGAAACACTGAATCTTACAATCCAATAAATATTTTAATATTGCTAAAATTTTAAATTTAATGTATTTTAATTCCTCTAGTAATTATGAGTCTATATGGTATGTACAATCTAGCTACATGTTGTGTACATTGGTTACTGTGTATATGGGTTATACGACTAGGGGTTTGGTATACTGACTCAGCTAGAATACATAGATTGTACATTCGAGCTACAAACCATGTATCTACTTTCTGTGTTCCTAAGATACTTTCCTAGGTCTTTAACATGTATCTTAGCAGGATCAGATGGCATATACATGACAGCTACACACCACGCATCCCTTATATAATATTTCATATGTTCTCATTGAATGGCTCTACCACTATTTATGATGTGGTAATTGATGAACAAAATAACTTTTACACTAACCAAACATCATGTATATTATAAATTCTTTAGTTTTTTCATCTCACATGGTTTGACTATGTATAATTACCATATGGATTTCATGATTTATTCCAATAAACTATGTAGACTACACGATGTGTACACCGAATACACATCATAATATATGACATACCATGTTCCTGGTTGGATGGTCATCACACGGTGTACACGATATGTAATAACTGTGTGGAATGAAATATATCTTATGACATGACTAGTCGCAGCGTACTAGGGTACATGACATATAATATTGGTATATTCTTTGTAACTATAACTTACCATCCTAAAATTTGAAAGTTACCAATGGAATCTACAATCCTTATTAATCTATTTTTAAACATTTAATAAAATTAAATTCTAAATGAACATGGTTAATTTTTCAATACCATGTTAATTTAAAATTGTTTAATGAATAAATAATAGTAAACTAAAATAAAACAATGATTTTGTATAGATAAAAAATCTAATAAAAAATTATAAATTTAAACAAAACCACTTTGATATTTGTCGTTTGTTCTAGGTGCGGTGAAAGTGTGTTGCGTTGGGTGATATATTAAAATAATATTAATATGGAGCTTTTGGAAACCACGAAAAAGGATTTTTTACATCAAATTTATTCTTATTTGATTTAATATCAAGAAAAATGAAAACAAGATATGATCCCAAAATCTATATTTTGGTTTTTTCTATAAACCATGTTTCATTCAAGTGGGAGATACAAAATATAAAAAAATAGATAAATAAACACACAAACACACTTACCAAATTTCAACATAGGTCACATGCCCACTACTAGGTGTTTACAAATTTCTAAATTCAAAAAAAGGTATCACACCACCACCTCGGGCCTCAGAACATGATTTGATCCCTCAATACCTAAACCCCGAATCACCTAATCGCCCATCATTATCCACATCACTAGTGAGAACTGCCCATTGAAGAAATGTCCTTCCTCATTGCCAGAACTACTAAATCCATTCCCCAGAAAAAATTTCACCATAGAACCAAACAAGATCTGAGGTCGACGAATTTTTAAAACCAAAACCTACTTTATACAAACGGAATCCTTTTTGGTTTCCAAAATCTTAACAGTCACAAAAAAACATCATCCATTACAAATCTAACCATAAAAACCAAAACATAATTGTAGCTGAGAATAAAAACATCACCGAATAAAAAATCCAAACTAAACCTTTAGGAGGACAGACAATATTTGAGACCTAACCACACCACCAAGATCGAAGGACCAAAAATAATCTAAAAAGTCCCAAATCATAACCACAAATGAAATATGAATCCCATAAATAGAATAGAACCATAATGATACATAAGTGTTTAGAGAAATAACCAGGGCCACACTACCAAGACTTTACCTTGATGTTGAACTCTACCACCAACACCATCTCAAAACCCCCAGAAACACATTCACATATACTCCTTTATTCTATAGGAAACAGTAATCAATTTCTATGTGCTAGCATGTCGATTCAATTGTATTTTTTTATTTGTGTTTTTTTCTCATCATTTGATCTTGAAGGGATATCATTTGTTTTTATCTTTCATGATTGGAGGGGAGAAAGAGGGATTTGAGAGAGCGATTTTCATGGTGCGTAATGATTTTCAGGTTTTAATTTTATATGAAATACACAATACACATGATGGTATATATATATAGTTATTATTTAGTTTAAAAAAAAATTTAATATCATTGAGACCCTAAAATAATATAATAATCATTAATAAACCTCACGCCACAAAATAATAATAGTAATATTTTTTGGTGTGTGAGAACATCCCAAATAAAAATTATTATTTAATCGATGTGTTATTTAATATTTTTCATTGGACCCAGTCATGGTCTATTTGAACACATCTTTCATTGATTAAACTCTTGAATAAATATTTAATTTAATGATTTCATTTTTCAAAAAACATTTATGATTGATAAAATGTGAATAAAATTATTCCTCAATCTTGAGAATAATATTTATTCAATTAATTACATTCAAATATAACATAGTTGAGATCATTAAAAAAATAGTGTGTAATCCTCGAGGTTTGTGGTCATGATCTACAGAAGATTTAATGATTTGATGGTTTGTGGTGGTCTTCTCCGGCCAGACTGTTGGCCGCGACGTGATTTGGTTGGTTGATCTATGGCGTCCCGACATGGAGATGGGTTCTCTTTCTTGTCATCTTTTCTTCTTTTCAATTCTGAATTTTCCTATTAATGCGCCGTTACTTTGCTGCGTTTTTGCATTGGGATGCGTTGGACGAATCTGATTCGGAGTTTTTGTGTAGATTCTTTTGTGGGAAAAAATGAATGTTCTCATACTAGAATAGAGGATGAATACAATTTTGGGTGAATCAGGTTTTGGCTCAAGTTTTGAACTTCTGTGATGATTCGGTGTTTCTGGTGTGCTATGACGGTTTCGATGATGATGGTGTCAATGTTGATGAGTTGCTGTGATCATGAAGATGGCATCGTGTGGCAGTAATTCAGTTAAGGTGCAGGGCTGGAGGAGTGCTTCTGGATTTTGAATTTTGAATTTTGAATGCGGTGTTCTAGGTGGGTTGTTTTGAAGGCTGAATGTAAATTTTTGGGATGTTTTTATTCTTGAATATGGATTTTTGTAAGGTTACCACTTTCCCATAAAGTGGATATTTGGAAAATTAAAAAAAAGGATTTGGACATAGCATTTTATCAGAGTAGTGAATGATATTTAAGAATATTAACATTAAATTTTTAGTTTCTCATCATACCAGGTAACTACTATGACCATATCAATGGGATGTATACTCTAGGAAATTATTACATTAGATCCATGTAGTATAATGATCAATATGTAATAAGAGGTTTTATTAAAATTCTATACATATAATATACATGTAATCAAAGAAAAAATAACTAGTCTTAGGATACCAACTCCAAAAATTGGTATGATGTCATATAAGGAGATGGCCATACAACATTAAAACTAAATTCCATTTTTTATTTTTCATTATATAGTTCATTTTATTTTCATCAATTTTATATTATTTTAATTTCTATACATTTTTATATTATACTAATATTAATTACTACCGAAAACTAGTTTACTGAACCATATATATCATCGTACTCTCTAATTTATAGGTCTTTAGATGTTCTTTAAATCCATATAAATTATTATATTTTTATTAAAATATATAATTTAATTGTAATATATTTACTTCTACTACTACAATTACATGTGTATGATAAGGTAATTCATATTTAAATTGAATAATACGAAATAAATATTTATTTTAATATAATAATTTCTCTCTTTTATACTAATAACACACATTCTTTTACTAAAATTAATAAATTTAATTTACTCACTAAAACAAGTACAATTTTAATTTTCATAAACTATATGGGTAATTTTCAATATGTGTGTTGCAATATGAAACATAAAGTCACTTATTGAGTCTTTTCAATGAACTTTGTAAGCATACATTTATTTTACCCTCCCTTCAAAAATTTCAATATACAGTCACTCATGTCTTCATCAGTGAAATACTTTTCTATTTTCCATTGTATTTGATTCCGAAATGATAACCAATTTTTTAATAATTTAGTTGTCATGAATAACCATCGTAAAATTTATGATTCTAAATCCATTTTTTGATATCATATTAATATTAATATATTATTAATTTTTATTATCACGATCTTATATCATGTTACCATGTACTGAATTTACATATATATATATAACATAATAAAGCTAATATCTATGTTTTATTTCTTTCATTATATTCCATATATTTTTATTTAATATTTTATTTTTCCTAAGATAAGATATTTCATTATCTACAATTGAAAATGAAAACTTTATACCATTTCTTATTCTTTTTTTTGAAATATCATTTAAATATCTTTAGTCATAATAATAAATTTTTATTAAAACCATTAATAGTTTTTAAAAGGATCCATTTTGTTTCTCAAGTAATTAAATTAATGTTATCAAATTCATTCCAATTTTTTAAAAAATTGTACATAATTTACTCTATAAAAAATTATAATTTATAATATAACTATATGTTTCAGGTGAAGGTTCATTGGTTTATTAATGGTAACTTTAAATTATTAATCATGATCACCTAATTTTATTTCTTTATTTAATATTAATTTTGTTAATTTAATTCTTATATACAGTTGTATACATAAAAAACAACTTTTCATATCAAATTCTCTTCAATATTATTCTCTCCTTGTTGATATGTATACTGAATTATGACAATTAATTAATAATTTTGTTTATTAAAGTTTAAATTCATTGAAATATGTTCAAAGTTGTTTTATTGTTTTTTATATTACTTTTTTGTAAACAATATCATACACTATCACATGTTAACATAGAATAAGATTTTTATAATACATAAAAATATTTAATTGATCACATTAAAATATTTTATGTTTTTATTTATTTTGAAAAGGGACTTTTGGTTCTCATGATATTATTAATGTATATGAATGTAAATGTTTTTTTCTATTAAAATTATATATTTCAATTATATATACTATCTTTTAAACATCTATACATTTATTAACTCTAAAAAGTTATAATTTATTTACATTATCAAGTTTACCATAAAATGGTTTAATTAGTTTTCTATTTTCCACATATTTTTATTTTTATATATTTTCTTATTATATTCCCATCAATTTCTTACTTAAATTATTTTTTTAATTGATAATCATCAAATTTCTTATTAAAAAAATGGTATAAAAAAATTAGTTATGTAATATTTTATTAACATTATATTCTTTACCACTGCAATGTTTTAATCCATTCCAACATAAATTATAATGTTATTTAGTTTATAATTTATAGGGTAATTATATATTATAATGTTTCTTAAATATATTATTTATATATAGTTGAATCAATTTTTGATTTATACTGTAATTAAATTGTCACATCTATATACTATATGATTATAAAGATGTGAATTTTGATTATATATTTTAATGTTCCTTTTTATATTTATAGCTTTGTTTCAATCCCCTAATATGAACTGCGGATTTTCAATTTTAAAATTGTATATTACTATATTAATAATGTTTCAATTTACTCAATATTTTCATTATACTACCTATTCCATTTTACTATAAAATTATGAATTTTTATTTTAAATTACTATTTTGTGTATTTTTTTAAATGAACATTTTCCCTAAATATCCATTGATTTTGAAAAATCACATGGAAATTTTAAGTTTACCTACATTAAGTTCCTCAGGGTTTTCATATAAATCATGGTTGGGGGTGTATAAAAAATACATACCCATTCCTATTTCTCCTTATGTATAAAGGTCGTTTAGAGAAATTAGATATATGATGCCACCCCATAGTAACTGGTGGATATAGATTTGTCAAATCTAGTAATACACTAGGGATGAAGAAGTGGATAATTATGAAATATCACATGGTGTATATGATGGGTTGTAATTAAGTATTATTTATAGACCAAATGTTACTCCATCTTCTCAATGATTTGAGACCTCAAAGTTTTGTGGATAAATGGTAAAGATATCCATGATTAAGGGCCAATGAAACATCTAAAAAACATCCCCAAAATTCAATTTAAATCATTTTATCATAATATATTTGAAAAACACCATGTACTCCATTTATTTCCTTATTCATTCACTTTCCAAAGGACGATGAAAACAAATTTCAGGGACATCAGAGAATGCATACATGGCTGGAATCCCTTATTCATATTTCTATTTTTTATCATTAAACAATAACTTTTTTCCAATACAAAATACTATATTTTTTTAATACAATTCACCAAAAAGATTAGTGTATTTTTTTAGAACATCACCTTGTGTAACATTATTGATCGATATGAGAGTCTTTAATTTTATTAACCTTAATCGCATAAAAGTAATATTCCCTAATAATACATGTAATTTTTTCAAAAAAATAACCTATTGTGAGTGACACATGGATGAGTTGATATTGACCATATTTCACTATTATGGTTAGTTTTCATGCTTTAAGATGCTGGAAATAAGTACAGGTGACAGAATTTGAAGCTTAAAATAAGTACAAGATACAAGGGAACATTATCCTTGGATAATAATAATGTGTCGTATAAATGTGAATATATTAATAAATTTTCACATACATTTATTAATATAATTATAACATTTCAATTTTACTTTTATATCACTAAATAAAATTAGGAATTATTACATAACATATATGTAGTATAATATGTTTTGTTTTCACATTATAAAAAACTCTATATAGTTTCTTTATCATAAAATAGATGAACCATATATAATTTTTTATACTATAATATCAAAAAAATTATTCAATGAAAGTTGTATTTAAAATTTATTCAATAAATACAAAATAAATAAATATATATATACTACTAGAAACTATTTAAACTATATACACATTTGGTACAACAAACTATATAGAAATTTATTTTATTATCAAATGATCTTGTATTATTGAAACTATATATGAATTTTTATACAAAAAATTTCATATAGTTTATCTAAATTTATAAATAATATATAACAAACTATATAATGATTTAATAATAATAATAATAATAATAATATATATATATATATAGTTTTATAGTACTTTACAAATTATATATTATTATGTTAAATTAGATCATTTACTATAAACTTCACACTATTTTAGGATGTTCAAATTGATTGTGTGACATATGGAATAAGGCAAATGAAATGAATATTAAAATTGAATCCATGGAATATATTTACTAAAAAAAGAATATATATACTGAAATTTCTAGAGTTTATTTAGTACATATTATGTAGACATTTTATTTTCCATCACATTATAGAGTATGGAATACATGACTTATTTTTATTATTGAATCTTGTTTCATCTATTATGATATAGAATTTTCATTTAAAAAAACTTCTTGCAAGAATTTAATGGTGTAAAATAATCATAAATTTCTAGTGTGGTTATTTTAGACAATAACATTTAAATAAATATTTTTTTAGTGACATGCTTTTCCTAATACCCATAAAAAGAAAATTGATACTAATTTTTTTTTAAAATCATTATCATTACCCTGAGATACATCTATCTATAAATTTTTTAGTTTTCTTAAAACTCTTTATTCAAAAATCTATATCTTTTAATAATAAATTTATATGTTTAGAATTCAAAATATTTTATGATTTTACATTTTTATATTCTAATTTTTATCAATTAAACATAACTTATTCCATGTGAGTTAAAGGGAGAAATAGCTGATAACATCTAAATATTATCATTCTATTTAAGTAATAATGATATTTTTAGTAAAATAATACAGCTAAATATTTTTATAGGTGTTTTCGTTTAAATAAATATTATTTTTAATTTCTTATATCATCATAAAATCCAATAAAAAATAAACCATGATATTTTTACAATTAAAGATAAGCAATAATACACTAGAAGAATAAAAAAATGTAATATAATTATGAAACCTACAAAAAGAGTAAATCTCCAACTATATAATAAGATAGTTAAAATTTGATTTATAATTTACCACATGTTATTATTATTATTATTATTATTATTAATTTTAATAAAAATGTGTTTTGTTCAAATAAAATTGAATTGAAAAAATATAATGGTTGGAAGATAATTAATTATATTCTATGATATGTGGTAAATATCATTTTTTATTAAAAGGTTATTTTTTTGAAGAAATATATATATATATATATATATATTTATCATTATAAAGTAATATAATAAATTTAAATATATTTTTGTTATTAAATATTTCAATTAAAATAATAATATATTAAATTATATTTAATTATTAATTCATATGAAATAAGATTAAGAAAACATAATGTTTTGAAAGAAAATTTCTATAACAAAAATAGTTCTTTTATATTAAATTTTTTCATTTAAAATATAAATTCCTAAAATTTTGAATTTCAATTTGATATAAATAAATTAATTTTGGTAATTATCACATCAAAGTTATCTTATGGGGATTTTGTTTGGATTTTTCTAATGAAGTTTTTATTTTTGTGATAATTAAAAAATGAACATTTTTACAAAAAGAAAAACTACAATGTTTAAATCCTGACATAAGAATGACCTAAAAATTTATGAAATGCTGTTTTGAATCAAATATTTATTTAAGGAGTAAAATGATAAATTTTAAAATGTTATGACCTGCATCCATATGGGTTGTATAAATTCATAAAGAATTTGATTTTTTTTTCATTTCATTAGAGTGTCATTTTAAAAAAATGGGTTTGAAATCAGAATTATGAGAATGTGTAAAAATTAGAGATAATTTTTTGGATGTGAAACTTGGATAAAGTTATATATTAGGCCATAAAGCTAGTATCTTATGATTAAGGTAGAATTTCATATGTGTAGGGAGATTCATTCACTATGAGCACGGTTTTGGGTGCACAATTTTCGGGAAACTATGAAGCACCATGAGTGTGTTGATATTTTAGTTTCATTTTGTCTCATGGAAGGTTTGAATGCCCAATTAAGACACATTTAAGTTTGAACCATTCCAAATTTCAGGGAAATCATGATCCTTGGATTAGATCTAGGTGTTGGAACACAGTTGTCCCACTATTTCATAAATATCATTTGAAATGTTTTATATGGATTTGGTTATGTTTTTTCATGGTTGAAATATGGTTTGGACACCATACATCCAAACCATGATGAATGAGATGTCTTGTCCAGTGCTCACCGCATAGATGGAACACAATTTATTAAACTGGGCTGCAAAATTGCAAGGCTCACTAAAATTTGAAAATAACTTTTTTACAATCCAATTTCTTATTCCAACAACCCTTTCTAATATCCCTTATTTTCATTCCCCATACAGACAACATTACTCTCCCTCCATTTCTCCTATGATTGGGGTGGTATTCGATGCGATCTTTTTGTTATTAAAGTGTGTTCTTTTTTCCTTTGGGATCTATTATTGATTTTCCTTTCCTCCTATGTAATTTTTGATGTATGTGAAATGTATTTAAAAGAAAATTACACTTGATAATGGTTATAAGATCCAATTATGAAGGGGATTTCATATTGGTGTGATACAGGGCTTTGTGTGGGTGAGTAGAAGTTATTTAAGCTTGGTCGAGATAAGGGATTGATGGTCAGAGAAAATAGATTCTTAAATTGAGATAGGTGTTATACGATCATGACTCTATGTTAATTTCATTAAATTATATATTTTTTAATGGTATATACATTCCCTCTACTAAGGTAGGATGCCCTTTATTTAATTTAATTGTAATAAATTAAAAAGAAATGTCTATGGATGGAACAACGTTCCAAGGGCCATGATAGAATTTTGTGCACTAAATTGTTTACTTATCCACCAATAGATGAGGGATTAATCATAATTTCACTCAATGAGATACATGTGACCATTTAGGGGTGTTATTGGATCATGTAGGTAGAGATTACATTAGTATAGGTTCATTTTTTACACCCGAGTATAGAGATGTGATACAATGAGAAGGAATATCCCTAAAATGAAATAGTAGAACCTTGAGTGCCTTAGACCATTCAGAATAAACTTGATGAGTGTTGGGAGAATTTTAATTCCCCATGATACACTAGATGATTCCAAACCAGGAAACACCGAAGCTATAAATAGTATAAACAAACAATGTAAGGGAAATCTAAATGACACACTTTCAATAAAAAATAAGAACCATTAAATTAAATAATGAGGTTAATGTATAATAAAGTAATGTTTAAATACCATGTATACATTTTATATATAATTTGATCATATATATAAATAATCATGAAATATAGTATAGAAATCAAGAGGTGATGACCTTTTCAAAAAATGTTTTAGTGAGACTTTTAGATGAACAAAAACATCAGTCAACAAATATTTACCACATATTTTCTTTTTTAAGAAAACTTATTAGAGAAAAATTGACTCCCCATTGGTTGAAATAACAACTATTAAAATTATTATAATTAAAATAATTGTGTTGATACTTGAACTAGTAGGATTTTCAAGTGAAATCACTTCTTTTAAGAAATTTATCCCGACCACCGCATCATCACTAAAACCCTTTATTAAGAATTGGTTATATGTGGTTCATTGACTTATCCTTTATTGATGTTATATAGGAGGAGTTGATTTTTAGCCTAAAAAAACGTTTGAATATAGAAAATAAACATTATTCATAGGTTGATAACACCATATTTTTCATTCCAAAGGATAATACCTAGCTTACAATCTTGTGTCAAGTTTTATTTACATCAGTGACATTCTGTAAAACACCATATCATCCAATGATTAATATCAAGGAAGTGAATAACATTAATAATAAATTAGGTTTGGTGACATAAATAAAAATATGTTACTTTAAATCACATAACAAAAAAATCATTACCAATTATAAGAAATACCTTTTAGAGTTCAATTAAAAAATTCAATAAAACATAGTGTCCAAAATAAATAAGATGTATTTAATTGAACAATTTAGTATCATATATTTCTAATGGAAACCCATTTTTATACAAAGATATCATTTTTAAGATTCTAATTAATATTTTCTTAAATCAAATGAAGACATTTTAATAGTAATTTTAATGGAAAAATAGGTATGCATGTTGAGGGAATAACCTGAGAATAAATTAGAGGGTTCAATGACTAAATAAACTATAGGAAGGTGATACGTATATTATCGATCAATAAGGGAACCTATAAAAAATAAAACCAAATACCCTAACTAACGAAACACAGTATCAAAATAAACTTAATCTATTAATAAAAAATACAAGTTTAAATTAATTCAAATAAATCTAGTGATTAAGAAAAAAATATAATTCCATACATTTCATAAAGAACATTTCAATTACATAAATTAAATTATTATAAATATTGTGGGATTAAACATTTAGGATACCTACCTCAAAGTCATAAATGTTCATTCTTTAAATTGTAAATCTCTAAATAGAAGTGAAATGATCATGACCACAATTGTGTATGATATATAGGGCCAAAATCTAAGAATAAGAACCAATGTATTAAAATCCATGAAAACCTATATCGAAACCTTAAATAAGAGAAGATAAATCATTCCTCTTAATTTAGAAAGAAGGAAAGGAGATAAAGGAATCCAAATGGGGAAGAAAACATAAACTAACAGAAATCTAATCCTTTAATTATATATTCTATTGTTTAAGAATAGGGTTCAAGGAGCCTCAGAATCCACATTGGATCTTCCCAAGTCATTGGAAATTGTGTTCTCATTAAATAGTGTGTTTAGGGATAATAACTATGGGGGTTATGAATTTGAAATAAAATTTTCAGAGAAATAAAACCTGTACTCATAGATTATTGAATATGGGCTTAGAGGGATTTCAATCCGAGTTGTACTTGAGATAAGGGTCTATCATCTCAATTTGTATTCTTTGGTAAATATGTTATGTTAGAAACATATATTATTTTATGAAGTTTATATACATACCAATTTAAATTTTATATCAGGAATATCCTTCTAATAATGATATTTAGGGTTTAATTTGATGTTATTCTTTCATGGGTAATATTATTCAAAATATAACAAAGTTGAACATGACTCATGTTTAAATACCATTTTAATCATGACTATTTATTATTCAATTTACATTGAGAAAATTATATGATCCTTATCTTATAACTCTCTCTAATTTTTCTTATCCTATAATTATTTTTGGATAATACATGTTTTACCTTAATTTTCCTCACAATAAGTAAAAAAGAGAGAAAAATAATATTTTATGGAAAATGGACCATGTTTTACTATTTAGTAAGGAATAATTTTCCCCATGAAACATGTTTTATTTAAAATGTTTTCGATAATTTTTTTTTCAAAATACTAAAATTATTTTTATATCATATTTACCCATATTTTAATTTTTAAAAAATTATTTAAAAGGAATATTTTTTTTTTCATTTTCCAAATGAGGTACTTCTGGATTTTACAAAAAAATTGAATGGAATATTTATTTTAACATATATATAATGAAAGTAATTTTCTACCATCAAGAACAATGAATGTTTTGATGCATTCTTTAATAGTTTCCATAGTTATTTTCAAATAAGAATTTATCCATAATGTTTTTAAAAATAATTAGATTTTAAATAAGTGATTTCAATATAAATATTGTATATTCCTCCAAAAAAATTTATAGTGACATTTTAAATGAAAAATCATCTAAGATAATATAAATTTATATTATATTGTTTAGGGGTATTTTATCCAAGAATACCATCTTCATTTTTTTCTTTGGATGGTTTACGATTATGATGATAACATTGTAATAACCCGAGATTTTGAAATAAGAATATTGTATCTGATAACATATGTGTCATGAAACACTAGGATTAAAATATAATATAACACCGTATGAATTTAATATATTTATATTTGTAAATAAATCCAATCTCTTTAATAGCTTATGGTACACTCAATACTGAGTTCATCTTTTGTTGTATGCAACATTAGGTTTAAATGAAACATGACATGTTATTAAAATATTATTATTAAAAAATAGATATTAAATTGGATGGTATGAAAAATTATAACTCAATTTTTAAAATTTTGGTTATGTATTAATTATTAATAAGCTGAAAGCTATTTAAAATAATTTTTTTCTAAAACAATTTCTTTTTTAAAAATGGGTTTATCACACTTTCTGCACATGATTTAAAATTAATTTTTCCACTTTTTGAATTTTTTTTCAAAAATGATCTTTATTTTTAAAATTATAATATCAAAATTATCTGATGGTTATTTTTTTATTTTTGACAAATATATGAATTTTTGACGAATAGTGGGAAAAACTAAATTTTAATAGAAAACTACCTTTTCCTTTAAATAATATATAAGGTTAGATTATATTTTGAAATATCATTATAGTAAAATTGGATCAATTTTATATAAATTTATCATATTTACATCATTATAATGATTTTTAAATTGAATGTAGATATAAGAACTTTTTAAACCTTTTAATATTTTCTGTTTACAAATTTGATTTCTCATCCCATCTCTAAGATTAATTTTAAATTATAAATTTCCACTTCTCTGGATTAAATTTTCAAAAAATGAATTTGGAAAATTGGATCAGTATAATTTATATTATCTAATAAGTTAATATTAATTTTCAAATATAATTATTAAGGAAAACAATTTAAATTAATTACTAAAATATGGTTAAAATAGATTGTGTATATTGCATGTGTTTGTATTAAAATTATGTTTACACAAAGTATTTTTATTTAATAAATTTGATTTTATATTTTCAATAATTTGGTTTGAATTATATAATAATTCACATTTAAATTGGAGTTTAATGTCTTAATTACCTTGTTAAAGAAAAAGATACAACCACCATGGTAAAAAACTAAAAGGGAAAAACTAAGAAAACACAATGACAATAGAATAAAACACTAAAAAATGTTTTTATTTTGTTTTTTGAAGTCATTTTTGACCAAATAATCCCTCTAATAAATCTCTGTCTGAAGATGATACTCAACGAGAATATTTACCCTATGTAGCTCCTAATTGAGTAGTATAAGAGTTTGTATCTCTTTATGTTATTGTGAAAACTGTTCCTAGATAGAAGTAACCTAAACTATTATTATTATTGATTGGGATTTATCCATACCTTTTCAATTATTTTTTGTAGTTTTCCATCCAATAGGTGGAAACATAATATTAATATGTTCCTTATTTTAGAGTCTTATTTGGTTTTTGGTGTATGAAGCTTTAGTTCATCCATCATATTCACCCTATTTTTAGGGTAGGTTATCTATGTTGTAACCCTCTACATTTGTGTCTTGATAAACAATGTTTTTCATGTAAAAAATGATTAAATTTATACATGGGTATCCCAAAATGTTGGTTGTATCATTAATTTCAACCGAACAAGATTATTCTTCACTATCTTTATCAGGGTCATTCCACAAACCCCTATCCATATTGGGTTTTTATATTGTGACTCCTAAAGGGTCTAATCGCATTCATTGTATGCTCTTCCTGCCTCAGCTTATCAATAATAACATCGAGGGAGTTTCTAGTAGTGATTTCTCAATAGGCCCTGAATAGAATATCTTTTTCTTATCGTGGGAGGAATATATGAGATTTTGATCATCGATATTTACATCCCAACCAAGAGAAGGATAATTATCTCTCTGATGCTGATGAATATTCCTTAATCCCTATGGGTTTCGGGTAATTTTTGGACACAAATGGAATTAATTGATCACATTGTTGAGGATTTTATGCTTCTAGATGAGTATATGATGACTCATGGTATGAGCATCGAGATATAAATCTTTCCAGCATAGTAGAATCGATTTGATTTGGAACCAACATTGATTGTCCTAAGACCCTCTCAGGAGATGATGAACCTTGTGACGATGATTGAGATATAAATACTGATCCTAGTGGGATGGGGTTTTTTTGTAACCGTTTATGATATGTAAGTTATCCCCCTGAGAATTGATGATTTGAGAGGTGGAGGCAGTATTAGATATTACCCTTACCTGGTTAGATTGGTCCGCAACTGGATAGATTTAATAGAATCTACTACTATGGCCTTTCTTATGTGGTCCATTCATGATCACATAGGATGTGGGTGAAATGGAAACCCATGATGAATTTCAGTTTCTATAGGAATCCATCAAGTCGATTGCAACCTTGGCTTCCACATCTGAAATTCATTATTGTTGCTTATAGGGGCCCAGTTCAAATAAATTCTGTCTATTCTATCCTAATTTTCATGATATCTGGGCATCATTGAAGTGGGTTAATTCAATTTAAGTCACCAACTAGATCTCACATTACATGTATCTCTAATTTCTTCAAAGGCTATGAAGTCATAGGAAGCCATATTTGAAGGGTCCTATTGTTCGGGAGACACAGAGAAGTGAAATTTTCCATATTTCACTCATCCTCATATATGAACTTCTAGATATGATATGGAAATCAGTCGATGAAGTGTTTTCATGGCACATAGTCAAACTATACATAGGAATTCTTCATATTATTCCACTCTTAGTTTTTGAGCCACAAAAAATGAGGCCATATCCAGCTGATAATAGATTGTATTGATACATAAATGGTGATACTCATATTCTGAATAAAGGTGATGTTCGGACTATGGTCACTGATGATTAGCCCATATATTTTATTGTAGATAAAAAATTAAATCCTTTTCTATGTCATCTAAAACCTCATAGTCAAAAGTATTGAGGGTCCATAACATGGTGGTGATGTTTTTTTTCTGGATATATATATCTATATTTAAATTTTAGCTACCTCTTCATTGGACATTCGACCCTCCATATGATCAGAACACAAAAGATTCTTCTTGGTGTCACCTAAGGACTGTAGTGGAGTGCTGATAAAAATTGAGGGGAACATTATATGGATGACCATGATTATTCTACCACCACTCTTTATAATGGATTCTAGGACTTTACCTCTCCCTATATTGAGGTTTCTGGGCATGTAGAGTTTTTCCATATTTATGGGAGATATCTATGTGGGGAGGTTGACCATGGGGGATATTAGGAGAAGAGTCCATGCGATCCATCTCGATGATACCTTGAGTAGGACTATCATGGTAATGATCGTATTCTACTTCAATTGAAGATTTGATAAAACCTTAGGGTGTTTACTATGTGTCTCGAATAACATCAATGACACTAGCATTGAACATATTATGTATATGAGCCTCATTTTTTTTATCATGGATGGAATATACCAACCTACATTATATAATTTTTTAGGTTTATGAGACTACTGTACGATGATTATCAAACCTTTTTTATGACCATCAAGTGCTATGAGATTATGAGCTCACTGCTGAGAAGCTGATGGAATATTCCAATGTTCTTCCACATTATTTAGAGGAATTAGAGCTTGTCTTGAGGAATTTTACTTTCTCACATGTTGATTGCTAGTTAGAAATAGAGGATTAGACTGATCCTATGCCTTTGTAATATGTTTCTGGTCTTTTACAGTAGGGATATGAGCCTTCCCCGAGGTATATACCACTCCGTTATAGTGAGCCTTGATTATAATAAGAATATGAGCCTGGTCCGATTATGAATTTTCAAAAAGAATATGAAGATAGACCTAAGGAATGGGAGTAGGGATATGATCATTTTCCTTTATTTACTCAAAAATATTTTGGTGGATTCATTCATCGGTAGAAGTTGGAATATGAGACCAGATTCTATGATTTATAGGAATATTTTATACATATTCACTAATTGGAATATTATCATTTCTCTAGGAATATGCCATTATCACTTGGCGAGCCCCAACCAGAATAGGTATATGAGTTTGTTCATATTCTTTTGGATTATGTCACTGGTTCTCCTATATAGGAATATGATCATGTCCAATGTAATTTTTCCCTCTCACTTCATGATCCCCAACTTGAATGAGGATATAAGCTCAATCCTGATCTATTGGAATATGGTGTTTTAATTATTTGACATACATGCGTCCCTATCCCGAGGCATATGTTTCTCTCACCTGGTGATCACTAAATGGAATGGGAATATGATCCTAGTTTTAAACCTTTTAATTTTCTAGAATGTTACAATAATCATCCTGGAGGGGAGAAATAATGTTCTCTTACTCTGGAGTAACCACTAGTTCGTAATGATCAGAGCATTGAGATACCCAATCTACATGAGTATGAATATGCACCTATCCCTGTATCTATACTAGTGTCAAAATATGCTTGTAGAGTTAATCAATTTTTTCGTAGATGAATTGGAATTTTATCAAATTGCGAACATGGATATATGCCTGCACATTTTCTATATCCACTATACATTGGTAGATATATTTGATTGAATTTTGGATATGATCCCACTTCTATCCTCAACGTTACATAGGAATATACTGAGGGAATTCATTCATGGGTGCATAGATATGCACCTCCCCCATTCTTGGTGCATGAATATTCCTGTAGAATTTCTATGAGTGAGAGGGATATGAGCATTCTCACTAGTTACTGCTGGAATATTCCAGCAGACATCATCTATGGGAGTGGGTATATGAGCTCAATCATGGTTATCTGGAGCTTTCCTATCTAGATGTGTCCCCATTATTACTCTTTCATGTGTATTGGAGGTGGAAATGTGTCAGGTGGTACCCTCAACATGAAATTTATGGGAACCTGTGGGACAGTGCTTGCGAATGAAATTGACAAGATCCCTCCTTAGTGTCCTATGAAATGGAATATATCCATATTTTACTTCCTAATACAACATCAAGAGTGACTAAAAGTTGTGATTTTATTACTCTGGGGAAATCTCCCAAAGTAGATGGTAGTGGAAATGAGTTCCACTGGATTATCTATAACATTTCTTAGATGATACGGTCTCATCACTTTCTTTACTTGGAGAACAATGTATATAGATTAAATGGTAAAATTTTTTCAACGTCTAGGCTATTTCTAGATGACTATTTTATCCACCTAACATTGATGCTATTAGGTAGGTGATATCAGTTTTTGACCTGCTAGGGGTTACATCCATAACTGGTTTACCAGAATAGTCACTAAATAAATACATTATCCCTGATCGGGATGTTGTCGATGAGATAAGTATAAAAAATCATGCAAAAAAATAACAAGGTCCTTAATTAGTGAAATATTTTAGGTATGATGCGTGATCAATCATATATGCATGGTTCACACAATTTTCCTTTTATTCTTGATCTTACCATTTTGCTCTAATGGGCTTCTCAAAGTGAGAATTATCTTATTTCATGGGAACCCTAGTTGTAGAGGATCCGTTGTACGATTTTTTTTCAGCCTTTTTATCTTTGTTTGATATACCAATAAATTTTTCCGACACATTGAATTTTGATCATCATGTTATTTGATGGTTTTACGTTGGTATCATTACTTTTATATAATATACAAAGAAAAATAGATTGATGCTTGATTATCCATTAATTTTTTATATGATAGACTCTCGTTAAGTTCACAAATTTTTTTATGGGATAGATGATGATAAGGAAACATAAATGAATATAATGGTTTGATGAGAACTTGTTATTCCATCAATTTTATGTGGAGAGTGATATTTTTTGATTAAATAAGTTAATATCAAGTTCACAATTTGGTTTCGATGGAAAAAATGATGGTTAAGCTAAATTTGGATTAGCCCAATGGTTGATTTTGTGGGGTTTTATTTCATGAAAATCATTGTTGTTGAGTCACTATTATCATTATTAATGAAAACACCATATGGTTCCACCATCCATAAATGGTTATAAACCATGTTTCCAAAGTTAGGTGGTCAATTTGAGTTTCATACCCAATGAAACTTAAGAAATCACATTGGTTTATAAGATGAGAGTTCATGATCATTGTTCCCTTTAAGGGGGGGGGGATATTTTTTCCTATTCCAAGACTCTCTTATATATTTAATATTTGTTGGATAATAACTTTCTAATCATTATACCAAACTAGTCACCCTATAAAAATTATTATAGGTTAACCTCTTTTATATGATGGATAATGAGATCTCATTAGTGAATTCATATTTATGTATCTATGGTTATTCATATATATACCATTAATAAATATATTCTTATATGATGAATCCCCATAACTAAGAACTTTATAATTTTTTACCACGCAGAAAGGTAGAGAATATTACTAAGAGGGGATTTACCCATTATGAGACATTCTACATATCCTATTTATCACCTGAATACAAATCCATGTACTTAATTAAAACCATTAATTTTAACATCATGCATAATGTATATGTGTATGGGCACATATGAACTAGATATTTCAGATCAAGTCACAGAGATACAACGTATGTATTCATTTTATAGTAGGAACCAAAGTTATCACAGTTTGTTCACTCCATTGGGAGTAGACCCAAGGTAGATTTCCTTACACATGGAATGTTTATATCATGTACCTCATTGGGGATAACATAATAATATATCTATAACTGGTGGAGATTCATGATGTGAATGTAATAACCATTAGAACACCCTAATCCCTCATGAGTTATGCTTGGTGAAAGAAATAAGGGATAATAAGTAATTAGTCTCACTACATATGGATGAAGGACTTATGTAATGGGAAAACCCTTGGGATGATTAATAAAGAGATCATGATATAAGAAGACATATATATATCTTGGTTATCATAGTAATCAAAGTCATTATAGTTAAATTGGATTTTTAGTTCACTGATGGATGAGGCAGAAAGATCATCCCATGGGAATGATTGAGTCCTGATGGTTGAAATGTTAGAGACATGAGGGGACTTATACTGATGTGGGAACCCATTTGAGTTCTAGATCAGAACTTTGGACGGTGCCCTATATATCCTAGTTAAGGAAGGAATTAAATTCCTCATAGTATAATTGGATTCTCATCCCTCTTATGGACGAGCTATAATTATAATCCCATGGGAATGATTGGGTCCCGATGGTTCAAACGATAAAGACATGAGGGGAATTATACTGAAGTGGGTTCCAATTTGAGTTCGGTCTTGGGAATTAGGAATAAGTCCTACATATCCTAGTTATGGAAGGAACCACAGACATCATAGTTTAGTTGATCGAGGATTACACAATATTGTTTCTTATATATATTGAACATATCATATTATATCACCGATTGAGGATTACACTAAGAGGTTCCCATCATCATTGTAGAAGCTAATGATGCAAATGATATAATCATTATAACTCCCTTTTCCCATGTGATCAATGCTTATTTTGAAAAACAATGGATGGAAAATAATTAATATAATTTCTTATATATGTGGGACTTAGGCACTAAGATAACCCATTAGAGTTTTATATATATCTTTGACCTCAGAGAGGTGTCCTATATATATTGGTTTATGGAAGGAATTAGAGGCATTGTACATGTTTTTACTGGGGATTACACACCTAGGTCACCCTTATATGTGTTAAATGTTATATCATGTTACTGATCAGAGATTACTCACTAAGGATGGACATGATTATCAAGTTCTGGGATGTCAGTTTGTCCTTTCCTTCTTGTCTACTTTTCATGCATTTATTTTCCACTCAACATGCATCGACTTTCAGCATGAAATTTTAGCGGATGTCTACCTAACAAGTCTAAATAAAATCTTAAGATAAAATTGATTTTTTAAGGTAATTAACATAACTAGGATGGAATATATGAAGGTTGTATCATGATCAAGGTTGACTTGTTAGAATGAAATCTCATGACTTGATCAGCTTGTCTTAGAATTCATCGCATGATCCTTGTTTACATGCTTAGAGGGCAACACATGATACTGTGGAATTTTGTAGGTGTCCTCACAAAATTTGTATGATAGTCTTTGAGGGAATCACAAGAGTCAATGTGACATGTTTGGAGGTTGAGGCATGATATAAGAAAGATATAGGCTTGTGATATGTTGGGAGGTTGATGCATAATATAAGAATGATATAAGCTAACATATCCAGAGGGAACTATGGAAGCTAGATGGTATGTCTGGAGGACAACACGAGTTCTAGATGGTGTTCCCATAGGTCATCATGAGATCCAATTTACATACCCCAATTAGACTTTGAGACTCAGCTAACATGTATTGGTCATTCCATATTAGTTGGGTGATATGTTTGAAGGACACTATAAGGTATAGATGGCATGCACAAAGGGTTTTATAAGACCTGGGTTGAATGCCAAAGGGTAGCCATGTGGATTCATCTTGAATGTTCTATGGGACTTTATATGATTGAGAGAGTATACCAAAAGGAGCATCGCATGACCTAGGTGACATGTCCTATTGTTGTTGCATGACCCGGGTGGTTCATGCCATGTTCATGAGGATTAGTATACATGTTCTTTACATAAGTCTCCTATCATTGAGTCTTTATCCTAGAATTTTATTGAATGCAATTTATATTTTTTTAGTATTATATTGTTTTAAGTCTCATGTGTTTTATCAAATATGTGGAATGTTTTACACATGACCCTCCATAATTCCTTCATATGACCTATGAGTGATCATGCGAAGTGAGTATGCATGCCACATGATATCTTTAGTTGTTCTATAGATCTAAAACTATGGAAAATACCCCAGTCATAAGATAAGCTGCTCCAAGAAATATTCTCTTATTCCTAGGTATGTGGGTAGTAGGTTCCTAGGATTCGTCCATTAATGCATATTTTTTAATATAGGGTGCGGGATTTTTAGGTCTCATTACCCCACTTATTTTCAATATTTCATGGATTGCATTGCTAGAATCCAAGCTGGATTTGGTGGACGATGTTGGGGTTATATGTCTTCATGATTCCTTTCCATAGATCATTCATATGATGTTAGATAATATTTGGTGTTTGTGAGACAATCCCGTAAACACCTATTCTATTGGATTATTTCTAATTAAAAGGGTCTTACAAAAAAATTTGAACATGCTGAGTGTCTTCCATATTTTTAGGAAGAAATTTCTAATTAATTTAATGAGATTTGGATGCCTACTAAGAGGTCTTATCATTATCTTTTATTCCTTGCTCAGGATATTTCATGAGATAAGGATGGCTTACTAGGGGGCCTTTGTAAGATCTAATATCTTATTCAAGGGGTCTTGTGAAACCATACCGGTGTGTCACATAATTTTTATGATTCCAAGATGATCTAACATTTTCTAATTTATTTCCTACCTTTAGTTTTCAAACTATTTGGAACCATGTGATCTTCCACAAGTGTTTTTGAATGAAATAACTTTCCCCATCAGTGATGTGTTGCGTGAACAAAAAAAGAACTTATGAAGATGCATGAGAATTTTATGCATAAACTATTATACTTATTTTTAGATCACAAGGGGAAGAGAAATAATGCATAGACATGTATTAAGAAGTTCTCATAGAGGGGGTGACAAGCCAGAGGGATCTTGTGTGACAAGGAAGACATGTCACCAGGGCTTCAACGGAATCTTGTGGGATGCATGGGTTAATTGTGTGGGTTTTATGACTGTAAGAGGATCCAGAATTTCACCCATTTTATTTTTTTACATATTTTGGGGATATTATGATATTGTATGAGTGTGGTAGAAGAAAATAAATCTACCTCTCAATGATGTGTTGTGTGAAATTTACTACTATAAGAGGCTCTGACCTTTTGGATATTTTCCTCCAATTTTCAATGTATTTTTGTTGGGTTTTTAGGATATTGTCACGTGATGATTCATGTGACCTATGGGTGCTTTTATGTCATCCTCCATATGATAAGTCAGTATATGGCATGATTCTACATGAAAAAGTAGGCGATGTCAAAGGTAAAATGAAGGTCATTCCTCAGGATATGCAATGTTCATGTCAATCGACATTACCTTTAACTTTTCATGTGATCTCATGCCTCCCTCGGGTTCATGTGATCTGCATTATCAGAACTTCCTTCCTCTTCCATTTCATTGTAGGGAAAATAGTACCCATATTTAGGTATTTTTCCTTTGTGATTTTATTGGTGCTCATTTAGTGGGCGCCAATAGATGATATATCCAATATTAGGAATTTTTTTTATTAAATATATATTTTCATATATTGGGGTTATTACCATTGATACATCAGAACATGACCATAAATGGAACTATGAACCCTTTAAATGTGTAACCCCATGTTACAAAGGGACATCAAGGTTCTTATGAGTCATAATAGAAATATGTAATAGTTTCATTTTCTTTTCCTAAGTGTGATCTTATAGTAATTTAGAATAATGTTTTAGGATATGTTATGATCTATACATTATATTGGTTCATTCATCTGATGTTGGAATCTAAATATTGGCATAATAGGGGAATCATGACATGCCTTGTGGGACCTTGTGATTTTTTATTTTATAGTTGGAATCAGTGGTAGGATGTTATTAATTAATACATCAACAATATTTGTAAATATGTTTACCTATATATATATTTGTGATTATTTTGTTAATATGAATCATCGAGTGATTCTAAGAATTGATATATCTCTACTTTTTTAATAATTAAAACTAGTATTTCTAAAAAAATGTTTCACGGTTAAGCTTTCTCATTGTTTTTAATAAATATTCTTCCATTGATCATGATTAATTTATTTATATTAGTGTTATATACTATGCATGAATTTGGTATTATATTTAGTGATATGGATTAATCATGAAACTTGTTTTTTTATCTTTTTAACTTTCTTCTACTAATAATATCATGTACTCCTTGATTACTAATTGTCTTGTTTGATTAAGTTGAAAAAATTTCATGTAAACATATTGATCACTGCTTTCTAGTAATTTGATAATGGGACCTATATCATATATAATGATTAACTATAAGGAGTTTATTTTTTTTAATTAAGAATATTTGATTTTTTTTTATGTTTTATGATGTGAAATGGGGCCATGTTTCTTTAGAAATAGTTAATCATATTATTTAGTAAAGACTTGAAAGATTAAATTGTAATTTAATATTTATTTTTAAATGAAGTTGAATCTAATGAATAATTGTTTTATAATTTATTTTTTACGAACACATATGGTTTTAAAATGTATAGTTAGTGTTCCTTCCCTCAAACTAGAGTCTTATAATCAGTGGGTTCTATAAAATGTAGTTTTTTAGAAAAGTGGTAATATGATATAATTGAAATGTAAAAAAGGATTTTTGAAACACTTTTGACTTGTAAATATATATGATACACAAAATTTTTTGGTCATTTTTAGAATATAAAAAACATAGGGGAATGTTTTGGTAGGAAATATGATACATTGTATTTGCAGGATCATAAGGATAGTGGTATAACCTTTATTATAGGAACCTTGTGGTGGTTCAGTGTCTTTATTTGGGTTTAGGAGCCCATCATTAGTAGTAGGGTTCTTATATGGGATATTCAATAGCATGATGCATCTATATATTTTAATATAGTGGTTTTTATTGATTTTAATGGGATTTGGGATGTTTTATGAGGTGTTTTACGGGTCTTCTATTGGTGATGTGATTTTTTTGGTGATTTTGAATAAGGAATAGATTTTCTTTGTTGGTATAAAGTGGAGAATAAATTGAGTATCATGAGTCTATGAATTATTTGGTTCATGAATTAGACAGTTTATGGAATCGAATCCTTGGGGAAGCATATTTAGGAACATCATTAAGACGGGAAATGATTTTGTGGGGTGTAATGACTCATGTTTCAACTATAGTGATATATAGTCTAAATTGGGAATATTTAATGTATTAGGTATGATTTTTTTTTTGAAAATATGATTCATTTTTGGGTTTTTTGTAATTTATATTATATTTCAGTGTGCTTGAGGAAGAAGAGTTATACGGTATAAGATATGATCACTACAAACAATATTTTTATTCCAGTTCTATTGAACTCATTTTTTTTGTGTTGTATATTTTTGAAAATGATAATAAAGTCTATATTGAGGATTTTAATATATGTTGAAGAGGAACAACTAAGAAGGGAGTTATATTCCCCAATAATAATAATAATAAGAGTCATAAATATCTAAAGACACATTCTCTACATACACTAAATTGAGAAAATAAGAGAATACCATTTAACCTAGAGTTTGAAGATAAAAAAGATGCTTCAATTGTTCATATAGAAAAGGATATGTGATGTGCTTCCATTTTATTAATTGGATATATTTTCACATGTAAAAGATGGTTGGAAGGTATATTGTAGTAAATTATCTGTGTTGAACAAATTTATGAAATATCTCAATAAGATAAGGTGGTTACGTTAATTATTTATATACTAATAATGTTATGTTTCACCACTGTTACATGGATATAATTTTTTTACTAAATATGGGGAGGTTAATGTAATATTATATTGTATTTTTATTTATAATTTATAAATAGGACTATTTTAGTAGTTTTTATGAGAATAAATGGGAGTTATAAAGAGTATTTATTGTGTGGTATATACTATTTCTTTGAAAATGTAGAATAGGAAAATTTTAATGTATTATCATTTGGAATATCATGTATAAAGGAAGAAAATAGATTATATTATATTTCAATGATACTATATGGGGAAATGATGTTATTAATAACCTAGATAGTCATTGACATTATGTAAGGTGTATTTATTCACTAAATACAGACTTAGAATTGTTTGAATTATGAATAAAGATGAATATATGTTTATTCATATAAATTTGATGTTTTTGATAGAATTACTATTTAGTTGAAAAATATGGAGACGAGTCATGAAATTATATTAATTAGTTAATAAAAATCAATCAATGTTATAAATATGTAATATATTTTACTCAAACTCAATAATTTAATAAAGTAATTGATGATTTTACACATATATGTATTTTTTAGTCTATTAATTGATTTAATGGGTATGAAAATCCAAAATATGTAATATATTCTCTGTAGGATGTATTTTGAATGTCCCTTACTGTAACCTTGATTCTTAACAAATTTAGAATGTTACATTTGTTTTTTTCCATAGTGAACTATAAAATTAAAAATTCATGAGATATATAATATATTTAAAATATGTTTATGTTTTTTGGTAATGTGTTATATTTTTTATAATAAAAATAAGGAAAATTCCTCAGCATTGGGTGTTATGTAACATATATAATGTTGCATTACTTTTTTTAGTAGGGACCGTGAAGAAATATAATAAAGGTAAAACCATATTAAATGTGTAACATACAAAAATTATTATAAATGAATAATTGGTTAACTAAATTCAAAAAATAGGAGACATATATTGAGATTCATAATAAATTTATTATATTATGTTATCACTTAAAAAAATATGATATTTAATAAAGAATATTTATAATGATGGAAATTAATTTAGATAATATTGTGTAATTTATATTAGATTTAAATATCATTATTGTGGTTGTTATCATGATTCAAGATACTAGTCTCAAAATAAATGAATGAATATGAAGTAGTTACACACTATGAGGAACAAGACCATACTAAAGAAAAATCTATGTAATGAAAGAATCCAAATCTGCTTTTAATTATTAATTTATTTTTGTTCCATGAGGATAACTCCAAGTAATTACGAGTGATCAATAAAATGTTTTGAGTGAGATTAAAACAACAATATAATACATGACACTAAGAAATTGATTATTTATTATTAATTATGGTAATGAATTAAAATATAGTGGGGTTTTAGGTGTTTTAAATGAGGGATCCATTATTTTTATAGAAGATATTGAAGAATAAATTATTGAGATTCATGTACAGATTATGAAAAAATATTTATAAAAAATTATGGATTTATTTTGGAGAATAATAATTGTAACATTTTACTAAAAACTAGGATGATATTTGAAATTTTGAATATAATTGAAAATATATTATTGTTTTTATGTGAATATATGGGTAGATAAGAAACATTGGGGAACCATTAAAATTAATATATTTAAAAAAATACCTCTGTCTAAATATAAGACAAGAACTTATAGTGCTTCAATTGATAAACTTCTGTATCCCAGAGATAAATAGGTGAACTAAATATATAATTATTCACCATATTATTTTGGTCCAAGAAAATATGATAAGTCTAACACTATTGTAAAATTCCACACCCCTATACTTTAAAGGAGAAGAAAACAAATGTCTACAGATCAGTATATCATCTGTTGATCATAATCCATGCTGAAGATGAAGTTAGAGGATTTTATCATACAATATCTCAATATTATAAATACTTAAGAAGATAAAAAGTATCCCTTGACTACCAGTTGTAAGGGATAACCCATTGGTTATTATGAACTAGGAATCTAAATAGATTGTTACACATTTAAGAAATAGATAAGATCTATTATATCTGGAAGAGATAAGAAATAATCATTGATGATCTATATTGAGTTTATACAACATAAATATTTTATTTGAATTATTTTGAGTTGGTTCATGCTTTTTATATGGTGGGTTCTAGGAATTCTTTTCCAAGTATATACCAGTGACATGTCTTTTAATGAAAATAAATGAGTATTTTTGTTCAATTAGGATAATAATCAACATACACCAAGGTCATTCACATCCATCATAGAGAAAACATCAATAAAAAACCATGGTGATATTTTTTGTCATGAATATCTCTCTATGTAATTTCATTGATTCCAAGTAAGAGATAATTGAGTCAGACCCATTAACATAATAATTTTTTACATAAATAGGGGTATTAAGTTACTAACAATGATACACAACCCCAAACTCTTAGTGTTGTACATAACCTAGTTGATCCAAACAAGTTGTATCATAGTAGGCTTCACCACTAATTAACTTCAATAAAACAATAATTTGAGGGATTTTAATATAATTGAGCCTATTTTTGAAAAGGTATTATAGAGTATAGATTTGAATAAATATGTGATTTACCTTTCAAATTATTTGTGAATGGGATATATATTTTAGGACTTTGATGACCACAATGAAAAGAGATAAATTTATATTTTTAAAATCCTTATAAAAAATGAAGAGAAAAATATATTTCTACTAATAATTCATCATAGTAGGGTATATCTAATTAATATTTGATATCTTGAAGAAAAATTTAGATGATAAAGATGGTATCCAATGAATAAAGTAATAATAATTGGATTCCCTAAGCTATAATTTATATGATGAAATATCTATCATAGAAGTTTAAGATTTAGTGACTAAATCCACTAACATTAATATAGAAAATTGTTCAGTATAAAAAATTCAAGTAATTCATATAATAAGGTGGTAATAGAAACCAATTTCTAAAATTATCATATAAAAGACCCAATAACAAATAGTGAATATCACACATATGAGGATTCAAAAGATGAATCAGTTAGTGTTCCAAAATATATATTCTATAATTTTACAAATGAAATATTCACCTATAGTTTTAGATATTTTAGAATTTGGTAGGAGGATACCACACAACTTAAATATTAGTGTGAAGTTATGGAGGATGCATTGATAAAAAGTGTTGACATGTGTAAATAACTTCCAAAAGGTATGAGACATTAGTGTAATAAATAAATAGAATCCATAAAGATACTTTAAATTAATGAATTTTGGGCTTAATAAAATTCATGAAATAGAATAAGCTAATAAATTACATGAAGCAATGATCCATGCATTTGAAAAAGTTTTCATTTCCAAGGACGCTCAATTTGGGATCAAAGACAATTGAAATAAATTGTATAACATTTTCATTTCAAAAAATAAACAAATGTATAAATATTAAGATGAGAAGATTATAAAAAGTTGTAAATAAATATTTAATTCATTAGAAGATGAGAAATATATCGTTAATAAAATTTTTCTTGAATTAGATATTACACATTTAAATTACGATGTGACACAAGATGTGTTATAAAAAAGAAAAAAGAAGAGTGGTAGAATAAAAAATTATAAAGACGAAATTTTCTATAATATACCAATATATAGTGTGGAAAAATATATTAGGATCATATAATATTAAATTTAATACAAGATTAAAAAATCTACCTTCTATCCTAGAGTATTATGACTGTGTTAATTTTGGTTTCTTATAAAGATCAGGTTTGAAAGAAAACTCTTTAAAATAGAAGAATGAAGAAAAATAATAAAGAACCAATGAATATATCTATTTTCAATGTAAAACAATTTATATGATGTTTTCTCGAAAATAAATCCCAACTTTAGATTAAAACAACACAAATACAATAAGTATTCTAGTATGACCATATTACTACTCAAAAGAAGAGACAAGGGTTTGTTGGAAACTATAATTGTAAATAAATGTTTGAGGATGAGCTTATTACTTTTTTGAATAATATATAAATTTAATGAAAAAAGTAAGATAATTAAAAGGTAAAGTAAGAGTGATATTAATAAACACACCAAAATTAAAAATGGAAAGCTATTTTTCCAAAAATCATATTTGAGAATATTAAAAAAATATGTGAAACATACCAGAAGAGTTGTCACACAAAACAATCAAGTTGGTTTAAATCATACAAGTATATATCAAATGGTTTTAAATATAGAGGAGTACAAATAATAAAGAATAAAAATGTTATAATGAGTGGTGTCTGGTCCTTGGAAGATAAAAAAATTCTTTCAAAAAAACCCATGAACAAAAAGAATAACGCCTCACCAAAATGGGAGAGTTTCTTCTATTATGGAAGAAGATGACACTCTATGGACTCATGAAACAATTAATGGGTATTTTTGGATGTAATGTAGAGTATAATGGAAATATTTTATGTGAAAATATCATGGTGACTGGCTTGGTGAAATAAAAACCTATGATTCCATGTGAAAGTTTCAATAAATATTACCATTATCTTTAATACTGAATGATTGTTTTTATTTCCTAATTATAAATTGAAATAATGATATTAAGAGAAAATGTGATGTGATATGATAATGAGAAATGATATATTCAACATGATGAAATCAAATTTCATGAGGGTTAGAGACAAGGTGATAATTGAAGATATCACAAGGAGATGTGTTTGAGGTGTAGTGAGTTGTTCATGTTTCCAAATACCACTTAATCATATTAACATATGAAGAAGAAATGATAATGAAAATAGAGTTGTAACCAAAATCATCATATTCCTTGATTACTAATAAGAATAGGAGGATTCCCTAAAAATAGGTATCTATAAATTTAAGGAATTATGAACTTCCCCTGATGAATAATTCTTTGAAATTTAGAAGATTCGGCAGGAACATTTCATCTAAACATGCAAATGGTATAAAAATGTATCTTGGTTGAGGTGAAATTAATAACTATACTTATATAATTAAAATGAAATGGTTTTCAAAACTATTCCCATATATATATATATATAATCCTTATCTGTATGGGATTAAAGGTGATGCATGTATTAATGAGAAGCACCGATAAGTACGTGCATGAAATCAAATCTAGGAATCATATTAAAAAAATCAATTTTAAATGATTTAAAATTTATTGTTATAAATATTATCTAATGATAATACCAACTGTGATAAAGAATATATGAAAACATATATATAATAACTCAATCATTTATAAATTGAATTCCCTTTTGATTGTATAAATTACTTATAATTTAATGTAGTTATATAACTCACATGAACTATATTTTAGTTGTTATTTAGGAGAGTTATAATATATATCTACAATTTCTAGATGGGTTTAAAAGAAAATTAATAATCATAACCATTGATAATATAATCATTCTATAGTGACTGTTAATATTATTATATATTAAGGGTATGGATAATATCTAATTTACACAGAAAGAAGAAGTGATGGCCTCGACCAATATGATCAAAGCATATAAAATCTCATTTATCAAAGACTAAAAGGGACATTCTATCATTGATAATTATAGTTTAAAAATTCCCAAAGCTGATTTATTAACCAAATTACAATAATTTTATTTAGGGTACGTTCCGTCTCATAGAGATCTCCACCAAAAAGATTATTGTCGAACCACACCAAGACAGTATCACCGTCACATACATTACACTTATGGAGTACGATGGTGGAATAAAGGATATATTTATCTGGAACCAAGTAATATATATTTTTAAATTTAATTTTAAATAAAATAATTATTATATTCATCCTCTTTCATTATTACATTAAATATATTCATGACTATAAAATTATTTTGATAAAAATTAGATTTTTATATGACTAAATAATAGTTTAAATTTATATAATTTAAAAAAAAACTATCTTTGATAAAACTAAGTGTTATGAAATAAATTTAATTTTAATGAAATAGCATTATAAATGAATATTTATTTAAATAATAATTTTATCATAATTTCAAAATTTCTCATATAATTTTTATAATAGCCATAAAGTTGATAGTGTCATAAAAATTAATATTTTATAGTAAATGTGGATTTTTTTTAAATTTTAAATTACTAAAAATAAAAAATTACTTTCCTGAGATAAATATCAATTTTTAATCATCATATCAAATCAAGAAAATGGTAATTTTTTAAAAAATTGAGACAATTGAATATTTTGTTATAAATAAAAAATAGTATAAATATACGATTTGTATTAGAAAATCATAGTAACATAAAAGTGATATATTAAGTAGTATAAAAATAATTCATGAAGAAAAATAGTTCTCGCCTTGAAAATAATTTCTTTTGGATATTATTTTATGAAATTTAATATCCTAAAATGAATTATCTAAAAACTATATTATATTATAGGGTTTTTAAATAAATTATAAACACGAATCATTTACACATCACGATTTTTTTTAAAGTCATTAGTTCTTAACCTCATAAAATATTATAAAAAACATATTTTTTATAAACCATTATAAAAAACCATGGGAATGATTGTGGTTGCTATTATTTAATTACGTAGAGTCCAAAACCTAAGTTTATAAATTAATAAAAAATTCCAATATATTTTTATATACAAACCAACCCATCCCCCCATTAATCTTCTCTCAAAATCCATTGAACACTAATTTCATACCTATTTACCTCTTTAAAGCTCTCAAAAGCTATTCCCACAATATTAATAAGCTTCTCTACGATTTTATAAGAATATTATGAATGTAAAAAATTTTATTCCCCCCTATTTATTCAAGAAATTTCTTTTCATTTCGCCCTTTTCATTTCGAATATATCATGTTGAATTGTTTTTTACACATACCATTACTTTCCTTATGATTCTCAAGTAATTATATACCGCATTTCTCTATAAATATTCCTTCTATGAACATTTATGTAAACTATTTATGCTTCCAAAATTATTCCATGATTTTACAAGCCAAAATTTTGAATTTGGAATACCCATCCACATTTCTAATCAAGTTAATTTAACTAGTATTACTTATCCTTTATTGATTTATTACTTCTATGAATTTAAATCACACTAAATTATTATAGGATTAAATGTGATGAAATATTTTATTAAGCATTATAATCTTTGTCGAAAACAAATAAATGTGTAAAATATTAATATAATGGGTTAGAATATAATCATATATTCATTTGATGAATTGATGTTTTCATCTCATTTCATGATTCAGTGTTAATGATTATGACTCTTAGACTATTATGTCATCATTTTATGCCTTAAGACTCAAATTTACTACTTTAATTCATTTTTCACATTTATTATTTCCTAACAAGACATTATAGTTCAATCCATTCTTATATACATCCACAGGTTATCCCGTATTGTTTTAGAAGACCAATAAAATTGTAAGATCATGTTATAAATTTTTAAAATAATTTTTTTATCCTTATTTCATGTTATTTTTATTTTAATCTAATTACCCAAATATACTCGACCTCTTGATATTTTGGGATGGTTTTATATGTGTCTTTATGTAATTATCATGAAATTAATTGTGCAAAATATATGGTTTATCACAGTTGGTATTAAGGAATGGTCTTGTTTTTTGGGGGTTTAGATTATAAAACCTTCATGAATTCATTAGGGATAAGTCTAAATAGATGAAAATAGGCCAATTTTTTTTAAATTAAAAATTTAATGGGTATATACTAAAATAAATCTCTCTATAGATACTATTATGTGGTTTCATATATAGAATATATGTAATCATGGGTAACTACTCTAAAAGGGATCATTTTGTATTAACTCAACCAATAACTGGTGTAAAAAAATAAGCCTATTTTACACTAGGTTTGACACTCCTGGGGAATATGGTTTCGTAAATTTAAAATATATTTATAAATTATTATGAAGGGAATAAAAATCCATATGGAATTTAATATTATGGAATATACCATAGATATTATATATTATAACCTAGAAATTAAAAGGTTGAGGTAGATATGTTATCTATGAGTTATCCCTTCATTAAACACTGTTTCCATTTTATGTATTTAATATTTTGGAAATGATCATCCCAAATTTTTCTTAAATTTTAGTCAATGGATATAAATAATCAGAAATGAGTCAACATTATATGTGATGGTAAATGTGATAATTTATGAAATTATATGTCTAACATTATGGGAGAAATATTAGATAACATCTGGAAAATAGGTACATAATTTTTTTATTTTTTTAACAGAAAAGTGAATTGTGAGGAATACTTTGGTCCTACTATTAAAGAGAAAGTTTCAATTGAGACTTTTATGTGATAAATAACTATGAATTTTAGTGGCCCGTCTGATCCTTTAATCATAGAAAAATGGATAAACTTGAAAATATCTTCGTTTCCCTTCAATTACTGAAGAAATATATGTTCTTGATAGAAATTTATCATTTGAAAGAAGATGCTGATAAATGAGGGATATTGATCATGAATAAAAATATGAAGGAATAAATAGAAGTATTGGAATTAATTTATCAATTTTTTTCAATAAATATTTTCTTTACACTCTCCAATATCAAATGGATAGAGAGTACGATGGACTTAAGAAAAAGGATGTTGAATCTATTAGGGAAAATGAAGAAAACATCACTAGAAATTCATGAAATGATTTCCTATTTTTTATTGACCTGAAAATTAATTTTGAATACATATTTTTTTGGATAATTATGAATCTATAAAAACCCTTGGTGGTTGAAGACATTGACCCCTATAAAGAATTTTTATGATGTTACCTAGAATTTTAAAGGAAAAATAGATATTCTTAAAGGTTTTATGGGACTAGAGATAGAAATTAGAGAATGAAGTTTAATTATTTCATAGTAGTGGAGAAATATTTTCATGATTGAAAATTTCAACTTCCAAAATGTAAAAAATGTGAGAAGAAAAATCACAAAAATTTAATTATGGGAGCATAGATATTATTTACGAGAGGAATGGAGGGGAACCAAGCTTGTGAGTTTTGAAGGGATCAACTCACCAATGTGATGGATGAAAATAATTCTCCAATCAACCCTCATCCAACTATCTAATGTTTCAATAGTAAGGAAAAAATTCATTTGGATCAGCAATGAACTAATCCAAGGGTTTTCAAAGGAAAGTTATGATAAAAATATCCAAATACTATAGAGTAATGGAAAGAATATTCAATAATAATTTCTTATGTTGATCCTAATAATAATTTGGCGGTATATTCACAATTTATTCATTAATGGATAAAGAAAACAAAATTTTAATTTGGATCATGAATTCTATTATATCATGAATGTTAAATATAACTCTTCAAACACACCTGAAAATAAAGAAGCTCATTTATTAGTGAAAAGAAAAAATTCATAAATTCTTGGATACGATAAGTATATATTATCCTACATCAATATTTCTAGGACAACATTACCATAAAATCATGTGATACAAACTTTTTTGGGATTAAATTATATTTTGGATATGAATTGGATTTCCTTATTGGGAGAATGAAATCATCCTTAAAATTTAAAATCTCCCCCTAATTATATAAAATTTTATAATGGAGTATGGATATCCTTTAGAATCTTCATCTTAAGAGTGAATATTATTATCTTATGAGAAAAAATATATATCTTTTATGATTAATAATAAGGAAAATATCATCATTGATGTTATTCCCAAATTAAGATAATATTCTTAAGTGTTTCTTGATTAATTTTTTGGTCTTCCACCTATATGAGAGGTTTAATTATCAATAAAACATATACCTAGAGATTTTCCAATATCTAATACCTAATATATAATTCCCCCAATTATACATAATAATTTAAAGTAGAAACTATAGGATAATATTTATATAGAGTTTATATACCCAAGTGTTTCACAACGGGGGGAACTATTACTTTTTTTCATCATGTAATATGTGTCAATTCACCACATAATTAATTATCATGAGCTTGAAAAGATCATGATAAATAATAAGTATCATCTTCCATGAATTGTTGACATGTTTTATCAGCTATGTGGAAAATATAACTTTTATAAGGTGGATCATTGGTTGGGATATTATCAATTAAAGGTGAATAATGAGGATATACTAAAGATAATTTTTTTTAAGTTACATGAAATATGTGTTCATTGTGATTCCATTGAGATTAATTAATGCCCCTAACACCATTGTAAAATTAACAAATAGTCTTTAGGGATTACCTTGTAAAATTTAGGATATTATTTATAGGTGATATTATTATATACTAAAAAAAGAGTAAAATAAGGATCATTTGAATGTTTTTATATTGATGTTGTTAAAGGAAAAGATATATTCAAAGTATAGTAAATGAATGTTTTTTATAAATAGTGTAACATTATAAGGACATATTATCACCAGAAAAGGGATATATATGGAACCTTCAAAGATATATGTAATTGATGGATAGTCAAGGCCAATATCTTGATAAAGATTTTCAGTATCCTTGGATTAGGTGGGTACCATCATCAATTTATGAGAAACATCACATGATTTTGAATCCCACTAACCAAGAATACTCAAAAGGGAGGGAAGATTTTCAGAACTGATGAATGCGAGGAAACAATTAAAGAGTTAATGAAGAGGCTAATAATTTCACTTTTTTCCACATTACCCACCAATTGTGAAGGATTTATGATCTACATAGATGAGTACAAAATGGTACTGGGTTGTCCAGTCATGTAAAATGAAATGTGGTAGCCAATTGATCTTTCTAATTAATTAACCCTGAGTAGAACAACCCAACACATGATCTGGATTTGGATGTAGTGATATTCATATTTAAGATTTAGAGACATTTTCTTTATGGGTATATGTGTGAAATATCTATGGATCATAAGACACTAATGTACATATTCACATAAAAGGATCTCAATATGAACTTATAAAGGTTATTAGATCTGATCAAGGATTATGAATGTCCAATCCATTACTACCCTTGGAAGGAAAATTAAGTGTTTGATGCTATGAGTAGAAAAGACTATTAAATACTATATATAATTATGATTAAAAGGGATAAAATCTTCATGGATTTGAAAATAATATACATGGGAATATTAAAAGGAATGTAATCCTATGTTGATCAAATAACTTCTCCACTATTCATTATTGAGAGGATCAAGGAGGTCCAAAAATATGATATGGAGCTATATAGAAAGGTAACAAATATTTTGGATATAAAATTTTATAAAGATATTATCATAAGGTTCTAAACTAGAATATGGTCCTTTTAAAGAGTAATTTAAGTGTAAAATTTTGGATGATGTATATATCTCATCCATCCCAATTATTTAGGAAGAACTAACATGTATAAAGATCTAATCTAAAAATTTTGGTAGTATAACATGATGAGGGATATTGAATTTTTTTTATCTTGATTATTGATATTGTGACATATAAAGGATGAAAAATAAAATTATAATGGGATGATGTAACCATACCCCATAACAGCATGGAAAAGGGAACTGATAACTATATATATTGTCATGGGTCTCCCTGGGGCTTCTATAGGCCACAAAATCATTTGAGTGGTTTTCAATCACCTTAAAAAGTCTATCAATTTCATTTTTATCAAGGAATAATTCATTCTTTACCAAATCATATATATATATATATAAGAGAAGTGATAAGAAGAAATGGAATAATATTCTCCAAGGTATCTGATCGAGATCCATGGTTTACATCAATTTTCAGGAGCAGTATCTGTTAAGAATTAGATACCGAGTAGGGTTTCATCACTACATGTCACCCTAGATTAATTTTTTGTATAAGAAAACCATCCAGAATCTAGAGGATATACTTAGACCATATTTAGTGGATTTACAATAATGTTGGGATTAGCTCCTCACTCTACACGAGCTATCATATAACAACAGATTTCATTCTAGAATCTAAATGGAAAATTATGAGGATCTATATGGAAATATGTGTTGAATAAAATACATTTGTGATGAAATTAGAGAGTGGAATATGAAGGTACTCAAACATATCCATGATATGATAAAGAAGGTTCAAATCATTCAGAATCACATTAAATATGTTCAAAGTGGAAAGAAAGGATACCTAGAAAATCGTCAATGAGACCTAGAGTTTGAGATCATAGATATGGACATATTTTATATATCACTATGGATGAGAGTCACGATGATTGGTAATAAGGTAATGTTTATTCCTTGATACATCTCCACTTTTGTGATCTTTTGTCACATCCAAACTATAGCCTATCGACTAGCATTGCAACCTAACCTATCTCATGAACATGATGTATTTCATGTATCCCTCATAAGTAATGACATATAAAACCACTCACATGTAATTAATAATGATGTGATTCCTCGTAGAATGATATATTATACACGCAGTAGTTGGTGATGATCTCAGATCACATAGATTTAGGTTCTATGGAAAACATAAGCATGGGATTGGTCATTCCCAACTATTCTTTTTATCTTGATCGATGACCAATACAAGATTTAAACAATGATAAATGTCATGACTATGTAATTCAATCATAGAATATAGACAAGGCATAAAATGTTGGAACTAAACATAGGATCACTACATATAATTTATTATCAATTTAATAAATTTAATAATTTAATTTTTTGGTTTTTTGTATTTTTTATGGACATAACAATAGATACGAATTGTATAGTCATTGAGTTTTGGGAATCAATGTTTATTCCCTCTAGTGATGAACTGCATGTTATCCATAAATCTCTCAACATCGTCATAGGAATCTCTAGGTAATACCATGACAGATCCTATAGCTTTCATCTTCTACTTTCGATCTCCTCAAGAACTGCTTCCAAATCATTCTCTAGGATTTCTCTTAACATAAGAGTGGGAGGTAGTGGAGGATCACACTCTATTCTTGGACGTGTTCTTAGAGAAGGGATCTTTCTAGTTATAGAGAGGATTCTCTCAATCCATTGTGCCCAATAAAAAAAAGTTAATTTTATATATTATAAAATAATATAATTCGGTTAATATACTGTGAGGGTTACAATAAAATAATTTCAAAAATACACATTATTATTTATTTAATCACTACATAACCCCATGTCAAATAATAATATTAATATTATTTCCTGACATGTTCTTACATTTTAAAGTAAATTAAACATTATTTAATCAAATAATATTCAGTATTTATTATATATCACTATACAATTAAACTCAGTCTTCCATTCATCCACAATATTTATCAGGCCTTGAATAATGGATATTTATTTATTAAATAAATTCCCTAAATAAATAAATATTATATTCACTAAATATAAAATAAATATTTGTTAAATATTGTGCTCACATTATATTCTATCGAATAAATGATGTTGGAATAAATGAGGTCAAGAAAACATGAATAATTATTTAACTAAATATGGGAATAATATTTATTCAATTTTTCAAATAATAAAAAATAATATTATTATTTAACTGAGATTCTGAATACACATAGTGTGTGACCCTATAGGCCTCTTTCTCAGTGGAATTAAGAAAACCAGTATAAAGTCTAAGTTTAGTATCTAGAATCCTTCCAAGGAAACCCTAGAGAAAGAAGGTAATGTCGCAATAAAATAATAACTAAAGAATATGTTTATTTTTTTAACATAATACATTAATCGCGATATCTGAAATTAAAAAGGTTGCATGCATGTGCATCAACCAATGTTCCCGATGTCTCTTAATTTGACATACCATAAATTGAACTTACCTACTGAACACTTTGGCCATGAATTTATTTAGACTATATCATTTACATAAAAGGGAAGAATATATCCATTTATATTAAAAAATATTAGTGAAAAATATGTTGTTGTATTCTTCATTAATGAAAAATTACTCATGATGCACCCAAGATATCCTACATCACCGAAAACAATTATAGTCATGGATTTTGTTAATACATAAAATTAAGTAACTCATAATAATAATTAATAATAATATTATAGTTTAATGTATAATAAACATGTCCACAGATAGGAACATCCAATGACACATATAAAAGTGGATTTCTTACTAGAGGGTATTATTCTCATAATATTCTACTCTATATATTTCCAAGGGCATACACCATGAGAAGGTGACTAAAATTCCTATGATTCTCCACACCTAATAATTTATGTCATTTTTCCCTAAAAAGATTTCACTTCCCTATGGATTATATATTTAAGAATAGTGACATATCACTTCTAGGTTATCATCATAGCAGGGAACTATTATGACCATTTAGTTTGACAAATACTCTTAAAACATTATCAAATACTATGTTACGTAGAATAAAAATCATGATGTGATAATGAGTTTATTAGTATTAAAAAAATGAATAAAAGATATCATAAAGTTCATAGAAGTTGTATCCCATGAACCAACTCCAATAGACCCCCACTTTCACAAGTTCCTATTGCTAACAACCTTCAATCAAATAGCTATCATATGATACTCATGATTCTACAGACAAAGGTCTTTAGTCATGGGGTATTCTAGGTTCTATAGGTACTTTAATTACTATAACTTAACAAATTTTTTAAAAATACCTAAATAGATGAAACTTATGGAGTATATACTTTGTCCATTAGTGTGACCTTGTCTCTTTTATAAGAACTAATGATGCCTTATTATCACAATACAATGTAATTGGATCGTTACTGATCTTCACCACATTAAGATCCTAGAAAATGTTATTGTTGGGAAAAAATCCCTCATGGAATCATTGAAGGATTTTTGAGGTGATTGTGTTTGTTGAAAAAGTTAATATCTATTTTGTGATAGTTGACAATGCAAACCATGACATGAAAATTTGTTAAAAAAGTGTATTTCTTGGTGGAATTTTGAGTTCAAGAGCTGTGCTCAACGATCCATGTTTTATTCAAGAATGTCGTCAAAGGAATGGATGATATGGAGGCGGTACAAAAAGAACAGATATAAGGTGGTGTCATTTTTCAGTGTTCTCCAAATTTTTGGGCCAGAAAATCAACGAAATGAGAAAAGTGGTTTTGGAAAAGAGACTTGTGCACCACATACTTGAAGGAGAGGAAAATTTTGCACCTAATGTTTTTCAGGATCAGGAGGTCAATCTTTGGAAAAGGAAAGAGGGTCGCACAGGTATTGGTGTGGTCGCACAGGTGACTTGCGCGCTGTGAAGAGACTTGTGCGCCAATGCCTAGGAGGATTGGGAACTTGTGCGCCTGTTATTTTTCAAGATCAGAAGCTCAAAATACGGCAAAGGAAAAAGGGTCGCATAGGTATTGTGTTGGTCGCATAGGTGAATTACAAGGATAGAAGACTTGTGCGCCGAAACTTGCGAGCCGAGGGGAGACTTGTGCACCGTCGCGCAGGGTGTCCAAAATGCCTATAAATACAGGACCACCACTCCTCATTTTCAATAGAGTTCAACACTCAGTAGATTCAGAGCTCTCTTCATGAAGGTGTGGTCGTCGTGCATGTGGTGGTGTGTCGTGCAAGTGGGACTTGCATGCAAGTGTTGGAAGTTGCACGCCAAGTGTTAGTTGTGCGCCTGAGGTGGTTTAGGGGAGGAAGGAAGTGAGTCCCGCAAGTATGGAGTTGCAGAAGCTGGTGTCACGCAAGTGCTTGAGTAAGACTTGCGCACTAGTTGTGACTTGTGCGCTGAAACTTGGGAGCCAGATTAGACTTCCGCAGCAAGTAAGGTTGATTCCCCGACAGTGTTTTTGTGCTGTGTGGAAGCTCGATGTTTGCCCGATTCCTTCGGTGCAATGATATATTCTTCTACGGGTGAAAGTTGGACTTCAACAGAGCATCTAAATAAAAAGGAAGATACATTCCATCATGCGAATGAAGAGACCTACATGTCTATAAACTATGAGTGGATTCCTTCTAGAGCAGTGAGAAAAGGACGAGAAAGAAGGTGATCCTCTCCTCCTGCAGTGAGCCAGAGAGAGAGAAATAGGGAGTGACCCTTGGGAAAGTAGTGAGATGACCCTAAACATTGTAAAGGTAGTGATCCTGGGAATAGAACTGATCTAGCCTTAACCTTGTAATCCACATCTAGTGAAGTTTAGTGGAATTTGGTACAACCGATAACCTATCGGTGTATGCTCCTTGGACGTAGCCCTTAGCGGAGAACCAAGTAAAATTGATGTGTCTTGTGCTTGATTTACTTTATGTTTATATTGTCCAACATGAAAGAGAGAGAAGAGTGGTTTTCTTAACATCGAAACAAGATCAGAACGGTATTTAATTTTAAATTAGTCATACCCTGATTCACCCCACATCTCAGGGTATTCATCTATGTGGACCTAACAGCTATGAATCAAAATGGATTAATTTGCTTCATCAGAAGCCGATATATACTTAGACCCAACTGTAGAATCTTAAAAAATTAGTTTCTTCAAAATTTTATAGCTGAAAAATCTTTATTTAAGAGATAAAATTTAACACCCCAACCCTAGTTACCTAGAGTCGGTGCATTATTACATAACATTGGCATGAAACAAGGAAATCATGTCCCTAAAGACCGATCGGTTTAGTAGTCATGGAAGTACTAGATACATTCATAAGGTTTAAATTAAATCATAAAATTAAAAACTATGACAACCTTGCTTCCATAGAAAATAGTGAGATCCCATAAAATATCCCTATAGGTTAATCATAATATACTTCTTCATATCTTGGGAAAAATAAAACATGGGAAAGGGTGAGCTTAGATGCTCAGTAAGGATAACAATATAGCAAAAACATTAATAAATAAGCAAAAACATTTAAGGCAATGTATAAGACTAAAACAAAATACTTTTTAACTTGAACATAAACATAATATGGAAGTGTTAAAATAAAATAATTCCTTCTACATATTCACATGGATATTCTACCAGTCGAATAATAACGTTCAATATCAATAGCCACTTTCATAATGATGGAATGCATAATGCCAAACTTTCATAACCACATAGTTAAGGCCTTATGCCAAGACTACAAATGTGATGTTGTCAATCCCTTGGGCCAAGACCCTAGTATGTCTCATGATACCTACCGATGCATCAAGGATCTATAGCGGGCTCCACCCGTCACTTACTATGTCCAATGCATTCCTCATATGAAAAGGTTTAAACATAACCCAAACATTCGTATTAAACTGGAATACGAAATGTCAATACTTTATCCATAAAACATGAATGGTATGAAAATAACAAATCCACAGTCAAACATATCATAAAAACATCAATACAATATGGATGTTTTGTATAATAATAAATCAACTAAAAATAAGCTTAAAATCCATCAAAGGATTTTGAAATTGATGAAATCAAAACTTTTTTTAGAGAAATATATCTATTTAGTTTGAAATAGTTTAGGAGTCACATAATTATAAAGAAGAAATTTATTTTGAAAATATTCTTATAATCCTGTAAGGGAATATTTTATAATGTTTTAATAGCGAAAAATAGCTGCACACCCATATAAGTTAAAAAAACATTCTTACCTTAATTTTTTCGAAAAGGTCATAAAGTACCTTGTTTGGAAAACGACTGAAAGATTAATTTATAAACATATTACAAAATGTCAAAAAATGGTATAAATGTCTTTATCTCATAGTCTAGTAAATAGTATAAAATGTTTTTAAATACATTTTTAAGAAAACACAGATGTGGATGATAAAGAGGTCCCCGTAGATACTTAAGTAAAAACAACCTCGGATAATAAAGAGATTGTGAAATTAAACCTTACCATTGACTCTTCCACGGTCAAGGGTAGATTATCCTTTGATATAATGGTGAAATAATTGTTGTTAAATTATACTAGAATCATATACATTAATATGATATTATATATGATCTTTTAACATTGCTTTGTTAATAATATCTTAGTATTGTCATAGTTTTGTGTGTTAACTGATTCATTTTACTTTTTATGATTTGTTAAGTAAGTAATATTTGTTATGGATAGGATGTTTATTATTCATATCCAGAATTATATTAAGTCTCTAAACATTAATTTTAATCATATTATAAAAATTAGTCTATAATGGATTACGATGGGGAATGAATCTCATCGAGTTCGTGGAGATTGTAATCCGTACGTACGCACGAGCGACAATATCATTATTTTGATATTATAATAATATATAATTGGATTTTATATTATATATAAATAATCATTATCATGTTATATTTATTATTTAAATCAATTACACATCATTATTATACCCATCCAAATAATAATGTATTGAATAACAATTACACCACGACGTGGAGACGTTAAGCCGTACGTACACAAGTATGGTGACATGTCATTCAAATGATGGATAGAATAATGAATTTGGTTGTACCATATTTATAATAACATCACAATATATATAAGATACTGGAGTTATTATTTTACATTGGAAACAACAAAGAATGAGGAAGTGGATGAAGAATGGAACTTGAAAGAGGTGATGAAATATTTACTTATTCTTCAGCCTCTTCCTTTTGATTTGATCAAAAGGGCTCTTTAGGCTGGATTTATGACTAAAGGAAGGCCTCTAGGATGAATTGAGGATAGTTGAGAGGGTATATGGGTAGAGGTTGGCTGAGCAAAATGGATTTTAAGGTGTGAATTAGAGAGAAGGAGAAGTTCCCTTCTATAAGAGGGGTGTAGGGCACCTTAAGAAAAGCCAGAAATATTATTTTATAATAAAATATTTTTTGGATTATAATGGCTCCAAAATAAATTATCAAAGCCTAAGGTGGGTAAGGGATAAAAAACACTCAACCAATAGGTTTTGGACAAGTTTAGGTCACTATATTAACCTCGTCTTATAGATTTAACTCTTAGTTAAATAGTTGGACATTTACCATGTCTCTTTGTATTTTTATATTATATGGTTAATGAACATACTATATACTTCCAAGAGAACCTCAAGTGGTAAATTAATGATACAAATATCATTATATATTTATTTTGGCCGAACCTTTGATTTTTAGGAATATAATATCAATTAATAATATAATATTTCTTTTAAAAACGCTTTTATGTCAATTTTGACACTATTTGGTATTTTCTTTTTGCTAAATTCATAACAGAATTATTACTTCAAAAAAAATTCTTCTAACCAACCCTAACATGTCATATTAACCTATAAAAATAGTGGAATTTAAAAAAAGTCTCAAATTACATTTATTTGGATATTTATAATATCAAATATCTTAATATTTCATTAATTAGGTAATTACTGCATCTTCATGGTGTCATAAATTAATTAAATTATTTAATGTCTAAAAAATATAAATAAAATAACATTATGTAGGAAATTTTTTTATATTTCTAATTAATATAGATAGTCTAATTTATCTTATGTGTAACAATATATTAAAAATGGTTTAGTTATTAAACATTGAATTTAACACTTTTAACTCATCATGGAATTAAATAATAATAAATGTCCTAATCTAATTCAAGCGGATCTAAAGGATCGTATTTTATTCCTAAGGTTGTTTTTGGTTAAATTACACTTATAAAATATAATTAGGACAGGTGTTAGGGTAATAATAATACCATTTTTGCCTTTTAGAACCCCATTTACTTTTTACCACGGTAAATAAATGTCAAAAGTTACTATTCATCAAAAATTATTTTCATCTCATTGAACCACATTTTACTTAGTGATATCATCCATGTCTCTTGGATTTTCTAAATTTAACTCACATAAGTGGTAAAATTAAGTTTTATTTAAATTTTCAAATGCTTATAGGAGGTGGTAAAAGACGATAAAAAGTTCAATAAAATTTTTATATATCTAAAATTATTATAAATTGACTCCAATGAATTAAATTGAAATTATATAGTTATTATGTATCTATTTTGACTTAAAATAAATTTAAATAAAATAAATAATTATTTAAATAAAAATTTAGTTTTAAACAATAACTGAGTGTTTTTCACTAATCATCAAAAATTGAAAGTTTTTAGAAAAATACCAAAATTTTACGCAAAGATAATTTTGATATTTTGAATTCAAAAATTATATCTATTTTACCAATTTAAAACCATATAATTTTCATTTATTAATTTAAAATTAATTCTCATTTTGAGAACCAAAAAGCGTGTTTTAAAAAATAACAACTAACAAAAGATTGATACTTGTTTATGTTCAATTTTAAAGTGAAATTATTTCCAATGAATAACAATGGATTAAATGTTAAAAATATAAACTATTTATACTTCCAAACCATTAAAATGTATAATTAAACACTACAAATTATTTAGATTTAAAAAGTTGTTTTCACCTAAAATATAGTATTTTTCACTATTCACCCAAATATGAAAGTTATTAGAAAACAACAAAAATTTATTGAAACTAAATTATTATATCCCAATTATAAAGAAGAATTTTATTTTGTCAAATTAAATATATAAAAGTTTCAAATATTTTATTTAAAAGGGTTCGACTTTAAAAGACAGTAAAATTGTATTTTTTTAAAAATACTTATTTTACCTAAAAAAATGGATTTGTTCTTAAATTATGTTTATGAAACTCTTAATATGGATTATAAAATTATAAGGATTATTTAAAGTTCAAGATTCTATTAATACTATTCATAACCGTTTTCAAACGTCTTGTTTGATAAGTCATGGTGCGCTTGAACTCGGTGTTGCGTGTAGTGAAAGTTATTGAATTACTTTGAAGAAATAACATACTATGTAATCTTGGCATGTTATATTCTTCCCTCCTTCATTAAATTGCATCATAGAAATTTGAAATTGTTCTTAGAAAATAAAATTTTGATAATAGAAAATACGTTTCTGGGAAAACCCACATCAAAAATTGGGTTAATAAAATTTAGACTTAATAAGAGGAAAAGGGGAAAGAAAAAGTCACCACCAAATTATGATCTCGATTAGGAGAACATTGGTGCAAATTAGAGACACGTAATTTGAGTAAAAATGTAAATATTTATAGGGAGTGAGTAAGGTCATCAGTCACAAACAATTGTAGAATTAAGGGTCTCAAAGCCATTAATTTATGATGATTTAAAATATCATTGGTTCAACAAAACATAAGGTATTAGGATAACAAATTTTTAGTTTTAAGATCTCTTACATAATTTTTAAGAATTAATTTATTGATTGAATAAGAGAAGAAAAAAATACCTGACTAGTAGAGTTCCATCCTTTTACTAATTTCTACCACAAACTCATCATTCACTCTAAAAGATAATAAAACTTAAAAAATATATTTTATTTATCCAATTTGTATAGGGTTAAAAAAAATGAATATATAATTAATCTATCAAACCTTAAAAAAACTACATTATTCAATATAGGAAATCACGTGGGCTAGTGGTAGGTGATACACCCTTGTCACCCTTCGGTTTCAAGTTCAAGTCTCGCGGACTTGCCGGACGCAACGGGTTGCTCCCCAATCCCTGAGTTGTCTTTTTTATGGAAATACAAAAATAATCTCGAACTAAACTTATCCAAAATACTTCTATCCAAACTCACAGTCCAAAATTTATAAGGAAGGTAAACATTTTGAAGATCCTTTTTTCCATGTAATATCATGTGAACACCTTTATCATGTATTCCTTAAATACACTGCAACATCCTGAATTACCATAAAACCTCAATGATTACATCCATGCTCTCTTATTCTTTACAGAATACTGGATATACTCCTTCTATCCAAAAATGTTTTAAACTCCAACAATGATGGAATATACAAATAATTAATCAATTTCATGGTAGTCAAGAATATCCAATATAATTTATCCAAATCGACCATGTATTATTCCAAAATCACTAACTTAATATAAGAACCATATTATGGTTTATCTTTCTCTCAACCATATATTTTCCCGAAATTTAACTTTCTATTTAGTCACTTTTCTTGGCTCCACACAATCTCAAGTCCTTAATGACACAGTACTATAGTAAAATCCTTATACACTCTATAATTCTTATAACATGTACATCATTAATACAATAATCAAATGAAACAATACTTTAATAACAACGTAAGAAATATAATCATCCCTCTTCATCTTCAGTAGTATCATATCTTTATTATTATCTAAAAGCAGCATTTGGGGTATACTCTGATGATTTGGACATTGATACATGTAGTGTCCCAACTCCTTGCAGATGAATCATTGTACATTTGAATCTTTTTTCCTACCCTTTAAATCAGGTACTTGGTGTCCTTTTTCTCCACTCTTATAACAAAATCCCATTACCTTCAAGAATTTACCAAGGTGATGTTTTCTACAGTTATCACATATGGGAAAATCATACTTTTCCATCTTTCCATTATCCGTCTTTATCTCTTCCATCCTTTTCTTCTCTTGCTTCCCTTAAAATCCATATGACTTAGAGAATTATTTACTTATCTTATTAACACATGATACTATTTCTTCATATGTTTAGAATAAATGGGAGAAAATTTCCCTTATAAATGTTAGCTTAATTCCATTAAAGAGATGGTCCTTCTTACTCTTTGGATCATACATATCGATTGAGTTCACATTCCTTCTACTGGGCACCATTTCAATATAATGGAATACACTAGGTTATTTTATGAATTGCAATGAATAATTCCAAATATGTAAAATAACTATCGTAAATTGAAAAGTTTATGGATATAATCCATAATTATAAAAAATGTTTTCCTTGAGGAAGTATATACTCATAAACCCTTCATAATGGTTTTTAAAGAAAATGAGAATTATCCTAAGCATATCCCCTAGGAGTGTTGTTACCAAGAGTGAAACAAGGCCCATTATCGTGCACTGGTTCTTGTTCGAGCCTAGCTCAAAGTGGTGTTTTCGGGTTTTACCCCTAGGTAAATCTTTATTAGAGCCGCCTCTACCTGCTCATATACAGACATGGATGTATTTCTTGTAAAACTCAAAAAATCTCTATAATACCAAAATTTTAGGACCTTATTCTATACAAATCCTCAAACTCTATCTTTAGACTTTGTGCTCTAATCAGTGTTTACCTAAATCTAGTTTCTAAGGTTTGTACTAAACTTCTTCTGATACCAAATATAATTCCCCGACCCCAGTTACCCAGAGTTGGTGCATTATTACATAAAATCAGCATGGTTTAAGGAAACCATGTCCTGAAATACCAATCAGTTTAGTAGCGCTGGAATTACTAGATACATTCATAAGGTTTACATTACATCGTAAAATTGAAAACTACAACAACATTGTTTCCATATAAATCACTGAGATCCCATAGACCATACATGTAGGTTAGTCATAATATACTTCGTCGCATCCTGGGAAAAATAAAACATAGAAAGGGGTGAGATTAGATGCTCAGTAAGGATAACAATATACTGGAAACTTTCATAAATAAGCATAAACATTTACGTCAATTCAAATTACTAAAACAAAATCCTTTTAAAATTGAAATTCAGCATAATATGGGATAAATAATATCAAATAATTCCATTTAATTATTCACATGGATATTCTACTAGTTAAATAATCACATTCAATATCTATAGACACTTTCATAATGAGGGAATGCATAATGCGAGATTTTCATAACCACATAGTCAAGGCCATTAGCCAAGAATACAAATGAAATTTTTTCAAAGAATTCTTCCAAGACACTAAGTTGTCTCATGATACCATCCGATGCATCGAGGAGCTATTGTGGGCTCCACCCATCACTTACTAAGTCCAATGCATTCCTTATATGAAAAGGTTTAAACATGACATAAACATTCGTATTAAAACTAGCATACAAAATGTCAATAATTTATCCATAAACCATGAATGGTGTAAAAATAACACATCCATAGTCAAACATATCACAAAATCATCAATAAAATATGTAATTTTTGTATCATAATAAATCAACTTCAAATAAGCTTAAAATCTATCAAAGGATATTGACATATATGAAATCAAAACCTTTTTTAAAGAAATATCACTTTATATTTTGAAATAATTTAAAAGTAAAATAATTATAAAGAAGACATTTATTTTGAAAATATTTTATATAATATTTTAAGGGAAGATTCTACGATGCTAGAACGGTGGAAAATAGATGCACCCTCCATATAAGTTAAAAAAGATTTCTTACCTTAATTTTGTCGAAAAAGTCACAAAGTACCTTGTTTGGAAAACGAAAGAAATTTTACTTTATAAAAATATTATAAAAAGAAATACAAGGGTATTAATTAAATTATCCCATAGTCTATTAAATAGTTAAAAATGTTTTGAAATACCTTTTTAAGAAAACACGGATGTGGATGATAAAGAGGTCACAGTAGATACTTACGTAAAAACAACCTCGGATAATAAAGAGATTGTGAAATTAAACCTTACCTTTTACATTTCCATGGTATAGGGTAGGTTAAACTCCAATATAATGGTGAAATATTTTTTATTAAATTAAACTATAATCATATACATTAATATTATATCATATATGATCCATTAACAATGCTTTGTTAATAATATCTTAGTATTATCGTCGTTCCGGGTGTTAACTGATTTGTTTTTCTTTATATGATTTGTTATGTAAGTAATGTTTGTTATGGATAGGATGTTTCTTATTCATATTAAAAATGATATCAAGTATTTAAACAATATTTTTAATCAACTAATTAAAATTATCCTTGAATGGATTACGATGGGGAATGAATCTCATCGCGTTGGTGGAGACGGTAATCTGGGCGTACACACGACCAAAAATATCATTCTTTTGATATTAAAATAATAAATAATTGGATGATACATCATATATAAATAATAATTATCATGTTATATTTATTATTTAAATCAATTAAACATCATTATTATACCCATCCAAATAATAATGTATTGAATAACAATTACACCACGACGTGGAGACGGAAATTCATACGTCCGCACGTATGGTGACATATCATTAAAAGGATGGATAGAATAATGAATATGTTTGTACCATATTTATAATAAAATAACAGTATATAAAATATCCTAGAGTTATTATTTTATAATGGAAACAACAAAGAAAGAGGATGTGGAAGAAGAAAGGAACTTGAAAGAGGTGATGAAATATTTACCTCTTCTTCGGGTTCTTCCTTTTGATTTGATCAAAATGGCTTCTTAGGTTGGATTTAGGACTAAATCATGGACTCTAAGATGTAGTGAGGATAGTTTAAAGGGTATTTAAGAAGTTTTTGGCCAAGAAAAATGGGTTTTAAGGTGTTAATTAGAGATAAGGGGAAGTGAACTTTTATAAGAGGGGTGAGGGGCATCTAAGGAAAAGCTAGAAATATTATTTTATAATAAAATTATTTTCTTTTTATAATGGAACAGAAATAAATTATTTAAAGTATAAGGTGGTGATGTGTCGAAACTCCACTCAACCAATAGGTTTTAGATAGTTTTGAATCACTATATTAACCTCATCGTTTAGATTTAACTCTTAGTTAAATAGTTCGACATTTACCATATCTCTTTGTATTTATATTTCATATGGTTAATAAACTAACTTTATACATCCAAGAGAACCCCAAGTGGTTCATTAATTATACAACTATCATTATAGAAGTCTTTTAGACAAAAATTTTATTTTTAGGACTATAATACCAATTAATAATATAATATTTGTTTTAAAAACTCTTTTATGTCAATTATGACACTATTTGGTATTTTGTTTTTTCTAAATTTATAACAGCATTATTACTTAGAAAAAAATTCATATAACAAACCCTAACATGTCATATTAACCTATAAAATTAGTGGAATTCATAAAATGTCTCAAATTACATTTATTTGGATATTTATAATATCAAATATTTTAATATTTCATTAATTAGGTAATTACTGCATCATCATTGTGTGATAAATAAAATAAATTATTTAATGTCTAAAAACTGTAAAAAATTAAAATTATATAGGAAATTTATTTATATTTTTATTGAATCTTTATAGTCGAATTTATATTATTTGTAACCCTATATTAAAAATTGTTTAGTTATTAAACTTTGAATTTAACACTGTTTACTCTTATTTGAATTAAATAATAATAAATGTCCTAATCTAATCCAAGGGGACCTAAAGGATCATATTTTTTTCCTAAGATTGTTTTTGACAGAATTAAACTTATCCAATAGAATTAGGACATGTGTTAGGGTAATAATAATATAATGTTTACCTTTAATTACCCTATTTACTTTTAACCACAGTAAATAAAAGTCAAAAGTTACGATTCATCAAAAATTATTTCCATCTCATCGATCGAAATTTTACTAAATGATATCAACTTTGTCTCTTGGATTTTTTAAATTCAACTCATAGAAGCGGTAAAATTTAGTTTTGGGTAAATTTTGCAAATGCTCTTAGGAGGTCGGTAAAAGACTGTAAAAAGTTCAATAAAATTTTTATATATCTAAAATTATTATAAACTGACTCCAATTAATTAAATTTAAATTATATATGTATTATGTATCTATTTTTACCTAAAAACAATTTAAACAAAATAAATAATTATTTAAATAAATATTCATTTTTAAACAATATCTCAGTGTTTTTCACTATTCATCAAAAATTGAATGTTTTCAGAAAAATTACAAAATATTACACCAAGATAATTTTGATATTATAAATTCAAAAATTAAGTCTATTTTACCAAATTAAAAACATATAAGTTTAATTTATTAATTTAAAATTATTTCTTGTTGTCAAAACCAAAAAGCGTGTTTTTAAGAAAAAATAACTAACAAAAGATTGATACATTCTTATGTTCAATTTCAAAGTAAAATAATTTTGAATGAATAAAATTGTATTAAATGGTAAAAATATAATATATTTATAATTTTAAACCATTATAATTTATAATTTAAGACTACAAATTATTTTGATTAAAAAATTTGTTTTCAGTTAAAATATAGTGCTTTTCACTATTCACAAAAATTTGAAAGTTATCAGAAAAACATAAAATTTTTATTGAAACTAAATTCTTAAGTCCTGATTCCAAATAATATGTTTATTTTGTAAAATTAAATATATGAAAGTTTCAAATATTATATTAAAAAGGGTTCGCCATTAAAAGGCGATAAAATTTCATTTTTTGAAAAATACTCATTTTATCTAAAAAAATGAATTTGTTCTTACATTATGTCTAAGAAACTCAAAATATGGATTCTAAAATTATAAGGTTTATATAAAGATCAAAATTCAGCTAGTACTATTCATAATAGCTTTTGAATGGCTAGTTAGGTTAGTCGTGGTGTGCTTGAACTCGGTGTTGCGTGTAGTGAAAGTTATTGAATTACTTTGAAGAAATAACATACTATGAAATATGTGGTGTTAAATAAATCATATCCTGATTGAGACTTTAGATAAATATAATATAACTAAAAACTAGAATTAGTATATTCCCTAATTAACAACTCTTTGTCTCCTCCATATACCAAGAACATATCCTTACTTGTTCTCAGATGCATAACAAAAGCATTAATAGTAGAAAAATTATGTTTGCTTAGACCAGCTTGATATCTGATTATAATTCTCAATGATTAAGAAACATCAAGTCTAGTATATAAAATTGAATTCATGATCGATCATATCACAAAAAACTATGGGATCTTAATTTTTCTCTCTGTCTTCTATAATTTCTAAGGAAACATTTTATTAGAAGCATGTAAACCACGAGACACTATAACCAATCCTCAATTATATTGTTTTATACTAAATCTCATTAGTACCTAGAAAATATAAGTACTTTTATATAGTCCAAGAAGCTGCTTGGTTCTATCACAAATTATCTTGATCCTAAGAATATAGGATGATCACCTAAGTTCTTCTTGGATAAACATTGGTTTAACCAGTCCTTAAAATACCAGAAGACTAGTTTGTCATTTACAATAAGTAATATGTTATCAAAATATACTAGTTGGATAATAACCTCATTTACACTAAAACTCTTGAAAACACATGACTCAAAATCATTCTTAATTAATTCTAATTCTTTTACAGATTTATAGAATCTAATTTTCCAAGACCTAGATGCTTGATTCAATCCATAATGGATCTCTATAACTTAAAAATAATTTTGGAATTACCTTGAGTAAAAAGGCCTTATAGATTTGTCATATATACATCTTCATGAAGTTTCCCATTAAGGAATGCATTTTTGACATCCATCTTCCAAATATCATTGTCATGGTAAGCAGCTATAACAAGAATAATTTTGATGGCTTTAAACATGAAAAATGGTGAAAAGGATTCTTCTGAGTACATTCTGTGACACTATTTAAACCCTTTAGTAACTAGACTTGATTTATAGGTATTTATTTTACCTTCTATGTCCAGTTTAACTATTACAAATCCATATTCACCCAATGGGATTTACATCAACTGGAACATCGTCCCGAACTGGAATGTGATTCTAATACATGGAATCCATTCTGGAATTCATCTATTCATTTAATTTTATATCTTCTAAATTCTTTACAGCCTCTTTATTGTATGAATGGTTGTATAGGTAGTATCACTTTGGTTTCCTTGGGATAACCTATATAGATACACTTTGATCCCTAAAGTACTAGTTTTTTTCCTAATAAGGCCTTAACAAGTTCTTCGCAACCCCATACACGTGTATGTGAAATTTGGGTTTTTTAAAATTTTATAAATCTAAGGGAATTCCATTTTACACTTTAGTTGGTACTCAATTTAATGCATAGGTAACATTTCGTAATACATATACTAAAACGGATAACAGAATATCTATATGGACAATAATCAACCTAACCATTTAAAACAATTTATGATTCCTCCTATCACTAAAACCAATCCATTATGGTGTGTAAGTTGGAATTAGTTGAGATAGAATCCAAAACTCATCTAGAAAGATGATAAAATATCGACTAAGATACTGACCACCTCGATCCAATAAATATTTTGTTATCTTCATTAAAATTTGATTATATAGTTTATTCTTGGATTCTGTGAATTTATCTACTAAATTAGACTAATACCTCAACAAGTAGACATATATATATACAAAATTTATCAGAAAAAGTTTTAAATTAAGAATCCCACCTCTATCTTCTACTATAAATTTTCCACAAACATCAAAGTTTACCAATCCTAGCTTCCCTGTGTCCCTTTCAACATATCCACTAAATTGTGGTTGGGTAATTTTCTTAGTAAAAAACAATGAAACATTTCATGTGGTTTAATATTATTTTATTCTAAATAACCATCTTGATATGGATTTAACAAATGATTCTTTTTTACATAAATAAGATGATGATGTTATAGTTGAGTGTTATATGATTCACGAGAACAATATTTTTTATGAATTTTTCTATTTTGATATCATAATTGAATACATAAAGACCATTATTTAAATGTTTTATACTATAATATACAATGTTTTGGTAAAATAAAAAATTTTATTTCCAAAAATGAAAAGAAACACATCTAAATCTAGGAATGATAAAAAATTATTTTCTAGGAAACTATAGGTACATAATTACAATATTTTAAAACAAAAATCATTCCCATTGGAAATGAATGGTGGTATTCCCAAATAGATAGAGTAACTAACCTTACAGTCATGGTAGTTCTCACATCCACCTTTCATATAGAAATATTTAAAAATCTACATGGATCCTGTATTTTGACATAGATTTTATAATCACAAGCTATATCTAACACCAAATGTGTAGACATTAAAAGCGTAATCTTGATAATGAATGCACCTTTAGCTTCCCCTTACTCATGGGTGAAGTTCCTTTTCATGTTACCTGAATTTCCACATGTAAAACATAATACCTTCTTTTCCTTGAACTGTCTCTAGATAATCCTCTTCTTAGAAGGATAATAATCAAGAGATTTGTACTTTTTATGATTCTTAGTCCCCATTTTCTTTGTTCTTAATTTTTATGTTCACCATAAATAATGTGGGTTTATCATTCCCCATGTACAAATACAATTGGTGAATCAAATTATTAAATTCTAAGATACTGTTAAAATTATTTCTTATATTATAATTAATAATAAAACTATAGAATGTCATGGGAAGTGGTGAAATTATGAGATCTATATCCAAAAATCCAGGAATACAGTACCTATAATATTTAATAATTTAATATAGAAAATAAGATTGAATACATGAGGCCCAACTAGTACAGCCTCTCTAGGATTAGTTGAAAAAAACTAATGGAGATCTCGTACCTCATATTTCTCTCATTCTCTTGATAGAGACCCCAATGGTGACAAATCAAGTTATAGACATCCATGTCCTCATGTGGCTTCAAAATATCAATGGATATCAATGATAACATGAAACATTGAACTCATATGGAATCATTCAAAAGTTTCTCATAGATTAATAACTTTTATTCACTTACATCATTACTAGGAGCATCAGGAAGAAGTTCTTTAAACACATAAAATTTCCATTCATGGGGAAGGATAATGTGTAATTTCTTTTCCCCCACAGGGATAGTTTTTCTATGAGAAAGTTATTCTTATAATGTATGAATTATAATGATATTTTTGAATTAATTTTAATTATATTTATTCAAATAATATGATCATAATTTTAGTACTTTAACAAATAAAATTTTGTGAAATAAATAAATATTAACTTTTTTAGTCACAAACTATTTTTTAAAAACCCAATAGCCATCACCATTGGATTAATAATATCATATTTCATGGAAATTCTTGTAGAAAGAATCCATATTATCAATATAATTAACCAAAATTTCAATGGTCAAACAACTTTAATGGTTTTAGGTAGGAATTTAAAATTAAAACTACATTAACTCATAGTTCCTTGATCTGTTGAGTGGACTCCCCAATGTTGAATTCCTTAAATTGGATTTAATCAACTCTAGTCTCTTAGTTACATCATGTTTATATTTGCAAGTGAACCCATTCTGTGAACTAAGTTAATTCACCCTAAAAATTCATGTTATAATTCCCTGATAATTGAAATCACCATAATGTGGGAATGTCAAGAACATTGAACTATTGTTCGATTTTAACTGAAGTAGTGGAAGGGTATAACAACATAATACAATTAATTGATGGATTTTATCTTTTATTTATAAATACAAATTATTATATTTATAACATGATGTCTAATATTACTTTGATTTACTTAAGTGATTAACCATATCCTAGAAAATATTTACGCTTAAGATAATTAATTTTAGTTCTTTCTTACATTCCAATTAATTTCATTAACTATAGTGATTGAGACTAAACATACATAATAATAAAAATATGAAATTTGATAAAATGAAAATAATAAATAAGTATGATCATGATCTTTTACTAATAATTTATTTATCTAGCGGTTGATATACTAATAATTAAACTAGGGGGAAAAACCTGGAACCAATTAAGGTTCATGTTACATCTTTCCCCTATCCACATACGTATCTCTTTTGTGTTTTTTTCTCCTTAAATAGAAACTTGAATTGCTCCCACTTTCTTGGGAGCTCCATCAACAACATATGCTTTAACGCATATGCAGGTGAAGGGAAAAGAGTTTACATAAAAGAAATCATGTGAATAAATGCCCTTATATAATAATAATAAAGAAGTTTTATAGGAGTACAATTTAATTTAATAATAAATTAAATGAAATCAATCACATACAACGGTCTGCTCTATGATCATGATCATCCACATGAATGTAATGAATTATTCATTTAACTAAACTAGAATAAAATTATTAATCTTTCTTATTTAAATTAATTGACCTCAAAATAATTAATTATTTTATTTAATTAATAAATTATTTAATATTGATTTTAATCAAAATTTCCTTCTTAATCTCATCCATTATAATTCTAATTTATTTAAATGAATTTAATTAAATTAAAAAATGTAAATAAATGTCCCTTATAGGAAACATGATGAATACCCATCTGATTCTACCCAACATGTATTATACTCATATTCAACTTACTCTTGGGACATATGGAATACATGAATTATCACATAATATAATGATATGTACTATCAACAAAATTATTACATGAAATACATGATATTTCAGTGACATGTTATGATTCAATTCATGTAGAGTAACAACTTTTAATATGAATCGTACATGATATGATGATCGGATGATTCTTAAGATATTAATTATATATATATATTAAAACTAATGACATGGTGTGTCCTATAAACTTAATGAATAAACGTAATCACATGTCGGTAATGTTTACATAGTATAATAAATAAATTTTAAATATGCATAAATTGGTATAGTTTTAAGGCATGTACAACTGAGCTAGATGAAGTGTACATCTCTCACCATGTATCTGACGCACACACATAGAGACATAATTTGTAAAATGTGCCTTAAAAAATGGAGTAAATGGAATGTATAAACTACTACATGGGGTGTTTCCTTTTTGTTACATGATAACCAACCAGGTAGGCTGTGTACAGTAGTACATGACCTATTTGTGACTCAAATGGACAAAAAAAATGTATGTGCGCTACACGGTGTGTACTCTGGCTAACCATGCACCACCGTATCCTGGTTAAAATGTAGTTTAAGAAATAAATACACCACATGTCATTAATACACACAGTTTGAATTAATTAGATAATTAATTCTCGATGCTTTAAACACAAGTACTCAATGTGTAACTTCAGTTACAAGGACTGTAATCCTGTGTTATCAATACAGAATCCTTCACACTCCCAAATGAGTTCCTTGATTTTATTTCATTCATAAGATTCATTGTATATATTTGATCTATGAGAAAATAATGGATAAGAATCAAGTATATTAATTTAGATTAAAATTATGATTAAACATGAATCGAAAAATAAATTAAAATTTCATATATCAAAAAATGATAGTTAAATAATTATAAATAATTATGTGATTGCTTTGAAAACAATTTTAGGTTCTTGGAGTATTGGATGTGTTCAATGGGTCATGCCCAACATTTATTTTTGTCATGATCAATGATAAATTCGAGATTACCACAATGATAAACATCACGATCTACAGATTTAACAAAAGAATATTTACAAGGGATAAAATGTCAGAACCAGGGAGAGGTTCATCCCATAGTATTTATAATCAATTTAATTAATTAATTAATTATGTTGTTTTAATTATTATTTCATTTATGGATATGAAAATAGATCTTCATTCTATAGCCATTGTGTGGTAGGAATAAAGTATATTCCCTCTAGTACTGACCCACACATGATCCAAAAATCTCTGAGCATCGCTATAGGAATATTTGGGTGCTAGCATGACAGATCCAATCACTTGTGTCGTCCATCATTGACTGCCTCAAGAACCAATTTGAAAGCATTCTCCTAGATCTCTCTTTACTTGAGAGTGAGAGGAGGAATAATATCACACTCTTTCTATTATTGGGGTCATTTTTTGAGAAGGGATCTCTCAAGGTCTTGATAGGATTATCCAAATCCATTGTTCACAACAACAAAAAAATGAATATATTATAAAATAAAATAATTCGGATTATATACTAGTTGGGATAAAATAAAATAAATAAACAAGTTTCATTTGTTATTTATTTATTCCCTATAGAACCCCATGTCAAATAATGATGATAATAATATTATTATTTATCAACATGTAATTAATTTATAAATTAAATTAAATATTATTTAATCAAACAATATTCATTATTTATTATTTCACTGTTTAATATTATACCTGGTTCACCATTCCCACATAGTATTTATCGGGCCTTGAATGATGCATATTTATTTTTTAAATAAATATCACTATATTTTCACCAATAAATAAATAAATATTATATTAACTAAATATAAAATAAATATTTATTAAATATTTTAATCACATTATATTATCTCCAATAAAAGGTGACACAATAAATGTGATAAAAATAATAATTATTATTAAACCACCTATAAGATTAATATTAATTCAATATGTTAAATAATAAATAATAATAATATTTAACTAAGATTTAGGATACATTTAGTGAGATACCCTCTTTCCCTCTTTCTGTGTGGCATTAGGAAAAGCATCCTAATATCATAGGTTAAAATCTAGTAAGATACTAAGGCTGCTACATAGAACGAAATTAATGTCCCAACAACATAATACCTAATAAAAACACATACTATGTAATATAATACCTTTATAACTATATCATAAATCCAGCATATTGGAGGCTGGTCCATCAATCTATGTGCTCAATATCTTTTTATTTGACTTCCAAGAACTTGAGCTGTCCTGTAGAACACTATATCCATGGATTTATTTAGACCATATTATTACCATCAAAGGGACTGAGTGTAACAGCCCAAGATTTTATAAAAAAATATTCTTTTTAATTTTATTAAAGTATTGTGTTGTATGCTACACCAAAAGGAGCTTGCACAACACGCATCCTTGACTTGCCTTGCATTACACGCAATCACGACCTTCCTCGATAGCGTGTGTAATACGCAATACCGAGTTTCACTAAACAACGATATGCTCTTAAAATAATATTAAAACTAGCCGTTATGAATAGTAATAACCCCTTTTTAAAACTCTGTAAATCATATTTTTCAAAATGAACTTCATTTTTGGATTCGGAGTATCGAATTTAGCCTAAGGTGAAATTTTGGTACTTTTCGGATAACTTTCATATTCTGATGAATAGTGAAAATTACTAAATTATAATTAAAAACAACTTTTTTAATCGAAATAATTAATAGTGATAAATTATTAATTTGAGTGGTTTTAAAGTATATTTAGAATATATTTTTACAATTTAATACAATGTTGGTCATTTGATGTAATTTCACATTTAAACCAGACATAATCAAGTGTCAATCTTTTGATAGATATTGTTTCTTAAAAACACGTTATTTGTTTTAACAGCGTGATTTAATTATAAAATTAATTAATGCAACTTTTATGTTATGAATTTGGTAAAATAGACTTCATTTTTGAATTCGGAATATGAAATATAGCTTGGGATGAAATTTTGGCATTGTTCTGAAAAACATCAATTTTTGATGAATAGTGAAACCACTAAGTGGTAGGTTAAAAACTGAATTTTGCATAAAACTTAATTTTACCGCTTCTGTGAATGGAATTTCGAAAATCCGAGAGACACGGTTAATATCAAGGACTAAAATGTGGTTCAATGAGATGAAAATAATTTTTGGTGAATAGTAACTTTTTACTTTTTTTTACCGCGGTTAATAGTAAATAGGGTAACTAAGGGTAAATATGATATTACTATTACCCTAACACATGTCCTAATTCTATTGGACAAGTGTAATTCGACCAAAAACAAACATAGGAATAAAATATGACCATTTAGGCCCACTTGGATTAGATTAGGACATTTATTATTATTTAATTCAAAGAAGAGTTAAAAGAGTTAAAATCATAGTTTATTTACTAAACCATTTTTAATATAGGGTTATACATAAGATAAATTCGATTGTAAATATTCATTAGAAAGATAAAAAGATTTCCTACATAATGGTATTTTATTTATAATTTTTAGACATCAAATAATTTAATTTATTTATGACACAATGATGATGCAGTAATTATCTTATTAATGAAATATTGACATAATTGATGTTATAAATACCAAACGAAATGTAATTTAAGACTTTTTATGAATTCCACTAATTTTCTAGGTTACTATGGTATATTAGTGTTGATTTAATCAACTTTTTTAGAACATATAATTCTTTTATGACTTTCACAAAAATCATATATCAAATAGTGTCAAAATTGACACAAAATAGTTTTTAAATCAAATATTATATTATAAATTGTAATTTTATTCCTAAAAATCTAAGGTTCGGCCAAATGACTTAGAGAAGGATATATATATTAATAATAAACAATTTGGGGTTCGTTTGGCATGTTATAGTAAGTGTATTAACCATATAGTGAAAGAAAACAAAAAGACATGGTAAAAGTTAAATTATTTAACTTAGAGTTAAATCTAATTGATAAGGTTAAAATAATACCCTAAACTTGTCTAAATCTTATTGGTTGATAGGATTTCGACCCATCCCCACTTTAGCTTCGAAATAAGACCCTTTGGAACCATTATAAACCGATTTTGACTTTAATATAAAATAATATTTTGAGATATTCCTAAGGTGCCCCTCTCCTCCCATATAAAAGGACACCTCCTCCCCCTCCTCCTCACACAACTTTGAGCACTCAAGCTCGGCCAACCCCTGCCATTTTATCCTCTCCACTTCCCTAGCAACATCCTAGAGGTTCTGGTCTTCCTCAAAGACCAATTCTAGGGCCCTAAGAGGAGGTCTCAAAGAGGCACTTCAAAGAAGAGGTAATTACCGTTACCAATTCTTTCATCTTTATTTCTTCTTCCACTTCTTCTTCTTAGGTTGTTTCATTATAAAGTAATAACATCAGTATCACTCATATACTGATATGTTATTATAAGTATGAAACAACCATATTTCACCATCTATCCATCCTACGGAAAAAAGAAATCACCGCGCGTGCGTACGTACGGAATACCGTCTCCACGCCGTGGTGTAATCTATTTTCCACCACCACCTTACATGGATGGGTATAATGGTGTAAAGAAAAACTATACATAGTTATTACAACATCATATTGATTCTGATATATTGTATAATCCACTCCAATTCAATTCAATATTTATAGAAATGATATCATCGCTCGTGCGTACGTACGGACTACCGTCTCCACGACGCGATGAGATTCATTCTCCATGTTAACCATTTAAAGAATGATTATAAAGTATATATAAGAAATTATAATGAAATATATGACATTATAAAGCTACTGGATTTATGTATATATATATATATATGTATGTCATCTACTTACTTCCATTTCAAGACAATAAGGAAAGTAAAACAGCGTTCATGCGTACGTACGGACTACCGTCTCCATGAACGGTGTTTTTCATCTATCTATTATATATATATATATATACTGAATATATATGATATATAAATCATATTTTATATTCTGGAAGTAAGTAAATCATGATATAAGTAATAGTGATGTCAAGAACAACAAGTCAAAACACCTAAGATAAATGAAACGATTTTACCCAAAACGCTTCTTTAACATGGAATTTACAAAAGAACGGGTAATATAATGTCATAAGTGAACCATATATGATATCATAACAATGAATATGATTCTATAATAAGTCAATAACATGATTTAAATCATTATACAGGAGGTTCGGACACTTACAAAGCAAGTCGGACCTAAGGTAAGGGAAATATCACAATCTCATTTTTATCCGAGATTGTTTATTCGTAAGTATTTACTGGGGTGTATTTTATCATCCACATACATGTTTCATAAATATGTAATATTATTTCCATCCAATTACAATAGTTTAAATCCAATTTTACCCTTTGGTGAGTTTTTAGTAAAAGATATGAAAGGAATCTTTTGTCGTTTTTCGTACGAGGTACTTTTTGACTTTTTCGACAAAAGTACGAAGAATGTGTTTTTTAACTTATACGGCGTGAACGGATTTTTTACGGTTTCATAACGCCTCATTTTCAAGAAGCTTACTCTACAAGATTGCATGATTATTTTCAACAAAAACCCTTATCTTTTAAAATTGTATTGAATTTTGTGAAAAGAAAATGATTTTAAAAGAAAGGATATTTTCCTCAAGAATTCATTTCAAGTGTTTTGTCAAAACTATTTTTCATCTAAGATGACATTATTTCATATGTGTATGTTTCAAGTAAAATGACTCTATGATTTAAATGGTTTCAATTTTCTTATGATGAAATGATATCAATTGTTTATGGATTATGTTATGATGGCATGATGTTTAAGAATCCCATTTTTATTTCATGGGTTATGGTATGATGTATGGTTTATGATTTTGTGGCACACATAAGAATGGTATCATTAAGAGATGGGTGGGACCTATATCTCCCTCCAATGCATTGGGTAAAGATTTTATATCTCATGAGATAGACATGGCTGAAATGGTAGGTTATACCGGTTCAGTGAAACAGGACTGAAACGAGGGTTACTCGATTCAGAAAGGGACTTTTTCCACTAAGATAGTCTTGGCAATGAGTCATGACTAACAAGAAATGATTTTCTATGATTATGTGTGCATTCCACAAAGTTTCAAGTTTTATGTTATGATTATGGGGATCTCATTTTCACTTCTATGATTTATCCCATGTTATGATATTATGAGCTCTTTTGCAGGTTAAGATTTCTAAAGGCTATGTTCTTATGTATATGATGTGATTGATATTTCTTTTGTTTACCCTTACTGAGCATTTGAGCTCACCCTTTTATGTTTTCTTTTCCCCAGGATATAAAGAAATGTTTTTAGGTAAAAAAAGGGGAAGATCTTTAGGGGAGATATTGAAGATCTTTCACCACGATTAGAAGATTACGTTCCGAGTTTCCAAAGACACTAAACTATTACGATCCTTGTGTGTGTGTTTTTGTTATGTACTAAGTATTCCGCAAATTTAATGTAATGTCCATGTACGTCAAGCTTCGGGTCTCTACAGTTGGTATCAGAGGAAAGGTTTAGTCAACCTTTGGAAACTAGGATGCGAAAACGTTAGTGAGATCCCTAGAGATATTTCTAAGGTATGTCTAGGGATGCCCCTAAGGATAAGTATACGTATAGGATATAGTTCTAGAACTATGGTAACGATATTAGATTAAACCAAAGATGATAGATATTTAAGTTACTCCCCCTTTATTACGATTTTTGCATCTAACACTATTCTGTTTGGGTTTTAGAAAATGGCTGGAAACAAGATGATTCACAATAATGGAGGATATGATGGACAATGGAATGATATTCTTCATGAGCAACCAAATGAAATGGGATTTGGATGTCCAAACATCATTATTTTGCCAAATCAGCAATCTCACAATATGATCAATAAAGTAAAATTTGGTAAGTTTCCTGACTCGACTAATAAGAGAAAGATGGAGTTCCGTGATGATCATAGAGGAAAGAAAGTTCAATTTCCCCTATGTAAATCATGTGGGAAGAGGCATCAAGGAGAATGTTTCAAGGGAACTGGAAGATGCTTTGGGTGTGGAAAAGAAGGACACAAAGCAAGTAAGTGCAAAGGAAAAGGGTCGGTTAACACCATGGATGAGGATAATGGTATTGCTACGACATCAAAAATGGTTAAGTGTTTTAAATGTGGAATGTATGGGCATTATGCAAACAAATGCCCTAAGGGAAAGACTCATGAAGAGAATCAGTATGGTCATATGGGTAGTATTTATGTGGATGATGATGAAGAGACTACAAATGATATGTGAGATGAAAGAATTGTTGAAGCTCGGTCAATGGTTTAAGAATGTTGTGGAATGATTACATGTTTATCATGTGTAATGTTGTATAAGAAATCTCATGGTACTATGGAATAAAGAGACATCTGAGGATTGTTACACTGTTGTCTTTCCTTGAGTTATGAAAGTGTATGATTAATGGTACCACTATCCATGAAAGGTTATTCAGATATTTTTGGAATGTAGATGATATGCGCATAATGAAGGGATACGGAGAAAATTAAATGTTTGATAGTATTCATGAGCTCATGATTGATATAAGGACTAAGTGATATCATGGTTTGAGTATATAGAATTTTGAGGATTTTGGTATGTGGAAAGTGTTAACGTTTAACTGCATTCATGTTTTCAATAAGGTTTAATGGGTATTCAAGAGAATACATGATTAAGGCCTTTGAATGTTTAGAATGTGACCAACAAGACATATCTTATGATATATGGGGATCAACGATGGTATTAAATCTCTGGTAATCGTTTTCACTATATTATGAGAGTGGACTGCAGTATTATGGATAAGCCTAAAGATTAGAATGGATTATGTTGGACATAAGTTAGTATGGTTTAAGGATAGAAGATTTTCGATATTATTGATGGGATGTTATAGTAATATAGTTTTAGAAAAAGGACAACCTGCAGGACGGGCGACAGCCCATCGCTTCGGACAAGGCTGTAGGAATTGAACCCACAACCGAAGTGCGACTGGCCTTTATCACCTACCACTGACCTACAGGAAGTCCCTGTTTAGTAGAAACTAGTTTTATTATATTAAGCAGTATGATATATGAAGTATAAGTCCATTTTAGGAACTATATATGATTAATCTCACTATATAAGTCCATTTGAGACAGATGGAATGACCCGTCATTCTATCACATGATCTACTAATAACAAATTCAACTTCATTTATTTAAGAGATGAAGTGGAAATTGTTCAAGGCACGAACAACAGTGAGATTGTACCAAAATAAAGTAAGTATTTATTCTAATTCAAATTTTCAACTTTAGGGAAATGATCTTGAAAACCAAAAATGTTGTCCTAGTGATCTTATACCTGATGAATTAGATGGTACCTTATATCATCACAAATCTATGGATTTGTGATTACTGGCTTTTCCATAGCCATGTTCTCTACCACTCTCCATCAGAACATGATGGTTAGATTTCTCTTCCATATCCATATTTTCACCTATGTGGAAACCTAATGATTAGTTTATTTGGGTAACCGTTACGTTTTATACTTTTGTTTTTAAAGATTGGTTTTGATATTCCTTTTTACGATGTGGGTTTCTATTAAAGAAACTTTCGAATAGTAAACCATTTATAACCCCGACGAATTTCGAGGGCGAAATTCATTTTAAGGGGGGTAGAATGTAACAGCCCAAGATTTTATAAAAAAATATTCTTTTTAATTTTATTAAAGTATTGTGTTGTACGCTACACCAAAAGGAGCTTGCACAACACGCATCCTTGACTTGCCTTGCATTACACGCAATCACGACCTTCCTCGATAGCGTGTGTAATACGCAATACCGAGTTTCACTAAACAACGATATGCTCTTAAAATAATATTAAAACTAGCCGTTATGAATAGTAATAACCCCTTTTTAAAACTCTGTAAATCTTATTTTTCAAAATGAACTTCATTTTTGGATTCGGAGTATCGAATTTAGCCTAAGGTGAAATTTTGGTACTTTTCGGATAACTTTCATATTCTGATGAATAGTGAAAATTACTAAATTATAATTAAAAACAACTTTTTTAATCGAAATAATTAATAGTGATAAATTATTAATTTGAGTGGTTTTAAAGTATATTTAGAATATATTTTTACAATTTAATACAATGTTGGTCATTTGATGTAATTTCACATTTAAACCAGACATAATCAAGTGTCAATCTTTTGATAGATATTGTTTCTTAAAAACACGTTATTTGTTTTAACAGCGTGATTTAATTATAAAATTAATTAATGAAACTTTTATGTTATGAATTTGGTAAAATAGACTTCATTTTTGAATTCGGAATATGAAATATAGCTTGGGATGAAATTTTGACATTGTTCTGAAAAACATCAATTTTTGATGAATAGTGAAACCACTAAGTGGTAGGTTAAAAACTGAATTTTGCATAAAACTTAATTTTACCGCTTCTGTGAATGGAATTTCGAAAATCCGAGAGACACGGTTAATATCAAGGACTAAAATGTGGTTCAATGAGATGAAAATAATTTTTGGTGAATAGTAACTTTTTACTTTTTTTTACCGCGGTTAATAGTAAATAGGGTAACTAAGGGTAAATATGATATTACTATTACCCTAACACATGTCCTAATTCTATTGGACAAGTGTAATTCGACCAAAAACAAACATAGGAATAAAATATGACCATTTAGGCCCACTTGGATTAGATTAGGACATTTATTATTATTTAATTCAAAGAAGAGTTAAAAGAGTTAAAATCATAGTTTATTTACTAAACCATTTTTAATATAGGGTTATACATAAGATAAATTCGATTGTAAATATTCATTAGAAAGATAAAAAGATTTCCTACATAATGGTATTTTATTTATAATTTTTAGACATCAAATAATTTAATTTATTTATGACACAATGATGATGCAGTAATTATCTTATTAATGAAATATTGACATAATTGATGTTATAAATACCAAACGAAATGTAATTTAAGACTTTTTATGAATTCCACTAATTTTCTAGGTTACTATGGTATATTAGTGTTGATTTAATCAACTTTTTTCGAACATATAATTCTTTTATGACTTTCACAAAAATCATATATCAAATAGTGTCAAAATTGACACAAAATAGTTTTTAAATCAAATATTATATTATAAATTGTTATTTTATTCCTAAAAATCTAAGGTTCGGCCAAATGACTTAGAGAAGGATATATATATTAATAATAAACAATTTGGGGTTCGTTTGGCATGTTATAGTAAGTGTATTAACCATATAGTGAAAGAAAACAAAAAGACATGGTAAAAGTTAAATTATTTAACTTAGAGTTAAATCTAATTGATAAGGTTAAAATAATACCCTAAACTTGTCTAAATATTATTGGTTGATAGGATTTCGACCCATCCCCACTTTAGCTTCGAAATAAGACCCTTTGGAACCATTATAAACCGATTTTGACTTTAATATAAAATAATATTTTGAGATATTCCTAAGGTGCCCCTCTCCTCCCATATAAAAGGACACCTCCTCCCCCTCCTCCTCACACAACTTTGAGCACTCAAGCTCGGCCACCCCTGCCATTTTATCCTCTCCACTTCCCTATCAACATCCTAGAGGTTCTGGTCTTCCTCAAAGACCAATTCTAGGGCCCTAAGAGGAGGTCTCAAAGAGGCACTTCAAAGAAGAGGTAATTACCGTTACCAATTCTTTCATCTTTATTTCTTCTTCCACTTCTTCTTCTTAGGTTGTTTCATTATAAAGTAATAACATCAGTATCACTCATATACTGATATGTTATTTTAAGTATGAAACAACCATATTTCACCATCTATCCATCCTACGGAAAAAAGAAATCACCGCGCGTGCGTACGTACGGAATACCGTCTCCACGCCGTGGTGTAATCTATTTTCCACCACCACCTTACATGGATGGGTATAATGGTGTAAAGAATAACAATACATAGTTATTACAACATCATATTGATTCTGATATATTGTATAATCCACTCCAATTCAATTCAATATTTATAGAAATGATATCATCGCTCGTGCGTACGTACGGACTACCGTCTCCACGACGCGATGAGATTCATTATCCATGTTAACCATTTAAAGAATGATTATAAAGTATATATAAGAAATTATAATGAAATATATGACATTATAAAGCTACTGGATTTATGTATATATATATATATATATATATGTATGTCATCTACTTACTTCCATTTCAAGACAATAAGGAAAGTAAAACAGCGTTCATGCGTACGTACGGACTACCGTCTCCATGAACGGTGTTTTTCATCTATCTATTATATATATATATATACTGAATATATATGATATATAAATCATATTTTATATTCTGGAAGTAAGTAAATCATGATATAAGTAATAGTGATGTCAAGAACAACAAGTCAAAACACCTAAGATAAATGAAACGATTTTACCCAAAACGCTTCTTTAACATGGAATTTACAAAAGAACGGGTAATATAATGTCATAAGTGAACCATATATGATATCATAACAATGAATATGATTCTATAATAAGTCAATAACATGATTTAAATCATTATACAGGAGGTTCGGACACTTACAAAGCAAGTCGGACCTAAGGTAAGGGAAATATCACAATCTCATTTTTATCCGAGATTGTTTATTCGTAAGTATTTACTGGGGTGTATTTTATCATCCACATACATGTTTCATAAATATGTAATATTATTTCCATCCAATTACAATAGTTTAAATCCAATTTTACCCTTTGGTGAGTTTTTAGTAAAAGATATGAAAGGAATCTTTTGTCATTTTTCGTACGAGGTACTTTTTGACTTTTTCGACAAAAGTACGAAGAATGTTTTTTTTAACTTATACGGCGTGAACAGATTTTTTACGGTTTCATAACGCCTCATTTTCAAGAAGCTTCCTCTACAAGATTGCATGATTATTTTCAACAAAAACCCTTATCTTTTAAAATTGCATTGAATTTTGTGAAAAGAAAATGATTTTAAAAGAAAGGATATTTTCCTCAAGAATTCATTTCAAGTGTTTTGTCAAAACTATTTTTCATCTAAGATGACATTATTTCATATGTGTATGTTTCAAGTAAAATGACTCTATGATTTAAATGGTTTCAATTTTCTTATGATGAAATGATATCAATTGTTTATGGATTATGTTATGATGGCATGATGTTTAAGAATCCCATTTTTATTTCATGGGTTATGGTATGATGTATGGTTTATGATTTTGTGGCACACATAAGAATGGTATCATTAAGAGATGGGTGGGACCTATATCTCCCTCCAATGCATTGGGTAAAGATTTTATATCTCATGAGATAGACATGGCTGAAATGGTAGGTTATACCGGTTCAGTGAAACAGGACTGAAACGAGGGTTACTCGATTCAGAAAGGGACTTTGTCCACTAAGATAGTCTTGGCAATGAGTCATGACTAACAAGAAATGATTTTCTATGATTTTGTGTGCATTCCACAAAGTTTCAAGTTTTATGTTATGATTATGGGTATCTCATTTTCACTTCTATGATTTATCCCATGTTATGATATTATGAGCTCTTTTGCAGGTTAAGATTTCTAAAGGCTATGTTCTTATGTATATGATGTGATTGATATTTCTTTTGTTTACCCTTACTGAGCATTTGAGCTCACCCTTTTATGTTTTCTTTTCCCCAGGATATAAAGAAATGTTTTTAGGTAAAAAAAGGGGAAGATCTTTAGGGGAGATATTGAAGATCTTTCACCTCGATTAGAAGATTACGTTCCGAGTTTCCAAAGACACTAAACTATTACGATCCTTGTGTGTGTGTTTTTGTTATGTACTAAGTATTCCGCAAATTTAATGTAATGTCCATGTACGTCAAGCTTCGGGTCTCTACACTAAGATATATTCTTCTCTGAAATAGAAAATGGGAAAAATCCTTTATTACATTATTCAATAATTCAATATCACTCATGACAAACCCAATGTATCCTACCACACTTCAAACCTTTGACTCCATAGTTTTAATCAATACATAAAAGTATGTGACACATAATACTCATTAACAATAATGATAAAGTATAAAGACCAATTGACACATCAGTAGATAGGAACATAAAATGACACATATAATATGTATTTCTTATAGGTGGGTCTCATTATCATAATATATTATTCTTGATATTACCAAGGGAATACACCATGAGATGGTGCCTCAAACTCTAATGAGCCTTCACCCCTGATAGCCTATATCATTTGTGTCCCTCAAATGATAAAATCTGACCATAGAACATATATTTAAGAATAGTGTCATGCAATTCCTTGATATTAATCATTGGATAATTAGAGTAAGGTATAAAAAATTTATGTTGAAATCCAATGTATTCATTTTATAGTTAATTTAAACTTCTATAAACATAGTCATGAAATATAGTTTAAAAAAGAAGAGGTGGTGAATTTTTGAAAAAATGTTTTGTTATGACATTTAATTAAAATAACGTAGTGTAAGAGGATTTTCCAAAAAGTTTCATTTCAAGAAAAATTAAAATAAAAAATTTCACTCACCATTGGTTTTCATAAAAACTATTGACTTATTTTAATTTAAAACATTATGTCAATACTTGAACTGGAAGGGTTTTTAATTAAAATAACTTATTATTATAAAATTATCCCAAACACCTCAGCATCACTAAAACCCTCTCATAATCATTTGTTATGTTGACTTATATTTTATTCAGGTTATCTAGGGAAAATGATTTTTATCCGAGAATACAAGTATGACTCTAGAAATGAACATCATTCCTAGTTTAATAAACAAATAATGTTCTTTCCATGGGAAAATAGCTCTCTTAAAATATTTTATCAAGTGGGATTGAAATAATTTATATTCTATAGAACACCATATAATCCAATGATTAAGGTCAATTAAGTGAATAACACTATTTTGAAATGGCTTTAGGTGACATAAATAAACATGGGTTACCAAAATCACATATTGAAACAAAATTTTCCTATTGTAATAAATACCTTTAGGAGATCAATAAAAAATATTCAGTATAACAAAGTTTTAAAATAAACATGATGGATTGAATGTCCCAAATTAGTATCAAATATGAATAATGGAGAACCAAATTTAAACAAAAATATCAATTTGAATCATCTAATTATAATTTTCCTAAATATAAGTATGACTTTATTAAAAATATTTTAAATCTAAAAATAGGTGGACATTTTTATGATCATATCCTTAAAATCACCATGAGGGTCTGTATGAGAAACTAAAACCATAGTAAATCATTACCAATCTTCTCAATTACATAAAGAACCTATAAAAATTAAAACCAAATAATATATCTAAAGAAACTAAATTTTACAATCAATTTAATCAATGGTTAAAAAATATAAGTGAACATCAAAAAAAATAATTTTAATGATTACGAAAAAATATAATAACCTCATGTAAAAAATATTTATATGAAATACATCCTTCAATTTCATCACAGTATATGAAAATCCTTAAAGAAACTATACCACAATATCCATCCAACCAAACAATTATTAACGGGTCTTCGGAAACCTATAAACACATTAATTAAGAACAATAGGAGGAAATCATATAAGAAATGGGTTTTGTGTTTGTAAGAATTTGAAATTTTATTAATGTTATCCCAGAGTAGGGAGTTCAGACGGCGTGTAATTTCGAGCCCCGGTGTGGCCGAAATTAAATTTTAAGTGCTTTCACAGTAGACATTACAAATAAATAGAATAACTCCTAAACGGTTGCTCGGATGGGAAAACTGAGGGAACCATTGAGTCTGAAACGTTCTGTTTACCCAAGGAGGGGTGTAACTTTCGTGGGTGTGACCCTTCTGTGAAAAAAAGCACCAGGGGCGTTTTCATAATTTAGCAGCCTTGGGCATGGCCTGACCATTTTCTTCTTTTTCAGGCTCTTTCAGGGGTGGTCCGGCAGTCGGTGCGGTGATCCGGTGGGCTCCCAGCAGTGGCACGACGGCTTCCCGGGTAGTGGCATGATGGACCTAGGTGGCGTGGCGGACCTAGGATGCACGGGGTGTCGCAGGCGGCGGCGGTGGGCGAGCTCGCCGGTGCGGGGTGAAACCGGGGGTCGCGGTGCACGCCCCCGTGTAAAGACCTAGACCCACCTTCATCTGGTCTCCATGCGAGACAACAAACATCCATGAGGCCCGGTCAGCTTAGGGTTGACCGGGAGTAAGCGGCCGGGCCACGCGGGTGAGCTGCGGGGCGGCGCTGGCCGACCTAGGCCGGGTGGAACGGCCGGACCGGGCCGGTCTGACCCAAAGGGGTTCACCCCTTGTCTTTGGTCACCCATAACATCCACTACATGTGTCCGTTTTGCATACCATATGTGGAAGTGAAAACCTCGACCCATGATGGATATTTTGAGATGCTCTTGGGGATTTTTAATTCCCTAGACGAGGGCTCGGTGGCACGACAAACCCGTTAAGTATTTCACCGGAATTCTTCTTTCAGATGTAGGAGACACATCCAGAGACCGTTTAAGGCACCGTCAGCAGCATTATGACCCTGGCATCGAGAAGAAGTGGTCTAGGTTGGTTACAGACATTGAAGCTGGAGTTGAGGCGTGGGCCCAATGTGCCATCTTTTAAGCTGTGAGTAGTATTTTTCAAATTTTTCATCAGACGTCTGTTCAGGGTGAATGAGTAGTCGTTTTGGTGTGTTTTTCCGAGAGAATTGTGATGGCACAGTTCTCCTGACCTCTTTCGAGACCATGGTGTGGGCCCTGTGAGACGCAGTATGGGCGTAAAGTGACGATGAATAACTATTTCACTGGGAGTCCATTTCTAGTGAGTAAGTAGTCTATCTTGCATGTTTTCTGGAAGGATTACAATGGTGTAATCTGTTCGGGCTAGTGGATCCTCTTTCAAGATCTCATTAAATATGGGAACATGGAAGGGCATTGGTCGGAGGTTTCTTTGATTCACTCCCAGCCAACACACGGTTGCGATGTTAGTGACACCCAGTGATGGAACGAGCGGCGTGGAGTTATCAGACAAGTTCTGGGTTTACCATCTAGTAGGGCTAGGCAGTGGGTCACCCGTTGACCATAGGGTTTACCCTACAGTAGGGCTAGGCAGTGGGTTACCCATTGATTTTAGGTTTTACCATCCAGTAGGTTTGGGTAGTGGGTCACCCGATGACCTTTTAGGGTTTACCCTTCAACAGGGCTGGTCAGTGGGTCACCATATGAACTTTTGGGGTTTACCCATCAGTAGGGTTGGGAAGTGGGTCACCCAATGACCTTTTTGGGTTTACCCTTCAGTTAGGCTGAGACGTGGGTCACCCGATGACTTCATTCAGACTCATCCCCTTTTTATGAGGCTAGTCAGTGGATTTTTATCTATGGTTACCGGATCGAGGCTTTTGGAGGTAAGATTTAGTGATGAGGTAGCTTTGACATGTAGGACTATTGGGCATCAGTGATGGATACCCTTAGAACTATTGGTGACTTATCATAAGCTGATCTTGGAGATGGAGATCCCCTTATGCACTCATTCAGTCTTCTTGTTGAGCACATATATATATACACCCTACATTTGTTCCCACTCTTTGGGTCCACTTACTCTCTGTCTAGGAGGGGCGAAGACACACATGCTATACGGTGTGCTTTCTATGTCTAGCTCCTCTTGGTTGGGACGAGTCTACTTCCTTTCTTTTGTTGGGTTGAGATGCACTCTCTCTATTGTACTATTACATTGTTCTTCCTATCGTTTAACATTTAGTACCTCCTTTTTTTCTCCCTCAAGCTTTTGGGGCATATTACTGAGTATCCTTATAATCATCCCTTCCTGGGTTTTGCCTGCACTTGGTGTGCCCTTTCAGACGATTGACAGGTCGATCGAGACTATGGAGGAGGGTAGAGGACATAGGATCTTGGCCTGGGTTCGGTGGTCATAGTAGGTCTTTTAGGTGTGAGACTCACCAGATGTTTACTTTTGTTACCTGTTGCCGAGTTGTGGAAATTTTCTAGTTGGGCATGTGTTTTTCCCCTTTTCTGTTAAGAATCTTGTCAGTACTTTTCAACACTTTAATTTTTTTCCCATTTAGAAGATGATGCATGACTATGGTTGGGTTCTAGTTGTTTGTCCTTTGGTTTTCTTTTTACTCTGCAGTTCTGCATTGAGCATGCTATATGTGTGTGTACAAGTACTTAGGAGAAGGACTCCCTAATAATTTTATGCCTTCAGCACTTGTCTCCATCCCCTGGACCATGGAGGCGGGCTTGGGGTAGTTGCGGCTCCAGACTGGTAGGGTTGGGTTGTGAAAAAGTGGTATCAAAGGTGGTTTGTTCCTTGGGGTGTTGTTCGGAAGTCTCTAAAAAGGTATTGGTTGGGATTTTGGGAAATAGTGTTGATGTGTCTTGAGAGTGGATCTCAGGACAGGGAGTCGAGTGATGGTATAGGCAGCTAACATATCCATTAACCAAGATCCTAATAACCTGCTTGTCAACTCGACACACTGTGACACTTGTTGTAGGGAACTTTGGAACATGCATCCAATAGTATTGAGTATTTGATTGTCATTTTTGAGTCATCTCCCCTTTGTTATTATATCTATATATATATTCTCATTTGATTATGGTAATCCTTGATAATTTTCAGGATGCCCCCAGGATAGCAGCCAACCAAGTTACCCTCTCCAGTTCGTAAAGACGACGAGGAGAGTGATGAGGCATCAGTTCAAGGACCCTCACATGATCCCCTTACCCCCAGTGCTTCAGAAGTGGAACCTCCACCTGGGGAGAGGCAGTTAGTACTGGCAAAACAGGCCGAGGTTAAGTGCAGGCTGAGCGCGCTCCAAGAAATTCAGTGTTAGCGACTGCAGAAGTTCCATTGAGACCCAGATCCCCAGGATGTATAATATTGGCTAAAATCTGTGGACTGAATTTTCAGGTTGGTATGGTCACCATCAGACCAAATGGTAGCCCTAGAAGCCATCCTTTTCCTCATGACAACCAGGCGTTGGTGGGGGTTGGTTACGTAGACCCACGACGAGTTGTCTCTCATGTGGGATAGATTCCACCATCTCTTCTAGGAAGAGTACTTCCTCTCTTGCTTACACTCCATTCGGATTTATGAGCTTCTGGAGCTGAACCAGGGGGGATGACCGTGGCACAGGACTCGGCCTAGTTTACTGATCTGACATGCTACGTGCAGGATATAATCCACGAAAGTTACTTTTCAGTGCGGAAGTTTGAGCAAGGTCTTCATCGGGAGATCCATGATAGTGTAGTGACCCTGGTCATCACTAATTATGCTGGGGTGCTAGAGAGGGAACTCATGATGCAGAGCATCATGGATAAAGTAATCTAGCTGACTGGGCCTAGAAGTGGCTGCTTCAGAGTAGAGTCCTCAGTGACAGGTAAGTGAAAGGGAGAAGCGCCTTGGTTAAGGAGGCCCTTCCATGAGCAGACATAGGGGCAGGGTCATACACCATAGTGGCTCCGTGGAGCACTGGGGCAGGAATGAGAGATCTAGTGCTATCCCTATGATGGATGGGTCCACCTAGCATGGGACTGCCCGACCAGGCGTACCGAGAAGCCATGGCAAGTAGGGGGCACACCGCAGCGGTAGAGGCAACACCATGACTAGGGATCCCCCAGGCGAGGATAGGGTGGTACTCAGGGAGGCGGCACATGCATAACGATAGGACCTGGTGGTCCAGGATGGTGTTTCGAGGTCCTTCCACCACCACCGTCGGGTGGCCCACGCCAGTCTCAGGGAGCTGGCAGTAGGGGCTATGGGCAGCTTCAGGCTATGGGTGTTTGTGACCCCCTAGCACACGAGATGGTTCGAGGTACGCTTTTTGTTTACTCTACCCTTTATTTGGGACTAGTAGACACATGTGCCAGCCACTCCTTTATATCACTACTGTTGGTACGAGAGTTGAATCTTCCAGTAGAGGTGATGACACGTACACGTAGCCTCGAGGTTTTTATAGGAAGTGTCTCGTTAGTGACCTTTATCAGCAGGCAGTGCGAACTGTCATTTAGAGGAGGGAGTTTCACGTGGGACCTGCTCGTCATCACGATGAAACCTTGCGACATCATCATGGGCATGGATTGGCATTATATGGTTCACACCCAGATCGACTGTCGTCAAAGATGAGTCACAGGCATGTTTTCTAATGGGACGAGGTTCACCATCCTTGGTGAATGAGACCTCGTGGCAGAGAAGATGGGTACTCCAAGTAGAAGACTCCAACCTTTTTTGCACCAGTTGGTGAGATTGGCTCTTGGATCACCAGATGCTACATGCACCTGAATCCCTACTGTTGTAGAGGACTACATGGACGTATTTCCTAAGGATGTCTCGGGACTACCTCCGAGGCGAGAGATGGAGTTCTGCATTAACTTGCAGCTGGGGACTGCCCCGATATCATGTCCAGTTTGTCGGATGGCACCCAAAAAGCTTCAAGAGCTACGACTTCAGCTGGATCACCTTCGTGAGAAGGGATTCATCAGGCCTAGTGTGTCCCCCTAGGCAGCTCCCGTTTTGTCTGTTAAAAAGGCAGATGGGATTCTGCAAATTTGTGTGTATTATCGTCGCCTGAATTTAGCCATGATAAAAAACAAGTACCCTTTGCCAAGGATCAAGGACCTCTTCGACTAGTTGAGAGTTGAGGAGTGGTTCTCCTAGATTGATCTTCGATCTAGCTACCACCAGTTGCGGGTTCGTGAGGCTGACATCCCGAAGTTGTCCTTCTATTGTCGATTTGGGCATTACATGTTTCTGGTGATTCCATTTGGCGTGACGAATGACCCCTCCTTTTTCATGGCTTTGATGAACCAGATCTTCCAGATGAACTTTGACCGGTTTGTGGTTGTCTTTATTGATGACATACTCATATACTCTTCCACAGAGGAGGAGCACACAGAGAATTTGAGGATGGTCCTAGACTTACTTCAAGAGCACCAGCTGTATAGTAAGCTCTCAAAGTGTCAGTTCTAGATTCACGAGGTTCTCTTTCTAGGGAATGTCATTACGGAGCAGGGATTGGTAGTATATCCCATAAAGATAGTGGCAGTGCATGATTGGGAGCCACCCAAGAATGCGTCAGAGGTGCGGAGCTTCCTTGGTTTGGCAGGGTACTACAAGAGGTTTGTGGAAGATTTTCCAGGATTTATTACCATTTGACCACATTGACATGGAAGGGATGACCATTCACATGGACTGATCAATTCTAGAAGGCCTTCGAGGAGTTGAGACAGAGGCTGAATAGTGCTCCAATGTTGAGGCTGCCAGAGGAGGGCATTGAGTTCGTAGTGTTCTGCGATGCTTCAGGAGCTGGGCTCGGGTGCATGCTGATGCAGCAACAAGAAGTGATTGTGTATGGGTCGAGGGATTTGAGGCCCCATGAGAAGAATTGTGAGACTCACAATTTGGAGCTAGCAGAGACGCTCTTTGACTTGAGGCTATGGAGACACTACCTTCTGGTTGAGCGTTTTGTGGTCTACTCAGACTACTAGAGCCTCAATTACATCTTAATTTAGAGGGATCAGAATCTGAGGAAGAGGTGATGGATGGAGTTTCTACAGGACTATGATTTTGAGATAGTCTACACTCCAGGGAAGGGAAATGTAGTAGCATATTCCCTTAGAAATAAGTACCATGCTCGTTTAGTGTGGGAAGGTTCAGAGTAGATGGATTCCATATGTCTGACCTTGTTGGAGCAGGAGGGTACGACTTTTCTGCAGTTGATGGTGTTGAATCCTTCATTCCTTGAGCGTGTGAGAGAGTCATAGCTAGGGGATATCGACAAAGTGGTACAACATGATCAAATATCCTTGGGTGACACACCCGATGGGTATTCTGAACGAGGGAATCATGAGATTCTATTCCAGCGGCGAGCTATTTTACCAGTGGAGATGCGGGAGGAGGTGATACAGGAGTTCCACACTTCTCCCTTGGCTATACATCCCACTGTGGGGAAGAGGTACAGAGACCTGCGACGGTAGTTTTGGTGTTCTGGCATGAAGCGAAGAGTATCTGAGTATTCTTCTCCATGTCTTACCTATCAGAAGGTAAAGAAAGAGCATCGGGTTTTTGCAGTGTTGTTGTAGCCCTGTGACATCCCTGAGTGGAAGTGGTATGGCATATCTATGGACTTCATCATAGGGCTCCTGTGCACAGTAAAGGGACACACTCCCATTTGGGTGATAGTGGACCGACTCAAGAAATTAAAACACTTCCTTGACATTAGGTAGAAGAGCTCGGTGGAGAGTCTAGGGCAGATGTATGTTAGGGAGGTCGTCCTCCTTCATGGAGTACCCTCGACGATCATTTCTGACCATGACGTGCGGTTTACGTCGCGATTGTGGCAAGTCCTATAGAAGGCATTAGGGACCCAACTACAGATGAGTATAGCTTTTCATCCCTAGATGTAAGGGAAGACCGAGATCACTATCCATGTGTTGGAGGATATTCTCAGGGCGTACATGTTAGACTTTGGCCAGAGCTGGGAGAATCACCTACCCTTGGTGAATTTCGAGTACAACAACAATTACCACTCTACTATCGGCATGAATGCTTTTGAGGGCCTCTACAGGAGACCCTAAAGGTCACCATTGTGATGGAAGGTGGTTGGGGGGACCTCTCTTGTGGGCCTATAGTTAGTGCGTGTGGCGACAGAGAAGGTTCATGTCATCTGTAAGCGGATGAGGATGGATCAGAGCAGACATAAGTCCTACGTAGATCATTATCGCATGCCTTTAGTGTTTGAGCAGGGGACCAAGCATTTTTTAGAGTCTCTCCACGGCATGGTACACGGAGGTTTGCCCGGGGTGGAAAAAAATCCTTGAGGATCATTGGGCCCTTTGAGATCGTGTGCAGGGTCGGTGATGTTGCCTACCGTCTTGTTCTACCCCCACAGTTGGAGAGGGTGCATGACGTCTTCCACATATTGCAGCTAAGGAAATACGTGCATGACCCCACACATGTTATCAACTAGGGATAGATGAACATTAAGGATGGATCCACCTTTGCGGAGTGCACGATGGATATTGAGGATTTTTAGGAGCATACACTGCATGGACAAACCATTCCTTTGGTTCGTGTGCTGTGACAGCACGAGAGGGTGTAGGAGAGCACATGGGAACGAGAGAGACATATGTGGGATCAATATAACAATTTGTTTTTGTAGTTTTTGTTGGGGATGAAAAACTTGTAGTAGGGAATGATGTAAGAACCCGGGTTTTGAGCCTATAAGACTTTGAAATTTTCTTAATGTTATTCCAGAGCAGGGTGTTCATACGGCATGTGATTCTGAGCCCCAGTGTGGCTGGAATTAATTTTTAAGTGCGTTCACACTAGACACGCGAAATAAATAGAATAACACCTAATTGGTTTCTCGGATGGGAAAACCGAGGGCACCATTGAGTCTGGAACATGCTGTTTACCCTAGGAGGGGTGTAACTTTCACGGGCGCGACCCTTCTGTGGAAAACACCACCAGGGGTGTTTTCGTAATTTTTCAGCATCGAGCGTGAAATTTATAACATCTGAACAGAGGCTTGGATTAAAATTTCAAGATCGCCATTGTGTTCAGAACATAGATTTTACCCTAGAGGCGGCTTAACCCCAACCTCGCTGAAAGTTCAGGTACGGGGCCTACGGGCGGGGGGTTTAAGTGTTTTTTCTATTTAAACACATCCACCCCCACCCTTATTCGTCCCCTCCATTCCTCCCTAAAAGATCCCTCTCAACCATCTCCTCTCTTCTCCTCTACCTCTCCAAGGCGGTGCGGCGCTTCGACGGACCGTTCATGAAGCTACGGGCTACGCCCAATGAGGTAGGAGGTTACATTTTTCGTTTTTGATTTCCGCATCATCCATAAATTAAATTTCTTGCATCTAAATTCTATTAAATACTCGAGTAAGGGACATATTTGTGTAGGTATCTATTTTAGCTTCACAACAATCCTTTAAGATCAAATATTCGAGTCCCGGGGTGACCTCAGGAAGTTTTTCGGCGGTTTTCTTCTTTTTCCAGCGGTTCCAGGGGTGGTCCGACGGTCGGTACGACAGTCTGGTGGGCTACCAGTGGTGGGGTGGGGCTGTTTTAGGAGGCAGCACGGTGGCTTCTTAGGCGGTGTCATGACAGACCCATGTGGCGTGGCACACCCAAGCGGTGCAGGGTGACCCAAGCGGCTGCGGCGGGTGAGCTCGCCGGTGCAAGGCGTGACCCCATGCGGAGATCGAGACCCGCCTTCGGTGCGTCTCCGCATGAGACAACGACCGGAAACAAGGGGAAGTCAGCATAGGGTGGACTCGGCGTTACATCCAAGCTGCGTGGGTGAGCCATGAGCCGGCGCTGTGAGCCGAGCCAGCCGATGCGGGCTGGCCCAGGGCGGGTGGACCGGCCAGACCAGGCCGATCCAGCCCAAAGGGGCTCGCCCCTTGTCTTCAGACACCCGCAACGTCCATTACGGGTGTTTTTTTTGCGGTATGTCTATGGAATTTCAAAACATGGGCCTAGAAGAATATTTTTATGTGGTCTCGGGGATTTTTAATTCCCAAGACGAGAGCTTGGTGGTGCATAATGCTCGTTAAGTATTTCAACGGGATTCTTCTTTCGGATGGCGCAGACACATCTTGAGTCCGTTTAAGGCACCGTCAGTGGTGTTATGACCCTGGAGTCGAGGAAAAGTGGTCCAAGGTGGTTTTAGGCATTGAAGCTGGAGTTGAGGTATGAGCCCCACTTGCCGTCTTTTAATTTGTGAGAAGCGTTTTGTGACTTTTTAATCAAACGTCCTTTCGGGGCGAAAGAGTAGTCGTTTTGGAATGTTTTTTATTAGAGCATCGCGATGGCACTGTTTGCCTAAAATCTTTTGAGACCATGGTGTGGGCCCCACAAGACAAGGTATGGGGTAAAGAGGTTATGAGTAACTTTTTCTTCGGGAGTCCGTTTACAGCGAGTAAGTAGTCTATATCACATTTTTTTCCGCTAGGATTACAACATTGTAATCTATTTGGGTGAGTGGAGCCTCCTTCTAGATCTCATTAAATGTGGAAACATGGAAGGGCATTGGTCAGATGTTTCCTTGATGCACTCTGACCCAACATGCGGTCATGATATTACTGACACCCAGTGATGGCGCAGTCGACATAGAGTTATCGAACCAGTTCCAGGTTTACCCTCCAGTGGGGCTGGGTAGTGGGTTACTCGTTGAACTTAGAGTTTACCCTCCAGTGGAGATGGGTAGTGGGTTACCCATTGATTTTAGGGTTTACCCTCTAGTAGGGCTGGGCAGTGGGTCACCCGACAACCTTTTAGGGTTCACCCTCCAGCAAGGCTGGCCAATGGGTCACCCAACATCATTTTGGGGTTTACCCTCTATCATGGCTGGGCAGTGGGTCACCTGAAAACCTTTTGGGGTTTACCCTCCAATTGGGCTGGGCAGTGGGTCACCCAGCGACTTCTTTCACACTCACCCCCTTTCTAGGAGTCTTTTCGGTGTCTTTTTCTCTATGGTTACTGGAGCGGGACTTTTGGTGGTACTGTTTAGCGATGAGGTAGCTTTGACGTAAGGGGATATTGTGCATCAGTGATGTATACCCTTATGAACTATTAGAGACTTATCCTGGGCTAATCTTGGAGATGGAGATTTCCCTACGCACTCGTTCGAGGTTCTTGTTGAGCACATATATATACACACACCCTTCTTTTGTTCCCAATCCTTGGGTCCAGTTACTCTCTTTCTAGGAGGGGTGAAGACAAGCGAGGTATGCCACATGCTTTCTGTGTCTATCTTATATTGGTTGGGACGAATCTACTTCCTTTCTTTTGTTAGATTGAGCTGTAGTATCTCTATTGTACTCTTACTTTGTTCTATCTATCGTTTACCATTTAGTACCTCCTTTGTTTCTCCCTTGATATTTAGGGGAATCCTACTGAGTATATTTATACTCACCCCAGCATGGGCTTTTCCCGCACTTAGTGTGCCCTTGTAGATGACAAACAGGTCGATCGAGACTATGGAGGAGCGTAGAGGACACAAGATCTTAGGCTTGGTTTGGTGGTCATAGTAGGTCCTTTAGGTGTGAGACACACAAGATGTTTACTTTTGTCACTTGTTGCCGGGTTCTGGAACTTTTCTAGTTGGGCATGTGTTTTTCCACTTTTCTGTTAATCATATTGTCAGTACTTTTTAGCACTATACTTTTTTTATATTTAGAAGATGATGCATGTCTATGGTTGGGTTATAGTTTTTTTTCCTTTGGTTTTATTTTTTTACTCTGTACTTCTACATTAAGCAGGCTGTGTGTGTGCATAGGTACTTAGGTGAAGGCCTCACCGAGATTTTTACTCCATCGGTGCTTGTCGCTAGCCCCTGGCCTATGGAGGCGGGCATGGGGTAGTTGTAGCTCGAGACTGGTAGGGCCAGGTCGTGACAAATCCCATGACCCGAAATGAATTAAACTATTTCCAAATGAGATTCATTTAAAAATACCCATTTGAATATGTATGTTAAGAATAAATGATCGAAATTTCAAATATGAGAGGAGATGAGATGATTAACTATACATTTGGCATGAAATTTATAATAACCAAGAACCTGTACTCATAGATATGGTGTATAAATTAGAAACACTGCATTTTTGGATTTGATGTTAATAATTGTGACCCATTTTTTCCATCCATAACTTACAACATCAAATGAAAAAATTGGATTACATAGATTCTTGATGACTATTTAGGTTTACTGTTTTAGATAATTAGGATAAACTCTTACATAAACAATACCCATGTAGTTAAAAGTGAGTTTTATATACATAACCCATCTATTATGATTTCACATTAAGTCATCATCATAATCCATATGAAATAATTTGTAGACAAAATCCTCTCGACCTCATTTTTTATAATTTCAGGAAATAGAAACATAAGAAGGTCAAACTAAAATGATTAGTAAGGGTAAATATAAGAATTAGAAAATTAATGAAATTAATGAGCTTAAAAGTGGACAACGGTATAAAGAAATAATCAGAGTGCATGAGAAAATCATAAAATAAATCAAACCCATCCATGCTTAGATCATTAAATAAGAAAACATAGTAAATGAAAGTGTCCCCATAACTGACAATCATGAGCCATGTAATATCAATCTTGATAAAATTAAATGTTATAAACCATTATAATGTAATTAAAACCATTTATATAACATTAATAATCATATTTAGAATTCCATTTACAAAACTCATAGAGACAATCCTAATTCATTTATAACATGATTAACCTGTAGAAAATAAATGGGGTTTACATCAAACTATATAATCCATTATTAAACCACATAATATAAATGGATTCCATAAAAATCTCTTTGAAACATTATTAACATGTGGAAAATAAGTAAGTTTCAAAATAATAGCATTAAAACAAGATTAATCCATAGAATATAAATGAGTTTCATAACAATTTCATTGAAATAATCTTATTACATATTGAGAAAGAATGATCTTGGTATAAATACCTAATATACCCAGTGAATTATAAGTAACCATAAGGATTGTTTCTTTTTATGAATTTAAAAATCATTAAAATATTAATTAAATAAATTCTTGGGAAAATATACTTTTTATTATGAGAATTTCTTTTATAAAAATAAAACATTTTAAGAATAATTCTGTATGAGTTTAATTTCTACAAACAAAGAATACAGATAATATTAAGAAACAATTATCTTTAAAAATACCATTTTAAACTTTCAACAGAATCATTAATGAAATTATGGATAAACATAGTGGGTAATTCTATATCTTCCAAAAGGAACATTTCTTTTACCCAAAAAAATGGTTAGAAAATTCCCTTGGTCTGAAAGAGACATGAATATTCCATTTAAATTTGTTTTTAATGTAAAAATTGTGTAAGAGTTAAATTAATAAATCATTTTATATTGGTTAAAAAAAATTTAATTTTTTTAGAAGATATGGTTTTGGAAGAAATCATATTTTTGACCGAAGAGAGAAACAATTTTAGATTTTTATAAAATCATTTTATGAATTATTCTAATTACCACTGTGTGGAGAAATTGTACTATTATAGAAAAATATCAAGAATAACTATAGGTGAATATGATTCATTACAATTATAGTATTTCAACATTAAGGACTTAAACATACCCAATTTCAATAAACAATGAGATTGTAAAAAAAATACTATTACCATTTGGTAACATTAAATCATAATTACCATGAAGGAATACCCTTGAATTATGCTTAGAATATAATGAGAATAAATAGATTCATGATAGATAATGTTGAAGGAGAAGTATATATGCTTCATAAAGGAATATATATGCATAATGTCTCAAAAAAGAAAATTTTGATAAAAAAACGTTACATCTTTTGTAATTTCTAAACCATTGCATGATTCGAACCTTTTATAGAGTTTTCTAGATAATTTTTATAGGTACTCTATTACCCTAGTTTTTGTATAACTTGATTCATATTGACGTTGGGGAGGTTTTTGTAGAAATTTTTGAATATTGGATGGAAAATGTGTTGTTTATGGTTGGTGCATAGTTTAGATATCAATGCTGCCTATTAGTAGAAAAAGTGCACCCCTATGGTGAGACACATGGTTAAGGTGCACAATTTTTAAAACCATGCGCTATATCAAGGAAACTATGAGAGCATTTTCTTTCTCTTTGGAAATTTTATTTTAAATTCCCAAACCCCCTATTATTATCCATAAATTCCTTATTTCAGGAAAACAAAATTTCCAACCATTTGGGAAGCACCCAGGTGGATTACAAGGTTCCCTGAACATTTTTCTTGAAGAATCAAAGACCTGATAGAAGGATTAGATTTCCATTAGTACGTGTTTTCTTCCTCATTAGAATTTCTCTTTCTCTTTTATCTCTTTATAAATGAATATAATTTATTTATCTTCTATTAGTGATTGTTTAGATTTGGTTTTCATGGATGTTAATTTCTTGGATCTTGTTTTTAGGTTTTGGTCCATGCTCTCATGCACCATTGTGATCTTAATTGGTTCACTTCAATTTGCGGATTTATGGTTTAGAGAATGTACATCGATGACCTTTGGGTATATGGTCTAATTGTAAAATCCCATAGTCTTGATAATAATTTTGTGTATGTAATTGTGAAATTGTAATATCCACATTTTTAAATATCATCTTTAATTGGATTAATTAATTGGTTAATTAATTAATGGAATCATATAATTGATGGATTAATGTGATTAGGAAATTTTTGGTATTTCAAGATTATGAAATTCATTAATTAATGGAATCATGGAATTGGGTGACAATGAGAATTAAAGGGCTGGTAGTATTAAATTGTAAGGGTTAATTTATATTAGGATAAAATGTTTAAAAAAGTATTACTGGTTAAATGTTCATAATAATTCAATGAGATTAAATTAATGAACCATTTTTTGATAAAATGAAGTGGTGCACAATGGTGTGAATAATTGGTTAGAGAGTAAATGATGGTCGACCTATATAAATGTGATACATGTGATATATATGAATATTTGATAAGAGGTTTAGTGATGATTCACCATTATAAATATGATACATATGATAAATATGTATATTGTATAAGAGGTTTAATGAAGATTGACCAGAATAAATTTGATATTTCATATATTCTGATAATGAGTGTGGGAGAGGGACTAATGATGCAAATAACTATATGTGATAACAAATGCGGGATAGGTACTGATTATCTCAATACCTATATAAAAATAGAGGTTTGGGACATGGAACAACACTTTAGATACCCATGTGGTGCAATACATGACGTTATAGGACCCATGATATTGGAATTGGACTAGTGGTCCAAGTGATGATGATATTAACGTGGGATTAATTGATTAATGGGACCCCATGATGTAATAAAATGTGATAGACCTTTGGGGACTATTCAGACTCCGATATATGCCAGAGAAGGTATTGATGCTTTATATTTCATTGTAAACCTGAGGAATTACGTTGTTAATTATAGAATAATTAAATATTATTTTTTTTACAAAATTTATTGTACATTATTCATCCTACAACTGAATATTCTATTATATAATAGGTTGTTCTTTATATTTTGTTGGTGGTAGCCTACTGAGCTATACTCACACCGTACCTAGGATATATGATCAGAACCCAAATAGAATTCATGTTTGTAGGAAATGATAAGGGAAAATCCCTATGTTAGATGGATGAGTTGGGTTGGGGCATTAATGTGGGGACCAACCATGATATCAGAACCCACTTGGGGAGTTGTCCATTCATATTTATTTTGGTATGTATATTGACACATGAAACATATATGGAATGACATATATACTAATTTGGTTTGGATATTGATTTCTTGTTTTGGTTTGTAATGTGATACAGGTCTATATTGGTTATGGTATTATTCTGGTTATGGGTTATTATCCCTTTGATATTGGTTATTTATTTTATAATTTCATTATATTTTGTTAAAGTAGGTATAGTCTCCCCATGTTATATATTAGAACCTCACTACTAGTTATAAGCCTCTAACATAAGGGGTGTCTTGCCTAAGATCAGGTGACTAGAAGGATTAGAGAACGAGTATGGGGAACCTGGGTTGGGACATTACAATGTGGAACAAAGTCATTTTCTTTTCTTTTCCTATGTCTTACCATTTTTGAAAGGTAGACATGATACTATGATGAGTTGGGACTTGTTCATGATCTTTTACATGGGACTATCTAACCCATATATGAGGGAAAACCCAAGTACCTGCGGTTGGATATTTATTATTGATGTTTCTATTATAGTTGGATGTTATTTCACATTGGCTGAGGCACTTTTTTTTGATATTAGAATTTTTATAATATTTTCTTCTTGGTCTATAATAGAATGATAGTTTATCATAAATTCATAATTCTAGGAACTCAAGATTTATTTTGACATGCATAATTTTAATAATTCATGGAAAACAAGTTTTTGCAGTGGGTTTTAAAATAAAAGTTCATTTCTTTATGTGGAAAATTTAATTGAAAAGTTTTCATAATTTGACATTAAAAATTGTAAATTCATTCTAAATGTGGTAAATGAGATGGATAAATAGAGTTATAATAAGAATCCTAAATTTATGGAAATGTTTTACCCTATGTTAGTGATGACCATAATGAGGGATGGTTGAGGGTAGTGATAGTGTATCGGTTATGACCATATGTGGGGGTATGAAAGATGATCTGTTTTGATATTCTGTTAATACATATTACATAAATGTGTTGATAATTATTTATGTGTCCAAATTTGTGTTTTTATAATTTTATTGAAATTAATCCATGATGATGTATACTAATAGGATGATTGGAGGATTCGGCTGGGAATGATCCTTCAATAGTGGAACCTGATGCTTCGATAGTGATGAGTAAATGAGCCAAAGTGTTACTCCATGAAAACTTTATGCACTTTATTTAGTTTATGTGATGATAACCATGGTAGTTTTTGAGGGATATATATTACATTAAATATCAGTTCTAGTTTACTCACTCTAAAAAATTCACGAGAGAGGGTGGAGCCGAGGTAGATGAGTTTTGGATTGAGTCTATCTTGATGATTCTTAACCACTTGAAGACTCCTACTGAGTAGAAAGTCAACCTGGTTGCTTATATGTTTTGTGGTCTACTAAAGCATTTGTGTAAAATCTTGACATGGAATATAAAACTATATAATATGGGGTGCATAGAATTTTAGGAGAAGTTATTGGGTAAATTTTACTATGAGATGCTATGACAGGAGTGTTCTGCTGATTTTATGCAGTGGATGTAGGGGACTATGTCCATGATGGACTATGAGGGTTGTTTTAGAAATTTTTAGATTTTTTTTACTATTGTGGCCATAGATGAGGAAATTTCATTGATGAATTTTGAAGATAGATTCTAGGTTAATATATTTTGGTTGAGGAAGTTTTTTGAGGTGGAGAATATGCCTCTCATATTTGAGGGGAACCTGAAAAAGTATTCTAGTGGAAGATATGTAGTTTCTACAGAACGTCCATATGGTATGTATTTTGAGAGTAGGAAGTGTTACTATGAGAATATTATCCAGAGTAGTGGAAAAAAGAGTAGACCATGGGATGTATTAGTTAGTTAGGATATTACGCAGGTACTCTTCCACTAAAGTAGTATGTCATTTCACTTTTTCAAACAGTTCCCCTGACCACTGGTAGCATACCGAGCTAGAGGTAGGATGAGAAATATAAAACGATTATATAGTATCCCATGATAGGTGGGTAATGAAATAAGAGATATATTGAATGATAGTGCTAGAAGGGTGTATTTTACCATATATCAGTATGGTAGTGGAGTTTGATAGTTGTGATATGATGACTAACACAACGTTAAGATTACGATTGAGGGGAATCTTTTTATGAAATGGGCCTTATCTTAAGGATTGGGAGTATCATTTATGTTTTGATATTTATATAATATATATTTCATGCATAAACTTGATTTTGGGTATGGAATTTTTGGTAGCATACAAAACCTACATAAAATTTTACCTCATGAGAGTTTCCTTTACGCCTCTTACAGGGGATAATTATTTTCATCATGGAGAGTTGGATATTAAGGTGGGCCATCTAGGGTCAGTTCATTAGCAATTAGGGGAGCTAACTAACCAGGTTTCAAGTCTATTGTTGGATGATGGTGGTCTGAAGCATGATGTATTTCCAGCAATAGTAGACCTATTCAAGGATGTTTTATTAAGTACTTGTTTGGGATTAAACCTAATAGAGATATATTGTATATGTGTGTGCTCAGTATTGGAGATTATCCCATTTAAAATCCACCTTATTGAATTCCACAGATAGAGATTCAATAGATCCATACCCTTTTGGAAGAATTTATGGATAAGGGATTTATCAATACGAGTACATATCATTGGGGTTATCCAATCATTTTTGTTAATAAGTATGATAGAACATCGCACTTATGTGTTGTTTTCCCAGAGTTGAACAAGAAAATAGTGAAGAACTAGTATCATCTTTTAGGTATTAATTATCTATTTGACCATTGGAGAGTATCTTGTGTTTTCTCCAAGTTTTACTTGAGATTAGGGTATCAGCAGTTGAGAGTTTGACCTTATGATATAGTACAGATATATTTCACAAGCCGGTATGGACTTTACAAGTTTTCATGATGTCGTTCAGGCTGAATAATTCACCTACTATGTTTATTTCTTTGAGGAACCAAATCATCCTCCTATACCTAGATTATTTTATGGTTTTTTGTGATTGGAATATTGGGGTACCCCAAGAATCTTTAATATCATGTCTGATATCTTGATATCATTTTGATTACACTGAAAGGGAATTGACTATATGCCATGCCATTTATGTGTCAATTTTGGATTGGCTAGGTACATTTCATAAGTCACATCATCTCAAAAAATGGTGATTTAGTGGACCTAAAGAATGTCCAGGTGGTTGTTTCTTTGGAGAATACCATTAATATCTTTGATATACGTAGAATTTTGGGCATAGAAGGCTATTATAAGAGGTTCATCAAGGAATAGTTACAATTTTTAATACCCCATTCAGGCTTGAACAAGAATGGATTTATGTTTTACTAGTCTGGATCATGTGATAATTATTTTTAGGAGTTGAAAAAGAAGTTGACTATGACACCAAGTTTGATCCTAACCAAGATAGGTGAGGTGTATTAAATGTTTGTGATGCATTTGGGATATTTATTAGAGCTGTATTGATGTAAATAGATTGATTTTATGTATATGGGTCACGATATTTGTTAAAAAATGAATAGAATTACAATATTCATGAACTCAAGTTAACTGTAGTGGACTATACCTTGATGTGTAGGTGGCATTATCTGTTGGGATAAAATTTTACTCTCTATACTAAACGCTAGAGAAAATATTATATCTTTAATAGTGAGATTTTAATATCTAGAAGGGGATATGGGTTGAGTATATGTACTATTTTTTATTTTGAGCTAAAATATATTCTAGTAGAGGTAGATAATGATTCTTTATGTATTGAGCATGAAAAATCAGACTCAGGTAGTTTAGGATTCTAGTTCTTAGTGGAAAATGATGACATCACCATCTGAAATAAATATTGTTATTCAGGAAGGTAGGGAGAATATTCCCTCATATCAGTATCATTTGAGTCCAAATAATTGAGCCAAATCATGGAGATATAGTAAGAGTATCCAATGTTTTGGGGATTTAGGGAAATCCTTGAAGGTGGGGAGTCACCTTCATATTGGACGGCATATGAGGATGATATCATATATGTCAGGAACCAAGTTGTTTTACCTATGATTATGAAAGATTATATGATGATTTATTTTCATTCCTTGATGTGTTTGGTGAATCTTTGTTTGAACAAAATGTAACATTACTTACATATTTAGTATTGGTGTATGGGTTTGAAAAAGGAAATTGTAGGGTCTGTGACATGATGCTACACTTGTCAATAGGTTAAGGCCAAGAAAGTATAACCTGATGGTTTACAAAAACTATATCACATTCTATAATATAATTCTAACTACATTAATATTGATTTTTTAGTGGTTATATTGATGTTTCCTCATAATAATGATGATATTTAGGTGATTTATCACCGATTGGAAAATATAGAACATTTCATTCATATATGGGAGACTTTCCTAGTAGATTAGTTAGTGAAATTGTATGTTCCTGAGATAGTCCATCTATATGGAGTTCTATAAAGAATAGTTTTATACTATGACACATCTTTAATTTCATGATTCTATAATTCCTTGTAGAAGACACTTGGTACATAGGTATTTCTTACTACAGATGTCCACTCATTGATAGATGGAAAAATGTGGCATACCATACTTGTATTAGAGGATATTCTATGGGGGCGTATCAAAGAATTTGTTGGTAATTAAGAGAATAGATCAACACTCATTACGTTTTCCTAGAAGGATAATTATATTGTGACTATTTAGACGACACCATATGAGGATCTTTATGGTTGGCCTTGCAGATCACCTTTATGGAGGATGGTGGCAGGTGAGTCAAAGCTGTTGGGTCTGAATCTAATCCAGGAGACATATGAGTAGGTCTAATTGATTTAGAAATGTATGGATATGACTCAGAGTTGGAAGAAGTCATATGTTGATAGACATTGATGAACCATTGAGTTTATAGTGGGTGATCATGTGTTCCTTCGGGTGTCGCTAAGATTGGGTCACCGTAGGATTTAGAGGTTAGAAAAGATGATACTTAGGTTTATCGGACCTTTTCATATCATAGATTCAAAAAGACTTATGGCATACTTATTGGAACTTCTATAGATGTATATTACTATTCACAGTTCTATTCATTGGTCAAAGCTATAGTAGTATCACTCCGTCCCTTATCACATGATCGATGATGATAATGTCGATCTTGAGACTAATTTATACTTTTGAGGATCATCCAATACATGTTATTGTATATGTGTGTGCTCAGGATTGGAGATTATCCCATTTAAAATCCACCTTATTGAATTCCACAGATAGAGATTCAATAGATCCATACCCTTTTGGAAGAATTTATGGATAAGGGATTTATCAATACGAGTACATATCATTGGGGTTATCCAATCATTTTTGTTAATAAGTATGATAGAACATCGCACTTATGTGTTGTTTTCCCAGAGTTGAACAAGATAATAGTGAAGAACTAGTATCATCTTTCAGGTATTAATTATCTATTTGACCATTGGAGAGGATCTTGTGTTTTCTCCAAGTTTTACTTGAGATTAGGGTATCATCAGTTGAGAGTTTGACCTTATGATATAGTACAGATATATTTCACAAGCTGGTATGGACTTTAAAAGTTTTCATGATGTCGTTCAGGCTGAATAATTCACCTACTATGTTTATTTCTTTGAGGAACCAAATCATCCTCCTATACCTAGATTATTTTATGGTTTTTTGTGCTTGGAATATTGGGGTACCCCAAGAATCTTTAATATCATGTCTGATATCTTGATATCATTTTGATTACACTGAAAGGGAATTGACTATATTCCATGCCATTTATGTGTCAATTTTGGATTGGCTAGGTACATTTCATAAGTCACATTATCTCAAAAAATGGTGATTTAGTGGACCTAAAGAATGTCCAGGTGGTTGTTTCTTTGGATAATACCATTAATATCTTTGATATACGTAGAATTTTGGGCTTAGAAGGCTATTATAAGAGGTTCATCAAGGAATAGTTACACTTTTTAATACCCCATTCAGGCTTGAACAAGAATGGATTTATGTTTTACTAGTCTGGATCATGTGATAATTATTTTTAGGAGTTGAAAAAGAAGTTGACTATGACACCAAGTTTGATCCTAACCAAGATAGGTGAGGTGTATTAAATGTTTGTGATGCATTTGGGATATTTATTAGAGCTGTATTGATGTAAATAGATTGATTTTATGTATATGGGTCACGATATTTGTGAAAAAATGAATAGAATTACCATATTCATGAACTTAAGTTAACTGTAGTGGACTATACCTTGATGTGTAGGTGGCATTATCTATTGGGATAAAATTTTACTCTCTATACTAAACGCTAGAGAAAATATTATATCTTTAATAGTGAGATTTTAATATCTAGAAGGGGATATGGGTTGAGTATATGTACTATTTTTTATTTTGAGCTAAAATATATTCTAGTAGAGGTAGATAATGATTCTGATGTATTGAGCATGAAAAATCAGACTCAGGTAGTTTAGGATTCTAGTTCTTAGTGGAAAATGATGACATCACCATCTGAAATAAATATTGTTATTCAGGAAGGTAGGGAGCATATTCCCTCATATCAGTATCATTTGAGTCCAAATAATTGAGCCAAATCATGGAGATATAGTAAGAGTATCCAATGTTTTGGGGATTTAGGGAAATCCTTGAAGGTGGGGAGTCACCTTCATATTGGACTGCATATGAGGATGATATCATATATGTCAGGAACCAAGTTGTTTTACCTATGATTATGAAAGATTATATGATGATTTATTTTCATTCCTTGATGTGTTGGGTGAATCTTTGTTTGAACAAAATGTAACATTACTTACATCTTTAGTATTGGTGTATGGGTTTGAAAAAGGAAATTGTAGGGTCTGTGACATGATGCTACACTTGTCAATAGGTTAAGGCCAAGAAAGTATAACCTGGTGGTTTACAAAAACTATATCACATTCTATAATATAATTATAACTACATTAATATGGATTCATTAGTGGTTATATTGATGTTTCCTCATAATAATGATGATATTTAGGTGATTTATCACCGATTGGAAAATATAGAACATTTCATTCATATATGGGAGACTTTCCTAGTAGATTAGTTAGTGAAATTGTATGTTCCTGAGATAGTCCATCTATATGGAGTTCTATAGAGAATAGTTTTATACTATGACACATCTTTAATTTCATGATTCTATAATTCCTTGTAGAAGACACTTGGTACATAGGTATTTCTTACTACAGATGTCCACTCATGGATAGATGGAAAAATGTGGCATACCATACTTGTATTAGAGGATATTCTATGGGGGCGTATCCAAGAATTTGTTGGTAATTAAGAGAATAGATCAACAATCATTACGTTTTCCTAGAAGGATAATTATATTGTGACTATTTAGACGACACCATATGAGGATCTTTATGGTTGGCCATGCAGATCACCTTTATGGAGGATGGTGGCAGGTGAGTCAAAGCTGTTGGGTCTGAATCTAATCCAGGAGACATATGAGTAGGTCTAATTGATTTAGAAATGTATGGATATGACTCAGAGTTGGAAGAAGTCATATGTTGATAGACATTGATGAACCATTGAGTTTATAGTGGGTGATCATGTGTTCCTTCGGGTGTCGCTAAGATTGGGTCACCGTAGGATTTAGAGGTTAGAAAAGATGATACTTAGGTTTATCGGACCTTTTCATATCATAGATTCAAAAACACTTATGGCATACTTATTGGAACTTTTATAGATGTATATTACTATTCACAGTTCTATTCATTGGTCAAAGCTATAGTAGTATCACTCTATCCCTTATCACATGATCGATGATGATAATGTCGATCTTGAGACTAATTTATACTTTTGAGGATCATCCAATACGTGTTATGGATCACACTAAGTATGTGTTTTATGAAAAAATCATGCTGAAAAAATCATGTTGATGGGGATTACGCTCTGAGGCGGCCCTGGGTAATTGGAAAACTAGAGTGAAGGGGTCAGAATGAATGGGTGGTGGGCTTGGACTTCGTGAAGGCTTCCCATGTACCATGCCTTGGAACGGATCAAAGTCCTCATAGTTCGCTGGAAGTGGGGGGCCAGGGTTGGTGCTCAGTCTAAGCTCACGTGAGTCTTGCTCGGTGTGAGAAACAAGAGGATGTAGGGACATGACGATCTCATTTCAGAGGATGCGTCCGTGAGAAGCGAAGAGGGGCTTACGCATTGAGCGACCCATGGTGCCGGGACTTACTCCATGATGGAGGCCCAAAGTGCGACAAAGCACAGATGGAAAGGGATGTGGGACCGAACAAATGAGATGCCTCGTTCCTTGTCACACCTTCCACTAGACTTTGCAGTGAGGAAGTATAGAGGTGCATGGGTGCTACCTTCCGCAAGAGGGGATAGGGGCTTAAACCAAGGTGGTTTCCCATCCCCCTTGGAAAAAATCTGATCCGAGATAGAGGATATCATTCAATGTGAGGAAGTTTCCACTCTCGTGGAGATAAGTGGGCGTAAAAAATGTCCGAGCTGGGGGGACCCTGTGTGCGAGGCACGTGGCCGGATCACAGTTTAATGTCATGTGTTGAGTATGAGGTACATGATAATTTAACATCCTAGAGCTTGGACAAGGTGGGTTTTCTCAACACCCCTAGGTCTTACATGACCAGTACTACTGCTCCTTGTGGTAGGGAAGGAATCGACAAGGCCGTAGTGAAGGGGGGTCACAGAGCAAACCATCGAGGGGTCCACGTCATCGGGGCTATTAGAAGATTTAATAGACGTTATCGTGCCTATGCGATGAAGCATGAGGCAAATTAACGCAACGGGAAACAATACCCAAGGGACATTGAGGTTAATTCGTACGAGCCTGGAAGGCCGCATGGGAAAACAACACATGGTGTGTATGCTCAGGGCATACAAGAGGAAGACATCAGGCGCCTATGTAAGTAGGCACCTGGGGGTGTCGAGGTGAGGTGTCTCGAGGTTTGTGCGCAAAGAAAGGGTTTTCATGTAAAATATCGGGATGGCGCATAATTGGGGAAGAGGGATTGTGTGCAACTAGGTGGATCACACACAAAGGTGGTGAATTGTGCGCGAACGACAAAGGCCTCACCCATAGGCAAGGCCACACCCAGCAATGATATTGTGCGCAATTGGACATTTTTATGTGCAACGGAAGGAATTGTGCACAGGGGAGGAACCCTGAAGGGTTTGGAATTATGTTTATGTTAGTGGGATTTTGCGCAAAGGCGGATACCAGGGTGAGTTGGCACGAAAAGGATCACTACCTGAAAGTCATCTTGTGTGTGTGAAATTCCTATTTCACACAAGCGTACCAGTTCAAATTCTGCAACCCAGAAATAGAAGGGGTCTCATTATATTTATAGGCCTCCAGTGTCACAGAATTTAGATGGTGCAAAAAAATTTATGCACCAGAGTCGGTGGCACTGAATATTAGAAGCGCGGGCACATGCGCGCAATTATTGCACACCTACGCCGCTGACCTTTCGTGAAACCCGGACCCCTTTCATGTGGCCCACATTTTTTTGTGCGCACTCTCCTTTATTTCATGAACCACTTTTGGGCCCTCTGGACTGGCCTTCTGGGTCCGAATATGACTTCACTTCGTTAGTTAGAAACATCCTTTAAAAATTACATACATTTCGGCTTCTACAAATCCCCCTCTCCCTCGAAATTGGATCGGCGAAAGGTCCCAACAATCGTATTCTGAGGGAAACGCCGAAGTTTTGGACATCGTGGGCCTTTTGAATTCAAAAAATGTTGCGGAGAGAAAAACTATGGTTTGTCACGGAATCCGCTTTCCGTGTGGCACAGAACCCTGGCTTAGCCTATAAAAGGGGCCATGGGTAAACTGATCTGTACGCAACCTTCTCACGTGATAAGCCCTGAGCTCTAATGCGCGAAACTGCCTCTGTGCCAGTGCGTAAAACACGCTTGGGCGGCGCGCAATTTCTCTGAGTTTTGGCCAATGTTACGCGCCAAACCAGAATATTCCGCACCGACTGATTTCATTTTGCACCCAACTTCAAAATTAAATGAAACTCATCCAGATTCTGCACAACACTATTGAAGCACTTGGTTGGAATAATATGGCCGCAAACCAAGTCGACGAGGGGGAAGTCGCCGCTCGTAGAGCTGAAATGGCGGCGAACGACGAGGTTTATGAAGCCAGAGTGGTCGTTTCCAACAACCATACCTTGTTCGACCTGTTGACCCCGCTTCGAAGAAGTACCAATTGTATATCAACATTCTGCTATAGAACTTCAGCATTTTGGAGGAGGTTCCACTGTCGGGCTTTGAGGTTGATACACCACAGTCTGGGGTGTCCCAGGAGGATGACCTTCCCTGATACAACATCACCAACAATGGACGTCCTTCCAGAGAGACTAGTCACATTGATGTATATGTACTGAACCCGAGGACCAGGACCATTGTTGCGGGTTACCCTATTGTGGAGAGTTCTCCAACCCTCTATGAGAGCACATTCCGTCATAACATCACGAACGACACTAAGGGTTGGATGCAATATTGGGATTTGCGGTTCGGAGGCAACTTCCCCAGTGAGTGGGCCTGGATGTACTGGGTTCTCCATATATGCAACTAATTCCGGGCCGAGCTGCGACACACTGGTCTGTTCGAGGCGGTGTGGACGTCACCGTTACACTTCTACCATCAACCTAAACTCGGGATGGAGCTGTTCACCCAGTGGTCCCCTATCACCAACACATTCCATCTTCACCATGGGTATGTTGGTATTAGTCTCTAGGATGTCCACTGCATCAGAGGTATCCCACTGGAGGGCTATCAGTACGACAAGTTCCTTCCCCCAATGAACACCTGGGAGGACAGGTCATGGACCCCCATGTTGACATGGCACCTGCTGGAGCTGGCCAAAGAGAGGCTGTAGGTCAAGGAAATCCTGAAGGACATCACCTAAAAGGACTAGTTTATCCTATTCATGGGGAAGGACCCAGCGGTCAAGATGCCGTGATGGGGAAAACAGAGCCCAACCACGACTCAGAGGAGCAAGAATGGATTGTATTAGAGGATCATGGAGGCGGGGTAACCCCAATCATGGGGCTACTGTATTATTGAGGCCTAGGACCCGGATGTCTGATATGTGGGTTCCTCTCCACCTTCCTGAGAGAGGGGCTCCTTCTAGTGTGGGATTCAAGGATGGGCATCCATCCTGTAACTTTGGTGATGGAAGGCACCATGGCCGCCAACAAAAGGTTTAATCTAGGGGTCCTTGTGTTGGATAGATTGTACACCATTTTGGGACACATATAAAGAGGGGGGTCACCACGAAGGGTATGTGGCCATTTCCCGATCTTCCACGGCTGGGTGGCGGCTCATCATGGCGGGTACACTTTTCCTAATCTTGTTCATCTGCTAGGCAACGACATGCGACCATCTCTACTGAACGTTGTTGGGGTCTCAATGATGATGCTCAATGAGGAGGGAGTAAGGATTAGAATTAGTAACCATGCGAACATAAACTTTAGCCCATTACCCATCCCAGTCAGCCAAATGGTAGACAACATGCATGGATCGCTGGAGCAGCAGGAATACTTCCAGAGCATCCGAGGCGGGGTGCTTGTAGCTCAGATTGACGAGAAGATCATCTGCGATCCTTACGTGCCATCCCGATTCTCCAGGCAGTTCGGGTGCCTACAGCGAATGCCGAAGAGGGTATTCACGGATTTCTGGGAGGAGAGGAATCCCTATTTCTTTCTCCAGATGAGGTTAATATTCACAACTTATGGCTCTGGAGACGTCATTACCTTCCTCCCACCGGGGCCGATGCTGTCCTGTCAACTGAGTTTGTCAAACATTGGGCTATAGCATTCCATGATGGGATTTTGCACAAGTGAGTTCGGAAACTTGAGACTAACCGCATGGAACCCCATCGATGAGAGTGCAGTCATGGTGCTGCTATAAGGGGGGGACTAGGGGAAAGCCAGGCCGCGAGGCCTGCGCAGGCCGAGACCTCAGCCGCATGGACATCGCATGGTGGGACCAACAAACTTCCTGGGAAGCAGATATAGTTTCTGCTTCAACCGTGCCATGACACAGTCTTCCCAGTGCTATGGTTTTCCTGGTTAACCCTGCGGCAGTTGATAAGCATCGAATCCCTCTGGTATAAGATAATGCTGGATGGGATCCAACTGCCAGAAGTCGGACTCTTTCGAGTTACTGAAAGAGTAAATGTCCATCGGTGGAACGCATACCTAATAGCCATGGACACATATGCATGCCAACGGGGTCGTCGTGTGGAGACACCTTTCCTGGTGAATGTGATGCTCAGCCAAGAGCATGATCCAGAAGTGATGCAGCCAGGAGAAGGTGATAGTAAAGATGTTTCAAAGGGAGAGGAGGAAACAGGAGAATACGAGGGATATCAGGGAGGGTCCCTCCAAGGGTGCCTGTAGGAGAGTGGCAATATAGTCGGCTCTGTCATAGAAAGTTTTGAGCTTCTCAAGGTCTGTCTCCATCCTTATTTCTCCTCATACTTTATCCATTCTCTTCTGTAATTTCTAATACATTTCTCTCTCTCACTCAGGAGCATATAGGCACTGATCAGGCATCCCCAATAGTGGAAGAAGAAGAGGTGCTGGTGGGACAGGGTGGGGCTCTGACGCCCATCATCGAACTGAAATGCTCTAAGGAGTATCCAGCCACGATAGCTCCTGTAGCGGTGGAACACTGGAGGCTGAAGATCTGGGTTACTGTATTTCCCTAGCTTTGCTATTGGTGCTTTCTTTTGGAGGACTCTACTAATCAGGAGGATCCATGTATAGTGATCTCGGAGTTGGAGGCTCGTCGGGCTGCTGAGCCCGGGCCGTCTGTAAGAGAATCAGTGGAATACATACCCCCTCCTCCGAAACATACCTCCCAAACTGAGTCGGCCCCAAAAATTGGTGAGAAGGGGGCGGCAGACATCAGTGGTGCTCACATTGGAGTGGGGCCAGAAACTGACGAAGGAACCACTGCTGTCGAGGAGAGAGAGGAAGGTCGCCTGGATGCCAAGGATCCTATTCCTCTGAAAGGCATCCCTAGGGTAGATCCTGCTACTGAGCTGCTGGCTATCTTCCCTGTATTCTAGCCCCCTGATCCCAATGAGATAGATAATTCAGACTCAAAAGTGGTCGAGGAGAGCCGGATGACACAACGCAAATGGTGGAAGTGAATCCCGCATTTTCTCATCCAGCCTCAGACGGATTGGCTAAGGCGGATGGGATCGCTCTAGACCTGGCTTCATTTCTTGTGCGCCAGAGGGGCTGATGCTCAATGCATGCATCTGACTGTCTGTGATTACATGGCTGAAAAGATACGTGAGATTAGTCGTTGCACTGACATTGCCCAATGTTGGGAAGAATCAGTGAGCACCTGAGCTTTTATTAGGGTGGAGAAGGAAGTCTGATGCCTCAAAGAGAAGGTGATAGAGAAGGAGGCCTTTTTTGCAACATTCTCTGAGCTCATGGAACAACTGACGGCCTAGATAGCTAATTCCCAAGAACAATTAATGGAGGCGAGTCACCAGATGACCGTACTGCAAACTAAACGAGCGTAGGCTCAAGCTAGGATTGGCGAACTGTGCTATGCATCTGCGGATGAGGAGAGAGTCTTCAGGGAGTGAAAAGAAGTCCTGGAGGCCACCAAACAAAGGGTAGCGGCATTGTAATGATCAATCCAAAATGCTGATCCATAAGGGCCCTGATTTGGCAAGCTCGTGAAATATTTTCTACCAATGTATGGAAAATCAATTTATTTGTACCTTTGGTTTAATATACTCAACCATAATCCTGAAATAAATAAATAAAAATCCATACCTAATCCCATGTGGGTCGTACCCACTGTGAGAAACAAAGGATGCTTGTATTATCATTTCGTTCGACCGTGGGGCATCAAACAGGCTTCGGGCATCAAAAATCGAGTCCAGATTTCTGAGGGGAAGAGGGAAGCCCAGCCAAAGGGAGGGGACCTCATCCTGATCAATATATCGTATCCTCAATGTGCTCTAATGCATGAGCGGGGAAATTCCTAGGGCATTGAATTCAATTCAAACATATGGAGATGAAAAAAGTGAATCACTTTACCCAAATTCAGAACACTATGGGAGGGGCATAACAATGGAGGATAGCTGTTAACCGTGGCGCAAACGCAACATCCATATAATACTAGCCTGAAATGGGTACAACAAATGAGGGCTGACCGCTGACCATGTTCACAACACAGGTCATAACTCAAATATCGTAGATCAATCTTCCGGAATGTTGGCCCATGACAACAGGCAGACCATATGTCAATCATCCATACTGCTACAGCAGGCAAACCATAGGTCAATCATCCATACTATTAGGGGGTCCCTTCATACATGACCAGTCTTCTGGAATATTGGCCCATGACTATAGGTGGACCATAGGTCAATCATTAATAGTGTTAGGGGGTCCCATCAAACATGAAAGGGGATGAAGATCTGAATAAATGGGCCCACAATGTGTAGAAAGTGAAGTGGTGGTTTCTTCAAAAATAATAAAACACTCCCAAAATTATGCCACCATGGTGGAGGCACATGAGGCATGCATAATAATCTGGTCACAGATCATCCCTACATTTAGACAGGACCTCTCTGGCGAGGGCACTGTTTCTTCCCAACTTCCATGGGGCATCCGGAACTTATTTGGGGCTAATTCTGCAGTAACACAAATCCCCGAGAAGTGAGGTCAAGGGGCCAACAGTGCGGAGGGATGAGATTTGGTAATCTATTGGGAAGGAACCAGGATGAAATGTTTGGGAGTTCCTACGTATCTCATAAGGATGAGAATCATGCCACACGTAGTTCTTGAAAGGGGTCTTAGTTTATGGTCATAGAACTCATACCTTGGATTGGTAAGGAGTCATGAGACACATGGTAAGGTGATTTACGAAGCCCGATGTGAATGAGGACGAGGTCCTTCTTACCATGTGTTCTGGGAAAAGGGTTCAGGTCATGGGACTAAACACGAAAGTCAGGCTGGGCCCGTGGGGAAGTACCCGGGCGCTCCTACATATCCCATAATGATGGGAATCATGACATACGTAGTTCTGGAAAGGGGAATGGCACAGTATGGTACATGTTCAAAGGATGAATGGGGCATGATGGTCTAGCCCTCGCACCAAAATAAGCGACATTTGATGTATCTTGTCTGTCCATGAAGGTGAATGGTTTTTCATTTGTGGACCGATCGACCTAGGGTAGAAATTACTAGCATCGCCACTATAATCAATCCATATGTAGGCATTGAAAAATGGAATGGTAAATGACCAATTCCCAACGTGATGCCCTATATGGAGAGGTCATCACAATGCAGTGCTGTTTTTCGTCGTGCGGTTAGGACAATATCATCACAGTTTATGGTCATGTGGTTGGACCAATCAGCACAGTTTAAGGTCATATGGCTTGGACCCGGGGAATGAACATGATGAGAGAAAGAATACCTGATGTGGATGAGGACATTATCCCATACCATAACCGTATGTTATTCAGTGAGAAGAGCCTCAGGCCATGGGACCGGCGAGGGTTTAAAGATCAAGGGGTAGGAGACACTAGCCTCCAGTTGATCTGGGCCCAAAACTCAATGTCCGGATGACCCCTCATTTCCCATGGGGATTAGGGTAAAGATTTTTATGGTTCTTAGAGAAGACCCACACCCATTATCTTAGCGGTCAGATCGTGGGAGCCCCGAGAGACACTGTAACGCAACTCTGTCTACCTGACGTGTGGAGGGGCACTGAGGGTTAGTGCAAAGAGTGTCAAGATTCCACCATGACATAATGGTGTGGAACATAATGTGAATCATGAAACCAATATTTAGGGCCTAGAGGAGTCGGCATGACGATTGAGGAATACTGGTGACCATGTTCGCAACACATCATCTTATTGCGTTAGCCTGAAACAGGGACAAGAAAATGAGCATCAACCGCTGACCATGTTCGCTAAGTGGTATTTGTATCAATTTTTTTCCTGAAACCCTTAGGGGGCGTTGACCCATGATGGTAGGAGAGCTATTAGGCATTGTATCCAGGCTGTTCTTGTGGTCCCTCCAAGTGTAAAGGATAGTGGGGGCCCAAATAAAGGGGAGCACGAAGCTTCACAAGTGGAAGAAACTTGCCTAAGTTGAATCTGACACTCCAGTTCCTAGACCAGAGCACTCTGAACACATTAGCGCTATTGAAAGGGGTTTAAGGGATCAGTTTGAGAGTGACTAAAAGATGGAGGATTCCCAAGAGAAGGGGCATGATGCCAGAAACCCTGTACCACACCTATATATCCCCCTCATGGAGAGGGACAGGCCAAAAGGGCAAGGTGACCAGGATATCGTGGGATCTCTTAAGAGATGAGGCTGGACCTAAAATCTAGGTGTTCAGGTGGTCGTACGTATCCCACAAGGATGGGAATCAAGCCACACATAGTTCTAGAAGAATATTTTAACGTCATGTAGGATGATGAGAGTCATTTAATCTAGGAATGTGCATGGAATAGTGAGTAACCCAATGTGTATGAGGACATAATCCCACACCACACCATAAAATCCCATAGGAGAGAGCTTGGGCAGGGGGCCCGAGGCTGGTCCTCAGTCATAAGGGTCTGACTGGCTTGTAGTTTAACGTCTTGTAGTGTGGACGAGAAGAGGAGGAGGACACCTCAAATAAGGGATGTATACGGTGCGGTGACTAACCCAACATGAATGAGGACATAGTCCCACACCACATCATACAATCCCACCAGGGAGAGCCCGGGCTGGGGGCCTGAGGCTGGGCCATGCTCAGTGAGGCTTGACCAACTTTCAATTTAACGTCTTGCAGGACTTATATGAATTTTATGGTCATGAGGGACCAATTCAGTTTAGGTTCATGCGGGACCAGACAATTTAAGGTCATGCAGGACCGGAGGGTCTCAAGTGATGTATTTCTTGAGGAACAGGGTGTTGGTGGGAGGAGTCATACGCTAACCATCCATGGTCACCATGGAGTGTGCTCCATTGGGGTATACCTTATGAACAATGAAATATCCTTCCCATTTGGGCTCCAACATGGGTGGTTTCCAGCCGGGGATCAATGGTGCCCTGAGGTCCATGCCCAAATTGCCTTGCATGAAAGAGTGGAGGCGAACAATATTGTAGAAAGATCAAGCCATCCTGCTCTGATGCCTTTGCAGGTTGTGCAAAGCACAAAGCCTATACTCATCCAGCTATTCCAACTCAGCTAGAAAAATCTCAGCAACTCTATCTGGCGCTTGCTAGTTGTAAACTGTTGTGCGCAATGAGGGAAACTGAACCTCGATGGGCAGGACGACCTTAGTTCCATACAATAGGGAGTACGTGGTCACCTGGGTAGAATTATGAGTCATTGTATTATAATTCCATAGGGTGTTGGGGAGGTTATTCGTCCAACTCTTTTTCTTCTGACAAACCTTCTTTTGATGAATGTTAGAGATGGAATTGTTAAAAGGCTCGATTTGTCCATTTGCCTACTCCTGATAGTGGGAAGTATTGTTAGAGTGTAAATTGTACTTGGCATACAATTTCTTCAGCTCGACTACTCGGATGTTGGTGCCATTATCAAGGAAGGTAGTGTGAGGTACTCCAAATCGATGGATGATGTTGGAACCCACGAAGTCGGAGATAGAACATGCTTTGACTTCCTTGTGAGAAATAGCCTCCACCCACTTGGAAAAGAATTCCATAGCAGTCAGAATGAACTAGCATTGCCGTGTCGTTGCCAGTGGGTAAGATCCCATGACATCCAACCCCAGACTACAAAGGGCCATGAATACTTGGTAGTGTGGAGAGGCTATGGAGGTCGATGCACAAAGATAGAATGAACATGGAATGCATGGTACCTCTTGGAGAACTCGATGCAGTCATGGATCAGGGAGGGCCAGAAGTATCCCAGTCTCCATATCTGGTGAGACAACTTTGACCCAGCTTGATGGGCGCCACAACAACCAGCATTCACCTCCTGCATGACCTGTGGAATCTAGACTCCTTGAAGTCAACGGAGGATAACACCTTCAAATCCACTCTTATAAAGGATCGGCTTAAGGATGGGACCGCTCTGAAGGGTAAATTAAAGCGCACAACGTCAGATTCGCTTGCGTTCAACCCAGTCTGACGGAAGAGTACCGTGTTGGAGGTATTCAACAAAGGGTGTCCTCCAATCTGGAACTATTTCGATTACCGTATCTGAAGTACCTGGGGCTCCCAATGTAGGGGAACTAGTGGTAAGATGGTTTACCCATGGGCCGCGATCATTCTCTGGGGTAATGGGAGTGATGAATCTCTGGTGGACCACAAGGACGATCAGGTTCTCCTATTCGGGCTCTACGAGTGATGCAACCACATTGTCCAAATCATCTGCTTGATTGTTCTGTGATAGAGGGATGTGAATGTACTCCAGCCGATAAGGGAACTAGGACATTAGATGGAGATTGCACTCCAACAATGACACAAGTTCTGGATTTATAACAACATAGTCTCCATTCACCTGCTTGATGACCAGCTCAGAATCCCCTTTCACATGAAGATGATAAGGGCCAGCTCGAGGCTAGTAATGAGGGCATGATACTCTGCCTCATTTTTGGTCCAACCCTCTGTCAATAGGAATGAGTACGGCATAACGGCTTACTCCATGGTGATGAAGATGATACCCAAGCCCACTCTGTTGAGTCTAGGATCGTTGAATCTCCTACCGGTGGGGCTACGAGAGGCACTGTCAATGTACATTTTCCAACATGGGATGGAATGATCAACTGAGAGGATTGCCTCACCAAGAAAACCTATATCCCGTGGCTGATCCACGGAGGTTGGGTGGGAAGCTAGAAAGCGTTCCAATGCCTGTCCTTTTATCTCCTTCTGAGTTACAATCCTGATGTCGAACTGCTGGAGGATCACCGCCCACAACACTAGTCGACCAGTCAACATAGGTCAGTTCAAGATGTACTTCAGTAGGTCATCCCAAGAAACCAGCTGTACCTCATGGTGCTTCAAGTAGTGACACAATTTTTATACATCAAATACAAGCAATAGACAACTCTTCTCGATGGGAGAATTTCTTATTTCTGTATCGGGGAACATACAGCTGAGGTAGTAGAGGTTGTTTTCTGTTCCCTCATTGATCTTCTAGGCGAGAAGTGCACCGAGAGACCGTTCCAGGGCGGTCACATAAAGGACCAGTGTCTTCCTAGAGATGGATGGAATCAAGAATAGAGGTTGGAGTAGATACTGCTTGACTTTCTCGAAGGTGGTCTGACACTCTTCATCCCATTCGTTGGTGGTGCCTTTATTTTTGATTTGGGAAAAGGGATTACACATTCCAGATAGATTCTAAATGAATCATCTTTTGTAGGCTAAGTGGCCTTGGAGTCCTCGAAGCTCCCAAATATTACTCGGGGGAGGCATCTGGCTGATGGCCTTGATATTCTCCATGTCTATCTCAATGCCTCGGTACCTGACGACAAAGCCAAGGAACATGCCAGAGATAACCCCGAAAGCACACTTCAACGGGTTCATCTTCAGGTGGCGGGAATAGAGGAAACCAAACACTCTCTAGAGGTCCTTGAGATGGTCTTGGTGCTGGTGAGATTTCACCACCAGATCATCCACGTTGCATTCCACCAGTGTCCTGAAAATCTGCTTGAATATGTGATGCATGACCCGCTGATAGGTTGCGCCCGCATTATTTAGGCCGAAGGGCATGACCTGGTAACAGAAAGTACCTTAGGGATCCCTAAAAGCTATCGACACCTCATCCTCAAGGGCCTTCCAGATCTGGTTGTAACCAGAATACCCATCCATGAAAGAGAGGGCTTGGAACCCGGCTATGGGATCATTCAACAGCTCTGTCACTGGAAGGGGAAAACCATCCTTCGAACCGTGGTTATTGAGATCACAGAAGTCGATACAGACCTTGATTTGACCGTTTTTATTCTTGACTGGCACAATGTTGGCTAGCCACCTGGGGTAGTAAACATCCTTGACAATGTAGGCCTTGATGAGCTTATCAACCTCAGCCTCGACCATGGCACCATAAGAAGGGTGCATCTTTCTAGGAGGCTGCTTTAACCAGCGATGGTTTGCTGGGAGACCAAGGCGGTGGATGACTACCTGAGGTTCTAGCCCTGGCATCTCGTCGTAACTCCAAGCGAACACATCATGCTACTATTTGAGGAATTCCACATACCATTGCTGTTCCTTAGGGGCATGGTGGTAGTGGCCAATGTGGGTCTCATGTTCTCCCTACTACCAAGGGTCACCTGTACGAACTTGTCAACCATGGTGGAGACACCTTCCTCCAAGGCTGGGGGAGCATCCTCTAGATCATCTTCTCCACATGCGAAGGGATCCTCTGCGGGGGAAGTGTCTTCTGAGATTCTAGGCTCTGATGGGAGGTTGGTGCTGTCTTGAGCGGTATTGGTCATCATATCGGTAGATTCAAGCACCACTAAGACCATAGCGATGAAGGCAGTCAATCTAATCCCATATGGCCTTCTCCCCAAGGGGTCATGCTTGATGACATAAAAGAAGTAGTGGAACGTCGGCTTGAGCCGTTAATTACATCCCAGTGAAAGAGACATGTATGATGTACTGCCATTTCCATGAGCCTGACATCCTAATATTGTACAGGGGTAAGAGGCTCCTAGAACACCCGAGCCTGGTTAGTGTAGGAGTACGAGGTGATTTTCTGCCGTCACTTGGACCTGGGAATATTCCTTCTTCTTGTACTAGAAATGATAAATCATTTCCCCATATCGGGGGTCGTGGCCTCTAGTAGATGGATTGGTAAGACATAAGCGTCATCCAGGCCTGCCCAAGGATCACTTGTGACCAGGGTGGGTTCATCCCCACTTTCCAAAATCTGCTTATCCTTTCTCTTATAATAGTCGACGTCCAAATAACAGGAATAACAAGAGGAAAAAGGAGACACATATCATTGGAGAATTCCTACTTGACCATTAAGGGAGTATTTGAGGCATTGGTGATACGATGAGGTGACCGCTGCATGCAGGTGGAGCCACGACCTGCCCATCAATGCGTTGTATATGGTGTCCTGGGAGATGACCCTAAATTCAGTACTGGAAATTAGGCCACCAAACTAGGTCTTCATGTGGATCTTTCCAACTGGAGTTTTCTCAGTCCTGTCATATACCTGGATTCTGAGTTTGGAGGGAGTTAAATCATCCTCAGATAAACCCAGCTTCCACAGTGTCCGAGTCGGGATTAGATTAATCCCAGAACCCATGTTGACAAGACAGTGACAGACTTCCACGCCATTGAAATGACCAGTGATGTACTGTGGGTGAATGTGACCTTGTATGGGTGGGTCTTCGTCTTCACTGGAGAATGATATAACTTCCTAGAATTATACATTATTAATTTCCTCAACGTGGAAGGCTTCCACAGCTGCTACCTCCATCTCGAACTAGAGGGGGATCCATAGGGCCTCGGTAAGTGCCTCAAAAATTTCAGACGACAGGAGGAGAGCCTCAAGGATAGAAAGCCTTGCTGTAATGCTAGCGAGGTGCTTCAGAAGATCATACTTCTGGGCTAGACATAAGCCTCTGATTATGGGAGGCCCTCTGAAATTGGAGGCACGACCGGCCATGATGGATGGACCGACGACTGACTAGTACTAGGCATATCTTTCTATTCACTATTCAAAGCCCGGAGAGTGGCTGCTAAATGAGAATTGGAAGGCTGGGGTTTTCTGGTTGTAGGGTGAATCTAGTCGTGGCACAACGGATGTGGCTCCACCTGATCTAGAAACACAAATTGTAGTGGAGGTGAACCTGTCGACAACAGATGAAGGGGTCACGTGTGCTGAGCTCTACATTGGGCATGCTGTCTGGTCTTAGTGGCGTGCACAGCCTAGCTGGAGGCACCAACTGTCGTGCCCCGATGATTCATGCAACCACGGTTCCGATGATGTTGGTGATGGCTGGGGACATTGGGAAGGTCTACCTGGCGTTCCCCATCATCGGGAGTCAAATAGGGATTTACCAACTCTACGATGTTAACCGAAGCGTAGCCCAGACTGTCACTTGATGAGTAATCCACCACTGGGAGGATTCTGAGAGGAATTCCCATCTCCGAAGGCATGAAGTCACCGAGAGTGTGGGAAGGCAATGACAGTGGTGGAGCATTTTGCTTCTTTTTGTGCCGCTGCTGCTTTCTCTTCTGGGAAGAGGCTAGCTGAGACGACAATGCTGAAGTAGTAACCGTAGTTTCTGAGGGCTCTGAAACATTCAGTTGTGCACAGATGATGCCATGGGAATGTGTGACCATGTTGTGGGCCATCCATTCCTTATAATCTTGGGACCCACAGTCAGAAACCTGTTTCCATTCACCTTTGTCGCCACTACTGCCATCCGACCCCACAAAGACACCTGCATCTTGTGCTGGGGCTGAGCCCAACCTGACTATATTGTTGTCAAGATTTTCTTGGAGCCAATCCTTGAACATGTAGCATCTCTTGATGGTGCGCCCCAGGGTCCGCTGATAAGGGATGTAGTTGGGGTAATCAGTGAGATGTGCATCTTCTGGCTTTCGGCACTCAGGCAGCTGCACGATTCTCTGCTCCATGGAACTGTAAAAGTAATCGGGGACCTGATCCTCATCAAATGAGTAGGTGTGATTCCTTCTCTAAAAAAGGGGGGTTATAGGAGGCTGACCCTGACGGGGGCCGGTGGAGCTTGCTGAGGAGGCGGAACCTGATTATCTTACCTAGGAGGTGGCAGTGCGTTACGTGGAGGCTCTTGCCGATTTTGAGGCAGTCGCTGCTGGGATAGAAGCTGTACCTGTTGGGACAGACCCCTATAAGGTAGCAGAGTAGGCCTCACTGGTAGAAATTCTAGCTGCCTATGGGCCTCTATCTGGGCCACATCAGTGGGCTCGGCTCTGGCATCTCTCCTTTCCGGGATTACATGAGGCAGCGGGCGTGCCTAACTAGCCTGTTCCAGGGCTTCTTCGAGGCACTGAGCCTTGTCTGAGAAGTCCTGGAACCCTCTAGGGTAATTTTGAGTGATCAGAGAAGGAACCAGCTGTACCTTGACATTTCATACACACATTTTCAGTAATTTCTCTTTAGTTAGTGGCATGTCAAGGGAGTATGTGAGCCCTTTCCACCTAGCAATGAAGTCCGTGACTCGCTCATCAGGCCTTTGCTTGCACCTGAAGAGGATTGCGATGTTCGTCTTCTGGGTTGTGGAACTGAATTGGTAGAGAAATTACCTGCGAAGGTCCTACCAACTAGTCACAGATCCGACATAGAGCTGACTGTAGCAGGCGAATGAAGGACCCTCTAGTGTTTGAACAATGCAACGGAGCTTGGAGGCCTCCTACTACACTGGAGTACATAACATAGGCCAACACCTTGAGTTGAAGTGGGACAGGTGCTGTGGTGGGTATCCTGTCTTTTTAAAGGGGGCAAAATAGGGGTTCCCAAATCCCGGAGGCGCTAGCATATCATCTACCCATTATGGGTATGGTTTGTCGTTTGGTGGGATCGCCACCTAACGAGTTTCCAAAGACTCTAAGAAGGCAATGAGTGCTGACATAGGGTTTTTTGGATGCGGGATCCTATCCTGAAGGGGATCCCTAACCACAAGCGCATTGTCGGGATCTTTAATTTGGTAGACAAGATTAGTAGCTTGTGGATCATCTAGTGGAGAAACCCTTGGGGCAGTAGGAGGAACCTAAGTGGGGTCCCTTGGGTGACCACTCCGCTCTGGAGGGTTTGGAGAAACTTATCGTGCCCTCTTGCCGTGCACTCCGGCCTATCCTCTATCAGTGAACACGGAATGATCGAGGTTACCTGGGAGAATCTTGTCGAGAGGTAGTTGGTCCTACCCCTGTTTCCCTAGTCTCAGATTACTGTAGTTGAGTCACCGCTCTGCAATGCGTTCAGCCAGAAGCTCATTGACCAACCTCTTCTGCTTAGCAAGCTACTAGCACCACGTGGCTTTCTCAGAATCTTCCTCTTCCATATGCACTATGGCATATGGGTCGGAGAGTTTGACAACCCTGATGTGCTCTTTACCCTTGTCGATATTACAGCTCTGTGTTAACACCTCAGTGGGTGTGGGGAGACCTAGTAGGTTCCTCTATTTACGATTAATCCTCCCTGATGGGTCTAGTAGTGTCTTTTCCCCAGGGGGTGAGTCCCCATAATGAAGTTCCGTACCATTCCCCTCTTCTGATAGATCGGCCATGTTGATCACCTCTGCCCTCGGGGGCACGTCCTCAGGGCCGCCCAATGAGTCTGGCTGCCAGTGAATCACACTGAAGATAAGGGCAGCATACTTCACCCATCCATGGATGTGCACATGGGGGTTGTTCTCCTCGATAACACTGTGGAGTACTTGAAAAATCTGAACAGATTGTTGTTGGTGGGCCCTACGATGGCCAAGGGATTTGGGGTGTTGGACCGTTGGAAGCTTGGCTAGGTCGACCAGATGAAATTTCTCGCTGATATCCTTGAGGTGTGCTTGGCTCCTAGGATAAAGTACTTTCTGGTGGCGAAGACGAGAGTCAGTTTCCTAGAGGGTATGGCGGAAACATTCAAACTCTCCCGGGTTGAGTGATTCTGGTGTTTCAAAATCCGACCCCGAGACCGGCCAAAACTTCTCTGGAAACTGGCCAGTTGTGAGGATGGTCTAGAAGCTCCACAACTCAGGTTCAGGATCTGTCCCTTGATAACCCCACTCATCACCTATGAGTGGCTGGGGAACTGATATCGGTGCCGAAGCAGGCCGCTGGGCTAGTGGGCTGGTCGTCAGAGAATACGGCGAGCATGTCGATTGGCCGTTGAATCCTAGGTCATCCTCCAAGGGTTTCAGTGTCCAAGCTATCATGTCATGATAGGATGGACCAGAGAATGGGACACCTATCAGAGTGTCAGTGCTTTCCGGGGGTGTGCTATGTCATGGCACTTCTGCCATCGACCCCCAAAAAAGCGCTCTGTTGCCTCTGGGTGAGGTGGAAGGTGCTCCCGGAGATCCTGAGGGTGACAGAAAGTTCCATCCCTAGGGGTACGCCAATTCCTCGTCCTCCTGGGTATACCTTCGGAGTGAGGTGGGGATCATATGGATCTCGCATTTGGGGAGTAAGAGGCTGATGCGCCACGTCTCTATCCCAGCCCATAACTCAGAGGACTGAGGGGAGGGATCCACCGCCAAGTCATACTCCACCTCGGAGTCTGAGAAACATACTGGTATGATTTATGACCATCCTTCCCTAAAATTTATATTACGGTGATGACGTCCAGCTTTCCTCCCCCTGGGTTGCTCTTCGGGGAAAGGCTAATTTCTGTCATGGAGTCCTTTGGCCGCACTGGTGCTGGGGCAGAGAGGACTGATGGCTGAGGTGCGGGGAGCACTGGGGCAGATGTCAAAAAGGACACGGGGATCACCTCTATGTGGGTGAGTGACTGGTTGTACAATGGATCCATACTCATGGTCTGTGGCAGGGGAAGTGACCTCGTACCTAGTGTAGTGAGCGCTGGAGAGAGCCCCACCCGGAGTGTTGCTGCTGCGGGGGAGCCCCTTACCTGCAGCGAGGGGGCGCCAAGAGAGACTTCGGGTCGAGGTTGGAAGCAGGGAGGGCCCATACCTTCCAGAATGGTGGCACTGAGTAGGCCTTCATGCTGGATGACACTACCGCGAATTGGTCCACAGTGGCCATTTCCTATACCGGTGACTGGGAGAGTAAACCCAACCTGCCTGTGAGTGACTCGAGAGATAGTGGTTGCCGACGTTGATTACCCAGGGCGAGCATCCTCTTCCACTCGTGACTGATGCTGGCGTCATGTCATTTGGGTTGGGGACGATGGGTCGGGAAAACAGATTGCCTACTCCCTAGCTCGGTGGGCCGGGCTGTGGTGTTGACACAGCCTGGCGGGGGCCTTTTCCATGAACCCCTAAAGCGGGACTCCGATCGGCCGAACCCATGCATCCCCTACCTCATCGACATATGGGAGGGTGGTGTCAAGGTGTTCTGGGGATAAGCTCCTAAAACGGTTGAATTTCGGGTTGGGGAGCGTCGTCTCCCTACGTAGCCCTCGAGGGCGGTGTTTGCGAGAAGGCGTAACTAACTCGAGGTCCAAACGGGCCATGTCCCTGGTGGGGATGACACCCTCTTCTCCGTACCTACACACAAGATCATTGATCACCCTCATTTGGATAATCTCTGATGGGGGAGAGGGATCGTGATCGCCCAACAGTCATGGTGGTCGGATCAGCTACTGAAGAGGCAGAACTGCGTGAGGTGGTTGCATTGGTACTACCCATACCCCTATGCAGGTGGGCAGGTGGCGATCGAGCTCCGGACGCAGCAATATGATTTCTAAAAGCAGGGAGATGAACCCATTAATAGTAATAGGAAAATCAATTGACAACTAATATCCCAACTTCATTCCATCTTTCATGGTCGGTAAGAGGGCTCCATGCTATCAACATCGTAGAGCAGAGTGCTCAACATCTTGACTGCCCCAACCCATGGTGGGTTTCACGTCCTAGTGCTGGGTGCCTTGACCTGGTGACATTCCAATCTTCCAACACCCCCAATGCTACTAGTATCCATATTTAGGAGAAGATATTCACATCGGGTTCACCATTTTATGTTTCCGAAGCTTTCTACCGGGGTGCACGTGCGCAACTGTCACACAAAGGATGCACGGCTGGTTGCCCTGCATTCCTACTTTCAAATGGCGGGTGACATCTATTCCTTTTTCAGGGACATATACTCTTTGATCGAAACCAGGATGATGGGATGTCTATTCTTCTTTCTGTGGATTCCTCCTCAAATCTCGTCACCTAGTCCGAGTCTCCCTTATTGATTTAAGACGTATTCGTGAATCTCTCACCCGGTTCCATATCTTTATGGACACCAGTTAATTACGCTACTTCCATCGAGATTCTCCAAGGGGTCTGGTCAGGGAAGAAACATTCGGTTAAGGGGATTGGTCACGTTGAGGCATCATTGACATGTCTTGACACTCAGGGATTGACATGTATATCTACATTCCCTTATTATAGGGCTTCTCGAGGGTGTGGAATCACGAGGCATCCCACATCGAACGTGGGTAATTTTATTACATAGGCATGTATCTGAGGTTTTCCTACAACTTCCCATGTTTAACACGGGGTATGTCGCGATTTTAACGTCCAATGGAGACGTATTGGACTGATCGAAACACTGAGAGTGGATCAGATACAAGAACCCTTGAAGGGAACTCCGATGTTAGGGCCAACACATGGGATAATTCTCGAATTCTGTGGAGTGGAATGAGATGACATGATCCTACCAGGATGTGGTGGCCCAGGAAAGAATCAGGATGGGTGATGAAGTGAAGTTGATTGAACCTCGTGGAGGCTTCCTACATATGCCTGTGCCAGAGAATCAAAGTCTACATAGTTCACTGATACAGCGGGAAAACTGAAAAGGCGACCCGTGGGAATTAATGCATGGATGGGGCTTGGAGGATGTAAAACCTCTGGGTTAGGGAATGAACTTCTTGAGACATGTGGACTAGAGGGAGAAGTCAGAATGGGACGTGGATGTTGGATATGATGCTTATGCTCTGATGCAGACCAAGGTGGATATGAGGGCTTATGCTCTGAGGCGACCCACAGTAGAGGATGGATTGATGGGGCTTACTCTCCGAGGCTGCCCTCGGTGGTGGATTGGTTGATGGGGCTTACGCTCTGAGGAAAACCATAGTGGTGGATTGGTTGATGGGGCTTACGCTCTGAGGTAGACCAGGGTAATTGGCGAACCGGCGTGAAGGGTTCAGAATGACTTAGTGGTTGGATTGAACCTCATGGAGGCTTCCTACGTACCATGCCTCGACACGGATCAAAGTCCTCCTAGTTCTCTGGAAGTGGGGGGCCAGGTTCGGTGCTCACCCTAAGCTCACGTGAGTCATGCTCGGTGTGAGAAACAAGAGGTTGCAGGGACCTGACGATCATGTCATAGAGGATTCATCCGTGAGAAGCGAAGAGGGGCTTACGTGTTGAGCAGCCAATAGTGGCAGGACTTACTCCATTATGGAGGCCCGAAGTGCAACAAATCACATAGGGAGAGGGATTTGGGACTGAACAAAGGAGATGACTCGTTCCCTATCACGCCCTCCACTGGCCTTGGCAGTGGGGAAGTACGGAGGTGGATGGGTGATACCTTCCGCAAGAGGGGTAGGGGATTACACCAAGGTGGCTTCCCTTCCCACATGGAAAAACGCCACTCCGAGAGGGATGATATGATTCCAAGTGAAGAAGATTCCACTCTCATGGAGATGGGTGGTCGTAAAGAATGTCCGAGCCGGGGGGACCCTGTGTGCGAGGCACGAGGCCAGATCACAATTTAACGTCATGTGTTGATGACGAGGTGCTTGTCAGTTTGGTATCCTGCAGCTCGGATGAGGTGGGTTCACTCCACACCCTTAGGTCTTACATGATCGGTACCCTCTACTCCTTGTGGGAGGGAGGGCATCGACAAGGCCATAGTGAAGGGGGGTCGTAGAGAAAACCATCGAGGGTTCCACGTTAGTGTGGCTATGCGAATAAGAAATAGCCGTTAGCAAGCCTATGGAAAGAAGCATGAGGAAAATCAGTGCAATGGGAAACACCACCCATGGGACATTGAGGTTACTTCGTACGAGCCTGGAAGGCCGCACGAGAAAATATGACATGGTGTGTATGCCCGGTGTGTATTCCCGGGGAATACAAGAGGAGGACATCGGGCGCCTACGCATGGAGGCACCCGGGGGGCATGTAGGTGAGGTGTCTCGGGGTTTGCGCACAAATAAAGGGTTTGTGCGTAAAACACAAGGATGGTGCGTAATTGGGACAGAGGTACTGCACGCGACTAGGAGGATCGCACGCAATGGAGGTGAATTGCGCGCGAGCGGCAAAGGCTGCACCCAAAGTAAAGGCCACACCTAGCGAAGAGATTTCACGAAATTAGAACTTTTTTGTGCTCATCGGAAGGAATTGCGTGCAAGGGAGGAACCCTGAAGGGGTTATAATTCTATTTAAGCCAATAGGATTACGCAAAAAGGTGGATCCCGGGGTGAGGTGGCACGAAAACTATCAGTACCTGAAAGTCATCTTGCATGCACATAAGTCCTATTTCTCACATGATAGTCTGTTCAAATTCTGCAACCCAGAAATGGAAGTTTTCTCCTTCTATTTATAGGCCACTGGCATCTTCGAATTCAGGTGGCGCGCAAAATTTTATGTGCCTGATATCGAGGCGCGGAATGCTAGCCACATGAGCGCGAGCACACAATAATTGCGCGCCTGCGCCGCTTACCCTTCACGAATCCTGGACCCCTTTCGCATGGACCATATTTTTTTGTGTGCACACTCCTTTATTTCGCGCACCACTTTCGGGCCCTCCGGACCGGGCATCCGGGTCTGAATATGACTTCGCTTCGTCAGTTTGAAACTTACTTTGGAAATTATGGACTTTTCGGCATCTACAATCACGGTAGATTTCTTAAATGACATGTTCCCTATGGGTCCTCCCTTTAGTGGTCCTAGAATGCTTTATTCCTCTCCCAACCTATTTTATCCAATGTATAGTATACACAATCGATCCTGCTATGTGAAACCACTACATTGTACACAACACCTTAATGTTTTGTGCAGTCATTGGCCTTGTACGGAAGCCCCTAATCCAATGTTCACACCCTATTTTAAGATCCGTGGGTTGATTTTATGTTAATAAACAATGTTTACGCCACTCTTTCTGGTGAAACATATGTCATTAAGACAACGCATTCAAAAAACCCTCATGTTTTCACAAGGTAACTTTCTTTCCAATTGTGAGGTTCCCTTATGCCTCTAGTTCATGAATGTCCATACCTCATGAATTTCATCATAGGTAAACTAATGAATTATTCTTACATAATAGGATCTCAAATTTGGAACTTGTGATCAACCAATCCTCCACATTTTTGATACCAAGAATTTGTAATGAAACCCTTCTTATTAGGGTGAATGACCCATAGTTATGTTATCATGAGGGGTGAGGAGTGAGTCCCCCACATCCACATTTTATTTTGTAAATATTTCTAGCACCAATGTACACATCACATGGCATTAAACTGTTGTCTTACCTCATATAATGACCATGGTATTCCCTATTTATGCTCATCATGGGATTCCACCAACTCCCATGATGAGGAACCGAAATACCAAAATGGGAAATATTCATGTGTAATTACCAAACACCATCCATAAGATGATTCATGTATGACTCACAAGGAATGAGTTCTTCCTCACATAGATTGAGATCCTCCTCACATGTAATGAAATCCTCATTCATGTATCATCCAAGAAAAATCCCCATATAATCTCTTAGTGAACTATTTTTCATGGCTCAAGTGTTGGATCTACAGCTTCCTTTAGTTTCTCACACCGAGCATGAATCTATTAGGATTGGAGGATATTAGAAACCATGACACACATACACCTCTACATATGGGCATACCTCCTTGAGAAAATCTCAATCTCCACCATCCATGGGTATCATTATAAGTTTAATCCCTAAAAAACATCCATATATCACCCATGTAATTCTCATACACAGAATCCCCAATCATGTCCCCCCAAATAAGAACATCCATGGGAAATCCCAAACCACAAGTTCCACTTTATAGGCCTCGTATTTAGGTGTAATCCCTGACGCAGCACACTAAATTACATTGGGTTTGATTCCAACCAACTAGTATATGTAGGGAGCCTCCCCGAGGTACAAACCCAATGTTCTATCCATTCCATCCATTCTGCTCACTCCCAACACTCCATACACATCCACCCTAATTTTCCATGGGCTTCCATATCTAGGAAATATCATGCCACCCACATGGATTTATTTCACATGTAAACATCATCAACATCATCGATTATCAGAAATAGTACTTGGGTAACTTTAATGTGTATACCCCCACACAATATAATGAAGAAAATCCTCTAGTGAAGGGAAACTTCCATGTGTAGGCCCCATTCCATCTCTCATCAAATCTCATTTCCATGGTGGGAGAATCCTTACAGCATGACGTTCAATTGGATAGACTCATATTGGCACATGAATATAAATGTAGCATCAAACTACCTTATTTTTTTTATCCATGTATCCTAAGTAGGGTACATAAGATGCTTCTTTGAGGATCAATCCCCCCCAATGGTAAACCTTGGTTCCCCCTCCTAGGGTCGACCTACTAAATACTCCATCAAGGGTTTCTTGATTAACCATTATGGTGTGACACAATTCCTCTCTGAGATACACATTTTGGGTCCACTAACATGGGTTTTCGGATCCATCCATCAAAATAAACTGTCCAGGTGATCCCTCCTAGGGTTGTACATCTGTGATCCAATTCTATGGGATGTTCTGAACAAAAAATTATGTCTCCAAATGAAATTATACTTAAGTCTTGTCTCACAATAATAATTGATTAAAAACACAGTATTGTTGAGGTGAATGACCTGAATGATATATTTCTATGGCATCATCTACGTCATAAACCAAATGGAATTCTAGAGATGATTTCCTTGGAAGATATGAATTTCGATTTAGATAACATGTGATTGACATGAGATTACATGGGATCCACACATAAAGATAACTTCATGAGAGGCCCTCTACTGGGGAAGATTACAAGTGATCAATGTTCATAGCATCCAAACATTCTAGTGATGCCCAACATGAAAACACCTCATACTGACAATTTATACCCTATCAAGACCCCTTAGAATGTCTAGGCAGAAGTACCATAATTAACTGATGTCAATAAAATGATGGTAATAGAAATAAGATCCATTAATAGTTATTAACTCTTAGAGGGATTCCCAAACAAGATGATGAGTTACAAGGAAGAATCCATGGAAGGAGGAATCAAAAACACATCATGTCATTTCAGCCAAGGGGTATAAATCACCAATTAAAGTGATGAATGTCACCCACACTTTAGAAAGAAGGGATGTAGGGAAAAAATTGGGATTCCAAGCACATGTTAAAATATGTGACATGGTCATGATTGAGAGGGAGAATCAGAAATATAAATAGATAGCCTGAAATGAATCTTTTCACCTTCAACCATGTGGATTGGCCATGTTCTTCATCAGATCAGGGATTCATGTCTGATGTGAAATTATTCTCCTCAACATTGGTTCTAGTAGTGTTCAAGAAATCATAATATTAGTAAGTCACCAGATCCAACTATCTGGTTTTAGGACCCAGAAATCATGTAGTGGACCCAGCATGGAACTCACCATAAATTAGGGCTATTAAATGGTAGGAATTTTGGTCTATGAAACATTTTACATATATCTCTATATCAATACATGTTATACTATATGAATATAGAGTATTGGGAATTTCCTACATTTTATTCATATTGATAGGTGAATATTCCTAATTTTTAGGTCGCATGTTACAAGAAACAAACTACCCCATTCCGACAAACATAATGGTAGAAGAAATGTCAATGTGATAATCCCCCATGGCTCCAACTTCTCCTTGAATTTATTCATGACTGTGGATATCAGGCACCTATGACATGTCCCACCATCAGAGATGATTTAGAGGAGGGAGATAGATGAAATTATATATTATGAAGTGAAATATGGGGTCATTACAAAGTGTGATATATCCCTCCAAGAAATGGAGGTTTCTATGACTCCTAGACACTGCCAACCACAAGGAATGCATAGGAAGGCACTTCTCCCCACGCCAATGATGAACCATTTTTAGTGTCTCTCCTCAAAATGAACGTATGACTAGCTCCCAAATTATATAGAGGTGGGGGATGATTGAGTCATCCTAACTTGGACAAAAATCTAGGATCCCCCAAGGAGGGCCTCCACTAGGCCTCGTTAGCTCCATGAATGACCGTTCATCTAGGATGAGGAATGGTTGGACTGTTTCCCAACTCTGCCAACCCCATTTCAAATGACTCGATGCCAATTTCAAAATAATATTTATGAGAATATTATTCTAGGGTCATCATATTCTATAGAACATGTGGATATAACCAAAATAGAATCCATCCCCCAAATCCCTACAATTGCAGAGAGGGACCCATCAATGCCTAGTTTGGATTGAAACATCATTGAAACAAAAGGTTGGGTTAACTCTATCCACAACTAGAATTGTTAGTATAAATTTAGAACTAGTCAATTATGAGAATATTCAGTATATAGGAGCTCCCTATATGATATAACTACAAATAGGATGTCCCCCCCTCTCCCACAATTAGCATGGAGGTTCTCCAAATGTTCTCAGAATCATTCAAAGTAGAGGTCTTCCTTGGTTTGTTTTTATCCAGTGTGAAGGTCCCCCATGTTCTTATTGTACCATATATTGATTTCCTCCACATGACATAGATCATCACCATGAAGGACCTCCTCAATCTATTCCCAGCTCATGCAGAGGCACCTCCCCTATCCAAAATCAGTCAATGTATAGACCCTACCCATTTCATTAGCAGTTAATACAAAATCCCTCCCTATGAAATAACTAATAGCCAATATAGAGGACCTTACCATGTAGCCATTAAAAAGTATAGAGGTCCTCCCATTACTCAAGATTCTCAACATGGAGGTACCCCCATGGCCTAGTTTGATCAATGAAAAGGCCCTCCTCGGTCATTAGCCACTATAGAAGAGGCCATACCCTCTCTCATAAAAAAACATGGATGTCCTTACCATATTCCCACTGACTTAATCAGAGGTCATCCCGCCTACATAAATAGTCATAATGGTGCTCCTCCCTTATATGAAAACAACTGATAAAGAGGACTTCCCCATATCCTAATGAATTAAAGTGGAGGTCCCCTCACATTTTCACCCCTGTTACAAAGGTCTTCCCCAGGCCAATGAACTTACCAACCCCGAAGAACCTTCCTGTGGCATATGGGAGAATATATTCCATAGAATGAGGAATTTTGGGAAGTGTGAAGTTTTTTTCAATCCCATTTTCTTCTCATATTACAATGTAGAATGAGATTCAATGATGGACCCTTTACCCCATTCATATGTATCAATGTTTGTGTCATGAGCTCAGTAGGTGGGATTTGTCATCCCATATGGTGAGATCCACAAAATTACCAAATTACTTCATATAAACATGTTGGTGGAGGAATATTTGGATCCCTTTAATAGTCTCATGGTGCATTCTTCACTATCATCACTTGTTTCTTATCTACCTCAACCTGAGAAAACAAGGTTTTTTTCTTCAGTTTGATAGATGACAAGAATGTGATAGTCCCAACAATGAGTTTTGTTTCCCTCACACATGAGGTAATGGTGAACCCTCAGTCCTATAGGGATGTAACAATGTTATTGACGCCACCTTCAACTGAATACCCATTATAAAGTAAGCAATAGACTCATGCAGTAGATCACCCATTGATAATCCCACCACCACACCAATCGACATCTGTCCCGCCGCTAGTCTCTTAGCTAGTGCCGATTGATGCTTTAGCCAATCAAGACTGGGACCCATTTCTAAAAAAATAATCTCATGCGATGTGCTTTATTTCTATCAAATTTTCGATGTTTTCTGTCCAATTTCAGCCCCTGACATAGACATCCAAGAATCCCTCACTGAGGATCTAGTCATGTGTTTCCATTATCCTTTCATGTTGATTCTTTTTTCCCTTTAATGTCCATCAATTTGTATACCCATGCATACAAGTGCATTTAAATGACTCTAGTAAATAGTGTCATGTTGTTGAGTTAGTAGATTTACCAAATGGATCAACATCTTGCATCACCAGACTAATTACACTACTACAACAAATTGAATTTATCAATGGTGTTATTTACCAGCAGTATATGAAAATGATGATAAATGAGATATTTATCCAATCTAAAGAACATGCTGATAATTTTTTCTTTTTTTAGTGCTTTAAATTTATAATTTATAAATTCTATCCTTTATCATTGCTTTATTGTTAGTGGTAATAACAGGTACAATTTATTAGTTCTAATAAATATTTCTTTCATCAATGCATTTTAGCGCTAATAAAATGAAATAATAAAATAAATAAAAAATAAAAAATGTGTTTATTAAAAAAATATTAAAATTTTTATTAATTAAATAATTATTTATAAAAATAACATGATCGATTACACATTATTAAATATTAAACATTTTTATAAGTAGATAATTATGATAATTAAATTTATTAATTTGTATATACTAAATAAATATATTAATGTATATAAATATGATTAATATATTAAAAAACTTTATGCAATTTATATTAAATAATAATATATTTAGTGAATAGTAATTTTTATAATTAAAAATTAACAAGTATTAAAAATATTGATTAATTGCAAAGCACTCCACATATAATTGAAAGTCGTTTGATTTTTCAATTTTACATAGATCAAATCTATGTTATATTGATTTCACATATTCATAATTAATGCATCATTATGTACAATAAACACAAATAAAACATATCAATTTTTTTTAAATATTTTTTGTGTACTTATTCATAATTTATTTAATTTCAGCAACTTTTGAAAAATATGCATGAACATAAAATTATGTTGGCATTAATAATGTAAAAATTTATTTCTAAATTTTTTATAAATATATATAATTATAAATATATATTTCCTATATTGAAACAAATAAAAAATTCAAATAAAAAATAAAAAAATATTATTTAAAATGTATTTATAAAATTGAAATTAGATATATATATATATTTAAATAATTACTAAATATAGAATAAATTTACATAAATAATGAATATATTTGTAATAGTTATATTTAAATATATTTATTGAATATATATTTGTATAATTATATAAATATATATAAGGATATAAATATTTTTAAAAAAATATTTCTATAATTAGAAATAAAAAATTATTAAATTATAATAAATATGTTTACTATATTTATATTTATATATATTTGTTAATTAAATAAATATATTTACCATTTTTTATTTATAATTATAATTATAAATCCTTTAACAACACAAAAGAAATAAGTGCTGATAAAAGTAATATTTATCTGCGCATTAGTTTAGCACTGATAAGGATTGATTTAATCAGCACTAAAAAATAGTCAATAAAGACTAATTTTATCAGTACATATAGCATTGATAAAAGGAATGTTTATCAGCGCTTTATTATAAGTGATTCTTAAAGTGTTCTAATATAATTCAAAAAAAATATCTAAAAATTTGTGAACCTATCTCAATATCAGAACATTTCTATGGAAGCCAACAATTATCAGTTCTCCTCCTCATTGAATCAAAGCTTGGACCACACCACTCGACTGCCTCCGGTTTCTCAAACATCTCTTCCAACATCCCATGATTGATTACTGTTAGGATTTACAAAGGGGGTTTCATATTTTATTCAACATAGCGGGGTTGTACTTCCAATTTTATTTGTGTATTTTTGGTTTGGTGTTTGATTTCTTCATCAATGATGTCATTATTAGTGGTCTAGAGATTATATAATAGCAAGGTATGCCTTCCAATTTTCTCAGTTTCCAAATTTGATTCAACTATTGATCACACATGAATATTTTATTGTTTCTTGTATCAATAGTGACACATTGAGTCACATAGATTTTAGTTGGTTGTTTTATTTTGTTTACAGTTCCCTAATTGATTTTCAAAAGTTATAAATATTCCATGAATTTTATTAATTCCCTTTTTCACCTATAAATCACTTCCTTCACGTACATGTGTTGTGAAATAAATATCCCCTGAATTATATGAGTCGCTTATAAACTAATGAAAATGTCAAATCACAAATCCTCAAAATTTAAATATTTTTCATTGTCAATGTAGAAAGTTATTATCATTTTTAATCTATTGAACCTCTAGATATTATATCATCCACTTCGATAAACAGTTTCAATCTATCTATAATATTTTTTTTATGTAATGATTAGGACCAATTCCTTATTTTTTAAATTAAAATTTATTTAATAATTCATATTTCCGTCAAATTCAAGCACTTAATTATTTTTTAAATTCATGCATTACCTTTGTCAATTTAAAAACATTATTCCCATATTAAATAATGAGAAAAATATATGTTTTTTAATGTAATTCATATTTGTATAATCCAATAGTAAATGTGAATTTTACATATAATTGAAGTACATGTAATTTATCTGGGATGAGTTTGTGTGATGATATAACATCCCAAGAGTCTTGTGATGTTTTCAAATACTGATATACCATTAATTTTAAATGTAATAATTCTTATGTTTCGACATCACCTGTTCCAATAAATAATTATATCTTGTAGTTGATTGAATAGGAGTTTAATATTATTGTTTATCATATTTTAGTTTATTATTACTCCTTAATTTCCTATATTATATTTTCATTTGTTTTGGTGACTTATAAAATATTTTATGTGGAGTAATTATTTTAATATATTCACTTTCCAATTTTATTCAACATTATGAAATTCTTTGATATAATCAAATGATGAGTTTTACTTATTGGAATTTTCAATAACTTTAACTTTTGATAATGAATATCTTATTTGTATTTATTTGTATGATGTGTAAAATTTATCTTCTATGAACCCAATATCATGTATAAGAACCAAAAATGGATGCATAATAATTATTTGACTAATATATATGAATATGGAGTTAAATATTTCACCATGTTTTCAATAGAGAATACATCATACCCTTCTAAAATTATTTCTCAATGTTTAAGTTGTTGTTATTCATGATATATTAGTATAGAATAGTAGGAAAAATATAGATGTTTATTTGGATCCATTGATCAATGTATCCTAAATAGGGATTGGTTGTTCATCACTAATAATGATAATAACAAAACTAATGATTATTTTTTCCCTTCACTACTGTGGGTTAAATACCCATTTTCATAACATTTGACCAGAACATGCTGCCCAATGTCCCCATGATGCTATCATCCCACACATAGAGATAGTGGAGAGAATGTGTGTGAAGAGACAATCAAGAGGATTCCATGTGAGAAGTTTGTGTAAGATGCTACGCTAATATAGAGTTAACCAACATTAGTGAAGTGCACATAGAATCATTAATTTTGTAATTAACATTGTGAGTGATGAACTACCAATCCATGTTTTGGATACACCATTGAATGGGACTAAACATACATCAATATCATTAATTTTCTTACAGTTTATTGATATCCATATAGTATTCTAAACTATAATGGAGTGCAAAAAAAGAATCTCTAGTTTATTTATTGGATTATATTTGGCCCGAATAAATCATTTTGAAATATTTATAGGTAATGTTTTCATATACATTTTCTATTTTACAAAGAAATTATATAATTATACGGTTATTTAATTTTCATTATTCCTAGAAGAGTTCGTTTAATTTTTAATATTTATATCCATGTTTCATGCCATTGTAGGAAGAGTAATTATTTTGTCTTTGCTCAATCATGTACATAATCTTGATGTTTCAAATAGTAAAATCATTGTCTATAGAATTATTATATTGATTCATAAGTATGTTTAATTTATTAATTTTTATTATTACTCACATAATAATTTTTTTAATATATAGATGAATTACTTTTTTCTAGTTGGGGTGCTCTGTCAAACTTTTATTCTTCTTCTCCCTCAAAACAATTCACCCTTGTGATGTTGCATTTATCAGTTTCATTAAAATTATATCCAATGCCTTTCCTGGAAGGGAAATGATTCTACATATGATCAATTACATAGGTAATATCTATTTCTACACAATAAAATCATTGTCCATAAAATTAATGCATTGTTTCATATTTCTACTCAATTTATATATTTTTATTATTACTCACATTATTATTGTTTTCTTATACAAGTGGATTATTTTTTCTCAAGATTGGGTGCTCTACCCAACTTTCATGCTTCTTCTCCCTCAAAACCATTTCACACCTGAAATGTTGCTTTCATCAATTTTTTAATGTTCTATTTATAATCCTTTGTAGTAAAAGAAACAATGATTCTGCCACACAATGATATTATTAATCTCGATGTTTTAAAAATAAAATAATTGTCTATGGAATTAATGTATTGATCTATATTTATGTTAAATTTATTTCTTTTTATATAACTCACATAATAATTGTTTTCTTATAAATGTGAATTATTTTGTTCGAGTTGGGTTTCTATATCCAAATTTCATTCTTTTTATCCCCCAAAACCTTTTCACCTTTAAAATGTTGAATTTAGAATGTTATTTCACGTTCTCACCACTACCATTGTAGGAAGAGCAATGATGTTGTCTCTGCTCAATCATAGAGTAAATATTTATGTTTTCCAAAGTTAAATAATTTTCCATAGAATTAATGTATTATTTCATATTTATGTTTTCTTTATTTATATTTATCATTACTCTCAAAATAATTTACTTCTTATATAGTTCAATACTTTTTTTTCAATTTGTTGTGGTTTGTTTGAAGATTCTCATGCAGTGTTGACAATTCTAAAAATAAAGTCAATGGAAATGATGGTAACATTGAAATTTAGGATTTTTTGAGACCTTGGGATGTATAAGAATCATCACAACATAAAAAACGAATAATGTTATTGTTATCACTCTATGGACTTCTTTCTATTTTAAATTGATATTAATTTTAGTCAAAAATAAAACATAATCCAAGTGTATGTTATGAGATTAAAATTGACATTTGACTTTAACAATATTAAAACATTTAAAGATGATCAAACACGCTCTGGTTTTATTTATAATTTATGGAATCAATTAATAAATTATTTTTAATGTGAAGGAATTTCTCTCACATCTAATTGATATATGATGTGTCCGTATGAGTCAAAGTGCATGTTTTTTGTTTAAAAATTAATTTTACTAAAAAATTGAAGTTAATTTCTCAAAACAAAGAAAAAAAATCAAATTTTCTTGATACATTAGGATAATAATCACTATATTATTTTTATCACGTAGTAATTAGTCACACCTCAATCTAATGCATATACAGTGTGAACCGTAAGAAGCTAAATGCGTATTTATTTAAAATTGACATCAATTTTAATAAAAAACATATTGTCCTACTAAAAACTAATGAACCACATTCATATTATTTAGATACACTAGGAAAACGTTAAATATGTGATTTAAGACATGCATTAATTATCCACACCCAAATCCAACACAAAATGTGCCTGATATGGCTCCAAGTACATGTTTTTATTTAAAATTGACATCAATTTTAGTAAAAAGGCCAACTGACTGGCATTAAACCAAGAAAATTATTTATAATTGTTTAAATACTTTCTGAAAATTGTATATAAGTAATTTATGATGTGTTGGAGTCATCCAAACTCAATCTAGTACACAATGTGATCTGTATGAGTCAAGGTACGGTTTCAATTTTAAAATGACATTCTTTGGAAAAACAAAAGTGATGTTCACAAAACTAATAAAACACATTTAGATTGTTTTGATACTTTATGGAAACAACCCATTTTTCATTTGGGACATGTAGGAATCCACTAAACCTCAATCCAATAAATTTTCTGACAAGTAAGACTCAAAGTGAATCATTTTATTTAAAATTGTCATCAATTTTAGTAAAATGGAAAACTGTCCTTATCATAACTGATCAAACATATTCTGATTATTTTGATACCATACGAAAATGATCCATAAGTCAGTTTTGAAATTTTTGAATCGGTCTAAACTCAATCTGGTACACAATGTGAATGGTATCACTCAAAGTGTCTGTTATCAGCTAGAAATTAATATTTTAGTTAAAATAGTGCCAATCATTGAAAATTGATCAATTATGCTCATATATTTTTGATAAGAATAAATAATGATTAATAATTTACTTTGAACTTTTAGGTATCTATTTCACATAAAAACAATAAATGATGTGATTTGATTGAGTAAAAATTTCATGTTTTCAATTTAAAATGACATTTTTGTAAAAAAGAAAACTGACATACTCAACAACGAGAAAAAAACAATAAGATTGTGTTGATACATTAGTACAATGACCCAAAAGTCATTTGAGACATGTTGGAATTAGAAAAACTTGAATATGATGCGTGATGTGACCTGTATGATTCCAAATGCATATTTTTAGTTAATATTGACAACAATTTTAGTAAAATAAGAACATTCTATTTATTTATTTCCATATATTATTAATAACATAAGAATTTCATTATTATAAAGAGGTTTTATATTTCTTGAGAAGGGTTGTTTTTCTTGGGAATAGAATGAGTCAGGTCAAGATTAAAATATAAAAGATCATTGATGTTTTTGAATGTATGTATTAAATTGAATTTATTTGATTGTACAAACTATTGATTAAAATGTATATTATATTGTACTTTTCTTTAGATTGTGCTGTAAATTTTATTTCATTTAAATCCTTAATTGGGACTTGATTTTTTATATCATATCTATTTTTGGTGTTGCAGTGTGCTGTTACAGCACACTCCAATGGTGTTTTAGTGTCCTATTACAGTGCACTATAAAATATCCCTTTATGAGTTCTTTTAAAAGAACTGATAAAGGTCAACATTATAAGTTAATATAGAATTGTTGATAAAATAACATTTAGAAGTTCCTTTCTAAGAACTGTTAAATTGTTCATTATGTTGTTCTAAAGAAGGCTGATAAAAGGGTCCTTTATCAGTTCTTCTAAAAGTGATGATAAAGGTTCCATTAATCAGTGTTTTAGCGTTTATAAAGGACATCTTTATCAATGGTTTTTCAGATGAGATAAAATTACATGGATTTTAACCTCGCAAATGAAATCAGACCTTTTCATGCACTGATAAATGATATTTCTAGAGATGTTAAGGGCTAGTTTTGTATTAGTGTTGTCAATGAATTGGTGGTCAGGAATCCTAATCATAACTTAAACCCCCGACAATACAATCTGATAGATATTATTACTACATGGATCAAATCCATGGAGATGTGATAGGTGGAAATTCCACCAAGAATAAAGCTGTATGCGTTGTTGTTAGATTATATATGAGTGCCCTGAATTTTTAGAAATCCTTCTCTTTTACCCTTCCATAATATTTGAGGCCAACTGTAGCATTTGGCCCACATAATTTCAAGGTATGGACCCATGTTGGGAACACAAATGTAATAGGTGTCTACCAAATAAGAATTATTGTTTTACACATTAGAAGGGAAAGTATTAGTCTGGTACAACTAGTTACCCATGGGGTCCATCACTTTTTGGTATGACCACCATAGAAAATTTATCTACCAGTTCATCTCCACTATTCATATGAAAGGAATTACATACCTATTTATGTGAAATAAATTTTTAGATGAATGTGACACATTCCTTTTTGATTGGTTGAAGGGCCTCACTTCTTCAATCGATATGTCGCTGGCCCGAAAAAGATGCTGAAGATGTGTGTGGGGAATGTCAAGACTAATTTGGTCCACAACCACATCAATCAAAACATTCCAAGTGTATTTTAGGATTTATTTTACCAAGAATTGTTCTTGGAGGAAGTATTACAATAGGCCAAGAAGTCATGTCCATTTTTCCCCCACCCATCTAAAAGAAGAACCTCCTCGGTAGATTCTACCTCCGTAGTATTGGTAGAACCTCTAGAGTTTATAGATTTTATTCAGGCCAACCCCCACCCAACCCAACCTCATAGAGTGCATATAAGGCCCCAGCCTTAAACCTTACTTAATCTTGAGTTATTACAAGTTTACACATTGAGGATCTTTTCAGGTTTAGAGGTTTAGAGAATTAGATCATGAAACTTAAATTACATTCCACATTTAAAAAAATTGGTTACATAAAAGATAGTATTCATTCTTCCCATCAACGGAAACATATTTAAAATAAAACATGGATTCTTTCTTGACACATCCTTGACACTATCATCACATCATGTACCTTTCCCTTGACCTGTGAAAAACATTTCAAAAACTTGGGATGAGAATAAAAAGCTAAGTAAGGGGTAATAAAAATATGGAAAGGAAACATGAGTTCATATATACATAAGAATGAAATCATACATTACCCATAAAACATAGGAACTTTAACATACCTCATAAAATCATGAATAAATCATAGAAATCATAAGACATAAAAGGTAACTTGAGCCATTCATAACATTCTTATGTAGGGAGTAACCCTCTTGGTTACGTTTGGAATACCCACCACAGTATATTCCCTAAATCTCTTCGGAGAAACCTTATCCTTTCACTCCTTCGCGTTACCCAATGCATCGGAGATCTATATCGGGCTCACCCGCCCTTAGTTTATCACGGAACCACCCGTATTCATAATAATTCCAAAGAACCTCAACATAATCATATCACATAAAACATGCATAAAGGAAACATAAAATTTCCACCTTTCAATCAAAAGATATCAATACAACACATTGATATAAAAACATTATGAAAACCATTTTCAATACCAAAATAAAATAAAAGTAAAACATGGTATTTGTTCTTCTTTTAAAAAAGAAGGTATGGCTTGTAGAGGAAGCCGAAACACAAATAATGGTCACGACTGCGGAGAAGTCGTTGTCGCCGCATACATACGACAAAAACATTCACTTTTGTTGTTTAATAAAAACATCGTATAAAAAAGATTCCATTTGAATAAACATAAAAGTCAAAGGGGTTTATACACCGTATAAAAGAATGTTGTGTATAAAACAGAATATGCCTCAATGAAAGGAGATTGAGATGAAGTCCCATACAAAGACGGTATCCTTGGTTTAAGGATAAGTCAATTACATAATTATGTGTGACAAACGAATACACCAAATATAAGTGGATATTAAGTGTAAAATTATCAAAGGTCATTCACACATATTCAAAGGATGACATATTCAATAACTACATGTTGAACCCAAAGAAATCGAAATTGGGTTAAGAAGTTCCCATGAAAGCCTAACGGCGTCACATCAAAATGAGTTGATGAGAGATAAAAAAAAGGTATCTCATCACTTGGACATAAAATTTACATCAATAAGGATTTATGAGAACATATACCAACATAACAATATTTAAATTAAAAGACCCAACAAAAGATGTCTTTTAAAAAGAGGAGGGTGAAAGGTTCCCTTACCAACATGGGTATCTTTTGAAACATACACCTTGTTAAAGAAAAACAATACAACATTGATGTAAATACTAATAAGAGAAATTATATTACACAATGAGTAAAATAATGGGCAGTACATACACCACTCAAAGGAAATTATGGAAAATGTAGCATAAATCTCACGGGAATAAAAGTGAGATGAAAAATCCCTTACGAAAACTCGGCAGCCTAACGACGCCACATAAAACTTCAAAAAAATGGATTGATGAGATAAAATAGGGACTCTAATCATATTAACATAAATTTCACAGAAAGAGTAATATAAAAGAACATCCCCCAACATAACAAATAAGAGATTAAAAGAAGTGACATAAAATAGAGTACTTAAAAAGAAAGAGAGAGGATATATCTCTTACGAAAATTCGGCAGCCTAACGGCGCCACTCAAACCTTCCAAAATGGATTTATGAAAGAGAATAGGGTCTCTCATAATATGAAAATAAAAATTACAGTAAGATTAATATAAAAGAACATCCCAATAACATGAAATATGATCTTTAAAAGGAATGACATAAAAGAGTGTACTTAAAAAGAAACAGAGGAGTAGGATCCCTTACCTCAAGTCCAACTTGTCTTGTTCGTTTCATTATATTCCTGAATAATAAACTTTGGTAAATTAATAATTTCCTAAGTACCTCCTTTAGAGATTATTATTCAGTTCATATCACATATTATAATGTTATAATAATTGTTTAATAATGTTAGTTCATATCAGACGTTTTTGCTGATGTTTGGTACATGAGTCAAAAATGAACTTGTTTGAAAAAAGATGGCCCATGTAGTTATAAGTAAATAATTTCCAGAATAGTATTAATGATTAAAATATCATATAAATACAGTAAATATTCATTTTATACTATTACATATCATTTGGAGATAAAAAACAAAAAGCACCGTTCATGGAGACGGTAGGCCGTACGTACGCATGAACGCTACTTTCATTTTTTGTCATATTAATGGAATTAAAACAAAATGAGAGAGATATATATATATATATATGTTATAATTCCAGAATGATATCCATAATTTAGATGTAATATATTACATATATATCAAATATATATATTTACTTATAATATTACATAACATTTTGAGATAAGAAATGAAATGTACCGTTCATGGAGACGGTAAGCCGTACGTACGCATGAATGCTACCTCCATTTCTATTTCATATTTAATGGAATTAAAACATAATGATACATAATAGTATTTTAATTCCAGTATGGTATCATACATAATATCATTAAATATATCCTTTATATGTACCACATATGGTATTAACGAATCAAATCACTTTGAGGGGGCGGTAGTCCGCACTTCCTTAAATGAAGATATCGCGTTTACCCATAATGGAAACCATAAAGGTAAGACATAAATGAAAAATAAAGAAGCTTAAGTAAAACATAAACATATTAGATATCATATATAAATATAGTGTCATCTTAATGTCCACCTTTTAAGGTGTTAGAAGAATGTTGAACAATCATCGTTTCCTGAGGCAGAAATTCGCCATCCAAAGAAATAGTATGTTCTTTAACCATTATATGTAGGTGTGTGTAAGTGTAGCTCGAATCCTTATTATAAAAAAATACTAGTATATTGAAGATACTAGATTTGTTACAAAATAAATGAATAAAAAGAGTTTAGGGGGTTGTAGAATAAAAATAAAACAAAAGGACACAAGTGAAGACATTACCTTAAAATCGGGTAACTCCCTTTGGTTTGAGCTCAAAGGCTTCCTTGGGAAGACTTCTGCCCAAAGTGAGGCTTCAAGGAGTTAGAGAGGGATGCAGAGAGACGATATGGGTAGGGTTTGGCCGAGCCAAATGCTTTGGAAGTGTGGGTAAGGTGGTAGAGGTGGGGGCCTTTTATAAGAGGAGAGGAGGGGCACTCTTGTAATGTTACAAAATGTTACTTTATTTTCAAAAGGGTTTCGGATTTTAAAGGTCCCAAATTGATGTATTTCAAGGATAAGGTGATAATGGTTATAAATCCACTCATCCAATAGGTTTTGGACATGTGTAGGTCTTAGATATTACATTATATTTCCATTTTATTTAAATTGTTAAATAATGAAGTCATCGCTGCATCATCATGATGTCATAAATAATTTAATATATTTAATGTCTAAAAATTATAAAAAAAACTACTATGATGTTGGAAATCTTTTTATATTTCCAATGACTATTTATAGTCAAAAATATGACTTGTATAACCCAATGTAAAAATTGTTTTAGTAAAACATCTCATGTTTGTGTCATTTTTACTTTAACATTAAATAAAAAGATATTTATGTCATTTTCCAATCAAAGTGGCTCCATGGGGCCCCCAAGTTGACCCATGGATTTTCTTGGTCGGAAATAACACATACAATGAGGGTAGGACATGTGTATAGGTCATTTAATTTTATTAAAACATTATTCTTACCATAAACTACACTAATTACCTCTAATCGCGATTTAAACTTAATAAGTTACTCTTCACCAAAAAATTATTTTCATCCCATTGAACCACATTTTACTCCTTAATGACAACCATGTATGTCGGATTTTTGAAATTCAAAACACAAAGATGGCAAAATTTCATTTAAACGGAAAAATCAGTTTTTATAAGTTTCACTTAGTGGTTTCACTATTCATCAAAAATTAAAGTTTTTCAGAAAAATCCCAAAAATTCACCCAAAGCTATATTTGATATTCCGAATTCAAAAATGAATTCTATTTTACAAAATTCAAAACATATAAGTCACATTAATTAATTTAATAATTAATTCATGCTGTCAGAGAAAATATCGTGTTTTTATGAAACAATAAGTATCAAAAGATTGACACTAGTTTAAGTCTGATTTCAAAGTGAAATTAATTCCAACGACCACTATTGGATTTAATGGTAAAAATATATTATAATTTCACTTTAAAACCAATTCAAAAGATAATCAAATCATATAAATAAATAATATTAAAAAGAGGATTTGAATTAAAATACAACATTTTACACTATTCATTAAAAAAATGAACTTTATCGGAAAGATACCAAAAATTTACACAAAGGAAATTTTGATGTCCCGATTCTTAATAAGAGTTTTATTTGGTCCAATAGAATGTATAATAGTGAACAAAACTATATTTAATGAAGGCTCTCCATCAAAAGGCGATAAGTGAACCTTTAGTGAAAACTAGGGCATATACGCCTAAAATTGAATTCTTTCCATATTTTAAGCCTTTATCTTTTATTGGATAAATGTAAAAACATTTAAAAAACATATATAATCATATTTTAGTTATTTCTATTCATTCGTGTCAATAAAACGGCTAGGCGTTAAATAACTTTTAAAATAATATTATTTTATTATTAGAGTGCAACGTATGACTTCAAAGGAACTCGTTGTTGCGTATTGGGTAAGCCATCGAGCATAGAATTCCATTTAAATTAATATTGACATTTTTTCCACAAATAGGGATAAATATAAAAATTTCATATTCTTTATTTACCTGGGGTGTTATAGTGCAGCAATCTCATCAGGATTTTTATTTCCAAAAGAAGAATCGATAGGTGCCTCCTCAACAAGAACCACCTTCCAAGAGTGAAAATGTGGCTCTTTCCCCCCATCAATCGCTAACCCCTCATTAGGGACAATATCCTAGAGCACCCTTCCTTGATAAGAGAAACCATATATACTCTATTATGGAAGTGAAAGTCCCTGGTAATTTCTATAGTTCATAGTAATAGAGGGTTATGAAGTTGTAAGAGTGCAAGAATCCCCACGAGTTTGGGTACACTGATTCCATGTCAACAACCATAACCGTATAATAATTGTACATAACATCAAGAAATGTCATGTGTTCAAGGAATGATAATAGGATAAAGTGAACAATGGTCTGGTCAAGCAAGTCCATTAACTCTAATAGTTGGCACATATCTCTACAGAACCCAACAATCATAATGAGGGTGAATGGAAATAGGTTTCTAAGAACAATAATTAGATGTAGGATGATTGGTTTGCTTGTAGAGAATCACTATCACCCATAATGTAATCCATGAAATTTTGATCCACCTTGAATCTCCTTTTGTTTACAACCCTTCTTTGACTACTTTTTATGCATCCACTTCACTTCTCTCAACATTTTAGATGAGTAGGTGACAATGACACATGGGAAAGTAAGGCCCCCCACTAGTGTTGAAGCCTTCCTACACCCCTGGTAACTTTAGGCCTTATGATATGTGAATCACATCCAGATCCACCCAGCATTGGAAGATTCCTATTTTGATGAAGATCAAGACTATGACTATGTAAATTACATTAAGTTAATATATCATTTTGTGGTTCCTGATTATGTTCAATATCAATCAATAAATATGAGCATCTCTTGTTTACATCATTGAAGAAGTAGTCAAAGGAATTAAAACTTACCTATTGCTTCAATCCATGCCATGGATTCTAATTAAACTACAAAATAGGTTTTCTTTAGATCTCAGTAGGTAATATCCTCCTAGTTTTCTCTATTAGACACATTGTCATAGATCAAATTGCTACTATATTTCGAAGATCATCGACAAACACACTATAATCGACTATGTCTAGATAAATCCAATACTTAGTCATCTAACTATCTTCAACTAAAATTTTTAAGTTACTTTTCTTATGAGCAACAAGATATTGACAGCACTAGTCTGAATCCAATGGTTCGACCACTTGTACCCACCATGAATCCTTCCAAATCGTAACCCAATGCACGCAGAAATATGTGCTTGGTGCGGGAGTATAATGTGATTAAGAACCTCAATAGTATTCTAGAAAATATCTCAATCCTTGAGGTCCTATTTCTATCATAAGATATATGAATATACCATAAATAAGCCCTGAGGAACCTCTCCTAGTTTAAAATATAGGTAGACGACACAAAGACCCTCTATGATATGTAAATAGAGAAAGTTGAATATCAAGCCATCATTTATTTATCTGAATAAGACGAGTGTTCCCTCATGCAGGGGAACATCCAACTGATGTACATCACTAGTGAACTCAATGGCATGGTGGAATGTCACATTCTATACAACACCAGGTTTGTGATCAATCTCGTCTTGACCGGCACTCTCAGTTGGTTGGGACTGACTGATGTAGATCTAAGCCCCTTAGACCTAAAGATTCAAGGTTATGATAGAACCAAGTAAAGGTAGTCCGGAAGAATCCATTTGATGATCCATTTCTATGGATTTATATAAATTAATTAATTCATGGTCATCTCATATGATACATCCTTGAAAAAACTAATGGGTAAACCCTAGATCTATCTGCATGCAGTAGTTCCCACCTCTTATCACCAATGCCTCAAGTACTTCTTCTATGGTTGATTAGTAGTACTCTAAGTTCATGAATCTCTGTTAAAAACTAGTAATACCTTCTACCAATATTCCTACTATTACAAGTGAATGGGCAAGATATTTCAAACAAATTTGTTCAATCAGACAACCATTATAGATATCCCACTGACCAAATTAGATAATGCCTTCATCCTTTTAATTCACCTATTGGAATAAGTAATACCAGATATGGAAAATTGGTTTTTATTTTTTGGAAGGAAGGTGCTCAATTTCACTATTTACAAAGAATTTAAGAAGATTACCTCATACTCAAACAAAGTACAAACTTGGGTGATATTATAACTCCATACCCTATTTAGGTATGGAGGTGTTCACCCCATGGGTACAACTGTATGTCAGACCTACTTGTTCCACTAAGCTAATTTAAAACAAGAAAAAATGACTCTCCACCATTTCTTTAATATTAATCACTGACCTAGTGGTTTAAGGGATAATAGAGTCATCCCAAAAACCTCTATTTAAATATTTTCAATATATAATAAGTCTACTAGCAAGGATTCTACATCCATCACCCATTCTAGAACTATTGCTCCTCAATAATTAGTCATCCTAAATGAATAGCCTCCTTCCACTAATTCCCTTACCTAGATCAATGAAGAGGAATTGATAAATGATCCTCTTTTGTTTGAAGAGGGTGTATCCACCAGTAATAATGAGTTGGTTCAGGTGAACCTAAGTAGAACACTGATCAATTTTTCCATGACTCTAGAGGAGAACTATAAGTATATAGACTTCTTGAAGAAACATAATGATATATTTTTCTAGAGTTATTATGAGATGCTAGTACTAGACCCTTATGTTTTTTCCACCGTCTTGGGCTCTTAGTGAATCATCATGGGTTTAAGAAGTCTCCAAGGAAAATATTCTCATCTCATGGTTCCATGGTCGAGGATGAAGTTCATAGTCTCATTGAATCCAAATTCATAAAAGAAGTTCTATACACTAAGTAGATAGACAAAATAATTATTATTAAGGAGAAGAATAGGGTAAATAATGTTAATATTTACTTTAGAGATCTAAATTGCTAAAGCTCAAAAGATTATTTTCCTGTTTTGGTAATATAACTATTGAACGAGGCCAATGTTGGGTTCCAGGATATCCTTTATGGAATAATATATAGGGTACAACTAGATCCTGATGGCCCTTGATAATGAGTATTCTACCACATTCAGATCACTGTAAAAGTCCTTATGTTGTTTGGTGATGCATTTTGGTTTAAAAATAAAGGGGGAACATATTAGTGATCCATGCTCAAAATCTTCAAACTGATCCTTAGGATGCCATGGGAACACTACATGGATGAATTGGTGGTCAAATATTGCCAGTGTGAGGACCATCTCAGTGATATTATGAAATTGTTTTTATTCCTCTACTCTTGGAATATTAGGATTAACCCCCTGACTTGTGCCTTCAGTGTTAGATTTAGGATGTTTTTTGGCCTTATCTTCAGATACATATGCATCAAAATTGACCCAATGAAGATCAACACCATTAGTCAGATTCCTCCTTTGAGAATCCTTTGGGAGTTCTATGGTCTTCAAGCCCACATATCCTAAGTAAATTGATTCATTAAGAATTTTGATGGAATGTGTAATCCAATTTATAGGATCATGATGAAAGATATTGTATACCAATGGAATGAAGAGTTTCAAGATGCATTAAAGGAAATCAAGAGCCATCTTCTACAACTTCTAGTTCATAATGCTACCTATTTGAGGGAAGTCTATATTCCTCTATGATACATCCCATGAATAATATTTTACTTCCATTTTTTCATAGAATAATAATGATGAAACATAGAATATTTTATACAATCTCAATCTTATGATTCTCATTAGGGAGTACTGATTCTATCTTACTAAGAAGAGATTCCTCACTCTAGTATCCATAGTGTAGAGGTTACAACATTATAAGAAGAATCATGAGATATCGTTGGTCTCCCATGTGGATTCAAGGAAACCAATTTTTTTTAAAGGATGACCAGCATGTTGGGTAGTGATATTTCAATCGTTTTACATCAGGATCTTTCCACACAAGGCTATAAAAGGGAAGATATTGTATGAATTTAAGGTATCCCATAAAGATATAGAATAACAGCCTATTGATGTCATTTTCCTAGATGCGTCCATCCTTTAAGTGTATTAGGATAGGCCGTTCTAAAAGATTCATTTCGATGGTGCCTCATAGACTTCAATTAGTTGAAGGATCAATGATCCCAATCTCAATACTGTTGTTTTGGGGATCATATTCATCACACTTGGAGATGCCATTCTATTGTACTCATTCTTACGTTCATATTTTTGATGAAAAGTGAGGGAATATATCAAGATATCATTATGGGTCTCGATATGTCCCTCGAGATGGATGTAACACACCTAAATGTGAAGGGTCACTCTGAGTTAGTCAAAAAGTATAGCATTGGGGATTATGTCTTTAGGAATCTAGAGGTCATTTCTCTACTAGAACACACTCTCTTGATGATGACCTAGTTTTTTTCTCATCCATTGGTGACTCTTGTTCGCTAGATGTAGAATGGTCAAGATGACACCTTGGCCAATGTAGCCACATTTCATGCAAATCCTAACTAGGAAACATTTTTCATTCATGTGGTACACCATAGATTCATCATTCAAGTCACCAAAAAATATGAAAATAATTAGAATGTGATCCACCAGACCACTGGTTCTTCCAAATCATGACCTCTCGACCACCCCCCTTACTGGAAGAGACATCCCATTGGACAACTCCATTAATCGAGTATCTCCAACATGGTGTTCACCCACTAGAGAGAGATGTATGTGAGTGAATTCATCAAAACATAGTGCAATTCACCCTCCACAGTTAAACCATCCTTGAACAGAATCTCTAAAGACATGGGTTTGATGAAATTATCCAATGCTGTATAAAATAGAATGAGATTTTCTAGGTCATGCATGATGTTCATGTTGGTTCCTATGGTTCACATTATGTATGGTTGAAGATCTACCATAAGATTCAAAGGATAGGATACTTCTATCCCACTGTGGTTCATGACTATATCATGTTTTCCAAGTGGTTCCATGCATGTATGATCCATGCCTACCTTTTTTAATGTCACTAGAGCCTCTCCATACAACCAAATATTGTTGGACATTTGTAGTATTGGGATTTGATGTGGTGGGACCGTAGCCACAGTCAATAGCTTGCTAGTGCTGGATAATTCTGATCGAGATGGATTTATTCTCCTAATGGGAAGAAGCAATTCCTACTGAGGATGCAATGCCCAAACCTATTGTAGAGTTCATGATCTCCTTTATCATGCATCAATTTAGATTCCCTCATTATATTCTTAGAGACAATGGAACCAAAGTTCAGGCTGTTGAGCTGAAGATGTTGTACACCAAGTAAAACATCTGATCCAACCATAATTATCACTATCATGGTTTGTAGAATGAATATTTTTAGGAGTTTAAAAACCAATCTATAAAAGTTTTCTAGAATATGGTGATCCATTACAAGAAGAGTTATCTGGATAAGCTCCCCAATGACCTCTAGGCATATGAGAAAACAAAACAAAATTATTCTTAGGTGAATTTATATTCACTCATATACGAAATACAGGTAGTCCTACCAGTATAGTCTTACCATTCATTGATCCCAATAGCTTTTTATGACCAAAAGACACTAGAACAAATGGTAGAAGTCTATCTAATAGTGTTGGAATCCCTAAAAGATAACATAATCTAGGATTTTCACAATATTGAGATGCACCCAAACAAGATAGTGAGAACATTCAACCAGATGACTTACATCATCTATTTCCTCTATGGTTATATGATACTATCTCTACGAATTCCAATGACACCATGAAGAAAGACACTAATGTTGGAGCACATGTTATAAGGACCTTACATCATTCATAATGTCTTTCCCAATGGTGGATACACTTTGATCACCATAGATGGAGAGTGCATCATACCTCCAACCAATTCATTTCTTCTAAAGTATTACTTTTCAAGAAAATGGATCTCTTCGGTATGAAATATGTGACCTTAAAGTAATAAAAATGTAGTCTAATTTGTATGACATTAATATATATATCCTAAGTCCAAACATTATAAACTCAAATTGTGTGTGGGTTTTCCCTTACACTGTGTTGTGTGGATGTGGGCCACCATGGTCCCTCACTAACACTAGGTTGTTCTGGTCAAGCCAAAATATCCTTTTTTGGAATACATTTAACCAATGTTCTAGTTGTATGATTTTAAACTACATATCCATAGTTCAAGAATCAAAATAATATGCTTTATGCATGTTTTATTCCGAATGTATTGTGGGGTGTGGTCCTTCTAGGACCTCACTCAAGGAGGAATTTGTTACTCTACCACCAAAATTACAATCCAAAAAAGAAAATCCCCTTTTTTGTCTGACTTCTAGGATCTTAATATAAGAACAATATGGTAATAACTGTATAACCTTATACTATGATCCTAAAGTTGATGCATAATGACATAAAATTATGTACAAATATCAACGGGAACATGTTGTTCGAAATAGTCATCCTCAACCGTCATTTAGGTCGGGTTATTCCTTTCTTTCTTCACATATCCCTTTTGGTTGAGATTCCCCCTTTTGGTTCTAAACTCTATGAGATTAAATTATGTGCCCAATGTCCAAGCATGAGGACTAGAAATAGTGCACAAGACTTAATTGGAATTTATGCTATTACATTTGGACTCTTTGGACCTCATTCATGATGGGGTTTTCACTTTTATATGCCACCATGCATATTATGAGGAGCCCTTATCCGATGGTCAAAACTCTATGACCTTAAACTAAGAGTCCAGGGTCCAGACAAATTGACCTTAAACTATTTTCAGAAGGACCAAGCATTGTGATCCATAACTATTTTAATCCCCTATAGTCTTTTTTATATGACTTTAAACTACATTGTTTTAACTTCTTAGTTTCACAACATTAAACAGTATAACATTGACTTTCCTTCATGTTTGAACTTAAATGTCATGTATTGGCATCCCAAGTACAAAATCTTAAACTGGGAATATAGTGTGTCCTCTATGAACCTAAAGTAAAATTTAATAGTCCAATCATTACAAAATTAAAATGTATACATGATATACATGGGAATATATTTCACAATGTGATCATTATTTTCCTCATTTACATTGGGTTATATGAGCCATGACATGCATATCCCTTTTAGAATGCATTCCACCATCATCTTAGCTATATGGGGTTAATCTGCTTAACGACCATCATCATGGTCATATGAGAAGAAACTATACAACGCCATCATTATATCACATAAGAGTACAATTACCTTGAAAATGGACAGCTACCATTCCATATCGCAATAATTATATACTACTTTATTCTTATCCTTACATGATACATAGTGGCTCATAGACTTCCTTTTCATGGTCCTATACAAAAAAATAGAAAATTCCCCCTATGTTTATATATCTTACATACATAGGGATATTTACTTCAAGAAATATGTGTGGCTTGATTACCATCTTTATAGGATATATAGTGACACCCATAAATTTTTTTCATTGGGTCTAGCTGCAAACTCATCAATCCTTTGGACCCTATCCTCTATTTAGTTTAACCATTATGACCCTAAAAGTTATGAAATCCTCCTCAAGAATTAATTGTGTTGTGTTGGTCTTGCTAGTATTCATTAACATTGATTTTTTATACCAACTCATTATAAATATTTCCACATTTGATTTCTCATCCCATGTGTGATAAAATCAATGGCCCAAATCTAAGAGTGGATGGTCCAAGTGACATGACCATAAAAAACTCACAGCAAGTTAATAAAACATCAACTAGAAATGAGTGAAAGGAATGTATAGAGGTAATCACAAAACTAGGTTTCTATGTATGAGAAAATTTTTGGGAATTGAATACATAAACATGGAAGACAAATGGAATAATAAAAAACTAATACAATGCGATATGGAAAATGGTTTGGAGAATGTAAATGGGCAAAAAAAAAACATAAATCTATTATGGGTAAAAATATCATCAATTCATCAGAAATTATCATAAATAGATAGTTTGTAAATTACTTTTATTCATTAAGTCATGAATTTATAGGCTTTAATCTATGTAATCAAATATATATTCCCAAATATATACTATTTTGGGAATTATTATTCATTTAATAGTGGTTCATAATGAGATTGTGAATGACCAAGAAATAACCCCCCAGGTGTGTCAAACTAAGTGTGATGGAATGCTTGTTATTGTGCAGTAGTTCACAATCGTCTCTATCTCAATGTTATGTTTTCTTGTTTTACCCCTAGAAACATCTTCTTTGGAGGCACATACACAAAATGTATCCATAAAAGTATTTATTTTATTGGTAAAACACTTACGATATACTTTAAAAACAAATTAGAATGCTTTATTATTCTTAGATTAATCTCTAATTCTTTCACTCGAGTTTTCTAATCCTAATCCGAAAAATAACTAAGCTTTTCATTTGATAAAAACAATGAAAACCCTAATCATTATTATAGTATAATGCATGATTCATTATATAATATTAAACATAATATAAACCAGAATATAAAGAATTATAGTGATGTTGGTAATTAGGTAAATATCTTATCATCCTAAACATGGGATACAACAACATTATTGAAAACTTATTTAAAATGCTTATAATATTCCACTGATTTCAAAACTACATAGGATAACCTGCAGAAATACATAAGAAATTGATGAGCTATAAATCCCAATAAGGGAATAAACATTGAATAAGGTAATAAAATATAGAAAATAGGTATTTCTATGGGGATAAATTTTTTGAGAATCATAAACATGAATAATAAGGCCTGATATAACTTGATAATCATAACATGAAAATTGTGGTAACGAATTAAAACACTGCATCAAAATTATATGTCAATGATAAATACCAAGTAATCATGATGTGGAAACCATAAGTAATAAGGTTCAGTAAATAAAACAAAAATAAATCACATGAGATAAAACATTACCCAATTCATTGGAGCACTATATTATTCTGGGCACACCAATCACTTTCATTTAATTCTCATGCTTATGTGTGCCACATAAATCAGACAACATGGATTCATTCATTATTATATATTTTGACATGATCAAGTAATGTGGAATAAATAAATTTATGTCCCAATTAAAATAATTATATGTCTATAGATGTGAAAAAAATTGATAGGAAATGGGTGTGGTATTTACTACACAATTATTTTTCCCATGAAAATAGTAGTGAAATTTCGGCAGCATAATGATGTCACTAAAAAATTAAAAAGATCAGCTGATGAGAGAGAAATGTGTATCTAATCATTAATTCAAAATAATTACTATAAAAGTGGCATTTAAAAATATATAACAATAATAGGAAATATAAAAATATGTTATATGAAATTAAAGAATCTTGAATAATGGAGAGAAGAACTAAATCTATAACTAAATTTTGACATTGTAAGAGGTGTATATAAAAGGATTATGTGATGTATTAAATAAGAGAGAAAGGATTATATCATATTTCAAAATTTAAATGTAAATTATGTGGAATATATAATAACATATTTAGATGAAATATTATAATTAAAATTTATAACATAAAAGAGGTGCTTGAAAAAAATGGGGAGAGGGAGATCCAAAAATAAATTTCTGTATGGTAATGTGTGTAAATAATGGTACATGGGAGGGACTAGTGAGAGCGAAAGTGTTATAATATAATTTATAAACCACATATGTATTAATGTGTATATGGAATAACATATACCAACACTATTAATTGGAATCAAAAGGAATGAAACACATAATATTCTTGAATTGAGTAAAAGAGATAGAGGACCCATACCATGACAGTGTAATTGAAAATAAATGGGATGTTCTTATTTAGATATTGGTGGAACATTGGGAGGATTGTTTTGTGGGTAATTAATTATAAGGAAATGATATAATTATTTTTAGTTAAGATATGTGGGACATTATGTTGTTCTATATAGGAAAAGAGTGGGGAATTCATTATCATTTCTCAAACATAGGTTTCCTACTCTATAAAATAAAATAACCAAAACCACAGAAAATTCAATGGGTTTTCCGATTTTTTATTCCAAACGGTAGTGGGTTTATTAATTTTATATGTCAAAGGGGAGAAATTAATAAAATAGTATCCTTTATTCTGTTCAAGTGAGTCATAGTCTTAAATTTATGATTTTAAAACATTAAAATATAATAATGGTTTGGGAGGATTCATAATGGTTTTATAAAATTATTAAAATAAAAGAAAATAAACACTTTAAAAATTGAAAACATATTTTTTGGTCTTGGATACCATTTATTGTATTTATTACATTGCTTTTGGTTCATTATGATTTCATAATACACAGTATATATTTATAAGGTATTTAATTTTTAACAAAAAATTTAACTGTCCTAGAAAATTATGAATAACTCACCATTAGATATTTTTTTCATTTGGACTCAAAATTCAATTTTAATTTTATTATTTTTTTATATTTATATTTATTATTATTTTTAAAATAATAATTGATAATTATTGAGAAATACTGGGTTTTTTTACACTAACAGTTTCTAAACCCTTATAAAAATTATATCTTAATTCTTAAAAATTATTTGATAATATGTATTTAATAAAAATTATATATAATAATATTTAAATAAAATATATTTATTTAAAAAATACCTTAATTAATTATAAAAACTTCTTTATTTGAATATAAATATTACATAGAAATTTATTTTTTATTTTATTTTATCAGAATATATATTTTATCAAAATGATTACTCAGTCATTTATAAATTTTTAAAAAAGAAAGAAATAATATAACATTTAAAACTAAAATTATATATAATTATGAATAATTTTTTGTGTTTTCTTGATTATATTCTTTATTAAATTATTTTTACCCTTAATTAATATATTTTACTTTTTCTGTGGTAATTAAAATTACATTCTCTTACTATTCATATTGATAAAAAATTATGTAGAACTTATTACATAATATTAATTTTGATCATTAAAAATATTAAATAATTTTTTTAATCTAAAAAGGTGGATGAATTTTATTTAATATAAAACCCAAAAGCATGATTGAAAGATTATTTTCTTAAAAATTTATTTTTATGAGAAGTTTGATTTTACATTAACTCTTTAACTAGAAATCTACATTATATGAATTTAAATTATTAAATATATATATTAAATATGAAAATTTAAATTAAATTATTTATCATTATAGATAATTTTAATTAATTATATCAAATAAACAACACAAATTTTAAAACTATTTTTAGAAAAAACCGTGTTTAAATCCTAAAAATAAACCTATAATAAAACCTGGTACAAAGTTGATTTAAATTTCATTAAATTAATATAATATTACTCATGAATACTTATGTAACACTGAAATAACAATGAAATTAAAATTTTAATTTTAAATTAATTAATTAATCAAAAGAAATGAGAATTTTACATAAAATGATATATTTCACTATTCATTAAAAAATTAATATTTGTAGAAAAACCCAAAATCAATCACAATATATGTACTTTTACACGAGGACATGAAAATTTGATTTTTTTGTCAAAAAAATAATTTAAAATTTCTAGAGCATTATTATAATAGTTTTTTACAAAATTAATTTTTTTTACAAGAAAACATATTTTGAAGAACAAAATGTCATTACTAAAAATAAATTTATCATGTAATAATAATTTATAATATATATTTAAGATATATATATATACTATAAAATTTTCAATCATATTCATGCCAAAAAATTTAGTGACTAGGATACAATGGTCATTCTTAAATAATGATGGATTGTTTGGGATCATTGTTGCATATCACATTCACTATCAAACCTAATTTTCTCTTTTAACAACTCAGTTTATTAAAATCCCTTCCAACCACTCCCAATAGTCAATACACATCCACAAAGATTTTCATTAGGTTTCCACATCTCAGAACGGTCATTCCACCCACTGGTCCTATATTCACATGTAAGCCCTATCTAAATCATTGCTGCTACCCAATAATAACTGGGAAACTCCTGTGCGTAATACACACACAATCCTAACAAGATAAATACATTGGGGATGGTAATATTCCATACGTAACCCCCATAACATCTCTCATCAGCTATCCTTTCATAATACGAGCATCCTTACCGCATGAATTTAAACTAAATCTACTGGTCCTATCACATGACCTTAAAATGGAGCATCCAAATATGTGGGGTTTAGTCCATGAATTATAAGTAGGTTACATAGGACACCTCTTTGAGGTTTAATACCAACCAATTCTAACCCTTGGTTCCCACTCCTAGCGGTGCATCTCAATGATCTGTCTTCAAGGGTTTCTAGATCAACCTTCATGGTGTGATATGTTCTATTTATGGGACACAACGCTTGGGTCATCCCCCATAGTTTGTTTATCCATCCATTTAGTAAATATTTTAGGTGACCCCTCCTAGGGATCTAACTCATTGATCCACCTCCTTTTGGTATTCTGATCAACTGATTCAGTGTCCATAAGAAGTTAAAGTTATGACTTGTCATGCAATGCTAACTCATTCTAAACATGGGTACCATAGGTGAAAGCTATGGACGATATGTGCCAATGGAATCATCTATCACATAAAGAAATGGGATATCTGAGGTGAAACCCTTGAAATAGATTCCTCTATCATCAAATACCTCATGATCGACATGGAATTCCTTGGGTTCTCTACCAGAATATGCCTCCACGAGTTCCCTCTTATAAGGATGAGTTTAAAATAACAAATGAACCAAGCGTCCATACATGAAAGCGATGCCCAATTTGACAAATCCCTAAACCAATGGTTTCTACCCTATCAAGAACCCTTTTATTTTCATGACATAAGTAGCATAGATAACTGATTTACATAAACATATGACATGGGGAATGAGTTTCACAAACATTGATTAATTCTATGAGGGAAATCTGGACTAAGAGATGAGTTCTAAGGAAGAATAAATAAAAGGATAAATGAAATACGGTCATCTTATATTGAACATTTTGTTGTAAATCACTGATTTATGTGATGAATCCTACATTTCCTTAGAAATAATGAATGTTAGGAAATAGTTGCAACACTGAGCGCATATTCAGACAAGTGAGGGGGTTGTGCCTCATAGAATGCATCAAATTAACAAATAATCATGAAAAATATTTTATCTAATGTAATAATTGAAAACCCTTCCTTTATTAAACCTGAGGTTTATCCATGTTCAATCATGATCTTCATCAAAACATTATTTTTTTATCCTATACTTAGACTTATGGCTAATGTTTTCTCAACCTATATTCCCATGATTAACAAAACCCATGCTCTGATACTAACAATAATGACCCATGATTTTAATAAATATATATTATTTATTTTTTGATTAATATTGATTATATTATGAATAAAAACATGAGGATCATAATGTTATAGTTCCTTTGGAATCTCAGAATCATAAATAGTTTTTCAATAAACTATTTAAATCATCTCTCACTTATTTATTTACATCTTGAATGCTTTTTGGCAAATAAAACATAAAACCATTCATCATATATCGATGAAAATAAACATATAAAAAGGTGATAATGGATTCTTAGTAAGGGTAATCAAGGGATATATAAAGAAAAACATATATCATAATCTTAAGTAATAGAATAAATCTGGGTAGTTTTTGAGACGTTAACCATTAAGTAACAATATCTTGGAGAAAATAACATTGGAATAAAACATGAAAGTGTATAATAATAATAATATAAAATAATCTCATTGGAAGTCAAGTCCCTTTATATAAGGCTAACATGTAATAATGGGTTCACTCCCCAAACTATCATAGTTTTCAATTTTCACTCCCCAAACTATCATGGAGGGGAATGTCCCTTACTGAACCGAGTTCACTGCCTATTCTAGTCATATCTATCTCATGAGAAATGAATAATTACCCAATTAATTAATGGGATATATAGGTCCCACCCATAACATAATTAAAAACATAAAACAGTGTTCCACTAGAATAGAAATCATTCATCATATCATATCACAAGAAATGTGTCCCATAAAATATTCATCATAAGATGACCCAAGGAAACGAAATGGGCTTCATAAATTTACTTGTATCATAAACATAAAACAACCATGATAATAATAAGGATATGATCCTTGAATAATATCCCAAATAATGATTATTTAATATAAAATATTCTTATCTTATATGAAAATTAATTTTGAGGGATCACTTGAAATAGTATTTGATAAAAATACCATTTATATTTTGGAAATATTTTTTTAAATTATATGGAATTATAAAAGAAAAAAATTTCTTTGAAAAGAAACTTTTAATATTTTAAAGGAATATTATAATAATTAAGGTTTCATGATCGTGGAAAAATCTACTCATTCCAAATAAGATAAAAAATTCCATCTTTCTGTATTACTGTGAGAAACATTTCAAAGCAACTCATTTAGAAAATGAAAAAAATATTATTTTCAAAATAAATTGAAACAAAGTCAGATATGGGTTAAAATGTGTATAAAAATTCATTTAATAATAGTAAATTCCATTTTAAAAAATTATTTTAAATCATGGATATGAAAGAGAAATTTCCCCCAGTGGAGACTTAAATAGAACCAATCTCAAATAATGATAAGATTGTAAAATATAACTTTACCTCAAGTACTAAATTTATTTGGACAATTACAAACATAAAATATTATAAATATATATTTATTATACATTTATTTAATGAAATTAATTTTATCAAACCATTTATTATTTTTTATAACATATTATCATATTCTTGTTTGTAATTTCTTTTGAAAATCACGATTTGGATGATAATTGCTTCACTTTCCTTGCATGTTTCAGTTGGGATGTCATGATCCTTATTCTATGATAATTTTTATAATCATTTAAATCATTCAAATCATGGTATAAAAATAATATATAGTAATTATATTCAAATTTATAATCATTCATAGACAGTGGGTGTAGATCAAAGAATTATAATGTTCTTTGAGACAGTAGGTTGTACACACGCGTGAATATTGATTTCATTTTTCATATAATATAATAAAAGAAAGATAACTATTAATACACCTTTATAGAATAATTACTATGTTATATATGTCATATTGTTTCAGAAAAATCATTCCTATTAACATCTATAATAAATATTATTTAAAATAAATCACATCACACTATGGCGATGGTAGACAATATGCATGCACGAGCGACATTATTATTTCTCAAAAGATTTGATGATGATATGGTATACATAATATTTTTATTATATAGGTACAATTATATTATAAAAATAAAATATAATCATTAATCCCACTATAATAACCATGAACATAATATGACATTAAACAATTAATTGTATGGCAATGTGAAGACGGTAAGTCGTACATAGACAGAAGTGATACATTCAATGCTTGTTTGATGGGAAAGAGGATGTATAATGTGTTTTTAATATTAATAATAACATTTTAGAATATTTAGGATACTGAAGATATTATTTTAATATAAAAAACAAATATTCATAGGAAGTATGGAAGAGTAGAAAAAGAATGTGATCGTTTAGGGAGATTACCACTTCTTCGAAATGTCTCTTTTAAATCTCCTATAAATGGATCTATGGATAGTATTATCGGAAGAAAAAAAACTTCTTGAAAGTGGATAAGTTATTTTGGTAGAGAAATTATTAGTGGATGGTTAGGATAGAAGGATAAATGTTATTTAATTAAGTAAGGGAGTTGGTTTCCTTTTATAATAGAGAGAGAGTAACTTTTGGAATTTTTCAAAGATTAAATTATAATAAATAAATTTAATTATAAATACCACTGTATATAAATATATTAAAATAATAGTTAAAATAATATTTTAATATCATAAAGAAATAGTTTTTAAAAATGTTTTGGCATTCTGTTAAACCTTATCAATTTGATTAACCCTTGGTTAACCTATTTGAGTTAATCTTTCGTAACAAAATTCTCAATATTTTAAAGTTGAAATTTTATGTTTTTTTTCAATGTTAACATAATTTAAAAATATATGAAATATTAAAAAAGATTTAAATAACCTTGAATTTTTAAATACTTTTTAAGGATTTTTAAATATTTTAATAAATTATTATTTTGAAGAAATATTTTGAAGGTGAAATTTGACACTATTAATTATATTTAAATTAAGAAAACCAATACTATAATAGAAATTCGATAAAGATATCTCAATACACCACTAATATGTCTTAATTATATATTAAATTAGATAAACAACATCATTAATTAAAATTGTATTTATTTTGATATTTTGGAGGTCATTTATTTGATTATTTCATTAATTGAATAGTTAAAACATCATCATTGTGTAATTATTTAAGATACTTATTTCTTCTCAAAAAATTAAAAATAAAATAAAATGATTTAGATAAACAATTTTATCTTTAAAATAAATTTATATTTTAATATATATGTAGGATAACAAAATTTTAAAAGTTATACAGTTACTAATAACATTTATATGACTTCATTGAATTTTTATGAAATAAAATATTATAAATATCATAATCTCATCCAAGTGTCCCCAAAATTAAAAAATAAATATATTGGAAAATTCTATTTTTTATGTTTAAAATAAAAACATATATGCATTTTTTAACTACCTTTTTTCCATACTTACACAGAAAAGATATTTTACGAAAAGAAAGTTTCATTTTGTTACTTTCCATGATATAAATAATATATATTTAATTTTCCTAAAACAGTTTCTTTTGAAGAAATGATTTAACATCATAAGGTGTTTATAATCAAATTAAATCCATCCAATTTTTTTTTGGAAAATGTTAGGGTCATTTTAATGTTCATATGATTTTATTTTTAACCTAAATTCCGTGATTTACCCTTTATCGTAGAAATAATATTTACCAGGGTTACTTCACATATTGGAAAAAAATAAAATGGAACTATTTAATAAATTTATTCCTTAGAAAAATTATGGTATTCATTTCTCAAAATATAAAATACATATGATTAAAAAATTAATTTAAAATAAAAACAATAAATCTCGAGGAAAATGCTATTTTTAAAAAAAGTTCACTTTTTAAACATAAAATGTTGTTATAATAAATTCATGTATAATATCCATTTAAAATTCATTTTTCAATAAAGAACAAAATTTTTAAATATTTTATGAAAATTAATAAAAATTCAATTTAATAAAATATTGTAGATTTGAAATAAAAAAGGAAATTATTTTTTTCCAATAAAATTTATATAACTTTATGAAATTATAATATTAGATAATAAAATTATGAAAAACTAATTTTTAAAGAAAACATATTTTTGAAGAATAAATAACCATACTGAAAATTTATTTTTATTTATATAAGCACATACCAATAAATTCATATCGAGTTGGACCTTTATATTTATTTAATAAATCATTTATTCATATTCATTTATTGTAATATAATTTCTAGTTTATAATGGATATATATTATTTTAATAATATTTAACGGTTTAACTAACCACAATGTTTCTTGTAACCCACTTAAATATAGAAATTAATTTTTTTAAATAGAAATATTTATTAACAACATCATGGTGTTGCATTATTCCTATTAATCATTATTTTATTCACCTTCTCTTCCCTTCAATTTCTAGTGTTCCCCTATGTAAATTTTGGTGATCATTGATTTTTGGACTCTGACTATGAAGAATAATTCAGCATTCGATGGTGTAAATTAATCCTTAGGACCATGCGCTCCCTTATAATCATGAATCTCCTTGCATTATCATGAACATAACCATAAATAAATGTTCTCACACCTAAATTTATTAGTTAATATGATTTTTGGTCATTTTTATTATGTTTTGATAGAATAATAGAAACAATAGGTCAGAGATATGGAATGTATATGATCAATTATTCCTAAAAACCCCAAGTTAGGTGGGGTTTCCCTCTTTACATTTTTATTAGAATGATAAGAATCATTATTTTCAAAAATAAATATATTTTTTTAATGATTTTTCACTAATGAACCTTTAATGTAATGATCTCTTATTTATTGGTTATTAAATTTGGGATATAGGTGTAGTCTATAAAGTGTTTAAAAAAAAAATCAAAAAATGGGTTCTTATAAAATAATTTCTTATATGAGGTTGAAATATCATGTTTTTGGAAACTATCCGAAACAAAACAAGGGTGGTGTATTTTCTTGATTTCCATTGGATGGAGTCATGTTGAACCAGAATTGACGATCTGTACCATCTTGAATACAATAAAAAATAATTTACTTCATGTGATGTCTTGACGGAGGACATATCATTACTTATGAATATAATGATGTTAGTCAATATTCATGGGTATATGTGCATAAAAACATCTATTGTAGGCCATACATAATTAAATGATTTAATTTTTTATTGGGAAATAAACATATATATATTTTTATACTACTTTCATAAAAACAATTCATCAGTTTAATTTGAATACATTGAAAAACAATTTAAATGCATTTAAAAGTATTTATACCTATTTTTTTAATCATGTGAGCTAACATGTTTCTAAACACTATATAATGTAGCAGAATCCACCTTAGGATTTCCTACTAGGTTTGATTACCCATCTATTACATATTCACCTTAGTTCATATGAAGTCATTGATATCCAGGATAAATAGAAGGGGTTGATTCCATACTTATATAGTGGTTCTCCAGGATGTCTCTGGCATAGTTGGTAAATATATATCATAGATTAGTTAAGGTCTTGGATTGGAGTGGTTCTACCATTGTACATGTGTCTTTTAAATAATTTTATTTTAGTTAATAATTCAAAATGTTCTATCATTATTCCGATATTTGCCTTTGATTCATTCAATATTATTGGGTTGGTAACATCAAATACTATTGGGTTTTATTGCATGCATCATTTATATATATGTCAATAGTTTTATTTATATTATTCATGTAATGTGTGTATTTAATGTTTTGATATTAATGGGTAAACAAATTCCACCATGCTTTATTTTTTTAACCCTTTGAATTTAATGATTGAATTTGGTTTCTGGGTAATATAACCTATAGATAGTAGCACTTATTCCCCCTCTAAAAACATTTTGTTAGGGTGGGTTCATACATTATGTCTCTTTTTTATATTCAAATATATATATTTATATGTATTGTTTTCTAGGATAATTAGAATATAAATGAATATAATGAATCATAATCATGCCCAATTCTTTTTCAATGTCCCACAATTACGACACCACCATCGCAATCATTAAAATTCGGGCAATGGTAAATACATGAATGTCATTCTTTCATTAAAAAAATTATTAATACTCATAAAAAACATTATGATTGAAAGGTATGAAAGTTATGTTTATCCTGCAATATGTTTTAACCGATAAGGACCTTTAAAACATATTAAGGTATTAACAAGTGTTTATGAAAAATTATGGTCTAATGATAATGTGGGATTTTAAAATTGGTTCCATAGTTATATTAAAAAAATTCAAATAATCTAATACATTAAAAATGATAATTCACATATTTTGGTATATATAATTAATTAAAGCACCTGTCATGGAAATTAGTTAACTATGGAGAATATGTCAATATAATATTTTTAAAACTCTCAAGATCATGAATAATATTTTCCTCATGGTTCATGTGGATGGTTTTCAGAAATTTTCAAAACAGATAAATATGTTTTAGAATAATTTTAATTACAAAAACGATCCATTTAAAAAATAATTTAAATAAATCTTTTTCAAAAATCATGTACATGTTTTTAGAAATAAAAATTATTGTAAAGAATATAAATTTATATTCATTTAGGCTTATAGTTTCTTATTGAGCCACACCAAAAATACATTTACAACTAAATAAAAAGTGAGTCCTATTCCACCAAACATATATTTTTTTATCCTTAACTAAGGATCCTAAAATTAATGACATATAGTTATAGATTAATGATATTGAAATAAATTAAATTATTTTTTTCCAAATTTAGTATTCAATTTTCAACATGAGAATTTTTTTAACCTATATGAATAACTTAAAAACAAAAAATACATTTTAATTTAAAAATTTAGATAAGGAAAATTAGAGAATGATAATATAATAGGATCATTCAATAAGTGGTGTGATGTATATTTTTCTTACAACTATGCAGTTCCGGTTTATTTACATCAGTCATAATGGTGTGTGTTTCATTAATTGGAACTACCCATATAATTTAGTCTAATATTTATTATTTTATAATGTGAGTGCAGAACCCCAAAAAACTACACAACACATCTCATCCTAATGTTTATATAGAAAGGGATATATATAAGGGATGAGAAAATAATGAGGTGTTACTTACTCTATATTATTCAACCTCTTTCTATGAAATTATTGATTTTATGTTTATGGGGGTAATAAATTCATGACATGTTATATTTTATCATTGTATTTCTCAACCCTTTCTTCCTTGTTGGGATCATCCTAGTGTCTTCACTATCCATGTCATAGAATGGATAAACCGTGTCAAAATATCATCACAGGGTGACATAGATTTCATCAATAATAATTAACAATCAAAATAATTAGTTTCTAATAAAAGGATAACTTCATTAATTGGTTCATCGATTATCTCTAAATCTTATTGGATATCCCGTATAATGTATTATAATGGATGTGGGAGAGTAGGGTTTCCAAGAACGGTTACAACCACCTGAATGTATTCAACATTAAATACCATTACAATTATTTGTCCCACCATTTTTTGATATTTTTAATAAATTATACAATAGTGGTGGCAATCATTTCTATCATTTACATTAATTAACCAATATAATTCTATCTTTTCCAGGGTTTTCCCCCTTTGAGTTTTTTATTTAACTTCATTCATTTGAGGTTTTCCTTGCCTTTAAACCATGGTGGTCAAGTCTCATTTAATTGTAGAGTGATTATGTCATTGAAAATGACTTAATGTTCATGGAATTATGTTTTTATAAATTAATGATGTGTATATATAAACAAGTTAAATGGATTTATGGGGGATTCCCGTGAGATTGGAAGGTTTCTATGGTGATTTTAGTGCTTTTATAGAAGATATTAATAAATATATTAACATGGAATTTAAACCCCATGTAAATTCATGAGACAACACATACTTTCCACCAAGATGATGTTGCTTAATGAATACAAGATGTGAAATGGATCATAAATTGAACTAGTTACATTTAATGAATCTATATTACATGATGTGTAATGTTCAATCAAGGTTAATATCATATGAGGTTACATGAATTTTGGAACACTCTTAAATAGATAATTACACACCCTGAAGTATAAAACCTACCATGAATTCCTTGGTATCAACGATTATAACTTGTGATTACTCTTATGATTTCATTAAAATGTGTGTAAAACTTCTATTTTTGACCCTATAAATATCTAAGTAATTTTGGAGAACCTTTGTCCATTCTAGGTGTCTTTCAAATGATCAATCTCCATTGTGTTTGTTTGGTTTGGTTTTACCTTCCCAACAATTATTCTTAGTTTTAGTAGTTGAATTTGTTATATATGGTTTATGTGGGTATTTATATTGGTATATTGTGACCCAGTTTTCTTATAAAAATATTATAAACATTCTTTAATGGGGGTGTTACAAGATGGATGTGTTGAATTCATCAACAGTTAAAAGGTAGGTGGTCTAAAACCAAACCCTATGGTCTGTAAAATTATTAATATTTTGAAATTTTATGATTTTAGTCATTCAACATGAATATTAATAAATTTAATAATTAATTATGGGGAATTATCAATGTTATTATTCCTTAGATCCCTTTGGATTCAATTTTTTTTTTCTAAATATCATATGGTGAGCCATTGGATGAAAAAATAGTTGAATAATATTTTTATGGCCAAAAGAATAATGTATGTTTTTCATGACGTTTTGTCTCAGGTGAATTCATGATATATAATCACCAGTAAAATTTATTATTATTGTTTAATATAAAATTTTTGATATGATATGATTGGGTAAAAACTGGAATGTCAATGGTTGAAGACCCTGTTGATAAATAAAATGCAGAGTTGAATAAAAAATGGTAATTTTGATAAAATGAACCACTGATGCTGATGATATGATATTGTGATATAATTTTTAAAACAAAATTGTATTTCATATTATTATAATTTTATATAGGGCTTGGACGATTTTCTGTTATTATCCTTATATAGAATCCTTGACCAGTTTCAAGTGGTAATGATTATATTGCATGTTTGGCCCAATTTCTTGATGTTTTTTTATAGCGGTCTACATCCAGTTTCACGATGTAATGCTTATATATATTTCTATTTTGGTATGATGAAATTATTATAGAGAGGGATAAACATAAATATTGATATTCATATATTAATTGGTTTTCATTGTAAAGTGATTATTCTATGGATTATGGTTATGGTTGGCATGATTTTTCAAAATGCTCAGAGTTATTCCACCATGGTTCCAAAAAAGGATGATTATATTAATATGATAAGTATTTTAATTGATACCCTATTTATCACTTTATTTCATGATATTTTTATCACATTGGTTTTGTTTAGACACTATAGTTTCAACCGATGGAGTTGTCTGGGACCCTAATTAGGCCTCAATTTTTTACCTAGGATAATTACTAGGATGTAGATTTGGATAAGGGTAAGGGACATTGTTAATGATTTTTTCTTCCTATATGAGATAAATAATGGATCTAGGATAGACTTGTGGTTTAGAATCAGAGATTATTGAGTTTCTTTGTGTCAGATGGTTGATTTTTTTACATTAATGTTTATTATTACTCATTATTTCAAAATGTTTTAGCTCTATTCAAGGGGGTATAATATCCCCACTACATTCATCACTCCCTAACTTCTAGTTTCAATCCTATAGAATATGATGATTCATGCTTGAGGTCTTGTAACCAACCTATGATGGCCATTAGAGAGAGTGATGAGTTAGGGGATGTTACAAAGTGGTATCATATTGTGTTTGTTCTTTTATATACAATTGATATTTGGTAATGTTAGAAATGAGAATATGATGTATTGTGAATTTCTAATGAGTTTGTGTATAGGAGTAGCTAAACCATGTGTTGATGAGAATATGAGTGTGAGGAATGAGATTGAAGGTCATGCTGATCACTTGTTAATATTGATATTATTATTCTTAGTGAGATTCACATTTTGTCTGGTGCTATTATTTCTGGATATTTAAACACATGTGTCGATATGTCATTAGAGGAGTATCCATCTATAATTAAAGGCCCATACAAATGTATCTTTATATGAATTGATCATGACAGACATATATTTATTTCATGTGAGATATAGTTTCTTATATGAACTATAAAATGAGATTTCTATTATATAAAATAAATTAAATTAATGGATTGTTATATCATGATAAAAAAACATATAATACATGTTTTGAGAGAACATGATATTTTGGTTATCTACTATTTTCTCATGTTGAGGTTGGCCTTGTTTTTAATCGGTATTCTAATGAGAGTGTTTGTATTGTAGGGTGATGTGTCATCATCTTCATTAAGTTGATCATGAAGAGTGTGGAAATAAGTACAATCATATAGAGAATGTACCATAGAATTTGGTATCGCTCGAGGATCTTATGTTTGTTTAACTTTTTGATAGTTTCATGTGAGTAATGTGATCTATATACATGGAGATTATAAATATTATCCATTCTTTGTTTGAGCGGATGGGAGTGTTTTAGAAGTAGTATCCTATATGTTTACTGAGTAGAGAGGATCCTTAGTAGTCTTGTTATGGATTGAGCCCATCCATATAATCATCAATATCCTCTGTAAACTAAGAAATAGGCCGGTGAATCTTGCTGCATATATGCATTGTGAAGCTACCATGTTTTGGTAAGATATTCTAGAGAAAGAAATGAAGTAAGAAGAGATATCATATAAGGACATAAAGTTGATGTTCCAAATCTAATTATGACCAGATATTTTAAGGGATGAATTGTATATTTAATTCATGCAACTAATAAAGGAAATCATATCAGTGATGGACAATACCAAATACTTCCCAAAACTGTAGTGTTTTGCACTATCTGTAACTGATGATAAGATATATAGGGAATACACTTTTAGGATGGGATTCTCTTTGAGATTACATCATATATGAACATTTTTATAATGATTATTTTTTTATATTTGATGAATTACTCACTCATCATAGTAGGGAATATGAGAGAGGCCTGATGAAATGGACATGCTTTTTCATTATGGAGAATTGGGAGCTATTCATATAGTGGAAATAATCATTGTATTAATTATCTATATGGAAATTTTAGGAAGATTAGTTAGGTAAGTTGGAATCCATAGTAAGACTATGTTTAGTTAATTTGATATAAGTATAGAATGTCTGACCATATGCGGCCTGAGTGAACTTACCCTACACTAGAGTGCCATTATTATGGGAGGTTGGGTTTCTTTCTGAGGTTTTGTTGGGGAATATAGTAGAAGAATAATGATAGGGGTAAATAAAGGACCTATAGTATGTTAAATCCCCAGATACCCCACAATAGAGTGGATATAGATTTTGAAATGTCTTTAAGATCATGGAAGGGGACATAAACTCTAGTATCAAAGTAGATGTACCAAGAAAATGAAAGAGACCAGGGTAATCAGATGAGAGAATAAGGTAGAGGGACAAGTCATCTTCATGATATGTAGACTATTTCAGAATTCATGGATTCATGACCTTCTCTTATCAGAGTTATGATTCATGTATCTTTTACCATTTTGTGTGTTTTTTTGTGACAGGAGATTTAAATTTCCTTTTAATCTGTTATTTTTTTAAAAATGGTTTGGGATTTTTGGAATGAAATTCCTATATAGTTTTTTGACCTTCGATACACCATTAGGTGTGCATTATGAGAATATAAAATGTTGTAATGAATGTTCAATATAAATGTGTTGTTTCTATTTATTTTGAGAATCATTTTTCTAGGAAATGAAAAGTTTTAATTTAATTCATGCTATGTATTTCATAGTTTTATTCCATGTATATATTTTCTATTAATATAGGTGATTTAACATTCAATATGCAGAATAATGAAACTATTCTCACCTAGGTGAGTGGGATCTTTTGGCTGGTCATACAAGAATAATTTAGTGCATGTTCGATTCTCTCACAGAAAAGATATCATGACTTATTAGGGATGATAATTTAATTATGTAGGATACTATTCCACCACCAATAGACCATTTTCATGATGTATTTACCAAATATTTTTTAGAGTACCACCTCAACAAGAGATTGAGTTCATGACTGAGTTAGTGTTAGGAGTAGAGACATTTTCTATTCGATCTTATAGAATATAAATAGATTATCTTTGGAAGTTAAATTTTTAGCTAATGGATTGATAAGATAATGGTTTTATATATTTTATTATATCTTTATGGGGTTCTCTAGTTATTTCACCAAGATGAATGGTATGATATTGCACTTATGTGGGGATTATTAAAGATTGATCTATGTGACACCCATGAATTGGTATCCCCTTCCATGTATTGAATATACCTTTGATAAATTGATAGTTTTTAAGGTCATATCCAATAATTATTTGAAACCGAGAAACCACCTATTGAGGGTGATATCAATATAAGTACATCGGACTGATTTCATGGATTTTTATTGCTTGTATTATTTCGTAGTAATGTCATTTAGTTGGATAAATGTAAAAAAAATTCATATCCTTGATTAATAATATAACTCAACCCTTTTTGGATCATTAATTTTTGGTATCTTCTATGAAATCTAATTTTACTCACATTTAATTGTTGACTATTCCCAACATTACGACATATACTTGTGTAAATTGATAGAGGATTCACTTTATTTTAGGATTTAAAAATATAGTTTTAGGATTGATTAAATGAACTTCATGTGTCATTTCATCTAAGAGACTAGAGTGTTTGTGTTCCCACATAATTTTAAATACATTTTATAATTGGTGAAGACCATTAATTTTTTTATGATTCAGATATTTCTTGGGTTATCTAGTTATTATTGGTTCTTTATACAATACTTCTAATATTTGGAAGCACAGATGTCTAGAAGACCAAAAAAGGGGTGATGTTTTTTTGTTTGGATGATTGAGAGAAATATTATAGGAATACCAAAATAAGGGTAACCCAATTACCAATCCTCACATTATATATTCCATGTAAGGAATATACCATGTTTTGTGACACATATAGAGTTAGACTTGTAGAATTTATTATACTAGAGGATCAAGTTGTCTCTTATGCCTCTAGAATGTTGATACCACATGTGGATAATTATCCAACTCAAAATCTAGCGTATGTTTATGTTCTAATTATCATATGACTCTAGAGACACTATCTTTTAGTTTAGAGGTTTTGGGGTACATTCACCACATGATCCTCACGTATATATTTTCTCAGAATAACGTAATCCTTTGGTAGAAGTGGTTCGTTGAATATCCATGGTATTTAGAAATAATGTTTTATGATAAAATAGGAAAGGTAATGACCATTCCAAATGAATTAAGCCATAATATATAGAAATAGGAAATGTGAGAGTCTTGCAATGAGTAGCGGATAATGGACGCCTTTGCAGACATACATCAAGATGTTCAGGAGTACCAAGGTGGAGTAGCTCTACCTTCTGAATCATTTATACCAATTCATTGTTATCAAATAAACACAATGTAGTCATCATACTGAGAGGGATTAGTTTTCAAATACATGTTTTTTAGTGTGGATTCACTTGGAGGGTGATCTTCAGGGAGTTAAAAATTCAATTCATTTCTATAGAGAAGTATGGATTACCATAATCTTGCATGAGGATATGATGAGAGTTTTCATGCTTCTAGATGGGTGGTATATCATGGGATAAAAAATGTGTATCACGATATCTATAGATAGTACATGTGGTGAATAAATAAGAACTAGGTAGCATGATTCATGGTTATTGGTTTCAACAGACCGTAAGTGAAATATGATCATTAGAAACCCACTAGTATTTTGAAGCCTCTACCAATCCATATGTTGAAATGGGATAATGTCACTATGTATTTTGTGAAAGTATAACCCAAGATACTTCATAATAATGATTCGATATGAGTGATTGTGTATTGAATAAATATGGTATCCTACTTCGTTATTATTATATGAGATATTCATTATTGATGATCTGGGTAGTCATTATGTGTGTGGGATAGTTCTATTGAATGGTGTTTCTATGAGTATCATTTCTGATAGTGTAACTCAATTCCCATGTCAATTGTTGGAGGGTCTTTTAAATACCTTGTTATTTCAGGTTCCTATGAGTATATCCAATTTTCCATAGATTGACAGTGAGTCTAAGAAGACCATTCAGATTTTGAAAGATTTGTCAGGAAATAATGAGATAGATTTCAATCGTTATTTGGATCAGTGTATGGAACTCCTGAAACATGTTATAATAATAGCTTCTTGGAATAAATCCAAATTTTAAATTTTGGGTATTTTTTGGAATTATATTATATTGGAATCATTTTTTTTGGTCTGAGGTAGGAGTGTTAGTGCATGTTGGACCTTGTCTCATGTAGGATATATCTAAGAATTTTATGTTTATCATGAGGTTGTTGGTGACCATGTAGAGTAGGCATAAATTTTATACTAACCATCAAACATTAACTCTGGAGTTCAAGGTTTGTCAATGTTTTTTCCGTTCAATGCCTCCAAGGATGGGGAATTTTGTATAATGAAACAATAAAATAATATGTTTGGGATAACCAGAAAATTTGAGATAGTGGAAAGGGTCTGTATAGTGGTGTATTGATTAGCCTTTCCACAATGCTACAACTCAATTAACGATGTGTATACCATGTTTTAGCTTCAAAGATATTATCCATACCCTTATCATATAGAAAATGTAGGTATTAATATAAATGTGTCCCTTAAGGATCATGTGATATCGAGTATGGAAATAATGAGAAGTATATCTAGGGCAGTTCAATACATCAAGTTTGACTGTAGTAGCGGCACACACATGTTCAAGTGGAGGCCTGGAAGAGGGTGTTTGATATGCAGTCAAAGTGATTATACTATTTATTCATGACCCACAACGATTCTTGGAGTATCTCAAGGATGACTTGTTATTTTATTTGTTAGTTTTATGATCCAATCTTTTTCTAGGTACAACTGCTTTTAGTTTATCATTTAACCAAGTTTTTATGGTATTTTCTATGTATTTAAAACTATATGGTTGAGTATAATTCTGAGATGAAGATAATTTAATGTGCAAAATTCCCAAAAATTTGGTGATGTATGTTTGTTTTAATTAATGTATATTGTGTATAAATGAATTAAATGGATTTATGGGGGTTTCCTGTGAGATTGAAAGGATTAATCATTGGTTAATGTGGTTTTAATGAAGCTGGTATTAAAGATGTTTGTATGGTATCTACACACCATTTAATTGAATTACATGACATGTAATTGTCACAAAGTAGATTTCAAGAAATGAATATATTCCATGAAATGTTTCATTCTTGGTAACTGGTAACACAACATGAGTCTATATTACACGACGTGCAATTTTTCACAAGGATTCACATCTCCTGAGGTGATGGAAATTTCAGACAACTATTAAATCAAGAATTAAATGTCATGTAATACATTTACACACTATTTATTTCTCCAGATTATGAGATACATTAATTTTCATATGCTTATATTTCCATTACAATTTAACCAAAACCTTATATCATGGACCCCTAGTGATTTCAAGGTGATTTTAGAGGATCTTATTCCATTATAGTTGTCATGTTCAACAATAATATCAATTGATTTTTTTCATAGGGTATCCATTCTCTTACTTCATTATTTGCTTTAATATTTATATATATTTTTCCATAGTTTGATTGGGTGTTGATTTTAATATATTGGGATCTAGGTTTCTAATTTCAATATTATGTTCTTTCTTTCATATTATCGTTACCAATTAGAGGCATTGTCTTGATCTCTAGTTAATGATATGTGGACTAAAACTGAATCCTATGGTATATTTAATTGTCATATATGTGAATTTTTTTCAATTTCACTAACAATTAATTCATATTAAAAAATTTAATGATGAATGATAATGAATAATTCATTGGAATATTCATTGGATCCCTATGGATACAATGCTGTGGTGACCTAACTTGTGGATAATTGTAGAGAGAGTGAAACATTAAATAATAATGAATTGGAAAATGGATTTAAGTGTATCTATCATGAAATGAGATCAAAAGTGATATTATAATATTAAATCACATTAGTAATGTATTATTTCTATTTAATTGGAAATTATTAACATGATATGATTGGGTGAAAACTGTAATTTTAATGATTTCAGACCCACTTGATAAATGAAATGTCTTATTAAATGAAAAATAACAATTTTGAAAAAGTTCACTACATATGGTAATGATATGATATTGTGATATCATTGTTGTTATGACCTCTTTTTTGATTCATGATGTAATTATTATATTTTAAGATGGGTCCAGTTTCATGTTGTAATGATTATATAGTAGGCTTGACCTAGTTTCATGTTGTAATGTTGATATAGTAGGCTTGGCCCAGCTCGATGTTGTAATTGTTTTATAGAGATCTACGACTGGAATATGAAATTCTTATATAGATGGATATTTTTGAATGATGAAATTCTTATACATAGATAATTATCCGGGCATGTGATTATTCCATAGTTTTTTGTTTTGGTTGGCATTGTTTTGTTAATCAGAGATATTCTGACACAGTTTTGAAGAAGGCTGATTATTATATTTTATATAGTTGAATAACTGGTCCACTTGATCTCAATTTATTACATGAACTTTTTATAAGATTTTTTTATTAGATATGAAAATGTCAACCTAGTGACTAAACTCACCCCATATTCAGGCCACCATTTTGTAACTAAGAAGATTACATAGAGGCATGTTTGGATAATTGAAAATGACCTTATTGGTGACTGTTTCTTGGTATATGGGGTGAATTTTGGTGTTAGGAGTGACATGGGGTTCATGATCGGAGTATTTTATGATTCTTTATTTCATATGGTTATTTTAATTTTATTATTATTAAATTATAATTTAGATACATTATATCTTATCATTACCTGGTTCACTATTAATTGGTTTTTTTGTTCCAATTTTAACATCCTTGCTGTATTTTAAACCATTTTTTATATTTCGATTAATTTGATATTTATTATCAATGATTATTAAACTATGTTATTACTCTATACTAGTGTGTATTTTCTCCCAACAATATTCAATACACCCCACTTCTAGTTAGCGACATGTGGTTTAAGGGGACTTGTTCTTGAGTTCATGTAATCAACAATATTTGTCCATGTGAGAGAGTCCAGGTCAATGGATGCTATATCACTATTCCCTTCTTGTGTTGTTAATGGTCAGTCCAGCAAAAAAATTACTAGAGAAAATTTTCACTTTCTATGGTGTTTATTCATATTTATCTTAGTGTAATGGGGTCATTTTATAAAAATGTATATTAGATTCTTTTTTTCATTGTAGAATAATCTTACCCCTCCAGTAGTATACACCTCAAGCTTTTATGTATGGTGGGACCATCAGAATTTATCATTGGGATTCTATATGAAGTGGTAGTGGTTATTATTATATTATTTATCCAAGGATAAAAATTCATCATTGAAAGTTATATTTTTCAATTCCCTAAATGAAGAATATATTTGGGGATCTATTATATTGAAATAGATGTCTCAGAATGGTTATGTATGTTTAGTTATAATAAATGGAAAAACATAAGAGTGAATAATGAAAAAAATAAGAAAAAGGTAAAATAATTTTTTTACAGAGCGTAATAAAAATACATAACAATGTTTCAAAGTGAAACTATATAAATTAATTGAAATTTTTTCACATGATTCATATCAATAAATATCTAAAAACTCATATAAATTCAATATAGTGGATGGATATGGTCATCTAAATATGTGTTAGCCATCGTAGTTTAACATTAGTTAATTATTAATATATTATTAATCTTTTCTTACAAAAATGCAAGTTATAGAGAGAAATGTTGAACGATAAAATATTTTTCGGAGGGAAAGAAAATCAACTGATAAAAGAAAATGAAAGTAATCAAGAGAGGGAAGTGATTTTTATGGTTCATTTAGGTACTCCATCAGTATACATTATTCTGTTATTTATAATTATTTTTTGATTCATATATAACCATTCATGGTTTATATTTCCTTACATAAATTAGGTAAATAATCATTATTTTTAAATGATCCATAAAAGATCATCATTCCATCATCTTGAGTGAAAAATGAATCAAACACACATGTTAAGGAATGATAATAGTTCCCACCCACTGCCAATGAACATGTTCTTCCCCAAAAGGACCTCAATAATATATAGTATGAAAACTATAAGTGAGTTATGTGATTATTTTGGAAATGTATGGATTGATTCTACATGAATTAAAAATTTAATATGGGATCTTACCTCCCAAAAAACCGACTACTATATAAAAAATGGAATTTTAAATATACAAATTAAGAAATATAGATCACGTATATCCTTGAACCTCCTCCAGAAATCCCACTATTGGATGTACAAGTTTGTAACCATTGGGTAGGAGAGAATAAAGACATGGGATGATAAGACATGAAAAAATAACATCATTATAATGTATAATAGAAATAAAAAAAATAACAAAACCTATACTTAATATCAAGATTTAAAACCAATTAAAAAGGTATTGAGATCCCATTTTATACTTGAATTTGAAACGTTTTATTTCATAATCATGATTATTCTTCATTTAAAGAAGTTTTTGATGTCTATGTTATGAGTTTGTGGTTCTTTAAATGTATATATACATTATGATTCTTATAATTAACCCATATATAATCCCATCATATATATTTTATCATACAAATAATTGATTTTATTGTGGCCTGGTATTTTTAGGGTAGATTTATTTTAAAAAAGTACAAGAATATTAATTTTGTATTGAGTAAAAGTTTTATTTATGTCTTAAACATTTATCATGGAATGATCACATGAACTATATTATTATTCATTATACTTATTGAGTTTTGTATAACATTGAATTTTTTTGAATGTTTTTTCAAATTTTGTTGATGTTAAATCTTTTATGAAACTATGTGTATTGAATTATGTTATAAAGGAAATGTTTTATTTGTCATAATCACAAAATAATACTTGGTGATGCTTTAGGATATGAATTGATTTAGAGAAACAATCTGGTATGTCAATATTTATGATATTTCATTGAATATGTTAATGCATGAATTTTATTCCATCCAAATTTATCTTATATATAATGAATTTAATATTACAACCGCGATATATTTTATCAAGTAATATAACATGAGTTTCAATTTTGGTTTAGCTAATCTAATGCAGTAGTCTTCCCATGAAGATAAACATTAAATATTCGATCTACCATGTCGTTTTTCTAATGTAATGATTATACCATAATTATTTATCACATGTAGTGACTGCATTAACTCTTTCCTTATAAAAAGGAGTATAGTTTGTAGTTTAATACCACATATCCACACTCTATACAATTTAATCATTACTAAGTGGACAAATATTCCTTCAAATAATCCACACATCTTTATTTCATATTGAAAATCACTTTTTTGAGAGATTTATAATCAATGTTTAAAAAAAGAAATGATTAAAATATAGAATTTATGAAATAAAAAATTAAATAAAATAATTTATCCAAAACTAAAATATGTGAAAATTTTACCTATAATTAACTAATATTTTAATAAAAAATAATTCATTACAAATACAAATTTAACAAAACATGGGACATATTAATATAAAATATCCTGTTATGAAGAATACTGTGGAAATGGAAATGTGTAAAATCTATTTGAAAATAAATTATCAATATACAATGATATTAATCACTAAGAGGTATAGTAATAAATATAGTGGAATTTTATGGTTTCACTGTGACATTTAACACCTCTTTTATGATATTAAATATCTCCTAAAATAAAAGTAAGATAATGTATGAGTTCTCTATAGTATGTTACATTAACTCAGAGTAATTGAAAGAATAATATCAAGCAATGTAATATTTATACCAAATATTAATATTCTATATATGAATAATTTTAAGGACATATAATAGTAATTTCCATGTTCTAGAGTTTATATAAGATGCAATTTAGATCATTTAACATGATCATTACTATTATATTAGTTTAGTCTAGGTATTTGAAAATATATGTGAGATCCTTTTATATGTAATATAAGATGAAAAGTGAGTTCTAGGAGAAACATAATATTAATTAGGATAATAATAAATTGTTTTCTTTTTTTTATCATTTATTTTCAATAATATTTTACATATATGTTTTATAATTTTCATATTGATTTAATTGAAAACCTTATATTTTATTATTTTAATTTTTTAGAATATGTATTCAAGTATATAAATTTTATTCCATTAATTAATAGTAATTTTTTTTATATATATTCTTATGCATGTATCTGATTCAGAGATGTGGGTTATTTGTGGATTTTTGAAGGTGTTAGAAGAATAAATATAGTCTATTGATTTTCTTGAATTTAAAATGTGTATATTTAAGTGTGTAACTAGTTAGTAAGTGGATATGTATGAATAAAATAAAATGAGAATTTCACATAAAAATAACCCTAGGAATACCTCCCTCCCACAATGGTATCCCACACCGTATAAGAGTATAAAAAGAGTTTACACATGAATTGGGAGGAATTTAGGGAATCTATGTTATTTGAAATTGTTTTTTGGTATTATCAAATAGATTGTTGAGTGATTTTTATGATAATAAACAACAATCCTTGAGAATTTGTAAGAAGAAAAGTGAGTAACCTCATCTCATCTAATTGAAACCCTCAGATAGAATTCATTGTTATGTTCACCCAATGTCATCTCAGGTCCAAATGAATTTTTAGGGATCCCCAATACCATATCAATGTGAGATAATATATTTTTAGTTTATAATACAATAAATTGAAAAAAAACCTCTTGATGGATTGATAAAGGATTCATGAGTTTCAAAATTATTTCATGAGGTCACAATGGATCATTGGGGTTTCCTCTACATAATAGCAAAATATTGAAACTAAAATAAAATGATTCAAGTCCATTATAGTTCAAGAAATATAATATTATATGTTTGATGTAATTCTATAATATTTTATGTAATATTTCTTCCAAATAAATTTAATTTCTTCCATAGCATGCATTACATGAAACACCGAGTTTTAGCGAACCATAATATACTATTAAAATTATATGTAAAAAATGACCATTATAGTTTGGATGATAAAATAATATGTATATGAATAAACAAATAAAAAAATTAATTATAAAGGTTTCATATAAATGATATATATTCATAAATAATTAATTATTTTTTAATGTCTTTATATGCTTTGAAAATAAAATTTTCACAATTAATGATTTTTATTTATTTTTTTGAACGAATATTATAATTAATATTTTCCATGTATTAAAAATTTATTTTTTTTAAAACTAATTATTTGAATTATCATGTCAAAATTATCTTAGTGTAATTTTATTTTGATTTTATTGAAAATATTAAATTTTTAACAAATAGTGAAATATTGGTTTTTACTAAAAAATACCTTTTTATTTAAATCATTTAAAATTTTATATTTTTTTAAAAAAATGTTAAAATATAAATTTAGTTCAATTATATCATAATTCTGCTAATTTATTTTGTTATATTTAATGTAATACTGAATTTATATAATAAAAAATTTATAATAATAAAACATTTCTCATTGAAAATATAATTTTTTGTTGCATCTATGGGTTTTATATTATAGTAAATCCTTCATATTTTATGTTTGGAATTTGAAAAATGAATGAAATATTTTTAAAAATAAACTAAAATATTATACAATATGGTAAAATTAATTTTCCTCCATAATTAATAGAAAATAGGAAAATAATTATTTAGTATTGTTATTGCTAAAATGATTTTTTTTACATTACATAAACATGTGCAATAAAAGTTTTTTGACAAATAAAAAATATTAAATAAATAAATTGGAATTTATATTTAAAATATTTTTTAACAATTATAAAATAAGGTTAACATTATGTATATTATTAATGAAAAATTACCTAGGTAAATAATAATATATGACTTATCATGGTGAAAACTAAAATGGTAAAATATGTATAAAATTAGAGGATGATGGAATGAAATGGTTAAAAAATAAGGGTTTTTAGAGGTGTGGTTGGAAAATATCATCCAAATAATCCATTATTTATTAATTATAGTGGATAATTGATTTAGAGTTAATCAATAAGGGTTTTTTAGAGGTGTGGTGGGAAAATATCATCCAACTAATCCATTATTTATCAATTATGGTGGAAAATTGATTTAGAGTTAATCCCATTATTGAATAATTTTTTGTATGTACCAAAATGCCACTACTCCTCAATTATAAAACGAATACCTTATCCCCTTAATTCTTCACACCTATTCAACAACTTCCACTTGGTAATACCTTCCAAAATCTATACAAAAAACACTTTTACACATCATTGATTAACTTTTGAACCTAAATACCATCCTTAGGGGAATTAATCATATATCCAATAAAGGATTTTTTGTGAAGTTTATTGTCGCTACTAAACTCCTTCCTTTTTAATTGTTCCCATCACATTTATTCATGTTTTAATAAATTATATAAAAAACCTTAGTATATACCATATACTATGATTTTATTAGCTTAATTAAATAACAAATATATATATCCTCATCCATAAAATGGGATATAAAAAATCTAACAGTGGGTATGGCGAACTACTGCCTCACATATTGATCTTGTTTGTTTTCTAGTACCGCCTCTCTTGGGTGGATATAATGATAGATTTAATTAATATATATGATTTTCAAGAAATTATTATACTTTTGAAATAATAATAACACATATAACATCTTATATTCAAATATGCTGGTAAATGATAACATCACACTTATGTACTTGTGGACTTCCACCTCTACGAAGTGTTGTGAAATGTTTTTTATTTTTGATGAATTGGATTCAAACACCCAACCCCTATTTTCTTATATTAAGTTCATTATTTTAATACATGGAATGATTAAAAGGAATAAAATTATGAAAGACCAATCATTTTAGCTGTCCTAAAAAATAGATTACATACATAAACATTACATTAAAATTCAATGTAAAAAATTGACATAGATAATCAGTTTAGAACACAAGTATTCTACTAGAATAACCCTAAATACTAGCCATAAAATAATTATTGGCATCCAGAGAAAATAAAAAATTAGAAATGGGTGAGATTAGATTCCCAGTAATGGTAAACAATACTATATAATCTATCATAAAAAATCATAAACTAATAATTCAATGTATAAATCAAAACAAAATCCAATTAAACAGAATATTAAACAAAATATGGAAGTAATAATTATAATAATTCAATTTAAAAATTCTCATGGATAATATAATAGTCCAATAATAACATGTATTATCATTAACTAGTCTCATAATGAGGGAATTCATAATACTAGAAACCATAACCACACAATCAAGGCCCTGTGCTCAATCCATAAACAAACAGCTAAGAACACAAACTAGATTGTCCCAAGACATCTACCCATGAATAGAGGGGTTTTCATTAACCAACCCCCAACTCATTAGGATTTAATTTATAGGTCTCAAACCTATATTGATTTCATTATTTCATAACTAAACCGTCACTTATTAATTCTAATTCATTCCACATATGAAAGGGGTAAAACATAACCCACATAAACATTTTTATTAAAATGATCATATCAAATTTCAATACACCAATAGAAATCATAAATGGAATAAAAACATAAATTATCTAGTAAAACATTTCATAAAACCATAAATACAATATGTTTGACTATATCATAATAAATCATCTTTAAATGAGCATAAAACCCATGAAACAATGTTAAAATAGATAAAAATAAACTAATACAATCTTTAAAACTATTTGACTGATATATATTCCATTCTACATTGAAACTATTTTATTATCTATGAAAATGATAAAATAAAAATATAATTTTAAAAATATAATTTTAGGATTTTTGGGGAATCATCCACTTGTTAACGTATCATAATGTTGGAAACTATCCACTTGTGCTATAAAAGAGGAAAAACATTCTTTCCTAAAAATTTCAAAAACGTAATGAAGAACCTCATTTGAAAAATGACCGAAATATCAATTTGAAAATGTTTTTAATGATTCAATCATGGGTAAAAATTATTTTGAACAACTACCGATAATATTTTGATATACATTTTAAAAAACATGGACATGGATGATAAATATGTCCAAGATGATATTTAAGATAAACAACCACATATAATAATGAGATTTTAAAATTAATCCTTACAATATACATTTCTTTAGTCAAGGGTGAGTTAACCTACACAGTAATGGTTAAATCAAGTTATCAAATTCTACCATGACCATATCTATATTTATTATGTCATATATAATCCTATTATATCATTTTGTTAATAATATTTTAGTATTAGCATTATTTTAGGTGTTAACCGCTTCATTTTCCCACACAAGTTTTTTCATGTAAGTCATGTTTTTAGGAATAGGATGTATTTTATTCATATTAAAAATGATATTAAGTTCATAATTATTATTTTAACTGATAACATAAATTTTATAATCACTATTTCATGGTTAGCATGGAGAATGAATCTCACCATGTCGTAGAGATGGTAGGCCATGCATACTCTCATGCGATGATATCTTTTTTTTTTGATGGTTAAATATTATGTATTTGGATGGTATATTAATTATAATAAATTATTATCATGTTATTTTAATTATTTATATCCATTATATACATCATTTTACCCAACCAAATAATGCAGTGTTGAATAAAAAATTACACCACAGTGTGGAGACGGTCAGCTGTACGTACGCACGCAAGGCGATATTATTATTCGTAGGATGGATAAGAGGATAAATATGGTTGTATAAAAATTATAATAAAATATCATCATTTATATGATACTAAATTCATTACTATTGTATAAAACAACATAGTAATAGTAAGTTGAAGAATAAAATAAATTGGATTGAATTTGTAAAATAATTACCCCTTCTTCGAGGGTCTCCTTTTGATTATCCCAAAATAATTCATTAGACTAACTTTTAGCCCAATGTGTTCCCTATATGATTAAGTTAATGAATTTTGGAGGATATCTTGGTAGGTTTCCTCTAGGTCCAAAGTGATTTATAGGTGTTAATAAAAAATGAGTGGTGCTTATTTATAAGAGAGGGGATGGGCACTTTTGAAAACTCAAAATAAATTAATTTATTATAAATTTATTTTCAGATTAAAATATCTCAAAAGTGAGCTATTAGAGAATAATATTCTTATATCTTTACAACCACTCAACCAATGATTTTTTTTCACAGTTATCTCATGAAATTATCCTTATCTTTTGGATTTAGCCCTTAGATAAACAGTTTAACTCTTATAGTGTTTAATTGCAATTTTATATTATAGGGTTAATATAGTTACTACAAAATTCAAAAATAGAGAAAATTGGATCATTTATTTCATATTTAACATTTTATAGTCATTTTTAAATACATCATATTTTTATTAATTTTATAACATTTCATAAAATATTATTTATCTTCAAGTATCATTTTTGTAAATTTTTATACAATTCAATATTTCATTTTTAAAAATCAAAACAGAATGATAAATTCTAAGAAATAATTAAAATATGTTTGTAACATGTCTATATAATATATAAAATTATTTTATTTAGTTAATTAAGAATAATTATATTTATTTTTAAAATTCTAATATCTTTATTCGATATTTTTATGGATAAATAATTTTTTTTAAATATTGTGTCATTAATAATGGTAAATCTTTAATCTATAAAAATTATAAATAAATTACTATGATGTATAAAATTTTATTATATTCCCATATAGTATTTATGATATATGTTATCTCCTAGTTATTGCTCTGTTAAAATTTTTATTCTTATTAGAAATTGAGAGTGTGAAATCTTGTCCCAATCATCGATTTTTAAAATATTCATGTAATATTCATTAAAAAGGGTCGTTAAATGATTTTATTTTTAACTGTAGTTGATAAGTGTGGAATTTAGTCATCCAATAAGATTTTTACAGAGGTTAGGGTAACTGTATAGTTTATTTTTTCTCTTAACTACTAGATTTACCCTTAACCATGGTAATAAATAAATTACTAAAGTTATAATTCATAATGCAAAAAAATAAAATAAATATATTTATATACTTTTGAACCACTGATTCTAAATATGGAATCCATTTTTCAAAACATGAAACAAAAAATATGATTTAATTAAACGACAATTAATCCCCCTGATGGAAGGAAAAAAGGGGTTTTAAAAAAAGTAAAAACCATCAAAAGATTGACATCTATTTATATAAAATTTAAATGTGAATTTACATCCAATGAAAATTATTGAATTAAATTTTCAAAAATAATGTAATAATACATAAAATTAATTTTAAAGGATAATATAATAATATAAATAAATTTGTTGTAAAATCAGTTTTGATTTGAAATGAATTGTCTTTCACTATTCATTAAAATATGAAAGTTATCAAAAAATCACTAAAAATTTATCCAAAGTAAAATTTTATTTCCTTCTTCAATAGAAGAAGATTATTTATTCAATTTTAATATAGAATATTTTCAAATATTGAAGTAAAAATGGGTTATCCAATAAAAGGTGGTAAATTGTTTTTAGAAAAAAAAACCATCTAGTTGGTAAGATTGGATTAATTATTATCTTATGACTAAAAAATAATTTGGATGGATTTAAAATCAATTGATTTGTTATATAATATATGAATTTAATAATTTGGTTAACACTATTAATATCATTTTTTAAATTAATATTTTTATAGGTCATGGTGCGGTTGAACTCGATGTTGCGTGTTGTGTAAGCTATCGAATTATTTAAATAAAATATTACCATTAAAGCTTGTGGTGTTACAGGGATAGTAATAAATAATTATTTATTATATATATATATAATATGATTTTATAATTATCTTATAATTTTGATTTAATATTAACATTTAATTGTGTTCCGTCCATTGAAAAAATGAAAACAACATTCAGGCTTACATATGGCCTACCGTCAACGTGAACGTTGTAATTCATTTTATATTACATGATTTTATAGATTAATATGAATATATATATATTTAATATATTTGACATTTATATCATTTTTATCATCCACAGTGTAATTGAAACAATATAAATGTAAATGTATCAAAAATACAGAACGGAAATATACATAAAAATTGAAACAATTATTACTCGACATGTGATTTAAAATGGGAATCATTAAAAAATAGGTAATAAATGGTCATAATAACTAATATATGGAATACTATATATTATTTTTGTTTCATTATATTTATGAGGTTTATATATATAGCTATATCTATATATTATATCATGAATTAATTTATTCTCATTATATTTAATATTTATTTAATGTTAATCATTCTTCGGTCTTATGATTAAAAAGGTACAAATGTGTTAAGGTTTAATGTTACAATATCATTTTTTTTCAGTATTTCTTATGATTATGTTTCTTAAGAATCAATTATATGATATATATTTCAAGAAAATTAAAATTTATTCTCCTATAGTTTTTTCATCGAAATACCTGTTTTATGTTTATTTTTCACTCTTTAAGTACTCAATAGTTTAAAATTATTTTTTAAGGAAATATGAATTTATTTTTTTGGTCAAATTAGTTTTTATTCCTTGTACATGATTTCTAGACATGTTTTAAATAATGTCTTTTACATTCTCAAATGATTTTTCGATACATTTTGACCCTCAATTTAAAATTTTAAAAATGATTTAAAACGAAACTTATTGTTATTTTTTGTACAAAGTATGTTTTCATTATCTTTAGAAATGTGAATGTAGTTTTTTGAACAAAATTACATGAAAACAGTTTTCCTTTTTCATGTTCAATCAATTATTTGATGTTAAATTTAATAAAATTAAGTGTTATTTTCATAAAAAAATGTTTCCATATTATTTAGAAAATTATTATATTTTAAATATGTGATTTCAAAATGGAAATATTATTTTCCACATAAATATTTTCATGTAATTTTTGTGGAACTTATATTTATTATAAATAAAAACCTTTGATGTTTATTATCTTTTAATGGGGATATGATCTAATTTTTCAATCCTTATTCTTTATTTAGAAGGTAATTATTTTTTATTATAATTAGTATATGCTAATGTAACCCATTTCATTCCCAATGTTATTCTACAATGATATGTTTATTAAACCAGTTCATTTTCAATGGGTAGATCTAATATTAAAATTTGAAATGTTAATGAAACAAACTTATTTTCCATGGGTTTGTAGAACAATAAATGTCTAGAAAACCCATTTATTTTCATAGGATTTAATATGATGGATAATTTATAATCTTTCAAAATATATATGTCCAATTTTTTATTATTTTAGAAGGAACCTATAAATCCCTCTAATGAATTGGGTATAGATTGATATCTCATGAGATAAATAAAACTAGAACGGGGAGTGATCCCATTTTATTAAAGTTATTTGTCTACCATGTAAGCTTTGGGAGTGAATCATGACTATTATGATGGTATTTATAGTAAATCCATTCCACTATGATGTCCTTGGAAATGAATCTAGAAAACTAATGAAATTATTTTTCTATACTTATGTGTATGCCCCAAATATATATCATATATGAATGTTACGATATCATGGATTATGTTCTTTGACCCCTTATTGATTAATTTCATATGAAATGTAAGTATTTATTCTATGACTCAAGATTATTATCATTGATATGCATATTATGGTCATTAAATTTTATGTTCATGTTCGCAAAACCTTATGCTCATTTAATGTTGATAACTTTTTTGTTTACCATTATTGAGCATATGAGATCAAAATTTCTTATGTTTAATTTACCTATGTTATAAATAATTATTTAATTTATTATGATTCCAAAAACTGTTTTATTTGTGATCAAAATAGCGTGGGATTATATGGTTCACTTATGAAACAATTATTTATGTGTCAATAATTCCAAAGACAATAAAATTTTATGGTCCTCAAGGATATTTATATAGAATGAAACGAAAATTCAGCTCTTATGATGTAATATATATATATATATATATATGAAAAATATAGGTTTCTATATTTGGTATCATTTAATTGTTTTAAATAACATTTAGAAAATAGGATAAGAAAACATTAATGAGAACTATTAGGATAGGTCTAGGTGTAGGTAAATATATTATAGTTTTGATGAAGGATAGAGTGAGTGGTTTCTATGTAATTACATCCCTATATGGATATTACCAGTGGATGAGGTTCAAACATAGTCGTACAAAGGGGTAATGAATCTAAAAAAGGTACATTGTTATTTCACTCAATCATCACATGGTTCATGAAACAAGCCTGGCTTCAATTTTGGTATGACACTCTTACGATATTTTTTTTGAAAATACAAAATCTTTATAAACCATCATAAAGGTTTTGAATAGATAATGATCATGATTTCACTAGTTAAAACAAAATATTTCACATATTGACTATAATGTGTCATTATTAAGACATAATATAATTTATTTTTTATTATTATGTTATATTCTATTATGGTTACAATTCTTTACACTTTGTTTTTATGATTTATTTAAGATATGGAACCCAAAAAGAATATGTGGAGCTGAATGATATGGAAAATGAAATGGGGTTCCTTATGTGAACTAAATTTTATGGGATATTGAATTTAAAATAAGATTTTTATTCCCATAAAATATTATCAAGATATGAATCACACTAAGCATGCAAATATATAAAGGATTTAACAATGATTTTTTAAGTACTTCAAGAGGAAATGTCCACCTTGATTTAGTGGGTTCACTGATATAGTAGATACAGAGTAATTAATTAATACAACAGAAAAAATATTTTTTTCCTGGAGAGTTTGAATCATTAATTTTTTTCAATCTATATCATTATGATCCGGAATATGTTCAATGGTGTACCCTTATCATGAATAAGAGTAAACATGATGAAATTGGATCCATGGAGTTGGTTTAATTTAAGAGCTTATTTTTCAATAAGATCTTTTTTTATTCATTATAGAAAAATAGAGTTGGAATTATTTTATCTTATGTAGAAGGAAGATAAATACCTTTTTACCTATGAGTATAATTTCACAAGACACAGGATGTATGCTTTTCGTATTATTATCCCACCTAAAATTAAGGATGAATAATTATTCTGTGGAATAAAACGAATTCATTGAAGGAAGTTAGCCATAATGGAATTGCATTGAAATAAATACATAAATATATGTTCTGTCAAGATGGAAATATTGATTCTTGATACCCATAAACCATATAGATTTTATAATAAAATAAATATGGAATTAATGAATATTATAAAAACCATGGAAATAATAAGGTGATATTTCCCTTATTCTCTATGTGTGTAATTAAACATGGTGGAACTATCTTAATGGTACCAATAAATTATTTATATATAGAATGTAATATAATCGGTAAATCAAATTCTGATGTTGTTAGAAGAATGTAGCTAATGATACAAATATAGAGAAATATCCACATAATGCACCGATAATACTCCAGTGTTTCAAAGGAAAGAAGTATAGTAATTATATTAACCAATGGACACACAAGATTTTAAGTGATGATGCTCAATGTTATAATCCACGAAAGTTAAAATAGAATGGGAAATATCAAGCCATATCCATTTCTAATAATGGGTGTGATCACATTATGATAAAAGGTACACCAATCATCCAGTCGAAAAATTCTAATGTATTATTTTATTATGGATATACCAGCTCATTTATATTTGAATAATTTTACAAGGATATAAAAAGTCCACATAAACAATTATATGTTGTATTAGATGTGGAAACCCCTAATGGTATGATGATCACATCTAATTACTCTGATTAATCTCAGATTGATGTTTTTAGAAATGTGAATTCTTCAAGTCTTGTTATATTCCCTATAGTTTACTTTGATGTTATCTTAAGAATGCATTTATTTTCTCTATTTAAATCATACATCATTATCTAAGGATGTAATGGAACAATTTAGATTAAAAATTAGAAAATGATGATCTATAAGTGTGAAGAAAAATATTAAACTCCAATTGAAATTTCTCCCCTTTATATGAGTATTAATTTCCAATAAAAAGGGGTGTTTATAATATATGGTGTGGGAGGGACACAAATTTGATTACATTCCTATTGTGATGGAGTTTCTTTTTATTTTTTTAGAATGTTTATTTATTATTCTAGAAAATTTGAATGTGTGTTTATAATTTTAAATCATACCTAGTGTGATACCTATTTAAAAGATGTTATATAGAATAGACCCTATTTACGGTCAATTTTTGAAGATTAAATTCCTAGATAATCATGAAAAAGGATTAATTCAGAAATGTGAGCCACATTATGGGGAACTAATCATTTTTATTAAGAATAAATAATGATCGATTAGAGTATACGTAAAGTATAGAGAATATAACAAGATCAAAATCTAATACATGCATCCTATAATCAGTATCGATGGCTGGTTTTTTCATCTAAACATAGCTTAATACATTTACATGATTTTTAAAAAATCATGATATCATAAAAAGTGGTCTAAAAAGGAGGACATAACTAAGAAAACATTCATTACAAGTTATAGCCTCTTTAAATATATAGCCATCCCATTTAGTCTTATTAATAACCCGACTATATACATGGATAGATTGAATAGTTTCTTCAGAGATTTTCTTGATAATTATGTTTTAGTTTTTATATATGAAATTTTTTCTATTCAGATATCAAAGAAGAGAATAAAGATCACATTATAATTTTGAGGAAAATCCAATAGAAAATATATTTGAATAATCAAACCAGTGTAATTTTTTTCAACAAAAAGTTTCATTTTTGGGTCATATAATATTGATAGAGGGTATTTAATGAGATAAATCAATGTCATAGGTTATTAATTATTGGATTTTACCAAAAACTATGACTATGATCCACATTTTTCACGTTTTGATTGGATATTTTCAACAGTTTGTGGAACATTTCTCTTATTCGTCCAATTCAATCACCAAATTAATTTAGAAGGGATCCTTGATACTCTAAATAGACGAATGATGGGAAAATTTCAAGGAAATGAAAATATGGTTATTAAATATACATATTAATACATTAAACTATAGAGGAGAAGTGTTTTTAATCTATTAGGATGAAAAATATGATGGATTGGGATTCATTCTCATGCATAATGGTATCATGAAAGCTTATTTCTTTTGATAATTTAAGGTTCATGATATAAATTTCCAGACACCCGATTTTGGAGTTAGATGTGATATGTTTCTCAATAAATATGTTGAGGCATTATCTTAATAGACACTGGTGTGATATACACACACATAATAAAAGTTAAAAGTATACATTCACATAGAAAGAGTTGAATATGTGCTAAGGAATATATTTAGAGATGATTAAAGATTATGATTACTCAATAATATAGTATCCTTGGAAGGTGAAAAAGGTATTTTATGAATTGATCCAAAAATATCTTTCTTTATTATCTATGAATATGATCACAAAACATCTCAATTTTCATGATTTGAAAAAGAAGGATATAGAAATCACAAAAGATCTCATTTTCATGGATCTCACATTCCTATGTTCATCCTAATTTGTATGGAATGAAAAGGTTCATGAATGATGTTTGTGTTTAATCCATACCAACTTTGAAGAAGGATCTCTTATAGTAATCTCATAGTTATTCATTTTGTATCCATTCTGGAAGTATGATTATATATAAATATCTAAAAGAGTATTTATGGTTAGAAGTCTTCATTAGATATATTTCAGAGTTTTTATATCGGTTCATGGTATATCATAATGTTATGTATTAGATACAATAATTTTTGGTGATGTTATAATGACTACCCATATTAGAATGAAAATGGGGATACATCACCAGAAATTTTTTCATCAGTGTCCCCGAAACATCTAATGAAAATAATTCAATATGTGACGTTTTATATCACCATGATAAGTAATCACACATTATCTCTATCAAGGAATATTTCTCCTTGGATCATCTTTCAAGGATATAAATTAAAGGATTGGCAAGGTTTTATGCTCTAACACATTCTAGTGTATCTAATCATGATTCCAAGTTTACCTTATTTTGTATTTATGTATTGATAAAGTTCATAATAAAAAAATAGTGTTTCAAAAATGTTTATCATCCTCTAATAGATTTAAATTCTAAGAGAAAAATTTAAACACTAGAGGATATTCTATGATAGAGGTTTATGGATTTAAACTATGGTTGGGATCGACACCTTTAACTAGTTTTGTTTCCTTTCATCAATAACATTCACTTGAGAACTCATATGGCACTTCATGAATCCATCTATGGAAGGAAGGTTATAAATATACCATCATGGGATGATATTGGAGAATGCGATATATTATTAACTTTTTTATATTAAAAAATTAAATATAAGGATTGATCAATATAATAACTCGTAAGGGCTTCAAAATGTAGACATAAATGTTATGCTAATAATTATTGACATGAAAAAGAGTATGAAATTGCTGAGAATGTTTTTCTATGGATATATCCGTGAAAGAAGGTAATGAGAATCAATAATAAAATAAAGATAATCCTGAGGTATATTTTCCACATAGAGATTCACATTTTTTGTAGACATTGTCTTATCTTATGGTTAGTCAACAAAAAATCTCTCATTTCTGTGATGTGTTCTATTTCTCTCTCACTTGGAAGTACAATCCTAATCTTTCACATGTACTGAAATCAGAATTCATATCACTATATCTTGATCTTGAGTACAAATAAAAAACAATGTATATTCTATATCATAGAGATAATGTTCTAAGAAAAAATACCACCCACATCTTCAAGGATTTATGTTGAAACTACTAAATTGGAGAAGCTACCTAAGAATATAATTATATAATGAGGATGAAGTATCCATAGTTTTTTATTATAGTGAAACAAAATTGGGGATGATATTAATTTTAATTGATGTATAATTTAATATCTAGTTATTTTATGCAATATTTTTATTTTCAAAACAAACTAAATTTTTTTGATATATTATGTTACACACAACAACGAGTTTCAGTGGACCACAATTTATTATGTATAATATTTTCTATTCATGTGTGTTATAACCTAAAATGTAAAACTAGAGGAATTAATAAGAATCATTAAATTATTAATATTATAAAAAGCTTTCATATAATGAAAATATATTGATAAATAAGGACTTTGGTTTTTGTAATGTCATCACATGCTTTGAAAATACATTTTTCTCAAAAAACTATTTTTATTGCATTGTTTGAAAAAATAATGGGAAAACTTTTCATGAATTATATAAATATATTTCAAAAAATTTACAATATTTTTGGAATGAAAATTTAAAAATTATATATGGGTGAATTTTCAGGATTATATTGAAAACAATATTTTTTTTAATGAATGGTAAAAAATATTGGGTTTTATCAAAAAATGTAATTTAATTTAAATCATTTATAAAGTTATATTTTGTTTTTTTATAAATTAAAATTAGTTCAATTATGTTATATTAATCAAATTTAGTTAATTTTAATAAAAATTAATGTTGAATATTTATATAAAAACATTTTATACTTTTGACAATTTTCTATTTGGAAAACCGCACTGTGGATTTTCTATTATTTTTATATTAAATTGAATTATACAACTTCTATGAATATAATGTGATAAATTTATGGAATATATGTATTTATAGTAATTTATATTATATAATGGGGTGAATTTATAATTTTTTAAAAAATTAAGTAAAAAATTATAAAAAATCCGTTAATGAGGATAAGGTTAAAACATGATTTTCTACGTTACACACACATGTGTAAAAAATTAATTTTCAAAAAAAAAGGTTTTTAGTTAATAAATATGATTCAATATTTTGAAATACTGTGTCCAAATTATCTAGTTAGGCTCATTTAATTTTTTTGACTAGTGTGAATATTACATAGGTAAGGAAAAATAAACTTGTTACCATGTTGAAAACCAAAGTTGTAAAATTAATAAACTAAAAGGCTGAGGGAATAAATTTTATAAACATGTATCCTTCTTGGTAAAATATTGGATAAACCATATAAATCCTCTATTCTATTATTTATGAATTTTTTAGAATTTCGATTGATATTTAAATCACATTGTTGAATTGTTTTGTATATATAAAAATATGTTGTCCTATTCAATTATAAGAGGGGAGCTCATACCCTCACTTATGTAAAAATCATATGTCATTTTTACAAAAAAAACTAAAAAATATCTCCCAAAAATCCATATATATGTTCTTGAGCTTACATTATTCAAAAAATAACAACCTAGAGTCATTAATAATATATCCAAAGCTGGTTTTTCTTATTGAAGGAAAATATCATCATAAGAATCTTTCTTATTTTCTTATTTTATTACCTCTTTAATTCATGTTCTAACAATTAAAACACAACAACACTATTATATAAGATATATTAATATTTTTTATCATAATTTAATAACCTATATCCATCTCGTCTTCAATTAAATGGGAAGCAGAACCATCGATCCTGTGTATGACGAACTACAACCTCACAAACAGATGTAATTAATTTTACATAGCCTCCTATAATGTATGGATATAATGTATAGAATTAAATTATAAATATAATATGTAATAAAAAAAATGAAAATATAATTATAATGTAACATATTACATAATACCTTTCAATCTGTTGGAAAATTGAAACATGACTCGTGCATATGTGTGGACTACCACCTCCAAGAAGCAATGGGATATGTTTTGCATTTTATTTTGATATGGATGGTAAAAAGGATAGGATTAATAAATTTATATTATATATATATAATATAATAATATTTTTAATGGTTAATAATTTCTTTTCTTTATTTCAATCTATTCGTAAAGAAAATGGAAACATCATTCATGATTATATTTGACCTACCGTGTCAAGGAATTGTGTAATTTATTTTTTATTTCTAACATTTATATATTACAACAAATAAATATATAATTTAAATTTATGATATTCATATCATAGTAAAAATTTTAAATATTATTTATCTATTATCAAATTCGAATGGTCAAAAATACAATAAACTCATATAAGAGATATGAAATAGTTATTACTGGAAATGTGATTTTAATAGGGAAATGCTAATAAAAGAGTAATAAAAGAAAATAATTAAATAATATATGGTCAGATATAAATGATTATGTTTTTAAATATATTTATAATAAAACATTATTTATTATTCTAGAAATGAGAATGTGTATGGAGAATATCGTTACATAAGGTAATGAATTTCTATCTCAAATTCTTTTATTTGAAATATATGTCATGTTATGAACAATTTTCTTGTATGAGGATTATATATTTTACCATTAAAATGTTATATCATGATTTTATTTATTCTCATAATATTTTTTGTTTCATTTATTTTTATTCAGTCATGGTTCTTACGATTCAAAATATACTAAAGTGGTAAACTTTTTATATTACAATTTCATAATTTTGAAATATTATATATGATTTTGTTTCCAATGAATAAATGTTATGATATACCTATAATGAAACTATTAAATTCTCATATAAAATTTTTATTTCCTTAAATAAATTTTTTCTATTCATTTTTATCTCTTTGTGTACTCATGAGTCAAAAAGAATATTTAAAGAAAAATGACATTATTTATTCGATCAATCAAAAGAAATTTTTCTTCCTTGTCCTTGATTTATATAAATGATTTAAAAATTGGTTTTAATATTTTATAATTATTTTAAAGAAATATTTAACCATGATTTAATTTTTAAAAAATGGATTGAATGGAATCCTCCTGTCTATTCTGAAATATTATACTTTTGACATTTTATAGAAAATGTGAAAGGAATATTTGTTTTAACACACACGATATGAACAATGTTTACACCATTATGACTACTCAATTATTTGAATCTTCCTTTATAGTTTTTCAGTGATATTTTCATAAAATATATTTTCATTAATATTTTGGAAATTTTTTTGATAAATAAATCATATAAAAATGGATAGAATATTTTTCTACAGAATGTTTGAATGATAGTTTTTATATAATTTTTATTCATCAATGAGAAAAAAATTTGTAATTTATTATGTTTTATTATAGATACATTACAATGGTTAAATAATTATTATTTTTATTGATGGTTTTTTTATTACTATGAAGATATTATTATGAAACTAACTTATTTACAACATGTTATACTATGATGAAATGTTTATTAAACAAATTCCTATTTGATTGGTTAAACTATAATGAAATTTTCATTGAATCCAATTTTTTTTATCATGGGCTATGCCCAAATAAATTTTTTATGAAGAACCATTCTTTTCAAGGTTTCTTCTATAATTAAAATTTACAATCTTTTGGAATACATATTTATAATTTTCATTATACGATGGGCGAGATCTATATCTCCCTCTAATGAATTGGGTTAATATTGATATCTCAAGAGAAATTCAAGAATAGAATTGGTATTTAACCAAGTATAGTAAATGACTATTCCCCCCACTATGATAGTATTGCGAGTGATCTTTGACTACAATTATGGTTTGGTGAGTTAATTAGTTCCACTATGATACCCATAAAAATGATCATAGACTATTAAGAATTAGTTCATAAATGTATATATATGTTTTAAAAATATATTTCTTATTCCATTATTATCCTCTCATGGATTATTTTCCTTTTTTTTATTTTTGATTCATGTCTCACAAACATCAATGAATTATTACATGACTCATTATTATGATATTTGATATATGGGGTACTGTATTGAATTTTTATTCTCATGTTCTCAAACTAATATTCTCATGTTATATCGATATCTTTACTGTTAACCCTTTCTAATAATCTGATCAGACACTTTATTATTTTTATTTTCCTAAGGTTATGATGATGGCTATTTTGTATGATATAGATAAGATAGTTGTGAGTAATGAAAAATACATCAAGATATTATATGGTTCAATTATAGAACATATGTTTATTTTTCCAGGTTTCCAAAGGAACTAAACCATTTTCGTTCCCATGAATGGTTATATAAAGTGAAAAGAATAATAATATATTAAGATGTAATATCTACATATAAAATGTTAGTGACATTAAATGGGGAATTATTTATTTTCAATTATATGTGGGATTTAAGAATGAATTAAAATAAATTATATTACTATTTTTAATGTAAATTTGGGAAGTCGTTTTGAGTTAACAATGTGGAAACTACTGTTAGGAATATGTATAGAATAGTAATTTTTCCTGGTCCCCCACACTCAGATTTTGGTCCATTTTTAGTCATCCTTTGGTTTGTTGAAGGTAATATATCATGAAATGTGGAGGTATCCCAACGAATCAGAACTTTTTGATGCCCTAGGAGATGGAGAATACGCTATTCCTCAATATAACACATTGATAAATGGAGTATGAGATCAAAAACTAATTATAATTATTTAGAAACAATTTATCGTGTTAAATTAGATGATTCATACATATTCGTAAAGGAGTTATTTTTAATAGTGAATTAAATCCCTTATAAGATAATTAATAATAGAGTTTAGATGGAATTATTTTATTTAATCCATGAAGTGGGCGTCAAGGCTTTGGTTTAAAAAATAAAAATATATCACATTTTAGTCATTGGATTGTTTTATGGAGAATCTATAAGAAAATACTTACCATTGCATAAAACTAGGGGAATAAGAATTAGAAAACATGGTTTATCTTGATGAAAAAATTAGAAATTTTATACATTTTGGTTAATATACAAATACTATAATATATAGTTCCCAAATTTCCAAATATCTACTATATATATCTGGAAATAAATATATGATAGACTAAAACAAATATAGAACGATTTTTGGGAGACTATTATTGGAATAATATAAGAAAGAAACTAATGCATGGATTTGAATAAACCTTATAAAATTATTTCATGTAATTTTCATTTAATAGTGACTAGTAGAAGTAAGGTTATGGCCTTATATTCCACTTCCCAATATGTAATAAATTTATAGATTACTAAATTTCAATAAAATTTTGATTACATGACATAAAAATCTTTTGAGATGGGGGATTAGATGTTTTTCAAAAATGATATATTAGGGTGAAATTTTAAATTATTATAAATATTATGAGATTATATTAAGTTGTACACATCAATTAGTGAAACAATTCCCCACTGTAATCCTTTGAATTCAACCATTTAATAGCGAGGAATACTCAAACATATAAATTCAAGATAAGAGGGTATACTATGAATTATTTTTATGGATGAACACAATTTATAGTAAGAAATAAATTTAGAAATATTTTAATAAATTTATAAATTTTCTAAATAAATGCATCAATTATTTGGTAAACACACCACCAATTCTTAAGGGAAGGAATATTATCGAATTGAAGAATGGGATTATGGAATAAAAATGGAATTATAAGATAAATGACATAGAAACATGTACAAAAACATGATTTATAATATTTATATCACTAAAACTGGATAAAAAAAATGTGAAATAACTCAAATATTTTGAGAGGGAATCATCCAAAATTGTAATTATTGTTTGATGGGGTATTTTGAGCATATATTTTTATGTAAATTTTGATATTACACAAATAAATTTAGAGGATATTGTATAAAAACTAAAATTTTGTTTATGTATGATGTGTAAATTAAATCTTAACTCTAAAAGAATTATTAGAGTGTTTAATATTAAATTCAAACAACAAAAACTCACATTAATGATATAGAAATAAACTTATCTAGGATTGGAAAAAGGATGAATCAACTAAATTTAAACACTTTAATTACTAAACCCATTTTATACTGAAGTGGTAATTTTGGAATAAAAATTTAATGATTGAAATGAACAAAATATTCAACATAAATCTATAATGAATTCAATAAATTGGTTTATGGTTATCACTTCATAATAAAGAGTTGAATTTAAGATTATCATCTCTGAAAACATGATAATGTGATGGTAACATGGTTTAATTATAATTAAATTTAAAATATAATAAATTTTATAATTGATTATGAAAATGACTAAGAAAACTATATAAATTTGAAAATGGAAGAAATGATGAAAATAATATTTATAAAGAAAATCAATGGAAGAATAAATCAAATAGATAATTTGAAAATGATTAATATTCTATAAGAGAGTTGGAACATGTTGGATCACGTTTCCAACATTAAAAATATGTTTTTAAATTTATCCAGAAGTACTCATCATCCTTGACTGATCATTTTTATCTACAATATAAGGTGGGAGAAGTATTTATAATGGGTATTAATTTCCCATGAAAGTGTATTCCCATGGTAATAAACTTATAAACAAGGGACATACTATGAGAATTCCTTGAGGGGTGGAAGTGAATTAGTGTATGAAATGCATGGGAAATGAAAACTATTTAAACTTTAACAATATATCCTTCCAATTATAGATAATAAAATATCATCCTTGAGGATAAATTTATTATATTATTTAATTTTAGTTGCCTTGGGTGTCTTGATCAGTTTTTGTTCACATCTCTAACATAAATATTAACACAATTATTTAGTTGATTCACTCTCAGTAGGATACATACATGTAATATGAAATTCCATTATGATGTGAACCAAAATAACTATGATGAACACTTCATAAAAATGTTCATTCTATTTCACTTTTATATCTAGGTTCATTATCTTATAATTATTTAGGATAAATCACGACTTTCCGAGGGTCACACTTTTGAAAATTTCATAATTGGATCACTGTTGGTTGAAATGACCACCATTATAGGTTATAGAAATATAGGTATTTTCTATGTCATAGATTCAATGGATTTTATCATTAAATATAAATAAAATCTCTATTTACCTCTCATTGGGCTTTTTTACCAATTTTAGATACACCTTGATGAAACACCTTCTTCTGTCAATAATATATCTAAAAGAAATTAATAGTTTTTCCAAGAAAAAAAACTTCTTATAAATTTTAATATATTCCATAATTATAAACCATTACAATTTTATCCCCTCCTCTCTTACCACAAATTATCATTCCTTTAAAAATCATAATTTCAATGTGATCTATATTTAGGGATCAATATCTAGAAACCTCAATAATTACATAATATAGAATATATTTATTTATTTTTAAAATAATAGATGGGATTTAATCTATGATCCTTATTATTTAATGATATATACCATGCAATTAATGGAATCTTAATGTTCTATTAAATCTACATTAGTCACCAAGCATATATGAGAAATAAATCCCATTTTAATTTCATTGGAAAATAAAAACATACTAAAAATTACTTGGATGTTACATAGTCTAAATTAATACGGTTTGGTAACTTTTTAATTTAAACTTCTATTGTGTGTCTATATTCACTATGTTTTAGTCATCAATTTTAGTCATTATTATTTTGTTGTCTGTAAAACTATGACATGGTCATCGTTTTTTTACCAGATCCAAAAAAATTAATAATTAACTTCTCAATAACAATTATTTTATTTAAATAATGATATTTTCCAAAAAAAATATTACACCAAACATGAAATGACATTGAAATATCACTATGGAATGTTATACTATAGGAATAAAGATTAACAATTCATTTTTTATCTCATTTTGACACTGGCTAATGAAATTAATAGTAGCGACATGCAATCTTTCTTATCTAATGGGACTCTGGTGTAACCTTATGCCCTATGGAATAGATAACTAGGAATCTTTAGTGGCTCTAAAAATTATCTCAAAACCAGTGTTCATTTTATCCAAAACTCTATGGTGTAGAAACTATGATTGTTTTAGTGGAATGTAATTTCTTCTGGTCACACTTCTGCACAATAATGAAATTGAATTCAATGTAGTCTATGAATTATATATTCCACTTTTAATGTTCCTTCATATTTTTATCTAATAAAGACCATTTTACATCATCTAGTATCTAGTTTATAGTAATGGGGACTAATAGAAGACTCTATCTACATTCCTCCTAAATTGTGGACCACTACATCTTTGCTCCCACCATGTGGTGTGTCCAGTCCTTCCCTGTATGGACTCCTATCTATGTGTGTGCTCACCTTCCACCTGGGTCCACACTGGCTGGATAGCTTTTCTAGTTCCCTGGCGTGGTCAATATTTCTCCCACATGTGCAGGGTTGATCTTTATTAGCTAAAAATTCATGGGGGTAGCCATAGGTTTTTTAATCTCTATATTTAATGTGGTGAAACCATAAAAATTTAGTCATTTTAATGGTGTATATAGAATGGAAAATTAGTTTGAGTTTCCCTCAAAGATCTATATTAAAGTGGAAGTATATTCACAATAGTGAATTCCACTATCCATCATCTCCGCTATAACATAGAGCATAGTCTCCATTACATAACTGGATGCACTATGGAATAACTATAGGGACTCCCTTCATAATACTCCCTCTATGGACACCATTATGTTCTAGTCTTTCCCGTTTTTTATAGATTTTACTCTTTTGTGACATACTCTATGAACATTGATTCTTTTATTAAACCAAACATCTTCTACATGAATAGTAATCAAATTTTCATTTCCTCAACATGTATAGATATGAATCATTGTTATGAAGAATATAAATTTTCCATCACTTGGGAACAATCAATCATCTAAGGATATCATCTGTAGTATTGTCATATTCATTGTGTGTTGTCAAGAATGTTATTTCCAATATATCTATTTGGATTCATTTAAATGACAACATACATCTTCATCATAAACCATGAGCATATTTATTGTCAAAAAACATGACCAATATTGTTTTCTTCTTCCTTGATAATTTTTAGTGTTATAAATTGAAACTTCAATCTTTTGAGATTACTAATAATCTTATTCTTTTTATTTTGTTGACTCAACATAATATACCCTCAATTTATTCAAAGAAAAATTGTAAGTATTTTATCACACATTATGATATATTATCTCTGTAAAGATGTATTCAACTACTGTTTATAATAATTTAAAATCACATGGACTTTCAAATGTAACGTTTCTTTCCAACAAGTTTACAAATGTTGGGATGCATTTGTTATCCCTGTCCTCCATATTTGATGGAACATCAGCTTTACAACAACTCCCCAATAATGTAGAAAAATATTACAATAGATATTTACCCTCCTTCGGGATATCTTATCCAATCAGGGATATTATATCCCCTATATCAAAAAATATCATTAATTGGAATCAACCACTAGTTGATTAACCAAACCCTCTTAAAATTTATTTTTCAAAACCCGATCACACTTCATGATCCTTTTACAATATATTCATTGAGTGAATATATTACATTACACATTACATATCAATAAAATATATATCACTAATAAAAAAGATCTTGGTGTAGGAATCATGATTTTTTGAAGATAAAAGAAAGGTTGTACATGTCACTAGTGAATACCATGAAATACAAAAAACATTGAATTTTACGCATTCAAAATACAATTACTGATCATCATAACATCACACCAAACCATTAATACATAACAATATTTATTTTATTATTATAAACATAGCACATGATAATTTAATGGAAACCACTTAATTATTTTTTTACAGAACTTATTACAAGACTGGTTCATTTTGAAAAAATAATATAATTTGAACTATGTTTCTTTTAGATCATCGTAGGCATTAAAAAAAATATAATGAGGCTTAGTATCCTGTTATATTTTTCACAAACACACATAATAATTTATCAGTTGAATCAAATTTTTGTATCACTTGTTGGTGTAAAAATGGCAAAATATTTTATGAATGTTTATAATTTAATTAAGAAAAATCCAAATTTGCATTTCCATCCCAATCATTCATGTGATTTTCAAGGAATATCACTCCAAGGATAATATATTATACTTAATTAGAAACTTCAACATAAATAGTTAAACATAATTATACATATGGTTAGAGGGGTATAAAAAGGGTCCTCAAGTGGAGGAATATGGTTGTTCATGTTGAACCAACCAATCACCAACCATCATTCATTTTCTAATTTTAAGATTTTAGGAAATGAATTAAATAAAATATTGACTGTGATTATCATTACTCGTATATAGAAAAAGAAAATCTTCCAATATTATACCGTTTTTATGATACCTATTTTGGAATTATTTTCAAGGATTTGAACATTTTAATCCTTCATAATCATTTATTTTTTTACACATGAACAAGTAGCCTTTTAAGTTGCATCCCTACTATATCTTCGCATCAGATTTATTCTATATTGAATATTCCAATTTTTTCCATAGTGATTTTTATATGACTAATTTGTAAATAATTTTCTTTAATGTTAAATAGATCCAAAATGTAATATAAATTGCATGGTGGAGTCATATTTTCATTTTCTTTGTCCTTCATCACATCTGGAACATCTTCTTGTTTTTATTACATTTTTTTCTTCAACAATTCCAAGAAAGTAATTGTGAGAATAATTGTTCTGGTTCTTGATACACCCTTCATTGAGGCTCTTTCTCATCCTTTAAAACATTGAACCTATATTCCAATGTAATAGAAATTTTCAATGATAATTAATCTAATTGTATGTCATATGTGTAGAATGTCTTTATATAGAATATTTAACCTTATATATATTTCTACAATTTTAAAACCATTCCATGTGATTTATTTTGGAACAAATTAATTATTTACCATTATAATCTGACTACAATTTGGCTACTCTTTGATTGAGATGTTGGCACTAATGGATTTATTCTAACTTCATTTGTCATGTTGGCTTCAGAAAACCTAATTTTATTATTTCCAAATATTCCAAAATAAAATAAAATTAGTAGATTTATAATTTTATTGAATCATAATTCTTCATTTTTCATAGAATAACACATTATTTCATGATTCGTGACCAAGATTCCTATATATTACTATACAAGTGATCCAACTTTTAGATAGATCTTAAAGTTTTCAACTGATTTTGTCATCCTCGTCATAAGGTCACATAATTTCATATCATTATCTTTATATAGGGTAAGAATTACTTTTATATTTTATGAAACATCCATACCTGATTATCTCCATTCAATATTTTGTTTTTTGGAAGGTACGATGTTAAAGTTTATATCTTTATTTATGGAAATTTTCATTAATATATATTTGGAAAAATCATTAATCATATCACATATCTATTTTATCTTCTATCCAATTTTAATATTGATGAGATTAAGGTACACTTATTCTCATTCAAATATTTTCTTTTCTATGTGAGATTTATTAGTCATCAAATAATATACATTATTCAGTATACTCCATCAATCAGGGTTGTTGTTGGATGATAATTAAATAGAATAATAACTTGATATTATTTCCATTTCATTACCATGATCAAATCCTTGTATTTATCAAAAGATATTATTAAATTTTTGCATCCTTTCTAAAAATGAAGTATAGATTCAAAGATAAATGTAGTATTTTGTTTTACCATAGTTAGAGAAAAATATATTATAACAATATTTTATTTTCTTACATTATTTCTCCTTTTTAAAAAAGGAAGACTCATATTAGATTAACCTATTCTACATATAAATCATCCAAATTGATTTTTTGATGTTTATCGACAGATTGAAATGATTCCCATATTTTTTTAATGTTTTCCTTAGGTATCTTAATTAATTCCCTTTTTACCGAATAATTAATTATAGTTTTTATTTTATATGATTCAAAACAACATCATGTTTTCCCTATTGAACAATTATTTCTTTTCAAATTATAAATATACTCAATGATAAATTTATAATAACCATATGATCAAATTTTGACATGATTTTAAATTATTAACATTAAAGAGGTTATGTGTCACTTTAGTTCAATATTCAAAGAAACATAATATCATATTAGAGTAATAAAAATCCCAAAATTGAACATATCCCTATGATACCACTTGTCAATATAATAAAAAATATATATTGCGTTAAATTACATTGGGATGGTGGGGGTTGTTGATGATTCTGGTTATGCAATGAGAGATCAATTTAAACTATTTCCTTTTTAATAATATCTCTTTCCATTTATGAATCTTGACCACAAATCCTTTACAGTCACCAAATTATTATCCTTGAAAAGGTATTCTTACGTTTAATTGATCTATTTTGGTTTGAATTAATATTGTATGTATGTACATGAGTATTTAATTGGTATATCCTCACTAGGTTATTCCCAAGGAGAATCAAATGGTATTGTTTCATGTATTAAAATTACTATGTATCTCACTAATGACAATGGTTTAGGTTAGGTCACTCTCAATTGTGGGCTCAAAACCTTAAAATGTTTTGGGACAAGTCATTGCATCCCAAGAGTCACTCCATTAAATGTGCAGTTATTTCATCACCACTTGTTGAAAAGATTACCTTCATTGTGTATAGACATGTAAGTCCATTATAAAACATCAATTGTTTAGAATACATATTTTGTTATGAATTTATTCACTGTAGATTTCTTTATGGACCAGTTATTAACCTCTTTGTGTAAAAAACATGATTCGTCACCTTCTATATTCAAGAATATCAATGAAACACATTATTCATTGTTGAAGAAACAAAAAATATATTATTAAACATTGTAAACATCATCAATAATTCTAATACTTCAAAACTATATCCCATCATCTTGAATAAAACCTTCTCCATAATTTGAATATCAACTCATCAATATACATTATGTTTTGATATTTGTATTCTGAAACACCCTAATGAATCTTCAGAGATAACAACTCTATTTTTAATCAATCAAATGGTTGGAATTGGATTTAATTTTCCAATGGGTTACCCCCAATTATACAATATAATTAATGGGATATTATTATTATAATAAAACCACATTAGACACTATGTATAGGTAATAAATAAATTCATTCATTCAATTTATTTAGAAACTGCTTGCTGAGTGAAAACATCTTAGATTCATTGTGGTATGATTTTTTACAACTTAGTAACACTGAAATTGAAACTTTCATAGCATGTATAGGACTAACATGATGTAATATTCAATATTTATGGATCACTATGGTGTTTTATAGATAATTTTGGAGTGGTAACCAAATATAGACCATATTCACAACACATTTTTATTAACTCCTCTATAACTCACACATACTTTTATTCATGAAATTTTTCAATCGCATGTCACACCAAACATGCAATAGTGTCGAAACATCACTGTGGAACAGTCTCCAATAATATTAGAGGTTTGTAATTATTTACCTATGTGAAATTTTAATCCTCTATGATATAATGTATAACTATATTGTGTACTTCTTTTTCCCAAAGGAGAATGTGACATTGAATTTTGTGCTTCTGTGTGGGAAACTAAATTTATCCAATGGCTGAAAAATCATATTAAAAACACTATGCATCATATCTATATCTCTATAGTATAGATACTTTAAATGGTATAGTGAATGTAAAATTCCCCTGATTACACTTCTACATTGTGGTAAACCCAATATTTTATTATCTCGACCACTCTGAATCCCGCATCAGAATATCCTTTATAATTCTTGTGGAATATAAACATAATATCTTCTTTCAATCACAATTAGTGAGTAATGAGGCCCACTCATGAGTACTCCATGGTTCTAACCTATTTCATGGAATACTGAATTAGTTAAAATCATTGTTAAATACAACAACTTCCATGAATTTCCTCCAAAGTATGTTCTTTCCAACATCTCATTGCTTTCTTAGTTGACTGGCCAGACTGGTTCCCCTATGTGGTCATGTATGCTGGAACATGTGTTGAGTTAAGTTGGAATTGATATAAATCAAGGATTTGAATTATTTTTGAATTATATATCTTTATTATGGTGAAACCATAAATAGTACAACACATTCATAGTGACTAATGTGTAGGAATTTATTAGAAAAACCATCCATCATCTCCTTTATAGATTATAATGATTAACTACAATATATTCCACTCTTGAACATATCCTTTATAATGTACACTATTATCTCTATCATGTGTCTTGATGAACTATGACCTAGATATATAAACACCCTTCACAACAAGCCTACTATAGCCACCACTACATTGTGGTCATTTACATTTGTCTTGCATTCAATTATTTAAAACACACACCATGAACATAACTTATGGAATGACCATGGAAATCTCCCACATGGGTAATTATCTAATTTTTAACACCTTATCTTATATATATTTGAATTTAGTTTTCAACATCATAACTTGTATATCACATTGGAAAAAATCAGAATCCCAATGATCTCAATAATTCATTTGGCATAAATATCATGTTCTTTCAACAATTCTATTAATAAGAAAGATATATTTATTCATTGATATTTTGAAACACATCTTGGTCATAAAAATTGATAATCCATTAAAAACATTATTTTACACAACCTTGATCATTTTTATTTTCATCAATTCCAACATCAATAATTTTGGATTGCTAACAAAATGGGTGAAAAGAACCACTCATATGGTGAAAAATGAAATACTCATGGAAATTTTTTTCAAGGATAAAACTACATCCTGGATATGAAATTTTTTTATAATTATTCCGTGATAGGATATATAGTGAAACTTTAATATTACAATATCTAATGATAGTTAAAGAAAATTATATACTAAATGTAAATTACAATGGTTACATATTTATAGAGGATGAAATAGTGGTAAAAACACTATATTGTATGGTAATCATAGTGGTAAATGAAATATAATATTTATTATTTATGGAGAATCAATTTATAATGGATTGTGGTTATATTTTAATAGAATAAATAAGGATATGAATGTAATCCATGGATTTCTTAGGAGGTAACCCTATCCATTATATATTTACTTTCATTATATTATTAATTTATTTTTCTTTGAATAATTACATATCCCCATTTATATTTAATATATATAGTTTAAGAGATATTATCGAAATAAATGTTATCTAATTTTAGAGTTATATGGCCGCATAGTCTACCACATAAAAGGATATGATAAATGTGAACATTTTTATTAACATATAAATATCGTTCCATCATGTCAAAATAACTATTTACATGATTTGATGTATTTCTCTTCATATGGATTTATTGATCATATATTAAAAACATGTATTGGAAAGGGGACAAAATTGAGGTATATATTTATTTATACTGAAGTAATTTGAGAAAATATGTCCATTATTATCCAAATAAGAAAATTAACCATTGAAACATTGAAATTCTTATTCATGGAACATTATAATTAAGGGTTAATAAGATGTTAAAAATATTAATTATATGATAACATAATTGTTTTCTGTAATATTTTTTCTGATTTATTATAGGTAAACATGATTAAAAATTCAATGACACAGTAAAAACAACCACTATATAAAACATATTACTTAGAGTAGTGTGATTAAATAATATTAAAAAAGATATTAAATATATTTAATATAACATTTTTCTGGTAAGGAAAAACTTTATGAATTAAATAAGTGTAAATGAGTAATATAGTTCTAAATTCCCTTACAAAACATCTATTCACTAACTCTTATATTTAGTCATGAGGGATACCTAATTTAAGGGATAGTTTAATTTTAGTTGGGATTTACTCATTGAATAATTGAATTGAAAATCTTATGAATAAAAATATATAATATTGTGTGATGTAATAGAGAGACAAGAAGGTGAATGTTAATGTTGATGTTTTGTGAACAATAAGAAAATGATCATATCCCATTGGTGTATAATGGTGAATCATTTATTAAAGTAAATTACAAAGTGGGATAATAAAAACAAGTGTGGTAGGATAGAATTGTTGCTTCATGTTCATAGTAAGATCCAAAAATATTCATTGCGGTTAAAATAAAATTAATTGGGGATCATTCATGAGAGGATTTAAATTCTTACTAAGATTCATATTTATTGAACATAAATGAGTAATTGTAAGTCCTATGTGTGGGGGAATATGGTTTTCATTATTTTTTCAATTAAAATATTTTTCTATATTTTTTATAAAATTTTGAGATAATTTTTATTAATCCTATAGATATTAGTGTTTTTATTATTATTAGAAGAAAAATACGATTGTTAAATTGTTTAAAATAATTTTTTTTGATATTTGGTTATTATTTGAAATTTATTCTTACCAATTTAATTATGGAATTTATGTAGACAATATGATTATTTTTGAAGTTTTTAGGAGAATAAATATTAGGTATATTTTTTATTGGAATTTAGAATATTTGAATATTTGAGTATACTCTGGTATGAAGTAGGTATTTATAAATAAAATAAATAAGGGAGATCGTGTAAAAATAACCTAATAGAAAATTGGACTTCCTTTAGTGGAATAAAATGATATGAAATTTAAAATAAGGGATTACAGATGTGAATAATATATAATTTAGGGAAGCTATGTGAATTTAAAAGGGTATTTCATAGTAGTAAATTAAAGGTGTAGTGAATTGTTTGAATGTAATGAAAAATACATGAGGTCATGAAAGATCCAATTGGTTTAAACATAGCTCATACTATTGGTGTACTATGATCCAACACAAAATTAATCTCACTAAATGAATCAATGACTGAAATACATCAATGGGTATTCCCTATTATATACCAGGGACAAATGCAATCATAGAATTTTCCGACAACATCTCATTATAGAAAATCTATTCATGGATAGACAATCGATTCTTATGTGCTAACATAGAATAAAGAAATATCCATCAATACATTGGATTTGTTATTACCAATAAAATATAATGAACGTAAAAGTAGATGATTAAAACCCACTCTAGTTCAAGATCCCCTTGCTGATAAATTGGAAATAGACTTCACCACAATTACATGGGGATTTCTAGAAATCATGGAAGAATAATTTATAAAAGCTATTTTCTAATGTAAGGAATGTTGTTTTGAGATGATCACATGTAAACATCTAAAAAAGGGAGGATTTGTAAAATAAATTATCCTGATCACACACTATCACCATGTGGGAGACATATTTGGAAGATTTAATTGGTTAAAATAATGAAATCATGACATATAGATAAATCTCATTTCTAAATGGTATTTATGAGAAAACATGGGAATTCTTCAATTTTTTGGGGGATATTAACACTTTTTGGGATATTTACACCACCTTTAATCCCTCATTCTAGGAGGGGATATACATTTCATTATCCATATCATTCTTCCATCCCAGTATTCTTCTATAAATATCAGTAAAAAACTAGTTATAGTAATAGCTAAGGAGGTTAGGACATGATCATGTTGGAGTAGACCTTCTTACTCTCTTTTCCATACAATTATTTTTGATTTTCTAGGATAGTATGAGAAATTGATGGGGAATAAATTATATCTTTTTATCTTATTTTTTTAATCCCAGATTATGGTTATATATGATTATGTAAAAAATTATATAGTTATTTTATTATTAGTTATTTAAATTTGGGTTTGGATGATTGTGTGTGATTGGAATCCTAATCCTTGAATTTGATACCTCCAAATTATATAATATGGTAATAAAATTTATTAAATATAGTGGAAATATGATAACAGATTTTGAGTTTTAACTACTTCTAATGATATTTAAAAGAAACCTTATAAGGACCTATGTTCATGGTAACATGTCTTGAGTTTGATTCGATGGGACATACTTGGGAAGGTATGATGTTGTTAATTAAATACCATTGTAAATTGTCTCAATACTAATTATAAATATTATGAATTCCTAAAATCCCCCAATTAATCATTACAATATCTTAATATATTGCCCACAATTATAGTTATTACTACCTTCCCCCTATAATATTTACTAAACAAAGATATATAATTCTTAAAATAAGTAACATCAATCATATATCTTACATGATTTCACATGAAACCCATCACATCATTAATTATTGTATTCCATTCACATATCCTTTGTTAATGAATGTAAAGTCACATAACCCAATTAATAATTCAGGAGAGTTACCTGTAAAATTGAGAATAATTTTTATTTCCTCATTTTTATTCCTTAGTGTGTAAATATCAAGATTATTCATGGACTAAATCATTATAGATTTCCAGACATGTGATGATATTTAAAGGATATTCATCCATGAGATTATTATTTACATATAATATTATGACAACCTAGAATCCATATATAGAAAGAAAAAGTTATATTTGTGAAAGGATAATGGAATAATGATACATAAGGTTATTTTAAGTCAAATATAGATATTAGTGTTCAAGTAAATTATATATTGTCAATATATACAACTATATATGGTTATGTTAATAAATTATCTAACTTTATTAATATAGTAAGCCATTGTAGGTGTTAATTTTATTATATTGGAACAAAATACATTGGATCTCACCATGCATGATCAATCAATATAGTTGACATGGAAAAATAAATATATATAAGATTATGAACTTTTATACATAATATAAAAAAATAACATAATAAAAATAATTTCAACCATGAAATGTTTAGAAATATTATTCCCCGTATCTTGAGGGATGTAAAATGAATATTGTATGGGATCATATACTCTGTATGAGTTATATACAATAGAAAATATTAGGAGTTAATAATTCATAATAAATATGGATGAGTGGAAAATCTAAACACATGCCATATAATCGACGTCATAATTTAAATTAATACACATTACTGACAGAAACATAGAAGTAACATGGTTATGTGAAATTGAATACACAATAATCTAAACACATAACTATAGACATTAATAAATGATGGTATTTCAAGAATGTTATAATTAATCTTACCATAAAGTTATCTAAACCAATAAATTATTCTTGATAAATATTTAGGATTAAATCAAATACTCATCTAATATGGAAAGATCATTGTTTTATCTCATGATGCATGTCGATTCATCAATAGGATATAAATAACTGATCTACACCCCACACTATTGTGTCCTATGACGTCCTAAATTTTTAAATGATCAAAAAAAATCAATTGTAAAATTTCTTTTGAGTCAACAATTTTCATTTTAGTATCAAGAATATGAAACATCAATATTTATTCAATAAATGAAAGAACTTACTTAACAAAAATCCTTCGAATGATACCATATATAGAAATGGTAATTAGTTGAGACATTGTTTGTTAATAATAAATTACTCTCAATTCATCCATGATATTAAAAAAATTGACATGATGGAGTAAAAAAATGTGCAATAATAAGAAAGAGTGATGGAAAACACATTATAAAAGTGAATGATCTTAAAATTAATTGTAATTAATTATCAATAAATGTTTATAGAATAACATTGACTCATTAGAAATTAATTATCAGTTATCAATTCAAAATTTTACAAATGAAAACATATGTCTTACATTAATGATATTTTTCTAATAACATCAACCATGAATAGTTCGATAAACATATTTTTTTAGTATTTTCATTCCATTATGAAAATATCAAATTTCATTCGAATATAATTTGAAAAAAAAGGAGAAATAAATTTCAATTGAAAATAAACATAGAATATTTTAGTTAGAGTGTCAATGAAAAGAGTATTCGTCATCGTTTAAAATAATTTTGGGTGGTGTAAACAACGAAAATGATTTCATTAACCAATTTTGTAAAAACTAAATTATTATGAATATAACAAGATTATTCCATTTAAAAAAATTAATAGAAAGTCAAACATGGGTATAAATTTCATTAAAAAACTATTATGTTATATGAAAAATATTCTTTGAATTATTTTATATAAAATAATTTCCTTGAAGAATAATATATTTAATAAAAACTTCAAGATAATATTTTTAAAAGAATGATGCTTTCATGCATATTATTTGTTGATTTATGACCGAATAAAGGAATAAATATAACATAAAAATTAAAACCCATACATAACTAGAATAAAAAAAATATATGGGTTTTAATATGTTAGGATGATCTATTTTTTAGAAAATTATTCTCAACATAAATAATCACAATGTAAAATGATATTTTAACAGAAATCCCATACCTTGTGCCACTAATTTTTGACACATGTTTTTACTGAACAATAATGAATCAAAATTTATTAAATAATTTTTTCACAAAATTATTAATTTATAATCAATTTTAAAAGGAACTATTCTAGTAAATTTAAATATATTGATTGGATTGTTATTTCTTATGTCAACTACATTATGGTTGTTGAGTAAATTTTCATAAAATTATATCAGTAAATTTTCTAGGGATGAAATATTTATAAAATTGTTCCATCATCCAAATAATTTTAATGATGATATAAATAAAATTTATATTAATTTTATAAATATTTAGAATAAATCATTAATTTTATAAATGAATAATAAGTCACATCTTTTTTTGGGGGTGGTAGTCTATTTGTACACATGGATACTAGTATTATTATTAAATTGGTGGATGTGAAAAGAAAATGATATATTATATATTATGAATAATAAATATTTTATAAATTTATCATATATATAATTAATTATTCCATTATAATAATTCTTGTATATTAGTGATGGAAAATGAATTATGAAACTATGTGAAGATGATATGTCATACATATTCTGGTGCAATGTTTTATTTTCCCATAAGAAGGAAGGATTGATGATAATTGTTTCACCATAATGATAACAATAAAATATAATTGTATTTATGATACTTTAGTGATTATTTTAGGATTATTACCAAAATATTAAGATTATTCAGAAAAAATATTTAAACTTTTCAGTAGTCGGGTATGATGATTACAACTTCTTTGAGAGACCACCTCTGGATTACACATTAAATAATCATAGGATTGTCGTATTTTTATAATAGGAGAACAAGATTAATAAAAAGAAATATTAGGGGTTTTTTGGTTTGGGATTTTCTTATTTAGAGTGATCAATATATTTAAATAACCGAAGAGAATAGATGACATTTTATATTATAGGGGAGGGAAACTCATGAAATTAATTAAATAATTTTTATAGTAAAATGTCATTTTCATGTTAATGTGGCTCAAAATTTTCAGAAATAAAAAAACAATAACGTATTTTGTAATATAACCATACAATGATGTGTAGAAAATAACTTTGTGTTATCTTGATGATTTATACATTAATTTTTTATCTTTATTATCCCAATTTCCAAAAATTGAGGGGATAAATATTTATAATGGTTACTATTCATTATGACAAAAAAATTAAATTAACTTTTTTATCTAATATTAATTATTATAATCCCAAAAATAGAGTCCATTTTATTTGATTTATCTCTTAATTTAATTTTAAATTACTTTTATTATAGGTTCCCAAATCAAAATTGAAAATATTTTTTAAAAAATATTGTTTTAATCATAAAATTTACATTACATCAAAGATAAAGTATAAGTATTATTTTAAGTGTATTAATTCTATTTTGATTAATATAAGGATTATTATTCTCTATTAATTCTATACCAATATTTAATGGTACATTGAAAAAACATGATAAAGGGTAAATAACTAAAAAAAATTTTATTTGAAAAAACATTATGTATATTTCACTAATGATGGGAATTAATTTATAAATTAGATATTTTATTTTTATAAAAAATATATTAATGAATAAATATATATATTTTTATCTAATTAATTATCCTTAATATTTAAATTATTATTACCACATTAAAATTTCATAAAATTGACAATGCTATAGAATCATAATTTTTCGGTATGCACAAGAAACCTATCTCTAAAGAAATCTAAAAAAGTCACCCAAAGATATATTTTAAATATTTAATTATAAAATGGAAATAAATTCATGAAATTCAATTAACAATATATTTTAATTTATGTTTTAATCACATTCATGGATAAACCTATCAACAATTTGTTATTGTTTTATTGAAAAAAACATTACTTTCTATAATTAAATATAACGTGTTACATTATTTCCTAAAAAAACAATTTACACTTAATTTATTTATAATTTTTTCTAATGAATAGAAATGGGTATTTCTTCGTAATAACCTCTTCAGTTTCTCATATCCCCTAATTCATTTTAATATTTTTAAAATACATATTTACTAATCGAGCCATAATATTCGACATCAATTATTATATAGTGACAAAAAATTGGATATGATATTTGAAGTAAAATAAATAATGTATGAATTTTATTTATTAAATTGTATGAACATTATTCCAAATTTTTTCCTTGATAAATAGATATAGAACACATTATAAACATTAGTGAGGACGGGTGTGACTGTTGAATGGTAATCTAAAACATTGATTCATTCTCATATTTAAAGATGACCGATGTATATATAACGTAATTTCACTTTATCATCAATCATTATATGACCCTTACAAGGAGATACATTTAAGAATATCACATATTTGAAAATATGAATTCCTCGTTAATTTATTCATTTAGTTATATTTCCTACCTTGAAGTTCCTTGACATGACCTTGATTAATACTCAATTTCACCAATATATCCCCAAAAATATTGTAGTCTAAAATAATTATTTTGCAAAAATTATCCCAATATGTTGGTATATGAAATTTTTTTCCACACAATTCTTCATACTATTTAATTTGAAATCATTAATAGAATGTATAATTATATAAGTATTACAAAAAAGGTAAATACTTAACCCATGTAACATGAATTTAAAGTGAGAATAACCTCATAATCTCTTCTATTATTTGTATACTCTATTCAAACCATCCATATATTTAAAGATGATAATTATTTCTCAAATTTACCTCATTTTTGGGAGCATTTTAAATTCATTTATGGAAATTGGATAAAAAATGTGGGTCATGAACACATATAGTCAAAAGATATGCATTATGACGTCTCAAAATATCCTCAATATAAAGATACACTATGAGAGAAATATATATATATTTTTTATGGAAAATAAATTTTCATACAAGGTTTTAAAATCAATAATAAAACATAAGGAATCATTTTTTTTCGAGTTTTTAAAATATTGTGATAAAAGACATCAGAATATTATCACATTTCTAATTATGAATAGGTAGAGGTCACCTAATTATTTTAGGATGTTGTCTATCAACCATTACCAAATAAAGAAACAAGGCCTCTTGAAACACAATTTTCAATTTCCTTTTTAATATTATCCAACAATTTTTTTTTATTGAAAGTATAATACATTTAATATATAAAATGGTGTATATAAAAATTTGATCTAATATCCTCATCTAATAATTCCCTTTTTAAATTAGGCTAATTTAAAAAACATATAATCATTCTAAAATTAACTATTGCATATTTTTATATGAATTGTACTAACTTCCCCCTAAAAAGGATTTGATTTACTATCGAAAATAAATTTCATCAATATATGAAGATTTTTTTCTAAAATAATATTTTATTGGAAATCATTTAGAATATATGTATTTGACACTTTTAAGGATCCTCATATCTATATTTACTAATTAATTGAATATAATTTCTTTTCTTATCCTCATATTAGTAAACAAAATCCATGATATTTTTTACTCAACGAATAAACCACCATATATTACATCCAGAGTTGTTAGTGTATTTTGAAATCATAATGATTATGTAATTATTTCCATTGATTTTCCTATTTTTTCATTATGTGATTAGTTGTAAATAAAAATTTTGTGATCGATATATATTTTATATTTGTCACCACAAAGGTAATGTCTAAATGAATTCAATGTAATGATTTCATCTAACAACTAAAAATGTGTTAGTTAATTCAATTAATGAATCATTATCTTCCTTGATGCATATGAATTACCCCCATCAGTATGTTTATGGAACATACATGTACATTTTTTATGAATCCCTATATATCACTAATCTAACCCATCCGGATAGTGCAAGGACCTAAACATAAAAATTATATATTATAGTTTCTGTAGATTTTAATTCACATTCATTTATCATATATATTTTATTTTTATAGTGTTATAAAATTATGAAATAAGTTATTATAAAAAAATCATATATTACCTAGTGTACACTTTCGATTACTATCCATTATTCTCATAATGTAAAACATTTAAAATATGAAATGATTTATTTTCATGAAAATTTTTAATGAATTTTTACCTGACATCATCCATTCCCATACCCATTCTTAAACTCTATATTTTATTAAATTTTGGATGAGATAAAGAATTTCTGTATGGGATATAAATAAAATTAATGAAAACCATTAGTTCATGATTTCTATTAATTTTTTTTTAAAATGTAATTTATGTGATAAAAATAATCATTTTATTACACAAGAAATCAACTCTACTACCCAAATATTTAAATTAAAAATTAATTAAGAAAAAATAAAGGTAAAATAAAGAACCAAAATATTTATTGAAAACATGATAATCTGAATAAATTATTTTCAAAATGTTATACATTTCATCGTTCATAATTAGTAAATACATTATTTTGAAAAATAAATTCATTGATTACCTTTTTTTAGAAAACTATAGGATTACCCTAAAAACATAGAATGCATAGATAATATATATTTTAATCTTGGGATTCCAATATCTATATAAATATTATAATTTTAATAACTATATAGTGGAATTTTCTACCCAACACATTTGATGAATTTCTTCGACCAACCCATACTTGGATTATAATGAATCCAACCATCCACAGTTCCTTATATAAACTCCCACCATTGGTATGTATTATAACCAACCATCATTATAAATAAATTTAAATAACTATAACATAATTATAACATAAAAAATATTAAAATTTTCATCATTACACTCATAAATTATTCATTACAGCAATAAGAAAATATATTTAGATATTAAAATATTTTGTTATTAAAATACCTATCCCATTTAAACAGCCATTTTCAATACAAAATAATATAAAGGGGAAATATGGATTTTATTTATAAAACATGATTATCTATAAATTATACTAGATATAAAATAATGATTATGGAAGAGGGAAAAGTTAGTATTTCTATATATGTAAAAATAGATTATTTATTTTTTCCTTTTTTGACCAAATATTCCATACAGAACATGTAAAAACATTCATTTTGGATTCCTTTGAAATAATTTCAAAAGATAACCTAAATTTAGATTATAATTATAATATATATATATATACCCATAAAATAATTTCAAGAATTTAGATATGTAAGAAAAATAAAAAAAGTAAATATTTAAAACATTTTGAAACACAGTTTTTAATGCAAAGTGTCTCTTATATAAACCTATTAAATATTAATTTTTAAAACATGTATTGAATGTGAAATATGAACAAAACTAAATTTATCATCTATTTAAACTTAAATATTAATTTCATTGGAAAATTTAGAAAATCATTGAGGAAAATTTTTTAGAAACTAAATCTATAAAGAATGTTAAAATAATGTTTTAAGTAAAAGGGTAGCCTAACTGGACTCTAATAGGCCACATATAATATTTTTAATCCTAAATAATTAACATATATTAATTATTATTTTTATAAGAAACATTTTTCATATTTAATATTGATTTTATTTTATTTATAAACATTTTATGTCAATTTACAAAATCAAATAAGTTTACATCAGTTGTTTTGTTGATATTTAGTTTATATGGATAATATGATTTCAGTTTGATGAATGCGGTGAAAGTAGAAACTAATTAAAAATATAATAAATTATTAAAATAAAATAATTATAATTTTTATTAATTTATTATAATTTTAAAACAAATCATGAAATATAGTAATAAAATATTTACTATATTAGGATCATGGTGGGAGTAGGTTGTATATACACATGGGTAATGATTCCGTTAATTAATGATCATTATTGGAAATTAGTAATTAATATATTATCTTTACATAATTATTACAATACTATAAATAAAATATTATTTTTTTAATTAGAATTTTATATATAATTAATGTAATTCGATTATAAAAAAAATAACCACATAAATTAATATATATGGTAGTCGACACATTCAAAAAAACAACTTCATCAATTTCAATATATTAATTAATATGATATATTATCATTTTAGAATAATAAATAAGACATTAATATGATAACTATTTTTCTTATATTAAAAAAATTCAATTCCCTTTACATTATTACCTTATATGTAAAACAATACTAAGAAAATGAATCACATCACTTCTCGAGGTGGTAGTTCGACATTCACCCATGCGATTTTATCAAAACCACATGGAATTTAAGTATGAAGTTTTATGTGAAATAATAATTCAATATGAATAATAATTCAATTAATTTATTAAATATACTTTAAATTAATCATTATTGTCTGATGTGAGAAGTAATGTTGAAAAACTAATTACATCTGTTCGTGAGGTGGAAGTCTTCTTTACACCTAGACAATGGTTTCTCTTACCATTTTATGGATATGGATACTTATTCTGGGTATTAAATTGGGACAATTAATTATCTATATATGAGAGATAATTTCAAAAATATAAAGTCATTTTATAATAATATTTGAAGGATGTGGGAGAATAAAAAATGATTAGTTAAGAACGTTACCTGTTCCTCTGACCACCTCTTTAGGATTATATCTATGAATCCCATATTTTTTGTACAAAAAAATGAAAATAAGAATTTTGGAGGGATTAAAGGAAGGTATTTTTTTTATTTATTTACTTAACGCAAAGGGTTTGATCGTAGGAAAACTATAGAATAGGGTTGGCCTTTTAAATGTTAGGGAGAGGAAATAGTTTGATTTTTTTTGTAAATAAAAATTGATATGGAAAATTTTGACATGAAATGAGGATCCAAAATGAACCATTATATATCCTTATATGATAAATGGTATATTTAGTTTTGTAAAATAAAATATAAGAATGTTTTTAGGTAAGTTTTACCAATATATTTTTTTAACCCTTAGAAAAACTATTTTAACCTTAACTGTCGTAAATGATTTTTAAAAATTTATGTATTAATTATGAAAACAATTAGTTGAAAATATTATAAAAAGTAAATTATTTTAAGTAAAAATATTCAATGAATTTTTAAAATATTATATCACATTAGTGGATGAATTTATATTAAAATTAAACTCATAGATGCGATGAAAAAGATATTTTTTCAATAGGTGTTGTAACATCCCAAGAAAATAATGTATATGAAATTTTAATATTTATAAATATTTTTTAATTAAATATTAATTTTATATTAAAGGGTATGCTATAATCAGTGGCGTACCAGATATGAAACAATGGGTTTTTCCGTAGTCTTATGTTGCACACAGTGCTGAGTTATACTAGAAAATAAATATATATTATTATTTTAAATGGTAGTTAACACCTAACTATTTTAATGGAGGGAATGAATATAACTAACTAAAATATGATTATACATGTTTGTTAAATGTTTTTGCATTTATCCAATATATTTTAGAGGCATAAAATGTGAATGAATATAAATGTAAGCATAAATACTCAAATATTTTTTAAAAGGTCAATTTACCCTCTTTTGGTGGAGAAGCCACTTTAAATCAATTTTTGGTCAATTTTATATATTATACATGACAGAATAAAATTTGCCTTCAGAATCGGTATATCAAAATTTACTTTGGGTAAATTTTAAGTATAATTCTGATAAAATTATTTTTTTAATGAATAGTGAAAATACTGTATTATAATTAAAAACAAAATTTTAATCTAATTTATTTATATGCATAGATTAAATTATTAATTGGTTTTAATGATTAATTAGATTTTATTTTTACCATTTAATCCTATTTTGGTCATTGGACGTAATTTCACTTTGAAATTGGACATAAATAATTGTCAATCTTTCTACAGTGATTATTTCTTAAAAACACACTTTTTGTTTTGACAATGGGAATTAATTTTAAATTAATTAATTAAACTTTTATGTTTCAAATTTCTTAATGTATAAATAATTTTTGAATTTAGATTATCAAATATATATTAGGTTAAATTTTTGTCATTTTTCAGAAAAACATCAATTTTTGATGAATAATGAAAACACTGAGTAGTAGTTAAAAATGATTTTTTCACTTAAATGAAATTTTACCACTTCTATGAATTGAATTTAAAAAATCTGATATAAATGTTTTTTATAAATAAGTAACATGCGGTTCACTAAGAAGAAAATATTTTTTGTTGAATAATAACTTTTTACTTTTATTTACAGCGGTTAAAGATAAGCAAGGTAATTGATGGATAAAATAATATTATAATAATACTAAATTACTATAAAATGTGTCATAATCCTATTGGTTGATAAATATCCGACCATGAGCATCCTTGGGTCTATTTTGGGACCCCGTGAATCTACTTATGATAGAAAATCCCAATTTATTTTAATTAATTTAAAGTAAAGACAAAAATGGCATAAATATATATCTTTTAGTAAATAAATTTTTAAACAGGGTTATATAAGTTATATAATTGACTATAAATATTGATTTTAAATTTGAGAAGAATTACTACAACAATATATTTTTTTATAATTTTTTGACATAAAATAAATAAAATTATTTTCATAACACAATAATGATGGAGTGTTTACCTCATTAATGAATGATTTAAATAATTTAGATTTTAAAAATGAAAAAATATCCAAAAACTATCCAATTATTATTAGATATATTTATTTTGAACATGAGTCATCTTATGATCTACTTTAATTTGTTTGGGACCTTTTGAAACTAAATATCATTATATAATAAATTAATATTTTGACACTTTCTTAAAGAGTCCCTCCTCCTTATAAAAAGCCATTACCTCTAACCCATAACTCACACCACTCAAGCCCCTTGAATCATCCAAAATATTCCAAATTAATCTCCCTACATTACTACATTCCACATAGATGTCTTACCTTAGTCATAAGGGACTTTATGAAACCCTATTGGTTCAAACCAAAGGGAGTTACCCGATTTTAAGATAACGTATTCTCTTAAGTTTTTTTCTCTTATTTTACTTTTACAACCCCTTAAACTCGTTTTATTTCATTATACTATAACAAAAATAGTATCCTCAATATAATAGTATGTTTCTATGAGATTTATTATAACTACAATTTCTCAAACCTCCATCTAATGGGTAAAAAATATATTGTTTTTGTGGATGGCGAACTACTACCTCACGAAATGATGATTGTTCAATCTTCTCCTACCACCTCTCATGGTGGCCATTATGATGGAATAATATTAATATATGATATTTATGATATTTATGTTTTATCTTTTCTTCTCTGATTTTTATGTTAAAAACATACATGTATTATTTCAAATATGTGTAAACACAATAATTTCATTTGAGGAAGTGCAGACTACCGCCCTCAAGGTGATATGATTCATTAATGACATACATAGAACGTATAAAAGATGGTGTTATGAAATTATGTAAAATAAATATATATTATGATATTATACTGGAATTATAATATAACTATGTATCATTATGTTTTCACTCCATTAAATATGAAATAGTAATAAAAGCTGCGTTCAAGTATACGTATGACTAACCCTCTTTATGAACGGTGCATTTCATTTCTTATCTCTAAATGTTACGTATTATTTTAAATAAATATATATATTGGATATATATTATATATATTATATATAAATAATTAATATTTTTCTTGAGATAATGGAGTTTTCAACACCTAAACAATTTTTAATTTTAACAAGTTCAATTTTGACTCATGTTATGAACATCGTAAAATGTCCAATATGAACCCAAAAAATGAACTAATTGCAATAGAAAGGTAATAAGTGATATAAAAGGAATAATAAACATAAATAATGTTCTTAAACAAATGAAAATTAACTTATCTTCATTATTCATTATGAATAAGTAACATACGAGTCATGTTGGATAGGAGGTAAAGGGTTTCTTATCACACTTTTAATTGCTTCAGATTTCCATTATTCACCACTTATTTCTTGAATGTGATGTATTTTATGCGGAAATTTAATGTAAATTATCATTATTTTTTTTATTCATGGTATTATATGATTTTATTTGGTGTTTATTAACTTTTGGTCATACGACTCAATTGATTACAATGTGGTAAGGGGGTTTCATATCACTTTTTATTCATGTGAGATTCATGACATGTTTTCCAGTATTTCCATTTTTTGGGGTATGTACTGAACAAAAATGTATTATTTGAATAATTTATTTTAATTTATTGGTATTTAAATCATCTTTTTATGATCATTCTTTCATGTGGTGTATGTTTCATAAGTTAACAAATCGGTAAGGGAACTTTTTAACCAAATTTCCATTCCTTGGGTTAATCATCTAATTCATAATCATGTAATGCTTGGATTATGTATGGAATAACAATTTATTTATTTAGGATTAAATTTACACTCCCCTTTTTGTGGATATACATTTCATACACATAATCCCTCCATTTTTAAATTCTCAATTCATATATATGAACATGATAAGAGTAATTTTAACTCAATATCCATTCATTGAGTTAAACATCAAAGTCATTGATGTTGTTCTTAATGATATATTTTTGAATGTTCTCTGATTGATTTACACTCAATATCTAGTCATATTGTGTGTATTTATAGGTGTCAAAAATTATTATGTAATTGATTTATACTTAACGTAAGGATAAAATTTTTATAAGGGATTTCGTCTCAATTTACATTCCATTGAGACGTCATTGTTGTTATCCACCAATTCACTATTATATGATGTATATACTATCCTTTGGAAAATTATATCATAAATACCTTTATTTTCATGATATTATAATGTTCTTATTAAATGTTATTCCTCAATTATTTTTAATCAAGAGACACTCATTTTGTTAAAAACACTTTAAGTAATTTTTTTAATGTCTTAATGATTTATTCTTATAAATATTTTCATTAATGTCCACATTTTCAAAATGGTTTTTAGGATTTATTTACTTAGACATTAATGTTTTAAAATTATAATTCACTTAAAAGTTTCTATGTGGTATGAGACACTTTGAATCAAAAATATCTTTTTTAAATCTCTTAAATGCTTTTGAAATTTTTTTTGGTAAAGCATTGATTACATTAATATCATGAAATAATATATTGTGATTACAATATGGAAATTTTATCATTCCTTAATTGTTGTTCTCGGTGTTATGATTTATAATGGTACTTAGACATTTGACGGTTGGTTACGTGATGAACAAGATAACAGGTGGTGCCATGATAAACTAGGATCGGTGGTTACGTCATAACCTCCAGTACATTAGGTATGGAAGTCGGCCGTATGGATATTCCATTTAGTGTTACGTGTGGAAGTTATCTATATAATTATTCCATTTATGTCCATTTATGTCCCTAGTTACCTATATATGTTATGCGTTCATTTTATGGGTTTTAGGATAATCATTTTGTTTCAAAATGGCAAGCAATGAATTTTTTTCAATGAAGAGTATTTATTAATTCATAAATGTAAAATTATTACTTAGGATAAAGTATTAATGTTTTACTTGTTGTTTTGAAAAAATAATAATTGTCCTACTTTGGGTATCCCTTACTGAGCTTTTTTCTCATCCCATGTTTTTGAAATATTTTTTACAGGACATGATGTGGAATATGAATAAGGATGAGATCAAAGAAAATTCATGATGTCTAAAACATCAAACTAGACATGTTTCTTTTAAGAGGTTATATATTAAGAAAAAATATATACTGAGTAACAGAGTCTACATGTAATATTTAAGTTTATATGTGATATTTATGGCCTAATTATCTAAATCTCTAAGCCTAAAAATATCCTCAATGTTAAATCTTGATTTAACTCAAGATTATGTAATGTTTAAGGTGGGGTCTTTATATGTGTATTTTTCAAGAAAAAATATGATTTTATATTAAATTTATTATTGGTTATGGTAATTATATCAATTAAAATGAATATTTATAGATATATAATCTGTAATGTTTATTTTATTTTTATTATTATTAATTTTAATTAATTAAAATGGAGAAACATTGTTCCCTTGAAAATAGTTTTATAAAAACCCCCTTTTAAATAGAAAAAATAAACCTACAAAAAAATAAATTATAAATATTATTATATAATTTTTATTTATTTTTAATATATAAAATTATTATGTATGTTACTTTACATCATATTAATTACATAGTGGGATGTTTGAATTATTTAATTTATTGTAATGAAATGTGATTTAAAAAAGAAGCCATTAATTTTCACTATTCACTTAAAAATTAATATTTTTAAAAAGTAAAAAAATTCTACCTATGTATATATTTACATGAATATTTCAAACACAAATTTCATTCTTTAAAATTAATTTTCTAAAATTTCCAAAAAATCATAATTTTTTCTAAAAAAAATGGAAATAAATTTTAAAGGAATCTTATTTTTAATAAAAAAAATGACCTTTAATAATAATGGGGTAATTATATACTATGAATTCATCAAAAAATATATATTTAGTAGAAAATTTAAATATATAATTCATAAATTAGTTTTTCATATTAATACCACTAATTTAACGATTATGTTATAATTGCTAATCTTTTTAGGGTTATTTTTTTTTCAGTGTTTCATGTAAAACCTGATGTTGATCATAATATTATTCCATTAATTTATCAGTGTATTAAATCTTCCACCCATTTAAGAAATTATATCATAACAATTTTCACTAAATTTCAGTAATTTTTTTCGACTTTTTAAAATACAATATTCGATATCTCACATAATAAAAAGGGTTAATAAAAATTTCTATTGATATGAGGAAAAATAAGAGTGAAGTTCATCTAAAATAACATTTACTAGGTTAATAAATAATAATAATTGGTGGAAAATATATATTTGGACATAGAAGAAAAGAATAATTCAAAATAATGATGGATAGTGATATATATAATTGACATAATAAGGTTAATGACAATAAGAAAGAATATATCCAAATAACTACAGTCCAAATCAGTGAAAAATAGACCACTATTTAAATGGGAGTGAATATAATAGGATAAAATTTTCAATTTCATGATCTTTTTCTTTAGGATGATAAATTCTACAACATTTAAAATAAAAATAAAAGGAAATATTTATCCTTTAATAAAATTTCACCACAATCTCATATTTAGATCTTAATGATGAGTATTCAAGATGAATTATCAATGCATTATGAATATAAATAATATTTTAAATAATCAAATTATGATAAATGGATAACAAGATATTCCTCCTATTTATAGAAATTTACCTAAACCCAAATTGTTAGCATAATTTAAGATAATTTTCAAAATGAATAAACCTTAATATGAAGAAATATAATATTTATATAAAAGCACACAACAATAACATACAATGACCAGAGTAGATCAATTAAAAAATAACTATATTTAAAATTTTCCAAAAAATTATCTCTAATATTAAACCCCATAAATGGGAAGCATTTGTTAACATATTCTTCTGATATTTATTTGAAATTTATCTTAATATAACACATATCAATATTAAAATCTCATACCATAAAATTAAACTTATTAATAATCTAATCTCTATTATAAAATAATCATCTCTACATATAACACTAGTTTTCTACAAATCCATAGTAACAAGATAATCCTAACCTTATTCCTCAAATAAAATACAAAAATGATCTTTTCACCTTAATCAAATATGGGTTCCAAAATCCGGAACATCCAATATAATAAAATTAATAAAATAATCATTAAATTTATTTTCATTCACTTTGTGAAATATATGAGAAACCCTATACTCTAAAAATATACATAATCATTATATTCCAAAAAATTTGAGTGATTTTTTTCCAATCTAACAATGAAATTAAATAGACAGAGGTTAGAACTACACCATTATCACCATTCGGTTGTGGGTTCATGCCTCATGTCCAACAATGATGTGATATGATGTCCTTTTTCAAAAACCATACTAATATAATTATAATAAAATTATTAAAAATTAAGAAACATAAAAAAAAATCTTAACCATAAAATATCATATACCCCCTAATAATTTTAATACCTTTAAACTTATATCAATAAAAAATGTTTGAATTATTCCTTAAATAACATTTTTCACTTGACAAACAAAGGGTTACATATACCTTAAACATCAATATGAACCCCAAAAGTATCTCCAAATTAATTTCCATCTCATAAAAAATCAAAGGAGTATTAATTTATTTAAACTAATAACATCATTAAATATACCACTACATCATAAATTTTGAATCACATGATCTGGACACCATAATAAATCAACATTCTTCATAACCTGTAATAAATGTTTTTTCATATTATTCCTTATTACTTCTTTCATAAAAAAGAGTCATTTCATATGATTAGTCAACTTGAAATCCTAGTTGAGGATACAATTCATACCTTTCATATGTAATAAAAAATTTCTCCATCTTCAACTTTAATGGAATTATGTGTTTCTAGGTATTTTTCTACATGGTAAAATTTATCAAATTATTATTATTTCTCCTAGGACATAATTTTTTAGAATGAAAAAATACCCACATTTACAATGTTAAACTGATATGTGGTATGCTCTTATTCCCATTTCTGGAAATATTATTAATGCTTAGCTTTTCCTTGGAATGTTATTTCTTAGTTACCTCCTTTACAATATACAATGTCATTACCCCTCTCCTATAAGTGTAGCACTGCTGGGATGGTAATTGGAGATGAGAGATAATTAAACATGACTCCCTCCTCTAGTAGGGACTGTGTTGTTGACTAGCACATATGGTATTGTAAATACGATGATGGGAGGCATTAACCACTAAGAGAACACATGTGAAAGAGAGAGATAATAAATACACCAACCAACTTCTGCTCAGTCTATAAGGTAAGTGAAAAAGTAGTACACATATGTACTGTTATTAAAGGACTAAAACAACTTAAACGAAAGTATTGAGATCAAAAAAAATTGTAAAGATGATAGCGACCATGAATCTCAAACAGATCCTTCTAACCCCCCAATATAGTAGTCACCAAAATGATCTCTATCCCACTCCAAATGGTAGGAAAAATAGTATATATATATGTAGGGTGATTATAAAAGTATTCCCATCCGATCCTCACCAAATCCTCTCATGCAAATGGTAATGAAAGAATGATATATAACTGTTAACAATAAGTGAAACGAACTTGTTAGATAAACAGGTATATAATGATTCCTGCCTCAACTTGGATACACTCTCCAAGTATTGCATATAATAGAATAAAATATAACAAGGAATATCAAGGGAACCCTTCCACTACTTCTCCACTATTTTTTTCACTTCTCCAACATTGAAGTTCCTGATCAACTCTCTCCAAAAATGATTTCCCGAAGACACCTAAGTGAATAACCACAACTACACCTCATTCCTCACACCACCACATCCACATAACCAATGTAACCAGGTTATTTATAGGATGTACTCAAACATGTATAACATGTATCATACATCAGGTATTATACCTTAGTCTATCACATCTCATACATTGAGTAAGGATCCCTAAGCCATTATAGGATATAGAAATTATACCTATATTAGTCCAAAGGAAACTAAATCCCGAGTACATGTGTATGAAACAACCACAATACATTACATCAATCTAAAAACATATATGTGTTAAACTAACAATCATGCATACCCGAATAGGTATCTACCAATAGAAGATAGCGGTTTCAAAGGGGGTAGATAGCCACCTATCCTCCCACCATGATTCTAGGGAAGACACCAATAGGGTTTGTAATCCCTGGGGTGTCAGTTTTCCTAACTAATGGGATGGAATAGTGCATAGAAATAGAAAATGAACATGACATAATACATATCATAACTATATTATGGGAATAACCTAGTCTCATCCTCTAGATAAGCTAACGTCTCTCAAACTCTATATTTCCATTGCCAAGACCTAATGTACTATAATCACACAACCATTTAAGGAACTACCTTAAATTACTTTATTCCTTTTCATTATTTTCACTTTATGTTAATTAATTCATTAAAAATTATTAAATTATTATAATATCATTCTTACTCTATGATTTAATGTATAGAAATAGATAACAAACAAATACATTAACTTGAAAGGGTGTTAAAAATATAGCACAAGAAAAAACCAAGGATGGGGATCCTGATCACCTCTCCCGCCAGAACTACAGCCACTCGATGATGTTTTACCAAAACTGCATCAACAACCTACCAAGAATTCTTGATTAGAAACATGGAGATCAAGTGCCACAACATAGAAAAGATAAATGAGAGGAAAAATATTAAAGAAATCACAAGAATAATGGTAGAACATACCTTGGATGTAATATGCTTCACAACAGATCGAAGGAAGGATGTTAGAAAAAAAATCCATGGAAAATAAATACCTAAAAGGTTGAATACATGTCACTTGGTCTCTTGGAATTGGTATTAGGAACTATAGCCATAGGGTTTGATAGACCCGACCGACTAAAAAAAATTTAAAAAATAACACTATAGAGAATTACATGATGTCTACTGGCCTCTCACATCGTGTAATCCTATGGGTTTGGATCTAATGAAAAAAATTCAATTTTTCATTTATTTAGACTCAACAAATACAAATCATTAACCTCACCTACTCGACGTATAATTAATTCACGACGTGTAAATATTCCTATTTAAAAAATTTGAAACCAAAATCTTTCAGAATTCTTCCAAGCCTCTCCCGAGAACCTTGGTCTTTTAAAACACACAAAGGGTCGATCCTCATAGATATGATCCCTTATATTAGATACCTATCACAACATTCTCATCCTTGATAATCGAAAACAGCTGAGAGAGAAAATATAAAAGGGTTATCTGAACTGCCACATTGTGAGATACCTTTAATGTCCGTCCTTAATAGAGGATCTCACCACCCCCATCATAGCACAAGGGGCTCGACATGGTGAGTAGATCAAATACTCATCTAGTATTCTTCATCTATATAGGGAGAGTAGACCTATCTAACTTATGAATTCTAATCATGAAAATCAAGTGGCATACCGCATGTTTTTTTCCTCCAATGGAAAGCTAGTAAGAAAAAACAAGTAACAAGAGAGAGAGATCCATATCATAAACTTGAAAAAGTTCTACATCCATAGAAAAAATAATGTTATAATATAATATCTAAACAACAAATATATAGAAGTACTATGTATGTATCTATGATTCACATTCCCATGCACTCTCCTCTAAGGAACTTTGTCTACACAAGACACAAATAAAGAATATAGAACTCCCGTGAAACACCTTCCGTCGGGGATCCTTGATCTTTATAAGATTACCCTTCAAGGTTTCATAATCTTCGTCATCAATCACACCTCAATAAATGATGCGAGAGTAATTTTGAATATTATAATGGTGGTGCGACACATAAAAAATATTTTACATCCATTAAATTTGTAGAGTAAGTTCTATATGATATGCCACTACTCCAATATGAGATAACATCTTGAAATTTCCATCAAACTGAGGATAAATCTTACTCACATGAAAAAAACATCATTTCCTATGATGGGGAGCCACATATAGAAACACATGATCCCTAACATTAAACTTGAGAGGTTTTCCCAAATGAACGGTATTGGAATTCTGACAATCTCCTATACATTCACCCTCTCAGGATTGATGTGATCTATCTTTGTCGTATTATGTTACTATTCCAGTATGATAATTATTTAATTTGTTATCCCACTCGGGCCTAATGGAGGATGAAATTTTTTGTTATATAAGACTTCAAACAACATCATTATAATGGTGGAGTGAAAACTATAATTCTAATAGAAATCAACCAATGTAATGTTCTTCATCCATGAAACTATTAAATCCAGGACGGAAGAGCGCAACATGTACTCATATGTATGGATAGTTTGCTCTGTCTGATCACCCATCTACAGAAGGAGTGGAGTGCTAAGGTATATTTGTGGACTAAAATTAAGTTGTAGATCTTTCCAATCCATGGATATAAAATGAGGATCTTTATTGGAAATTGTTCTCCTCAGTATTCTATGGAGTCTGGCCCGCTTCTCTTGATATAACATTGAAAAAACCTCTATAGAGATCGACACCTTGATATCTATGATGTGGGATGATTTTGTCAAACAATCTACTACCACTCATATAGAATTATAACCTTCTTGATCTCGATGTAAATTGGTAACAAAGACCTTAGATATGTCCTCACACTTCAATTGGGGAACATAACAAAATAGAAACCCTTTAAGAACACAGTGCTTGACCATCACCTTCTGGAAGACCAGATATTGAGACAAAAACCCTATAACTATAGGCATCATCCCAGACCACCCAAAATAAGATCACAAAGCAAATTACAACATTTTTATTATAGTATATACCCACAATTCATATCTATGAAACTATATAAGAACAATCTCATAAATATCCAAAGAGAATATAGATCTTTCCCGGAAATAAGAATAACTGCTACTCATCCTCAAACCATCGTTATAGGGTCACACCTAAAACAAATCAGTCTCCCTATACCTCTACCTAAAGATCGCACAACTGGGACTCTTCCTCCTGTTGTACTAGAGATGACGTCATCTTCATCTAAAAAAGGCACCCTATACCCAATACATCTCCCATATCTAAAAGAAATGTTTAAAGTTATGTATCACTCTCTATGAGTAAACTAACTCACACATTTCATCACTATACAACATCCTGATTAGCGTGTATAAAACATTCACTATTCTAGGTGTATATGAATCCTCGAAGTCATAATACTATAATATCACCATCCACCGACACTGATGAAAATTCATTTCATGTAGTCAGAAAACATACCTCATGAATTTATTATCGGTGAAGACTAAAAAATAGTTGTTAATGATGTAATGTATCCACACTATCAGGGAAAACACTAAATCCACTAACTCAATTTTGTGGGTAAAATAGTTTGGATCATGGGGGAGTAACTTCTACGACCCATAAGAATTGATTATTCTTTAATGCATCATAACACATCCCAACCCCAAATGTAAATAATCACAGAGAACTATGTACAGAATCCTTCCATTGGAAGACATAGAATGAGAGTAGTAACCAACTTCTACGTTAGATTCTCAAAATCATCCAGACACAAATAAGTCCACAGGAACACCTAATCCTTTTTATTCAAGACTTTCATAGGTGTCGCAACCTAATGAAAACAGATACACACTTCCTATATTATCCTACAAGACTAAGGAATCTTCACAAATCATCCACTATCTACAGGTATTCCCAATACACAAATAATTACACCTTCTATGGACCCACAACTACTCCCTGATGTGAAACAAAAATTCCCAATAAATGGACTTATCAATCCCAAAACACACAATTAAGAAACATACCAAACTAATACTCTTGACAAATAACTCCCGAAATAGTGTGCAGTTACTCTGCAAGTTCTTCTTCATAATTATCACACACAAGTATTTCATCAAAAAAATTGAAAAAAACAAATCTATGAACCCAGGGAATAAATTATTCACCAACCCCATGAATACAACTTGAACATTTTCCCCACCCAATAAAATCAGGAAAAATAAGTAATTCCCCTGAGGACAAAAGAATGTAGTCTCTAGGATATCCTCATCCTTTACATGAATATGATGATATCCTAACTACAAATAAATCATCAAATACCAACTATATCCCATTAATTGATTGAATAAATCATCAATACATGGATGATTGTAGTGATTATTCACTTCCACATGGTTCAAGTGATGATAATCATTGTCCAATAACAAGCTGACATAATCATTCTTTAAAAACAAAACCAGGGCACCCCATAGCGATATACATGGCCAAAAAAATCTCCCCTGAAATTGAACATAGATTTTATTATGATTTTTTAAAAACATATATAGCACCATCATATATGTATACATCGAGATAGATGACAAACCTAACTGTTGTTTGATCCTAGACTTGAACTCTTATTAAAGGTGTAACTCTAAAAATTCTTCTGGAAAGATGTTATTGTTCTCTTCTACAACCATAGGAAATGAAAACTTCTGAACCTCTTGGTTAATAAATTCCATCTCATTCATCAAGTATTACATGTATGAAATAAACCTCAGACCCATATGACTGTCTCTCTCCCTCTAAAAAACACCACTGGCTCTCCATAAGAATCAAAGAACAAGACCTATATCTTGAATAAATATATGATAACCCTCACAGAATAAAACCAATATCTATCAAGGTTAATAACATATTACAGTATCCTTTAACAAATATAATCTCCCCAAGATTGGTTCTTCTCCATCCCTAAGTCGCAGTATTGACATACATAAAACAAGTCATCTCGACCTCCAACTAGCATAGTCAACAACAAGGGTACTGGAAGACTCTCTAGCTCAAGTCCCAATGCATGGAAAAGGGAATGTGATATGAAGGTGTGTTTCACTATTGGATCAAACGAGACATTAACTAAATTAGAAAATAAATGGTACCATAAAAGACAACTTGCTAACATGGATCTAACAACTCTAAATAAGTAGATGACCACAACCAGTCTAACCATGATGACGACCACCTCTACGAATGTGCTCTGCATTATGAGAATATGAAGTGTCAGAGGTATTTATTCTTCCTTCCCCATATACTCTCTACTAACCCCAAACTATATAAACCTAATACTATTTCCTCAGTTAAAACTACCTCAATAAAGAATCATGGATTTGAACAACTGGATAACACTGAATTGATAGAAATTTCAGGCACAATATCTGTGATAAACTGATCCTCCACAATAGAAATAGGCCTCTAGTACCTTATAATATTTCTAAAATCCACATCACTCAAATAATCATGACATTGAGGGATAGGACCAATACCTGGATGAACAGATACCCATATATCATAAAATTTTTGAACACCAGACCATAGATGTTCATTGTGAGTAATCCTTTTGACTCCCATCTCATATTGATCCCAGTGTATAAAGAATCCTCTCAACATCCTCTAACATTTCCAAAACCATGATATATGTCATCAACATAAACAGAGTGACTTGGTGCTGAATCTCTGGAAACAAATGCTCCTCAAAATGACTCACCACGGCCTCCCTGTCTGAAAAATAGTCTGGACCAAATCATAGAAGGTCTCTTAAATATACCCCAAATTCATTCAAACTAGATATCTCCTTTCAAATATAAAGTTTCTCATAGTGACTCTCCACCGTTGAGGTCGAATAATGAATCTCAGTAATGAAGTAGCCTAGGAACTCCTCACATGAATCTGTAGAATCATCACGATCCCGGAGGATTAAGTGCCACAAATTCCTTAGTGCACCACACAATACCGTCATAAACAAATATACCCAATGATCCTTATAATATTTCATAAAACTTATGTCTATCTGAACCTCCTTTAAAATATTTTCTGTGACTAAATTAGAAGTTTAAACCTCATAATTTTGTATAATCTAGAACTGAAACTATCACAAATTTTCTAGTACTACCTACTCAACATATTCTGCGTGAACCTGAGGAAGATGTTGAGGTGGGGAAATGACTATAAAAGAAAAAATATTTATAACTCTTAAACCTAGTGTGTGTGATACCTTAACATTAATTAACTATTTTCTTGTATGAATTTTAGGTTAAATTGTCCCAAGGACTACCCATTCAAACAGATGCACAAAGAAGAATGATGCATTATCCATTACTTGGTGTCTACCCTCTAACAAGTATCACCTCATTTAGTATCAAATTTAATATTATTGGTCAATTAATCAAATAAAATAGGGAAATATTTACTTGTCTCCCAACAGATATATCATGTTTAAAATGACTTCTAAACATATCTGAAACCATTATCCTACCAGCTGATGCAACCTCACCTGTTTCTTACTCAAAATCCATCATGTCCCTCCACAAGATCTTTGATACCACTCTATAAAAACAACATCCCTACAAGGTGTATCCCTCCTCGGCTGTATATGGGAGAAGAGAGATGGTGACACCCATGTCCGACCTCCTGTAGGAACCAGGATGGAACTCATATTTAAAGGTATAACAAACACATATATGGAATACATTACCCTCTAAGAAATACATGAAAAGGGGAGAGATGGAGAAAACACCAACAAAATCCTGATCAAACTAAAATATAAATGAAAATACAATGTATTTATATGTAATGTCATCTAAGAAATACTAATACTGAAATAAATTCTACACGTACCAAAAAAAGGTAAATATAATAGGAGCCACTAAGCCCAAACAACCCATATTAAACCACAAGATAGTAATAATAAGATATATCTCCAATATTCTTCATCTAACCTGAATAACAATTTATTTATGCAATGGATAATTATAATATTATACTTATAAGGATCCTCCAGAGAGCCTATAGTAAAAGAGGTAATGAAAGCATAAAAAATCATAATGAACAATAAGTTCAACTACCCTATCCCTTAAATAGGTTTACTATGTTCTCAATCACACCCTGGATACTCTCAACAAGTATCGCATAAGTAGAATATAGTATAATAATGAATATAAGTGGTACCCCACTACCGCTTCCCTACTTGTTTACCGCTCTATCCCAAAATCGAATGTCCTGAGTATCTCTCTCCAATAATTATATCCTACAGACACCTGGGAAAAGCACCAAAACATGCACCTCATGCATCACACCACCACACCCATTTATCAGAGTAACGAGGTAGTTTTCAAGATCCACCACAATTCACACAACATTTATCATAAATATTGTTTTGTAACTAATTCCATCAAATCCCATAAATCGAGTAATGATACTTAAGCAGTCAAAGAAGATAAAAATTATACCTATAATTGTCCTTAGAAATTATATACAGAATACATGTGTGTGAAATAACCATAAGCCATTAAAACATTCTACATGAATATATTGGGAAAACTAACTACTATGAATAACTGAACATTTGACTACATTGAAATGAGATTGGGGACAAAGGGGTAATTCAACTATCTATCCTCCTACCAAGATTTTGGGGAAAACACCCATTAGGGCTTAGAAACCCAACAGTGTCAATTTCCTTAATTGATATGGTAGAGTAGCGTATATAAATAATAAAGGTATATGATATAATAAAGATCACAACCACACTATGGGAATAACCAAGTATAATACTCAACAAATAGTATTGTCTCTCATACTACTAACTTCTACTGATAAGACTAGATATCCTATAAAGACCCAACCATTTAAACAACTACATAAAATCACTTTATTCAATTTCAACTATTTAAATTTACATTAATTGATTCATTAATAATTACTTATTCATGATTTTCTCCACATTACATTAAATTACCATTAAAATTAAGTTACATGCCCTCCAAGCATGAGAAAATTGTGTATATGACTTCTTGAAATAATAGCTCTCCACTACATCATAGCAATATTCAACCCCATGGGATAAGCATTTATTGATTTATTGTTAACTTTATTATAAATATTACCAATTACTATATGAAAACATCCTATGGTACCAAATAATATATACAGAAAATCACATACTTCTAAATCAAGTAGTGAGGAAAGAAAAGATGACCAATAAACAACCTAGCCGTCATCCAAACAACAGATTCAAACAAGCATCCAAATTTGATATCAATGAGTAAGTCCATCATTGAACCATTCCAACATCCCTAGATTCCTCTTCAAAACACACATGAATATCTAGAGGCATGTATCCACACTATGTGTAAAATTCTATCGAAAAAACATGGCCTCCCCACCCCTCATAGAATAACTACCTCTATGATCACCTATCCAATGAAAATGTCACATCCGGGCCTCCCCACACTATATAACCAAACAACCTTCCCAGATCATCCATCCCTGGCCCACATCACATCTAAATAAGTAGGAAATAAAAATTGATACATGTAACTTGTCCCTAAATATGGCATTCGACCATTACATAGAACAACCTCTCCCGACTTCAAAAAAAATGTCACTTGGACTTTACAAGAAAGAACAAAAATTAGTATCTACTAAGGAATTATCTTTTATCACCCAAAATATTCTTATTCGATCATAAATTAACTAATTCATTATTCAAAGGTTCTATATATAAGAAAACTAAGCCACAATCTATGTCAATCAATAAGAAATTAAACAATAAATTAATTTGACATGACTTTAATTTATTATCAATATCCATCTTCTTGATTTAGGTTTATTAACCTATTCAATTAAACATTAATACTCTCATTAATTTGAAAATCATAAAATTATATCAATAGAAACCATATTCATTAAACATGCCTCTTTAATCTTTTAGGAAATTAATTATCAATTAATTCCATATTTAATGTATTTAACAATTTCTATTATGAACATCCTGTTAAAACAAGAATGAAATAGATATAAGAGTATCTAGAAAATCAAGATTCAATGCATTATCACAGTACCAATAAGAAGCATCACAATTCCATCAATACAAATTATTTAAACTGTCTCAAGTAAATATTTAGGTCAAATTCCATTCGGATCCAAGGGGAAAAATCATGATAAATATATGATTTCACATAATTAAATAGATAACTAATGAATCCCATACCTCCCAAGGATGTTAACATACTAGAATGAGAATATAATAATGTTGCAGATTCCGATTTCATCTTCCAAAAGAATTACACACACCCGAGGATAATGCACCACTATCTCATGAACAAATAACAAAATATCCATTAAAAACATGGTGATAAAGAGATATCACATATAAAATAGTAAGGGGAGGAATCATATAAAAGAAACCACAAGAACATATGTAAAAAATAACTTTGATTGAAGAAGGATCCCAAATGATTGAATTTGGGTAGAGAGTGATCAATCCTAGGAAAATGAATCCCAAAAACACCAAAATGTGGGTCACTAGGTTTCCATGAATCGAGATATAGGTGATGCATCTGTGGGGATTAACAAAACTGATAGGATGAGGAAAGTATTAACCAAATTGTATTGGGGAATTATATTACATAAAATCCCCATTCATAGTGTGTAATACTTAGGGTTCATTTATTCATGATTTTGGTATAAGATCAGTTTTTTTCTCGAAAACACATATATCAAAAAACCCTATTTTTCATTACATATTCCATTTTTATAATCAATTAATTTATTCCACTTATATATTATGGATAATAAATTTTATTTATTATAATTTTATACAAGATTTCCATCATTCTTAAATGGGTCCCTTTTATTTTTTTTCATATTATGAATAAGAACAAAAGTAAATATGTTTCACCTCAGTGAATGTTAATCGGTTAATTGAGGTTACAAATATTGTGATAATTCCAATTAATATACCAAGAATTCATATTTATTTTATTGAATATGTGTTCCATGTCTTTGAACATCATTTTTATGAAAAATATTCATTTTATTGGAACTTTCTAATGATATTGACCTTATTATAATTTTAGATAAATAATAAAAAACTCATATTGTTTTGTTTTCTCTGAATTTTACACATTAGGATAATAAAATGATTATGATAATTTATAAAATATATTTTTATATATAATAGATTCATTTTGTTTATTTGAGATTATTTTTTAATTTTTTTATGAAACAATTACATTAAAAGATCACATAACACCAACAAAGGGCATGTGTGTGTAGTTGAAAAAATCATTTAAGAATTTTTTAAAAGAATTAAAACTAGTATTTTATGGATAATTTTATTTAAAAAATAATTATATATTTCCATATAGGATTATTTTAAAATTTTATATTCAAATTCCATTATTATATTAACGATTTTAATTTAAAATTGAATTAATTTTTCCAAAACTACATTATTTATATTTTTTGATAAAAAATATTTTACTAAATAATTTTTAACTCATAAAAAATTATATTATCATACATGTGAGTTAGATTTAGTTGTAAATATCTTCCATTATCTTTTTAGGGATATATTTTTTCTTTACAGTAACATTCACAACCCATACAGAACAAAACTCACTAATATCAAAATAATCACAAGAAAGATTAATAGGGGTAAAAAAAAAAGATAAGGGTTGAAACACCACCTAAGCAGTTCTAGATATTTTTTAATGATATTAATTAAACTAATAACCATATTATATTATACTTATATAAATATGTATCAAATTTATAATGAAAAAATAATTAATATTATTTTAATATATTACCTAATTTTAATAGTTCCCTATCCCACACTTATAAAATAGAACATCTTCTCCTATGATCCGGACATATTTTGGGAACAATATTTCAGAAAAAAGAACATCAGAATTATCTATCCCAATGAACAACCCATATCTTAGTGGTAATATTTTAGGAATACTACCAAACATAGATGAATTAAGGTGTAATGTAATGTAGGTTTTCCAAAGAATATGTATAACTTTTAACTAAATGTTTTAGATTTATTTCATTTACTTCCCTCTTGAAAAATATTATGACTGTTGTAATATAACAACATAAATATATTCCATATAATTAAAAGATTTTAGATTTATGTAATAAAATTAATCTTTTTACTTCTTCATCTATGGTGAAATGAATCTATGGTTATTGTGTAAGGTTGACTAATGACTCATGAATCGATGCATTTAATTTTCCATCACGACCTATCATAGTTCGTTATAATGTTAAATTATATATAAATATTTATCATTTTAAAGGATTAAGAATAATTATTGAAATATAATATATCATATATTTTCCTTCTCTTATGTCTGTTGAAAAATGATAAAAATATTCATTAATATGAGTTAATTACCAACTCCAAAAAGTGATGTGATTGAATTTTAATAACTGAAGCACATGGACTATATATATAATGTATTGGAATAGATAATAATATATTTATTGTATAATATTTTTTATTTATCAAAAATAATAACTAACTTATTTAAGTCATGTTGTTAAAAAATGGAAATATTGGTCTTGCATACGTATGAACTATTATCTCTATAGTGTAACATATTTCATTCTACATAACCATATTTAACATTTTTTTAAAGTATAATTGTTGAATAAAAATTATGATTTTTAAATGACTATAATTATGGATACAATGGATTAATTATCTCTTTTACCGTGGTCATTATACAAAACACATTTTGAATTATGAACTGAATATCCTCTAATCAACCAACATGAGAAAAATAGATTTTAAAATTCAATATATCATTGGAATAAATGGTTAATTTATAAGTTATAAAAACTAAAAAATGTTCTTATGAAATTAAATAATTTATAAATTACTATTATATAGGATGAGAAATGTTACAAGTCAGACATAAGGTCTGGGAAACATTATCTTAAAAAACCTCATTTGAAATGTTTTGGATATTTATTTTATGAAAAATTTAATTACAAGTCAATATTTAAAAACAATTATAGATGTATTTATATGGACATAAATGAAATATAATGGAAATTTTATTTACCTTTTGACTTTATTTCAGAGGGGTTTAACTAGAAATTTTTTACTTGTATTATATGTAATATTTTTATATTCATTATAAAAAGTGGAAAAGGAATACTTTATATAAACATATACAGTGACAAAAATATCTATTTTCACATCATCCATCATTTCAAATAAGTATTATTTTATAATAATCCATGTTTTATTCAAAGAAAAATCATAATTCTTCTTGTTTTCGGTATTTTATATTTGAAAATTTGGTTTTAAAGAAAAGGTATATACAAATATCAGAAAAAATACCCTTTTGAGCTTCAAAGTATTTTTTTAAAAAATTTGATGATAAATCTGAAATATTTTAAATTTTTTATTCACATTATGATCCACGGAAAATTTTTATTATTGGGTGAGCACTACCTTTCTCTATAATTAATTTGGTAGAAATAAGGTTCTTCAGAGAATTATGTTGTAATTTTACAGTGTATCTTATTTTAGTTATATGAGTTCTTGTAAGTGTTATATTAAAATAATATCTTGATTAACCTAAATTAATTTTCTATGTTTGGTAAATTTTTGGAGGTGTAATTTGATTTCAAATGTTAAGTTAATTTTTTTTAAATGTTATTATGATTTCCTTTTGGAGTAAAAATGTCTATCTTTATGAAAATGTTTTAAAATGGTTCTCATGATTTCTTAGGGACAATAATAATTATGATATTAAGATTATGCTTCTTAGAATTTGTTTTATGAAAAAATTGGGCCGTAATGGTTATTTCTAATCACAACCCATATACTTATTAAACCTCAATTCATGATTTATTACATAATCACACACATAATGGAATACCAAAATATCTAAAGGCTTAGTTTCATTGGTAATTATATTCATAAAATAATTACATTAAATAGGGATACAACAAGATTATTGAAATCTCTTTTACAAGCTCTTAAAATTCACTCACTCTTCCAAAACTGCATGAGATAACCTTCATATTTACATAATAAATGGCTTAGCTGTAACAACCAATTAATGGAAAAATAAAATCATAAGATGATGAAAGTAATACATGTTAGTAAATAGAAATATCAAGGTGACATAAAAGGGGTAAGAATTATAAAAATTTATATTGGAGCATGTTATTGGATGATAACATCAATTAAACATAGAAATATTGAAACTACAAAAAACAACAAATCATAATCATAAGTCAAGGGAATCTAAAAAATATCACAGTATAGTGTTCGTAGGATAAAATCTAATCGACCATAAATGGTATTTCACTAGATAAAAAAATTACCTAATGTATTGAAGTGATATATAATTCCAGTCCAACAAATCACTTTAACATCATCTACTTGAATTAGCGAACAACAAATATCTTAATAATGTCATTCATCACATTCAATCGCACAATTAATTATTTTGGGATACATACATTAATTTCATTACTCAATTAAGGTTAGATATATCTAGGTTTATACCTATGGGTGGAAATGAGGATGGGTATTCACTAAAAAAATTAGCATGGAAAATAAGAGGATAATTTCAGTGAAACCATGGTTGTAAATTCATGGAATTATTTAATGAGAGTTTAAGGTAGTCCATCATTAATTAGAAACCTAAATGGAAACAAGTTGGATTTGTTAAAACACATTATAACATGGAATATTGAATATCATATGGAATAATACAATGAAACGTCTTGAATAACGTGGAGGATAAATCCACTACCTTGAGAGGGAACTTATAGAAACATATGAGGAGTTTATCAAGATATTTGGAAAACATTCATAGTGAATTAGTTATATGGAGGGAGAGGTAATTCGGGAAAAATGTGTTCTTAATGAAGAGTTCTGGGGGGATGGATATGTATTTATAGTAAAATTGAGGAAAATTATTTACTAATTTATATAATTTAGTTTCAGACTATATATATATAAATATCCAAAAATAAAAATTATCAAATTTTTTCCCATGGGTTCATCCAAAGAGAATTGAATGATTTTATAAGGAAAAAACAAATACTAACAAATTAATACAATTGATATTATGGAATAGATTCATGTATATAATGAATTTATTTTAAATTATTAAAATATAATATAAATTTTGGAGGATTTAAAAAAAGATAATAAAAATTTTATCAACATAATTTTTTTTATAAAACTAGAATCCTATATTTTCTATTATATTTCATTTAGATAATTTTTTACACATTCATGATACTATGATGTCATAATATAGAAAATATATTTATAGTATATTTAATTTCAAATATAAAATCAATTCTCTCAAATAATTATTAGAAAATATTCATTGGATAATTTCAACAAGAAAATTTGAAAAAATAATTATTTTTATAAATTAAATATCTAAATATGATTATTTTTACATATTATTAAAAATACTTATATACTAAAAAAATGATTGTTTTTACGATAATTGTAACATTATAACCCATATAAATGTTACATTGTACATAAAAAATTAAAATATAATTTATTTATAAATAAATATTAATTAATAATATTATTTTATTAAAATTAAACATCATTCAATAATTCTTTATTTATAAAAATAGTGTCTTAATTGACAATATATATTTTCAGAAAATAAAATTTTTATTTCATCAAATCAAAATATCATTTTCATCAAACTTATTATATATCCATTTATAATTTAATAAAAAGGGGTAAAGATAATAATTTTTTCATTAAATATTGATAATATACGGATTATTATTATTACTATCTAGGTAAATATCCCCTTATTATAGTAACGTACACTCTATGGGTAAGGTGTAAAATTATGGTCTTCTCTTGGGGTGGTATGGAAATAAATGTTTTGTTTAGAAACTATAAATGATCAAAATTATTAGACAAATAGTGTCTCTCAAGATTCGGTTTCTGAATCAAAAATTTGGATTTGTCATAACAAAAACCCAATAGATTTATTTCTATTAAAGCATCAATAAATGAACTTCATAGGGTACTATCCCACTAGTCGGGGCCGTTTCTTCTTTCATATATGTCAAATAGACCTTATCATATACATTATTACATATTAATATTAATGATAGTTATACTATGTAATGAACATGTTTCTTCTTTGTAATACATTAAAATATATGAAGGAATACTTTTTGGATCTAAGAGATGTGACGACATAAGATTCAAAGGATTGATGAGACTAAAATTGATATTAAAAAATATTAAGTATATTAATTCCACACATATTAATTTTTTTAGGAACTAGAAAATATATCCAAAATGGATCCTCATATCAAAAATCAGAGGCCATAGTTTTTTTTTATAAAATGGATTTTCCATAGGTGTGTTGTAAGGATGGTTGAGGCAGAATGTCTGGTTGGGGAAGTCATTGGTTGTTAGTTTAATTAAAAACATTATTCATTTTATCCTAAAAAATTACTAAATAATGTCGTCTATTTATAATACATTATAAATATTATATATTATTAGCCTATAAATCCCAGAGATAATTCAATGGATATCTAATGTTATTCTTTAGATTATCAAGATATGAGGATGATGAGAGGTAAAATCAAGGTGGATAAATAGGAAGTGAATGTATATGGATCCCCAAATCACAAAAAATATATTATTAACAAAAAAATGATCCAAATTTTAGAAATAATAATAAATTATGGTTTCCCCTATTGATTAAATTGTTGAATAATTAATTTTATCTTCTTTATATCTTTATTGTGATTGCATTTACTTCACATGATTTGGCTGATGAGTTAAATATTTTTATTCAATTTAAATATTTATATGTCATGGTATCACCTGAGATATCATCATTATATGATCATTGGAAAGTATAGATGTACTAATGAATATTTAACCTTTTCTTCTTATGTTGTTCCCCTCTAGGTTATTTTTGTTCTTCACTATTGGTTTATAGAGTAATATTTTGACTTTTTTGGGTGGGTTCGAGTGTGATCAAACCCCAAAATTAATTCTTGTATCATGAAAAATGTGGACCTATGTTTTTTTGATGGATCAATTAATGATTTGGGATTAGTGTGATAATCTATCTATCCAGAAACTGGTGGGATGATTGGATCAAGTTAAAGGTGAATTATAGGCATTGGAGACATCAAATATATCACCAATATCCGATTTATGACCATTGTATATTTAGAACCGACAGAAAAATTCAATTCAATCTAGTTTTGAGTTGTATTTAGGAAATTTTCAGAACATATAGGTTAAATAAAAAACATGAGAGGAATTTGTAATTTTTTAGGGAAAACAAAACTACATTCAAAGCAGTTCATAATAACGCATTCCATGTTTTCTAGATTCCACAACTGCTATGGTTTCATCTAAAGTTAGGGGTCACACATCATTAGGGAGTAAAAATACATTATTTTACCCTACCTAGTTTTTCCATGTTGTGTTCTAGATGGTACATGCATAGGGCCCCATTTGGATGGAAACATCTTGTACCCAAGAATGAAAGAATAAGGGGCAATACATAACATATAACGAGATAAACAATCATGACTCTAGTTGGTCATAATATCCATGTATGCTAGAGGTAATTTCATGTATAGATATATATATTCTTGATCTGTGTCAAGGGATATCACTTCCTAGCATTGAAGTAGGGCCACATGGCTTTTTGACCTCACACACACCATATACTCATTCATGAATATTCTAAATCTCTTATATTATATGTTTTGATTTAAATTGTGGATAGAAAGTAGACTATCCCAATTGTTTCTCCACATAAAATGATATGGTGGAATATGTAATGTATTTTGTTATCGGATGTGATAATTTTTAGTGTGATACTTATTTTATGTGAGGCTTGATGGTGATAGGGATCAGGAGGGATCATTATATATATGGTTCTATAAATACTCCCATGATATAGCAGGGCATTGGTTCCCTATTCTGTAAGAGATATGTAAGGATTACTAATTTAATTTCACATAATTGAATGGGTTCCTCAGTATATTAGAGAGATATCTGGGTTATTACTCCTCTTTCACACTAGGGCATGGGTTCATCATGATATTAAAGAGATATTGAGGAATTTACGCCCTTGTCACATCATGTTGTGAGTTCCAGAATTATTTATATTTATATGGTCAGTAATCCCCTTATTTTTTCATGGAATGGGTTTTCTTCTTATATAGAGGTTCTCCCATAACATTGAGCTTCAGCTGGGTGTGCATCCTCTATAGGATATGTGTTCTCCCTTGGTTGTGGAGTGTAGTTTCAAGGTGTGGTGCCCTCAAAAAATATCATGTAGTGGGATTATTTATTGCTTGGATGTGATATTTAGATCCAATTAATCTATCATTTGGGATTCTTTATAAAAAAATATATGGGTTTCTGATGGATCCTTTCCTTATTTCTTTGGGTTGAGCCTACTCATATTGTATATCTCTATCACCCCGTTAAAATTTTTGGGGAATCATACTAGGTATATACATAATCACACCTTCTTTATATTTTATAACATGAGTCATGTCTAGGAAGACGATGGATAGATTAGTAGAGATTGCATTGGATCATAGAAATACCTAGGTTCATTCGCCACATACGGAGTTAGAGTCTGGAGATTAGGAGTCAAGATCTATCATACATCATTATATATAGTTATTGTAAGTTTGGGACCTCATTTTTGGTTGGAAATTTCTTTTTCTCATTTAAAATTTTGTTGTGTACTATTTTAATCTGATTTATTTTGATGTGTTTATTTTAGTCATTGTTATCTCTAGTTTTCATAGAATTTATATTATATTCCTCTACAATATTGTATAATTAATTTTTGGTAAATGCATACATGTTAATTACCAAATTCCTCCGAATAAGTTATTCCATAACGGTTCTTACGGATTTACCCTAGATTATTACAGGTGGTCTTGGGGTTGTGACAGTTTAGCCTTACATAGGTTAGGGAATACCATTTTATTCAAGTCATTATTGAGTTGTACTAGAGAAGACCATTTCTTGGAGTGGTGGTTGGATTTTTCCAATTATGAATATTAGTGTAGAATAATCTAAATGATGCAATTGTGTCTCAAGTGAATCTATTATTTTTGGGAAACTAGTTTTGGTTTAATGGAAGACATATCCAAACACCAGAAATCTCAATATCTATGTGTCCTTTAGGTATATAGAGACATTGGTTGTACTGAACATTGGTACATGCGACATATAATATTGATTTTTTATTTATGTTTTTTTAGTTATCTCCCAATATATTTATAAATCTCGACATGGTATGTCTTGATTAATTTAATGATGCCATGTCGATGACATAAATCTAGGTTACTACTTTTAGAACATGATGATAATCTAATGATTGTTGAGGCCTCAGATCTAGGGTAATCCCATGATGTGTTTTCTCTAGGTGGGTTGGTAGCGTACCATATACTTGTGGAGTGATGGTTAAAGACATATTTGGTCAAGGATTAACACAATATTAGGTCACTCATTATGTTTCAACTCCATTGTCAGTTGAGGTTGTGTGGTGAGATGGATCCTCAAGTAGTGGTTGATTTTATAAAGATAGTGATCCATGTCTTCAGGCCCATTCATACATCAACAAATCATATTATTATGATCGAAGAAAATATTTTTCAAGGTAAAATTGGGATATATTAAAGTTTCATTGAATTGATCCATGATGAGATTATTCTCTCATGACCTAACATCGATCCATTATTTGATTATGAGTACTACCCATTATTATTGTTTTTTGATTGTATAGATGAGATTATTATGATTTAATTAGGTATTAGGATACTCTTTTATTCTGATTGAAGGTTAATCAACCTTACATTTTATTCATGTGATAGGGTAAGTGATTCTTTTTTATGGTTGGGGAAGATTAATCAGGGTATCTATAGATAAATTTTATTCCTTATAGAATCATTATGACATCTCACTTGTAGAAGACATCTAGAGTATGCTATGGTTAATGATACATTCCGAAAATAGGGGTGCTAGGTACTTTGATACCATATTGGGAAAGTTATGGCTGAGTAATATTTTATGGGTATAAAGCCTCATACACCAATATCTTTGTAATGGAGGATTTCACAAATTTTGATGTATGGGGAAATGGTTTACGGATCTTGTAGAGAATCTATTCAACCTAGAGAGGGGCGATGATATGCATGTGACATGTGATGTAAATTATTTTAAGATATCCATATAAACTTTTTTATATAAAATGGGTAAATAGTTTATGAACATCCATATAAGAGGCATCCCCATGATCAGAGATATCAATAACCTGGTTTGGGAGGCCCCTAGGGAGGCAGCATTGGAAGAGGTGGAGGAGATGTTACAGAGGGAGTAATAGTTATTAGAGGGAATCATTATATGCTCCTAACACCACCACCACCACAACCACTACCACCACCACCACTACTATGGGAGAACATATGGATCAGGGATCCAGTGGTCAGGGCCAAGGGTATGTGTCAGTAATGGATTTCTATGATCAGGATACACATTTGATGAGACGAGGTAGGATATATTGTTATTCTACTCTTTCCTCAGTAATAATAGACACACTTTATATTTATTAATTTACCGACTTATTTCTAGAAATAGTTATAAAGAATATTTTTGAGACCCTACCATAGAAGCTACATCTAGATATTCATATTAGGAGTGAATCTTCGATATCATTTGTCTTCCAGAAGTGTTTGTTTTCACGTTGTGGAGAGAGTACCATGTAGGACCTATTGGTCATTATGATGAAACGTTATTATGTCATACTGGGTATGGATGGGTTTTCGATAGTTTTATCCTAGATTAAGTGTCCTCGTAGATGGTTAGATGAATTAATATAGATGGTTTGTGACTCTTCTTTATAGGTGAGATGTAGGATACTGAAACCCATCAACCATATGCTAGAGTGTCTATTTTTTATTGCAATGCACGCTTCAGGAATATAGATTCCTTTTTCAGTGGTGAAATATATGAATTTATGTGAAATGAATTTTGTTGTAATATATCACAAGATTGATATGGACTCTTTCAAAAACATTCACACTTGGACCATGAATATATCATTTGTGGCATACCATATGAACCCTATAGGGAACTAGGAGTTACGGGATAAGTTTAATAACCTTTGAGAGAATGGTTTTATCAAACACAGTTTACCCCCCTAGGGAACTCTATATTTATTTTTAAAAAATTAAGACAAGATATTGCATATTTTTTATTATTATAATCACCTAACCTAGGCCATGATAAAGAAAAATTACACTTACTAAGGATTTATGACCTATATGTTTACTTTTTAGGCATAAGTTGGAACTCTATGACTGATATTAAGTCCATCTACCACCAGTTGGGGGTTATCGAGATTGATATTCAATTAATGGTGTCCCTAGGTCAATACCAACACTATGAGTACATGGTGATTCCTTTCAGTTTAATGAGTACCCCTATTTTGTTTTTGTCTTAGATAATATAGATCATTCAACCATTCTTCGATTGATTAATTATTGTCTTTATTGATGAGATACTCATCTAATTTTTATCAATGTAGGAGCATGTATAGAAGTTGTGTGTGTTCTTAGACATACTATGGTAGAAACCACTTTATGGAAAACTATTTATGTGACAATTATTGTTCTGTGACTTTAACTACATGAGCTATGTAATTTCTCAGTATTGATTTTCTATAAACCCAATGAATATGGAGGAAATTCATTATTGGGATCTAGTCAAGAGCATGTAATAGGTGGGTTGTTTTCTTAGATTGGTAAAGTAATATATGAAGTTTATAATATAACTCTATATCATTTTATCCTCTTTTACTTCCCTGATAAGCAATGTTATGTTGTTTACCCATATCGAGGAATATTAGAGTGCCTTTGAGGATTTATGGATAAGGATAACTAGTGATCCTATTTTTAGACTACTGCAAGAGGAACTGGAGTATGTATTATATTGAGATTCAAATATATCTAGGATTATATACATGTTGATGTATAGGTAGGAAGTGATCACACAAGGGTTGAGTCTGTTTAGACACCATGATAAGAAATAAATGTCCCCAACATAGAGTTTGTGGTGGAATTATTTTCTCTAAGGATGTAAAGGAACTATCTTTTGGGATATCACATTTAGGTTACTCAAAAAATTGGAGTCTCATATTTATCATCATGTAGATATATATAAATATGATATATAAGAATTCGATTTATTTCATTCATGAATTTTTCATTTAGGTATTATGTAATCTAGGGAAGGGAAATGTTGTGGAATATTCCCTTAGTATGAAGTCTTATTATCATTTATTCGAATAGAAATCATTGTAGTAGAATTATATGATGTCATCACTGGTGGATGAGAGGGGAAAAAATTATGATCAATTTATATTGATGAATTATTGACTTATTAAAAACATGTGACATGCTCAGTTGGGAGACATATACTATGAAGTTCTCTATGAATATATATCATTAGATGATTTACCAGATATATTTTGTTCTAGAGGGTAAAATGTCAACATTTTTAGGGACAAAAAGTGGTTTCAGTTATGATTCTAGAGGTTGTGATGATGGAGTTACACAGTTCACCTTTTTATTTTCATCTAGGAGTACGTAATTTTTATAGTGGCCTTTAGTGGTAGTTTTGGTATGTTTCCTTGTGGGAAAATTATATCTGATTTTGTCTCTTGTAGTATCACATGTTAGAAGGTGATGGATGACCACTAAGTTCCAATAGGATTGGAACATACTATTGAGATCCCAAAATTGAAATGGGATGTAAAATATATTGACTTATTGGCACAACTTCCACAAACAATATGGGAAAAATGAGGGTTTCTAGGTGATAGTTTATTGACTTAGTGGATTTTCTATCAGTAATTTACAAGAGGGAGATTGTCTAGGTCCATGGGGAATGCTCTTTGATTCTCTCCGACTGAGATTTTTTTATGTCATGATTTTAGAGAGGTATATAGAAGTCCTTTGGTCCCCAACTGTAGAAGTGTATGTTTTTTCACCACCATAGGGAAAATAACTTCTAGGTGTTAGAGGATATTCTTAGATCTTGTGTGCTATACCTATCTAGAGTGGGGAGGATTACATTACATTTGTATATTTCACTAATAATAATATATATCACAGTGGTATCAACATGGAATAATTTGGGGCCCTTTATAGGAGTCATTGTTGGTCATCCATTTGATGTATTGGCATTGATGATGCATATCTATTTTGTAGGGAGATGATGTAGGAAATGACTAAGAATGTATAGGTTATATTTGATCATATGAGGATTTAAATGAGCTAAAATAAATTAAAAAAATATTTAATTCATAGTACATTGCAGTTCCATCAAGGATACTATGTTTTTTTGAGAGCCTCCCCACAATAAGGAATGGATAATTTTAGTCATAGATGAAAACTATCTTATAGGTTCAGCATTCCATAATAGGTCCTTTGAGGAATTCTAGAGTTTTATTATTTCTTATCCATTACACTATAATTATATATGGTTCATCGTGTCATATATGTACCAAATTTGATGAGAAATGTGGATTACCATATGAATGTCATTGAAGGGTGAGAGATGCACATCGAGGATGGGTCCACATTGGTAGAGTACCTGGTGGATATTGAGGATCGGTTAGAGAGGATGCAATAAGGATAGTATATACCCTTGGTTTGTGTGTATTGATATAATAATATCATGAAAGGGACCTCCTGAGAGCGATAAAACAAGATTCCAGATAAGTATCCTGACCATTGTTTAGATTGTTTCATTTTGTTAGAAACATACATAAAAGGAGGAACAATATAGTTAAACTACTTTTTAATTTTAATAAATTTATATAAATTGAGAAATATATTTTGAGATAGACACTAAGATGATTAGAGATTAGAAGGCATAGTATGTTCGGGCGTGGTATTTTGAAAATATTAAACACATTATTTTCTTGCAAGTTCATTTCTCAAAGATGAATGGAATAACCCCTGAATAGATAACTCGATCAGAAATCACAAAACATAATTGAGTTAGGAACATTATACTTATGCTAGTAATGACCTATGGATGTACAATACCAAACCTCTGGTTGAGGAATTCAGTTTGGTTGTATTTAATTAAAATATTTATTTTTATTTCAAACATTCTTGACCTAAAATCACCAATTTTTTCCTATTAATATATATTTTCTAGGTTTATTCACTTAAACATTGAAATAATTGAGTTGACATATAATGTTCTTCATTAGAATATCGATAGGAGAATATAACAAGAAATCATATTAAGGTGGATCAGTAGATACAAAAAGATCCCACATCACTAAAAACTTCTTTATTTCCCAATAATTGATCTAATTTTATTTTGGAATAACCCATTGTGTTTTTCCCTCTTTATTTTATTTTTGAGGCATGGATTTTATTTTCCTTATATCTTAATTGAAAATTCATTCCATTCCCTTCACATCATTGGTGAATTAAATGATTTTATTAAACTTAAATTTTTGTATTCCATTTTTTCACCTTGAATATCCATGATATATGATATTTTTACAATATTTCTTTTCCAATGATGATTTAACCATTTTTTCTTGGGCTTGTACAATATAATTTTTGTGTTATTCACCATTAGAATATGGTGTAGCGGTTCGACTTTTTCAGGGGTGGGTCTGAGTGGGATAAAACTACTAGATTTTTTATGGGAGTAAGAAAGAAATTAGGATTCATGGTTTGTGGTTTGATAGTGGAATGGTATGGTATTATGGTGATACACTATGAATCCAACATCTATAGGGGTGTAGAGATCAAGTGGGTAGGGCACATGCTCCATTTTTGGCTTCATATGGATCATCATATTCCAATTTAAAAAACATATAGGGATGAAAAATATCCAACTAGCCCACTTTATTTGATTAAGTAAATCATATATCCATTGAATATGGTAGTTGTTCTTGACTTTCACTTGGATCAAGTGATTATAATCGATGAAAAATCCCCAACAGCAATAATTATTTTCACTAACAAAACTAGGGCACACCATAGTGACAGACATGGCTGAATATAACTCCACTTAAATAGACCATAGATCATTATATTAATATATAAAAACCTAGAGATCACTATAATATATGGATACATCAATATAGATGACAGTCCTGGCTGTAGTTTGATCCCAAAATCAATCTCTTATTGAGGGAGTAACTCTTCAAATTACTATGGGAATATGTCAGGGTACTCATCTACAACTCTAGAAAATTCTGACCTTTGAACCCTTGAATTACTGAACATCAGCTCAGTCATCAAGTATGACATGGATGAAATAAACCTTAGACCCATATGAGTGTCTCACTAGCCAAACAACACTGGCGTCTCTCCATAAAAATCCAAGAAAACAACCTACCTCTTGAAGCAATACATGATAACCATCACTGAATAAAAAAATATATGTCATGTTTGATGACATATGATTGTATCCTTACACATAGGGAATCTCCCCAAGAGAGGTGCTTCACCAGCCCAAAATCACTGTATCTACACACATAAAACAAGTGAGTTCGACCTCCAACTAACACTGTCAACACCAAGGGTACTAGTAGCCCCTATAGCTAAAGACCAAAGCATATAAAATGGAACGCGAAATGAAATTTTTTTGTCACACATGGATAAAACAATACATGAAACCATGTGGAAAACAAAAAATGGTACCTCAAAAGACAAATATCTAACATGGCTCTAACAACTCTAAAGAATAAAGTTGAACACAACCGCTCTAAACATGATGATGAAAACCTCTATGACCACGCTCTGCACTCTGAGGAGAGAAAATGTCCAAGGGAATTCCTCTTCATTCCCCATATACTCTATACTAATCCCAAACTAGAGAAACCAAATACTTTCTCCTTAGTTGGAAGTACTTTATTAGAGGAGCATGAAGTGGAACAACTGGAAAACACTAACTTCTCAAAAATTATGGTCACTCTCTCTACTAACGAACTGCACTTATATAATAAAAACATTCATATATTCCCTTGTAATACGCTTGAGATCCCCTTCACTCAAATAATAATGACATTGATGGACATGACCAATGCCTGTATAAACAAAAACTATTCTATCATAACAACTAGGAACCCCAGACAATAGATTTTGATTATGTGTAATCTAGTTGACTCCCATCTCATGATGAACCCATTATGGATAACATCATCTTGACATCCACTACCCCTTACATAAAAATGAGATATTTCTTCAACATAAATAGGGTTACTTGGCTATGGATCTTTGGAAACAAATTTTCATCAAAATGACTCACTATGGACTACTTGTTTGAAAACTGGTCTGAATCATATCATTGACGGATTCTGAAATAGATCTGAAACTCTTGAACACTAGATATTTCATACTGAAGTGTATGTGGATCCTAGTGACTTTCCAAATTTGAGTTCAATGAAATAAAATTAGTTCTAAAATACACTTGGAACTCATCCCATGAGACTACCAACTCATCATGATCCATAGGGAATATGAACCACAACGGCCTCGGTGCACCACACAACATCATCATAACAAATTATACCCCATACTCCATATATGAATGGATCAAATATATGTATATCTCAACCTCTTTAAAGAAGTATTGTGTGACTAAATTTTAATTGGAAACCTCATACTTCTATATACTCTAGCACAGAAACTCTCAGAGTGTCCTCCTCCAAGTGTCCTCATCACCAACCTATACTCTATGGTGATCTTCTAGTGAAACCTACTGAAAATATTCTTCTGAAAACTGAGGAATGTTTTAACTTGTAGAAATTTATACAAAATAGAAAATAGTTATAAATCATAATACAAAATTATGGGAGACCTAAACATTAGTTAACTATTTTATTTTATTCATTTTAGGTTAAATTATCCCTTGGTCTTCTAATACAAATAGATTCACAAATAAGAATGATGAATGATCCATATCTAGGTCCCTACCCTCCAACAAGTATAACATAATATTGTATAAAATTTAATATTATTGTTCGATTCATCATATCACATGGGGAACTCAATACATGTGTCTCAGCTGGTATGTCGTGTTTAAAATGATTTCTAAACATAGTTGATTCCATTTCCCTATCAGACCACGCATCCTCTCTAGTGCCTTACTCAAATATCATCATATCTCCCAATAAGACCTCTAATACCACTTGATAAAAACACATTCTCCACAAGGTTTACCCATCCTCAGTAGGAAATGGGAGAAGAGTGATGGTGACCCCCAAGTCCCACCTCATGTAGGCACTAGGTCGGAAAAAATCATCATGGTTATAGTAAACACACAGATGTGATACGTTACCTTATAAGAGAACACATGAAAAAGAGAGAGATAAATAAATCACAAACAAAATACTAATAAAACTAATATATAAAATATAATACAATGTATTTATACATAATGTTATGTAAGAACTACTACAACTGAAAGAAAACTACTAGTACCAAAATAATGTTAAATACAATATAAGCCACAAATCCAAAACATCTGATGTTAATCCCCCAGATAGTAGTAATCAGACTGATCTTCAACCTACTCCTACTAACCTAAAAAAGAGTTTATTTATACATTGGCTATGTTAAATAGTATACTTATTAGGATCCCCCCCAGATCCTCATGTGAAAATAGTACAAAACCATGAAAAAGAATAATAAACAACAAGTTCAACTACCTCATCACCTAAATAGGTATCCTATGTTCCAAAAAACACCATGGATACTCTAACCAAGTAATGCATAAATAGAATATAGTATAACAATGAATATCAAGGGTACCCCACAACTAATTCCCCACTAGTTTTCTACTATGTCCCAATATCGCATGTCTTGAGCATCTCTGTCTAATAAGGCTAGACTACATACACCTTGGTGAAGAAACAAGACATGAACTTAATGAATCACACCACCACATCCATGTAACCAAATTAACCAGGTATTTTCCAAGATCCACCACAACCCACACAACATGTATTATACATATGGTATTATACCTCAAGCCATCACATTCTATATAGTGAGTAAGGATCCTTAAGTCATTATAGCCTAAAAACATTATACATATAGTAGTACGTAAGATATTATATCCAGAATATATATATGTGAAATAAAAAAAAGTCATTACAACCCTATATAGGCATATATTGAGAAAAATAATTTCTATGCATAACAAAACAAGTGACTATCTTGAAAATATATTGGGGCCAGTGGGGGAAGTCATCTATCTATCCTCCCATTGGGATTATGGGGAAAACACCACAAAGGTCTTAGAACCCCACATTGTAAATTTTCTTAATAGAAAAGGTGGAGTATCATATAGAAATGAAAAAGTTACTTGATGTAATATAGCTCACAACCACACTATAGGAATGACCTCGTTCAGGAATCAACTGCTGATAATGTCACTCAGTCTCCCAACTTCCACTACTCAGACTAGAGATCCTATAAACACAAAACCATTTAAATTGCTACATAAAATCACTTTCTTCGATTTCAATTATTTCAATTTACATTAACTGATTATTTTAAAACTAATTAATCATTATCATCTCCACATTACATATTTTTTACATTTCAAGACTTTTCTATGCCCTCAAAGAAAGAGAAAATTGAGTACATGACTTTTCAAAATAATAACTTAGAAATGCATCCTAGAATTCACCAACCCCATGGTATAAAAATTTATTGATTTATTATTAACATTTATTTCTAATTTACTAGTTACTATATAAAAATTTCCTATGCTACAGAATAATGTATACAACCAATAATGTACTACTAATTCAAGTAGTGGGGAAAGGAATGAAGACAAATAAACAACCTAGCCATCAACCAAATAATATATTAAAACAACAATACAACTTTCATATCAATGTGCAAGCCCATCATTAATCTGATCCCTGGTTTCCTTTATGACACACACATGAATATGTAGAAGCATGTCTCCAATATAGTTGTCTAATTCAACTATAACAATTGGGCCACCCCACCACTCATAGCACAACTTCCTCTAGGATCACCTATCAAAGGACAATGTCACATCCAGGCCTCCCCACCCTATATAACACAACAACCCTCTATGACCATCCATTCCAACCCAAATCACATCAAAAGTAGTAGGAAATAAAGATAAAAACATGGAATTTTTCCTTAAATAAGTAATTGAACCATTACACAAAATGAACTCTCACGGCTCGAAAACATGGGTTACTAACGAAATCACAAGAAACCATAAAACTCAGTCCCTACAATGGAATTATCTATTATCACACAACTAATTCTTATTCCATTATAAATTAATTGATACATTATTCAAAGGATCCAACTATAGGAAAACTATTCCACATGCTATGTTAAACTATCAAAAGTTAAATAATAAATTAATTTGAGATGACTTTAATTATTTTTTCAAAAGCATCATCTGTCTTTATTTTCATTAAGAAATTAAAATTAACATGTATACATGAATTAATTTCATAATCATCATATAATAACAACAAAAACCATATTCATTAAACTTACCTATTTAATCTTTTATCCAATAAATTATCAACTAATTTTATATTTACATTATTTACTTATTTCTATCAATAAAAACATTTTAAATGAAGGATGACCCAGATATCATAGAATCTAGAAAATCAAGAGGCAAACCATTATCATAGAACAATGAAACAACATCGTAATGCAGTCATTTCAAAATTATTAGTCCAGTTCATTTAATTATTTATGTTAAATTCCATTGGGATCCAAGGGGCTAAAGAATGTTAAATATATAATTTTGCATAAATAAATAGAGAAATAATGAATCCTCTAGCTCAAAATGAGTCAACATATTCAAATGATAATATACTAATTCCATGGATCCCAATTGCCTCATCCTCAAGAATTACTCACACATGAGGATTTCAAACCACAAACAAATGAATAAAAAAAATCTTCATTAGAAACATGAAGATCAAGATACATCACATATAAAATAAGAATGAGAGGAAACATATATAATAAACCAAAAGAATAGAGGTAGAACATACCATGGATCTATGACAGATACCTACATATTGAAAGAGGGTAGAGAGTGATCAGTCCTAGGAAAAGGAATCCCCAAAACATTGAAGAGGGGGTCACCAGGTTTCCTAGAATCAGGAGATAGGTTATGCATCTGTGGGGATTAACAATCCCGAGAGGCTAAGGACACTAATAAAAACTATAGCAGGGAATTACATGACATCTAATACCCTTTCACATCATGTAATAATTGTGGTTTAGATCTTCTAAAAAACACATCAACTTTTACATTATATAACCCCAAAATCAAACACATCGTGAGCCTGACTTACATGAAGTGTAATTATTAGATGATGTTTAATTCTTGAATGACGTGTAATTATTAATTTTTATAGAAATTAAAAGAAAAATCTTCCATAATTTCTTCTATGTCTATTCTGAGAACCTAATCATTGGAAGCATACAAAAGTTCCATCCATGAGGATCTCTTCCCATACCTAAAAAAGATATTTTAAATCTCCAAATAAATTTTACCAAGTATTTGATCCCACATTTTTTACAAATTGGTCATTGAATATTTTTTCCTCTATGATCATTAGCACCTGATCATTTATGGAAGTCTATTCTTCTCTTACATGGTGTATTGGTAAACTCACTTGGACCCATGTTTTCTATCATAACTAGTAATAGATGTTTATGAAAATTTATAACAGTTATCACTAAAAAAATATTATATTCATTTTCTCATTAATACAACCATAACATTTTCCTTCTCATCAATTATTAATTTGGTTCTTGCTGGATCCATCCATTTATTGAATAAAAAATTTAGTCTAATTATATCAAATAAACCATAATAAGCTATATATGTTGATGATAAATACTATTATATAACTAACCATTATATTTTCTAATAAAATATTTTTATTTGTTAAAATAAACATTATTATTGTTTATATTCAAATAAGTTTGGATCTATAGGATTTAAAAATTAAGATCAAATTACATCATACCATCTAGAGTAATTGAACCTTCTCTTGGATACAAATTGTATAGAACTAGCCATCAACATTACATATTCTATTATTTCTATTCTTGAATTCACATTATGTGAAAATAAATATGTTAGGATTATAGTTTTTGTGGATTATGTCATAAATTATTTATTGAAAACAATATTTTTCACATTGGACACTTTTGATCAGTATTTATTTTCCTATAATGGAAATTGTTTAAAATAAGACATGATTTCATTTCATGAACAATAAAAAATAAAATTGAATTCATTATTTCTAATAACAAACTATAAAACATATGAAAATAATATTTAAACATGTTATTATTTAATAATTTATTTAAGGGATATAAAATAAATGAATGTAACACTTTATTACAGGAATACATATAAAAATTTACATTTTCAAATAAAAATTTAACATTATAATAATTTTTTTACCCAATAAATATCCCTCTCCAGCAATTAATTTTAATAAAAAAATTTATAATAAAAATAAAAGGTAAAAAAACACCTATAATAGATTCTTCAAAAAATTATAAAATTCTGAAAATGTTGTCCTAAATTTATACTTTTCACCATTAATAAGTAGTAAATATTTGATTTTCCCAAAAATTCACATTGATTACCAATTTTTAAAAATATCGGAGTAAAATTAAGCTCAAAGAAATAATAAAAAATATAATTTTGTCTTGGGACATCCGTTTACATATAACTCATACAAATAGAATAATGATACAGTCGAATTCCATACCCAACACATTGGAGGACTATCATTGACCGACCCAACATTATTTTATAATGTGAATACCCATCCTTGGATATTAATGTATCCATGGGTCCTTGTTTGATAACATAACCGCCATTCATTTGAATTAATTGAATCAACCATCATCATATATAATTTATGAGATCCATAACATAATCATAACATATAAAATATTTTGGTGTTCAACAATTTTCATAAAAAAATATTCTTTTCTTCAAAAAAGAATCATTAATGTATATAAAATTTTGAATAAAATTTTCAACAAATAAATAACGAGAAAAATGTAAATAAGAGTTTTATTTAATGAAAATATGAAATAATATCATTAAATCCAGAAATAAAATAATTTTTATGATGGTTGGAAGAATATTATATTCCATATAAAATAAAGTACAACATTCATTTTCTATTTTTGGAAACACATTCTGTAAAAAACATCTAAATATATTCCTTTTTAAAACCACAAAAAGAAAGTGAAAAAAATATCATTTATAATTATTTTATATCCATATGAAAAAACCATTAAAATAATTTCATTAATATTGATATAAATGAAACAATACTTAGAAAATAAATTTCTACAACATTTTAGAACATTTTTTTACTCTATTATTACACTTGTGTAAAACCATAAAAGAATGTTTAAATTTTTCTAAATAAATTTAAATATGGTATAAAATGTCATTCAACATTTATTGGAAGACATATAAAATTTATCACAATCATGTTGCTGAACATAGAAGAAAAATATTTATAAATAAAATATTTAAAACGTTTTATAATATGGTTTTATGTAAAATGGTCTCTAACATCGAGTGTGATTAATCACATATATTATTTATCTCCATGAATAATAAAACTATGTTAATTATTTTATTTATTAACATCCATTTTCACATTTTATTACTTATTTTATATAAAATGACGTAATCAATTAATATTACATCATTTGTTTTGATGATATTAGTCTTATATGTCCAAAATGAATTCTGTAGGTTGTCTATGGCCAAAGGTGTATTTTATCAACATAACAAGAATAATAATCATGAATGAATTTTATTTTATATTAGTTGATTATACTATTAATAGTAATCATAAAATAGGTTTATAAAAAATTAACTACATTATGGCCATTGAGAAAGTAGGGTGTACATATGTGTGAATAACATTTTCACTAGTCATAGATCATTATTAGAAGATGGTAAGTGATATTTCATCATTAAAAAATGTTAATAATGATATAAATACAATATCTATTATATAAAAATAGTTATAAATATATCTTTAATGAGATATTTTGATGAAAAATGTATCAAATAACTCTTTAGAGGTGGTAGTCCAGACATTCCCATGAAGACATTATCAAATTTCAGTTAAAGAAATAAAATGATATATAATTTTTTTAAAATGATAAATATATCATAAATATAATAATGATGTAATTTATATCACATATATTACTTATTATTATTATTATTATTACCTTCTATATAAATTGTTAGTGAAAAATGAATCACATCCCTAAGCGATGCAGCAGTCTTCCACACAGTCCTGTGATAATATTTTTTACCCTTATGATGAATTATAAGTTGATTTATGTGAAATCATACTTAAATAATTATAATTATGATTAAAATTTAATATATAGAATTTAATTTCAAATTTATAACTATCTATGATAGGCGATGATGAAAAATAAATTACATCTTTCGGTGAAGCAGTAGTCCCTAGAACATACAAATGATGGTTTTTTTCCAATTCTATTGAAGATGAGATGGTTTTATGAGATGAAATAAAAACAGTAATTTATAATTATATAGTAAAAATTGTCCATATTATATAAAAATTTCTTATGAATACTTGAACAAGCGAGACAAATAAATAAGATATCTTAGTGATGAACATTACCTGTTAGTCAGATCACCTATTTAGGATTATACCTAGAAATATTCTAAATGAATTTCTAGTAATTAATTTATAAGGGATGTGAGGATAGATTTAGTTGCGGTTTATGGGTACAAATATTATAATGAAAAATGATTTTACTATCTGATGAGAAGAAAAAATCAGGAAGAATTTTATAATTATGGTAGAGGGCACACTTGAAATATTTTAGAAGGAAAACTAATGCACAATTTTTTTTCATGATAAAGGAATTAAAATGGAATATTATCCCAAATTTAAGGTTTTATGGAATATTAACGGAAATAAAATAGTTTTATATAAGTAATTAACTTATTTAAACCCCTATCTTGTTGGTTTAAGTCTAGTAAACTCAATTTTTCCTTAATAGTGGATTTTTATTCATGTTTTCACTATTAAATTTCTCCAACATTAATTTGACAATATTATAATGTATAAAATAAATTTATTCAAAAAAATTAATTCATTTTACCTAATTAAATTTACATTTTAGGAATAATATAGATTAATATTTAACATAGAGGCCTGAAGAAAAACAATTTTTTCAATAAGTATATCATTACAGAAAATATGGTTTTATATTAAATATTTGATTAATAATAATTATTATATTTTATATAAATTAATATATATAAATATATATTAGATAAATTTATTTTAAATCATTCATCATTAAAGAATATTCTATTTAATTAAAATTCTGAAATATTATGCACTTAAAATAGAAATCAGAATAAATGAGTTTCTACACCAAAAAATATACTTAAAATAAAACCCAATATAAATATGATTATAATTAATTTTTTTGTACTAAATATACAGAAATAATAAATTGTTAACATGGAATAATACTAAAAACAAAATGGTACTTTTAAATTACTTAATCTATTAAAAATCAATGTAATTTAAAAAAAAATCAGTATTTTTCAACATTCATTTAAAAATAAAAATTTATCAATATATAAAAAAATATTACAACAATATAATTGTTATATTTTTATTTTTAAAATATTTTAATTTTAAGAAATAATTTTTCTAAAATTTTTAGAAATTAATTATAAAAGTTTCCCAAAAAAATGAAAAAAATCATTTTGAAGAAAAAATATATTTGTTACGTAAAAAAAATTACTAAAAAATTGAGTAATTATAATCTAAGAATTTTTCGATAATTTTATCTGGAGTATGAATTCAATATATATATTTCTTAATTTTTTTTAATCCAGTTAATACTACCAACTTAACAGATAGGTTATAATAATCACATATTTCACGAGTCATTTATTATTGGTGTTGTGTGTAAATACACTATCGAATATGATAGTTTTTATCAAACATCATAGGATGTTAAAGATAGTAATGTTAATATTGGTACATTGAATAATATCATCATTATGATTTTAAAAAATTCATTAAATTATTTTGATCATGTGAACATAACCCCTTTAGTGAAAACATTGTTGAAAGGTTAGCTAATCGAGAATGACTATAAATAAATTATAGATTATAAACCAATAAAATATGAAAACCACCAACCTCAAAAATATTTAGTGGGGTTTTACATTCCATAATAACCTTTATCAATAAATTAATAACAAATATTACTTCAATAGAGACAATATGGCCATGAAATTTATCATTATCATGATTAAATTTTCATTTTCTAAAATTTCTATTTAACATATTTCTCTCTAAGATTCTAAAATGTTATTCTCATATAAATATTATGTTAATAAAATATTTTTTCATGTATATATTAGACCAATGCCAATTAAAAACTAAAATTATTAATATAGTTCATGAATACTATGTTTATCATATCCAAGAAAACATTGGGTACATTTTTTAATCAAAAGTCGGTTCCTATAAATACATAATGTGTATACCTCATTTGAAATGATGTCATTAGATTGTACTCAATATTTAATAGGATTTTATGATAACTCGAATGAAGATAAATCCTTGAAATTTTTTTATCTATATTTATTTAATTAAATAAGTCATTAATATGTGTATGGGATTCCATTATATATTGAATTGGTCTTTATTTCCATGTAATAAAGGAATACCCTCATAGAACCATAATCATGTTAACAAAAATAATATGGTATCCCCAAAGTGAAAAAATTTGGATTATAAATCCATTATTACACAACTCAAACAATTATTTCTTTAGTTTCAAAAATTCATCTACAGAAATATTATTGGGAGTCTTAGTTATAAGATTTTATTCATGAATGAAATCTATAGATTGATAAAAATTACTCCTAGGTGTATGTAAAATAATTTCATTATGAAATAAAACAATGTATTCTCATAATAAAGTACATAAAATATTATAAGGTTAACATTTCAATCCAAAGGGTTTTTATACTCATTTTCTTCCTAGATTTTATTCATAATTTATACTATAGGTGGTCCCAGACAAGATTTAGACGCCATATTTTTCCTATTAATGAAAATAGACTCCATATCTCCCTTATAAATGATTATTTACTTTTATTGGTTGTAAATTTAATCATCATAATTTGAAATCAAATTCATACCATTGAATATATCAAATTCAACCATATATATATTATTATTGAATTTTCAAATATGTTAGGTCTATTGGTCATAAGGGTAACTAATTGGAAAATCCCTATTCCAATAAGATTTACACTGGGAGTCTTGTTTGATAATTCCATTATTAAGGTTTGAGGGATTTTTTTGAAATCATAGTTGATATAAATTTTGATAAGTTATAAAAATATTATAAATCATTAGATATATTTGAGTTTATGAACAATGTACATTCCACCACATCTTCGGAGAATCCAACATATCTAATATTAATATCATAAACTTATGTTTACCCCAATATTATTTTATAGGATTTCCCACTAATTTGAAAGAAATTTGTTTAAGTAATTCACCATATCATTGCATATAATGCATTGGATACTAGTATTTTATTTCTTTAGCTTGAATTTATGATCCTTGTTAACCCTTTATATAGACTAAAAGAACACTTATTCCAAATAATAAAGTATATAGGGGTATCTCTCCATAATCATCACGTGTTAAGAATACCATACTCATTTTTTTCCTCATTTAATGACTTCATATTTGGTTTTGATCAACCCAACTCTCCTATTCTGTAAATCCCATAATAATATAAGTTCTATAAAAATCATTCTCAATATTGATTCCAATTAATACCATAACATCTTATGATTAATACATTTGATAAAATATTTCCCGTAGGATAAAATTATATCATCCATTAAATAAATTATCAATAATTATATTTTAAATTAATTATGTAGTATCATCCCATGAAAATCTTGTAATGTTAACCTCATATGTTACGACACTATCCTCTTCATTCTTCTTTCAATTATGGAACTTCCAGTCTATTCCATGTCATTTCTCCCATGGAAATTATTTCTTTAAAAATATGACATTACATATCATCTATAAATTAATATATATTTTATCAACCACTTTAGTGTTCTAGATCAATAACCACAAATGATAAATATATCCCATTAGGAAATACACTACTGAATAATCATTATACGTTAATTACTAAACAAATCATTGGGTTACATTTTTAGTAACCTAATACATTATTAATCTACCATTATATTAGTATATACATTAAAATATAGAGAATTATATAGAATTATATGATCCAACATACCGTAATCATGTCGTGGAAAATTATTTTCCTCTAAACGGATATGGTTAGTCATCATAACATTTGTTTGCTTCCGTAATATGGCCATGATCTACTTAGTCAAATGCCTACTTTACTAGCTTGGTAAAAATTACAATCCCAACATTCAATACTAGTGTTGATTACATTTTTTCCACGAGGAACCATCTATAAAAAATTTTAAAAATTTGGTTAGGTTTTAATAATCATGAATATTGACGAGTAAAAGACAAACCACTATTATGGTAAAATATTTCAAATACCGGAAGGGGTAATTATAATTTAAATATATTCTATATTCATTGAAAATATAGTTCCCAAGTATCTGAATAATTTCCTTCTAATACTAAGTATAACACCCCAAATTTAGTAACCCATAGATGTTATTTACTTTACAACATTACTTCATGATAAAAGGTATCTTAAAATTCAAGATTGATTAGTTTAGTAGTCATGGTAAACTAAATACTGACTTGTATCTTAAATCTAATTGAAATTATAAAAAAAATATTACAAGATACATTCTTCAATCATTAGAATCATCCATAATATAATTTTTCATGTCCATTGGAAAGGAAAAAAATAATAATTGGTGGTCTCATATTCATAGTATGGGTACTCAATAGTTGATGTTATGAGTAGTAAATAAATAATAATTAATATAGAAGAGCATATAATCATAACAAATTCTATCCAATCAATAATATTATTTCAATGAATATAAATGGATAATATATATTAATAGATTACACTAATAATGGAAATTGTATTCATAATAAGGTAAACAAATTATCTTTGGAATTCAAAATCAAGGCCTGTAAACAATAATATAACGAATATTACAACAAAGGCCTCTCATCCTATTAATTATTATTAATTAACATGTAAGAGAAAAAATTACCCATCTAATATAAAAATCATACAATTTTATCTCTTACAGTATATCAATGCTTTGATGGGTTATCTATAACTGAAAGCCTCTTATAACATAAAAATAAAATATAATTATTATATATTGAAACATTAACATATTAATTGAAATTATTCAAATTTCATTCTATATATAAACAAATATATCCATTATGTAGAAAAATTATGTCCAATGAATAATATAGAGTGATAAAGAACATGATCACAACAAAATAAATGTTCTCAAAATAATTTATAATAGATTATCAATAAAGGATGACATGATTCCATTGATTCAAAATAAATTATATCCTTAAATTTAATTAAATTCATTAGAAAATAAAATGCATGTAATACATTAAAAATTACATCCTTTTAACTTCAAGTACGAAAAGATTTATATAATACATATCAAAATTATTTTCATTTATAAAGGAATATATTTCCCTTTTCTTTTGAAATCGATTTAACAAAATCAAAATATATTAAGAAAAATAATTTCATTGAAAATTAATGTTAAAACATATAATTTAATATTCAATGAAATGATTATTCATGATGATGGGAAAGTACATTCTTGCAGTGTATGCAAAATAAAATATTTTATTCACAAATTTGGTAAAAAATACCACATAAAAAAAATGAAATTATGATTCTTTTAGAACGTTATATTAAAATTTTTGATTTATAATAAATGAAATTAGGTCATCATTTATAAATTTTAAATAAATTATGGAAAATATTCTCGATAAAACAATGATATGGTAGAAAATGAATTTGATGGGGAACTAAAAATCTGATTTTAAAAAGAATGTAAATTAATTATAACATGCCTGTTGATTCTTGATCAAGAATAATATTTAATGTAAAATTAGTAAGTTAATCACAATGAAAACTAGCATAAATAAAAATATATTTTTGTTGAAATATTTGGATCATATAATTTTCAATACGCAATTATGAACATAACCAATCATGAAATTAAATGGATTACAACATAAATCTATTACCTAGAATATCTTATTTTCCATATGTGTTTTAGAAGCCTCTATAGTGAATTACAATTTATTTATTAATTTATTAATAAAAATTTTCAACTACATTCCATTTTATATGGTTCTTTTATAATCATTTAAAATCATTTCTAAGAATAGTACTACCATAAGTCGACCATTATAAGGTTGTTGGGTAATTTTTTAAAAAAATATATCGATATATTATCCATGGTTAATGTGTTTCCATAATTTAATTTTTTTAATAATGATACATATATCATTTATATTCATTATATACGTATTTATAATAATTTGTGAATAGTAGACATTAAAAATGATTCAGATCATTTCATGGAGGTAGTAGTCTATAAGTATATTGAAGAAACAGAATCAATTTTAATAGGTGTAATTATAGGAAGAGGAATTATATGTTGTATACATAAAATAAAAAATATTTCAAAATATTACTATATATTTCATTAATTCATTTTTATACAAATTCAAGTGAAATAGTGATGAAAAATGAATTACCCCGCTACATGGAGATGATAAGTCATATGTACGTACAAGTGAGGTTTTGATATTCCATTGAATAGAAGGAATGTGTAAAATTGTTATACCAAAACCATGGTGACATATTATTATATTTATGAAACCAGTTCCATTATCATAGGATAAGTTTAATAGATTTAGAGGATGTATAAAAATAAATAAACATTAAAAGAGTCTCATATAATGATTATATCATCTCGGGGAGACCTCATTTTTTATACATTAATTATTCTTTAAATCGTTGTACGGTAAGAAAAAGAGCTCAATAACTAAGGGAATAAATTTATGATGGCTTTTTATAATGTCTTGATAGATATTGAGTGGTAATCATTTTTGAATAATAGAGGAGAATATATTACCTTATATTAGTAAGTTGAGGGAAATAACTAGACTTACATTAATGATATTAATAATTTAATGTCATTTTTAGTGAATATTACCAAAAAAATGTAATAAATTTTAATAGGAAAAATATATTTTAGAAACAAATCAAAAACATTTGTTTTATGAATGTGTTTGTTGTTATCTTGATTCCTTATTCATATTTCCTTCTAATTTTTAGCCCATTTTACCCTGAATCGATGTGATAAAAATTCACCATTTTATTTATTCATTATAACTAAAGATTATGTTTACCATGTTACATTATATTAATTATTTTGAATTAAAACATTTCAACAATTCTAAATGATTCAACCCCTTTTAGTGAACAATAATAAATTTAATAATGTTTTTCAAAACAGAACTTCAATTGTTTTTAGAAAAAACATATTATTCAAAAAAATGATTTAATTTAAAAAATAAATTATAATGGTGATTAAAAATTAATTAATTATATTATAACAATTTTAATCATTTTTCTTTTTTCATACCAATTACATTATATGATTTTCATACATAAATATTACATATATTTAGATGAAAATAAAATACAGAAAAATACAATCTATTATAGAATAGTAAGAGTGTAGAGTCATTGGAGAATTGACACAAAATATTATAATATTATAAAATATATTCCACACCTCCAATTAACATCATCATTCATCTTACTCTTAATGATAACCCATTAATAAAAACAATATTAATAACCTGGAAATGGAAACAAAATAAAAGGGTGATCACAAGTGATCAGTAAGGGTAAACATTGGAAATATAAATCAATGATCATATGTATTCATAATATAAGAATTAGGGATTGATATCTAGAATATAAATTAAATTGTGCAAACCCAATTTAACAAAGATCATAAACATGAGTTTTGCATAATAATTTTTCATTTCAAAAAGTATGAATAATAAGAATTAGAAATCATTATTTCTTAGTCAGGAAATGTTCATTTCATAAATATGTGTGGAACCATTATATTTATAAAAACCAATTAATATGAGTAGGATTACAAAAATACCATCATATAATTAACCATCTCCTATTACCCATAAGGGATCAGATGCATAAGTTTTTTCCCAATATTGATACAATAACTCTATCTTATTTACCGTATAGAATCAAGGACATCGACCCCTTTTGAAATAATATCTCATGAGTTATAATAAACATAAAAATAAATTAGAGAGTGATTTAGGTAGCACAGATAAAATAATAAATAATATGAAATTTTTTACTATTAAATAATAAAACAATTATATAACCGAAATCCCTAAAATGAAATGAAATGGTTTTTTTTAAAATCTATTTATTCTATAACTCATGGATATATGTTTCTTAACCATTTTTTTCATAAAAATAATCAAGATAATGAATCAATATGGTTGATATCATCATATCATAACCTTATTAAATCATATGTATAATGATTATATGTGATCGTTTATAAATAAATGTGCCAACAAAATTTTATTAATACCTTCTTGACGAAATCAACCTTTCATTTTAAAAAAAAATCAATATTTAAAATATAAAAACTAAAATATAAATAAATATTAATTTTTAAAAAATTTCATCATAAACAAGTAAATGAAATATCAAATCAATGAAGCTTCAGGATGGTGGGAAATTCTATGTTTACTGTATAAGTTAAAAAAATATTCCTTTCAAAATTTCCAGAAAATCAGTATCTCTTTCAGAAAATGAAAAGAACATTCTTTGTAATTATTTAAAAAAAATTAAACCAATTGTAATTTTTTTAAATTATTTAATAATAATTAAATAATTCATTATTTTTTTAGATAATATTTATAAGAAATTGGTTTTTAGAATTATGAAATAATTAAAGTCAATTTTCCATAAATTTAAACTATTGTTCTCATATATAATTAATATGGGGATAATAAAAGGGAAATATATAATACCAAAAAATAAATAGAGTAGATAAAAATGAAATGGATTATTAACATAAGACTATAATAATATTCTTATCATAAATTCATGTATAAACAATCTCAATATAAATAATATTGAAACATAAATCCCTCACCTAATGTTTTTCATTTACTTGATCGTAATCAAACATTATATATATTAAATATACACTTATTATATATATTATTGAAAAATATTCATATCTACCAAAGGATTTATGCTTTTTTGGAATATTAACAGTTGTTTATTAATAATCTTTTAATGAAATATTTGTTCTTGGTAAAAACATCTTCCACTTCATAGTACGTTTTAGTTCATAAATCTAGGTACTTCTTCTCCGATCATTATTAAATAATTTTAATAATTTTATTCATGGTATAAAAATTATATATTTTCATTATATATATATTTAATTTTTTCCTCAAATGTAGAGATATTAAAATAAATTACATTATTCATGAAGACGGTTTTCCATAAACACACATGAAAATTGTTTACATTTTTTGACCAATGTAATGAAAGAAAGATAATTAGTAATTAAAGATTATATAATCATAATAATATAATATATATCATTTATAATCGTCAAATTTTTCATCATTATTTTCCAAGATAAATATAAATTAAAAAAATCATATTTTTTCATGGAGGTGGATGTCCAATCGTACGTAACAATGTCCCTATCATTTCCCAAAGGATTGGATGAAAAAAATGTAGGAATGATATTATAATTTTATATGTGTAATTATTTCAAAAATATCATATATAAATATTAAATCATCATAATACACATCTTTAAAATATAGTGATGAAAAATAAATTTTATCGCTAAATGGACATCGTTAGCTATATGTACGGATGAATGGTTCATTAACTTCTCATTTTCTAGTAAAAAGGTTTATAATGGTGTTATAATAATAATATTATAGTTTCTTCATATTTCAGATACATAATATATTATTTTGTGAAAAATAATATTTATTTCAAGGATTTAAATATGAGTATAACAAAAATTTATTATTTATAGAAATTACAACATCCTAGAAAGAAACCCATGTATCTCTTTTTAAGGACCCTAGAGTTGGTCTTATGAGTATACAAGAACCTATAGAATTATTTTTTGAAAATTTTCAAATGAATATTTCATTACATGATCAAAATTATATTGCTTAATATATTGTGATTTTGAGAACAAATATGTGCCATTTTATAAGAGAGTGGTGGGACACACTTGGAATTTAATAAAAGAATAAAATATAAACAAGTCATTATCATGTGAAATGGCTAAAAATATGTATATTTTTAGAAGGGATGAAGTTTAATACAATATATTATCCCTTTCAATATCTATTTATATTATTATTATTTTTTTTTAATTTATAAACTATTACTCTGATATGGAAAAATAATTTTGAAAATTAAAAATATTCAATTATGAAAACATAAAAGAAATAATTTTTTAATTATATTATATATTTAAAATAAAAAATAATAGTTTATTGTGATGTATAAAATTAACGAAACATGTTATCTCAATCAAATTATTGTTATTTTAATATTTTTTAAAAAATTATAATAATTTTTATTAATTGGTGAAATACTAGAGCAGTGTTCAACAATAATTAATGTAAATATGTTAATTATAATCATTATAAATTAATTTATATCATGAATATTTTTTAATAACTTCATAATAGATATTTAGATTCATTCAATAATTTTTTCGGTACCTACATGGACACATAATAGATATTTAAAACAAAGAGAGTGGCATTTTTTATATTTCTTTGACTTAAATATTATATAGATAAATTTTATGGAAAGGTTCCATTAAAATATAAAACTATAGAGTACAAGTATAAGGGATTAATTCCCTTCCTAAAATATTAAATAATTGGAATAATATTGACTACATCACATATTGTTTACATAGATAAACTCGATTCATCCTTTATGGAGGTGATAAATTTTACCACATTTATTATTAGTATTGACCAACCATAAAAGGTTCCTATTTAAAAAATTTGAAAGTTGGGATAATTAATATATAACCCATTTAATATTATTTTATAACTATAAAATTAATTTCTTAATTTTAATGTTTGTATTCTAATGTGATGATAAATATATTAAAAACATTTTAATCATACAATAAGAATCATTCTTATCCTATCCAAAGAAAAATTTTATTTTGAATACATAAAAATTTTACCAAGAAATTAATATATATATATATATTTCATTAAAATTATTCACCAATAGTTTTTTATATTATTTAATTCACATGTATGAATACATTTTTTTATAAAAACATATTTTTTTCCAATTTTTTGTTTTGCTTTTAATTTATATAATATAATAACTAAAGAAATCATTTAAAAAATATCTATAATGTATATTTTTATAATTTTTCTATCATTATTAATACCCAAAAAATATCTTTGATATAATGGAAACATAATATTTTAACAATGTTATTCGGTTTATCTAAACCTTTTTTTGCATCAAACAAAATTTATCAATGAAATCTAGTAATCTAAAGATCATATTGCATAAAAATTGGGTGGGAAAGGGGTTAGTTATACCCCCTAAAAATTTAGTTTTCCATACAAATTAGTCACTATGATACAGATAAATGTGAATATATTTGTTTTATTTTATCCCTCGGTTCTTACGTATCTTCTATGAATTAGTTGTTTCTCAAGGAAACTTAAAAGAGGAGTAATATTGTCTCATATCAGTTTATATCAATGATCTATTTTTTTTGTAATTTTTAATAATAATAAAAATCACCCTCTATTGCTATAACCTTGATTATTTCTATAAATGAAGGAATAGTTATGTAATTTATTTGGATAGATAAATTAAGCACATAATGAATTTTTCGGCTAGTTCTGTGGAATCTCTATGCAGTAAGATATTTTCCCTACTTGATAACAAATATTAAAGGGGATGATATACCTAGGTCACAACATTTTATTTTTATGGATTATCAAATCATTATTCCAAGGTTAAATTCAATAAAAATGTTCTCACAAAAATTAAATTCCAAATCACAATGATGATTATTAGAATAACTCTTCTGTTGAGTGATCCCTTGATGTACTAGAGAATAGTTTTAATTATAACTGTAATTTCCTATCATTGATCTTGTCCGGATAACATTATTTATCCAACATCATTACATTACGTTATATGTATAAACTTAGTTATATATTGAGATTCATATGGATCAATAGGAATTCTTGAGTGAATGATATAGTTTTAATAAAACATGAGAAGATGAAGCTGTTGATCCAACCCGTTTTGAAATCCATAGAACAAGATCATAGAATATTCTCTTGTATTATAATATTTCTCATTGAATGAACTTATCCTTAAGGATTATATATCATATTTAAACTCAAATTTTTATCAATATACATATGAAGACTTATCCAGAGCATAAAGGATAACCTCGAATCTCGATCAGATGTGATGAAATGATATGATTTAAGAAATATTACCACATCTATAATATATATTCTAGAAATATGATTAAGAGAGAAATAAAAATTGATATAATTAAGGTGATTTAATTTATAAGGTGATCAAATATTATCCCTACAATATTATGTTTGTTAGATGTTTGGGTTGTCTTACAATAAAATCAATGGTGATATTTTCAGTTTAACATTGGTTATGGTTTGTGGTTGTAACATCACCATGGTATTCTGTTTATGAACCTTAACAAGGTAAAAACCCAAACACTGAGATACTTATTCTATAATTTCATATTATTTTTTATCCCACCATAAATAATAATTTAGTTATATATACGATTTTAGTATATCTAGGATGAATAGAGAATGATGAACTGTGAGAAAAGTCTAACACATCCTTCTTCAAATATTTTATGGGTGAGATACAAAAACAATTCATGTACATTATAATTCACTCAAAAAGAATGTTGAACTCTTGAAAATTTAGGTCATTCTTTTTAATCTACACATATTAATTTTCTTCATCCTTTATCCTCACATGGATATATCAATGAACATTCATTAAAACAATGATAATATCTCTCCCATTCAATCAATAATATTAGATCCAACCTTATTAAATCCATATATAATGGAAATTTTGTATTAAAATCATAGAATAGATTTATTTTTCATATCAACTCAAATAATCTGACTCCTTTTTCACCTTCTAGTGGTAGTAATGTATGAAGAATATTTTTGGAAAAAATCCCTCAAGGTAACATTGCATCATTTTTTGGGTTGATTGTGTTTGTTGAAAAAGCAGGTTTCTATGGAGAATTATTGAGTTCCAAAGAAGTTGTTAACAATCCATGTTAACAATGAACAATGACAGAGGAATGGATGATCTAGAGGGCATACAAAAAGATTAGAACACGGTGGCGTTGTTTCCCTGTGTTTTCCAAATTATTGGGGTCAAAATTTTGGTAGTTGATGAGCATCGCGAAAAGTGAATTTCCATGAAGATAATAATTAAATATGGCAAAGGCATGAATTTTTAGAAGAAAGGATTCATGGTATGGATTTCACGAAGACCAGAAAATTATGGCAGCGATTCGTCGCGATTACATCACGCTTCGCGAATGGCAGATTTGAAGTGCATTGTGGCATTGAAGGGATTTGCGAGGGAGATTCACGGCGACGATGCAAGGTAATTGACGGAACGCTTCCCGATTACGACGAGCTCTGCGATCAGAGAAATGCCGAGGTGCTTCACGATTTTGAGAGAATTCCGGAGGAAATTTTGGTGCTTCACGATTGGCGATAATGTGTCAATTACTTCACGCAACATGGTCGAGGGTCAGTGGAATTGCCTATAAATAGAGGTCGACCACCTCGAGAGAAGTAGAGAGAATTTTCTAAGAAGATCTTTCGCTCTCGTTTTTCAAAAGTAGTTCACGTAGCCCATGTGCTTCAGGAAAGAATATATTTGCGGCAGCTATTGTAGCTCTACGAAAGCAGCGAGCTCCGCATTGCCTAATTGAGCTTTGCGAGGGATGTTTCTCTACAACGACTTGTGCTTGACGAGAGTGCTTCGTGAGAGTGATTTGTGAAAATGCAGGAGCTTCGCGAAATCTTGTTTGAGCTTTGTGAAATTTGGAGCCTCGTGAAGTAGGCTCCTTTACGATGGTATTTCCAAAGGTAGTTTCCTAGTGTTTAGAGGCAAAGTGGTATTCATATGTGGATGAAAGTTGGACTTCAACAGAGCATCTATCAATAGTTAAGGATCCATGTATTCATGAAAATTAATTGACCTACAGGTCTATAAACTATTAGTGCATCCCTTCCATGTGTTTTGAGCCACAGAAGAGGAAGAAGGTAATCATTTCTACCAACAGTGAGCTATTGAGAGAGAAACTGAGAGTGACCCTTGGGAAAGCAGTGAGCTAACCCTAAACATTGTAATGTTAGTGAGCCTGGGTATAGATGTGATCTAGACTGATCATTATTGGATGTGATCTTTAGTGGATTTGGTACAACAACACAACATCATTGTATGCTCCTTGGACGTAGCCCAGTAAGGGTAAACCAAGTAAAAATCTCTGTGTCTGCCTAGTCGCTTCCCTGCATTTCATTTTAAGCATCATCATCAGATAATGATAAAAATAAGTGATCAACATAAAACAAAAGTGCAAACAAATTGACCCTTATAATATAGATGTCATGATCCAGTGGGGAAATAATAATTTTGAAATCAAATACCCATACCCTGATTCACCCCCCTCTTAGGGTATCTAGGCCCCTTTTGGTCCTAATAGAATTTTTATCCCTTAATCAGTTCCAAACATCTTCTATGTAAAATATTAAACTCTATATAAGTGAAAATATACGTTACTTTTTTTGTTAATAAATATATCACATATTTCATCTCAAGAGAAAATTACACCATTTCATTAATGGAAAAAATATTGCAGCTATCTTCATGTTAGGAGTTGAGTAATTATTCTCATGAATATTACATTGGATTAAGGCATACATAATCACTATATGATTTTTTAGGGGAACATCCTAGTCCCTTATTTGATTCATCACTATAGATAAAAAGATATTATCCACTACATTAGTAGTGTGATAATTTTTTTAATAACAGAACTTATTTTGAAATTTATGGAATTTTATTCACATTTTTCTATCTATATGAACACAAATCCATTCTGAGTAAACATGGATATAATATTAGGTATCTATGATAAAGCAATAAAAAACATCGATAGTCTACATACAACCTAATAAATACATGTATTTCAGTTTATGTGGTTGTTCTAGGCCATTTTTAATTTCTTTTTTCTTTCAATGGTTTAATAATATATGCTTACATGAGTTTACATAACTCAATAAAGAAAATTTTCAATGTTTGAATTAATTCATGGTAATTTTTTGATTAAGATTATCCTTCCTCAAAGACTATAGAAAAATAATCCAGTGATCTTAAATTTATTTATTCTTCATGGAATATAAAAAAATATTATCTGTAAAGACTACCAAAAAATGGATCATGGTATCTCTTAAAGAATCAATTCATTAAAACTATAATGATAGTTGTGGAATTAGTAATCCCAAAAAGAATGAATATAAATTTATAGTTTCCATATATAAAAAGAAATTTAATATTAGGTACATCCACTTTTATGAACCTTAATGGATGATATAAAGAATGGAAGGTAATCATAAAAAAGTACAATTCTCTATGAAATTGATCAAATAAGTCATCAATATGGGGGAGATGATACTTTTTATCTGTTGTGATCTTACTAATATCCCAATTGTTAATTAAATATTTCATTGATCCATATTACTACTTGATAAATATAACATGTGAACCCCATGGAAAATACCTTGTGAATATGAATAATGTATCAATATTCTACTAGAAATGATTCTTCAATTCTGAAATGCTAACTAGAGTCATTGTATAAAGAGTACATTACATTTTCGTAGCACCATGTATGAGTTCTGTTGAATACTAAACATAACTATTATAGAAAGTCCAAATATTTTTTGAAAAGATTTAAAAATCATAGGTATAATAGGATTATAATTAATGTTGAGCTTATCCCAAATACTGTGAGATAGATAATCACTGTTTATAGGAATTATGACCCACATGATGGACTCAATTTCCATTTAAATTTCTTTTTTATCCTCACAATAAAAAATGATCATATGTTCATTTAGAATATCAAATGTGACTTCTGTTCCTTAACAATTGATATATGATCTATATAAGGAATTTAAATACATTCCATGAATCAAATTCAAATCAAATAATGGTAGAATCATAGTATTTGTAGGATGCACATTCTTACATACTTAAATTAGAGGGGAATAATCAGATTTAGATGAAATTTTTGTTTCATTTAATAACATTGAATACTAAGTAAACATCAAATCATATTGGTGAAAAGATGATAAACCTAGTAAATTCATTATAAATTTATGTTTCGATTGATATAGAATCAAATAATTCATGAGCTATTTTAGTGTAGATGATAGTGTATCTTTCACTGATAATTCTCATATCTCATTCTATCTATCCTTTTGAAATAAAATTTTTGCTTTTAATTATTTATTAATAGGTTTTTGACACTAAGAATGGAAAACCATTGGATTTAAGCTCTAATTGGATGAATTCCCACACTCTTTAAATTTGAAGCATTAGATTAGGGGTGGTGAATTTTTTGTTTCCTTTTTTATCAATTTTATTTACCATAATATTTATTGTATTTTGACTTTCATGGGTTTATGATACTCCATTCCACTTTTAATTAACCTCTCAATTAAATTCATATACTTCCCTTATTGTTTATTCACATATTTCTAGCATGCAGATACCTGGAATTTTTATCGACCATGTGATTATTTGAGTTTTCATGATATTAAATGTTTCATTTCATATAAAATCCCCAAGATTAGTGGGAATTTACAATTTACAATTATAATTTGAGTGAACATAAACCAATTTAACTATATATATTAATGTATCTTATAGCTAATTATTTTCAGGGAAATTTCTTAGACAATGAATAAATGATCAATTTTACATTTGGGAAGAATAATTAAACCAGATGTGTACATCACATGAATTATTTTTTTCCTAATAAGGATTAAATGGATTCATCGCCTTTTTTATTTAGATTAAGAAATCTATTTTCGATCTTTGTAAAACTAATATGAAAAATAAACAGACTGAACAATATAAAATTAATATCTTCCCATTACATGGAATCTATTTCTTCTAATTGGCTCACATTATAGATAGTATTACACTATTTATCTCCTTCAATTTCTAAATTATAATAAATTAGTTTCACTTTTTCATTACCTAATCATTGATGAACATAAATTAATTTCTCAATGGTTATCCTCTATTGGTTAAAAACAAGTGGATCAGAGTTTCTAGTAAAATATATTGGATGATTCCTCAAGAAAGATTCAATAGTATATTGTTCATCATTTTATTATTGGAAAAAATGGAATAGTTCATTTCCCGAGAATGGTTTTCCATACCATATCCCAAAATATTGAATTCACCATTCTTTAATATCAATAATTATAACATGATATTTTTCTACACAGATATTACATCTATTTAGATGAATAATCAACATATTAAAATAAGATCCATGATATAACTAGAAAGGTTTATAGTATTTGTAGACTAAATATAAATTCATATTATATTATTAATCATATTCAAACACTCCCATTAAAAAATTTCCTTGTATTAATCTTCAAAATAAATCCCTACTGATAACATTCTTTATAACATGTGGAATGGAAACAATAAAAAATGACGAAATTAGGTGCTCAGTTAGGGTAAAAATTTTAAATATCAATAAATTATTATTTTAAAGTATAATGTAAGCATAAATATATGAGATAATATCTATAACATTAAATTTTCACACCAAATTTTAAAAACATCACACAGATTATTTATTGCATAAATAATTATCATTTCAAAATTATTGAATCATATGAATTAGAACTCATTATAACTAAATCATGAACCATATGTTTATATCATGAATGTTTGTAGCATAATAATAGGTTTTGTAACCATTTCATATGTCATGGTTAACCACCAACACCATTGGATCAAATACCTTAACCTAATATCCATAGTGGATCAAGAACATAACGTTTTCAACATAATAGTTAAAGAACATTGATCTTTTTCCTATAAGGGACCTAGCACATTAAATTGTTTCCCATACGTATCTCATGAGATATAATACAATTCCCACTGAATCTTTGGGAGAGATAGGTCCCATACATTATATAATTAACACCAAAAATATATGTTCCACAAGATAATAAAACATTCCTCACATCATAACCAATGAAGAGAATGGGGTTTAATAAACATTACATCATAGCATAACCCATAGAAATGGGTTTCATAAACATTTTTTTTCCACAATCATAATACATTTTGAGAAACAAGAAGGATTGAATCCTCAGATTATAAACACAGTAACACTTAAGTATAATCATGGGATGCAGTATTTTTTGAAAAGAGAAACCATTAAAAGACCATTAAAAATTCTTCATGTAAATTCCCTTTCAAATTAAAAAAAACGATTTTTAGAATCGAAAAAGTACATAAGAAATTAAGAAAATGATTATATATTAAAATTACCTCTTAATCACGAAATGAATACTTTAAATAATTTATTCATCATGAAGATGGGATATTATTCTAATGTTGTAATATATAAAAAAATCCATCAACATTTTTTTGTAAAATGTCAAATAGTACCTCATTCATAAAATAATAATAATAATCCTTGTAAAAACAATTTTAATATTATAAAAATGAATAAATATTTTTATAACATCATAGGATTATATTTAAATCATTCTGGGAAATTTTTCTTTCATATATTTTTATAGATGAAAAAGAATTTTAGATTGATGAAAGAGTCAAAGAGATATTTCTTTAAAAACATTCTTAGGATTTCATAAAAAAATAAAGTGATGAAAATTAATGTAAAACATATAATATCAAGAAATAAAAATATGAGAATAAGATTTAATTAATTCATCAATTAAGGGTGATATAATCTCCTCAATGGGTGTTCAGGTATAGATAATCCCCATTAAAACATTAATGAAACACAAAATCTTTACCTCATGTCTCACCTTTTCTTATTCATATTCATCCCCCTATATATTAATTTTGGATAAAATAATTTATTTTATAAATATATTAATATCCAAAACACCAATTGTGAATTTTTATGACATATTACCAAATTTTTAATAATAATTGTTTTTTAAAATCACTACTCTGGTGATAAGTGCTTCATCTTCCAAGATTGTTTTGTATCATAAGTCCCAGTATTTATAATATGATAATGATACCATAACATAGATTTTTATTAAAAGTATAAAAATCATATATATATATATATATATTTTATATATAGATAAAACCATTTATAAAAAATAGAAACTAGAAAATGAATTACACCGTTCATTAAAATGGTGGGTCGTAGATACAAATGAACGTTGTTTCCATTTTTCAATTGAAGTAACGAAATAACAATTAAAAATAATCCAACATTACACTATAACAATTTTATCACATAGATAATTAATATATACCAACTTCACCTTCATCACCATCCATGATAAATATAAATGAAAAATAAATCTCATCGTATCGCCTTGGTTGTTTTCCACATGTATATAAGAGCAATGTTATAATTTACCAAAGGATCATATGGTAAGAAGGATGAAATTATATTATCATTACATAAGTAGAATTATTTAATAAGTATAATATATAAATATTAAACCCATATTAATACTTATCAGTATTATTTGATGATAAATAATGAATTGTATCACTACGTGGAGATGGTAAGACATACAAACACATGAGTTATTCTTTACATTGTCGTTTGATATAAAAGAGTGACTATAATGGTGTTTCAATAATCCTAATAATATTTAATAATATTTTTTAAATGTTAGTTTATTTTTAAATAAAATATATTTATAGTAGGTACATATTATTTTAAAAGAAAGAGATATAATAAAAAGAATACATCTTTATATAATGAAAATATTTAAATCTCCTCTTCAAGACTCTTGATCTGGTCTTTTGAGAAGATCGTGACCACTAAATTCTCTCTATAGATGTGAATAATATAATTTTTAAGTGGATGGATGATATATAAGGATGAATTTTATGTGAATAAGATAACGGATTGGTTTCTCTTTATATGATAGGGTAGGATCACTCTTAGAATTTTATAAAAGATAAATATATAATTAAGTAAATATCAACACAATTGGTTTCAAACAACTTATAAATGGACATGGATTAAATTTATGACCATATATTATCTCCTTTGTCCTATTTTACACTGTTTATGAATTTTATGAGAATCATTAATATATAATTATCATTAAATATCACAATTTCCAATTTATACACTATTCACATAATTTGTTATAAATGAAATAAATATTATGTTTTAATTGAAATATAATCTCATGAATCAACTATAATATGTAATAATTACCTATAAAATTGTTTTCTAAAATTAAATCACTCAAATTAGATATCTTATAATAATGTTAATATCATTTATTGTATTTCTTTATTAGTAGGTTAACACTACATTAATGTCGTATAATAATTTAAGGTCATTATAAAATCTCTTAAAAGAATGAATATTTTTATATCAATAAAAGAGTTTCACTAACCTTATGATACACACCTTAATTCATCCATAACATATATTTCCCTTATTTGGCTCATAAATGATATTTTGAACAATGAGATAGACATTTTGTATGATTCTTTGACTTGAATATTATATAGGTCCCATTGAAGATATCTATAGAATCCCAATATTTCCATACAAGTATAATAAATAATTTTAAAATAATATTCATAATATTAGAGAAGTACATGTACAAGTACTATCATTGTTTAGTTTCTTTGGAAACATGGAACACGTTCTTATAACTTGATTAAAGTTCATCAATGTTTCCCCCAAAGATTTTACCATTTTGTACTCCTACTTAAAACCATTGTTCATAACCCATAGAAAATAAACATAATAAATGGTTTTATTAGATTTTTTATGAAGGGTAAATAATGGATATAAACAATCATAACATTGACATAATGGTATGATAACATGATCATAACATTTTAAGATCATAACATTCATATCAAAGATAATACACATTAGACATGGCATACAGATTAGAAAATCGTAAGACGTGCCTCATTAAAAAATAAATCGTATAATCCATGGGATAAAAACATAGGAAAATTAAATCAGGTTAGGGGAATACAAATAATAATATACAATCATTTTGATATATGTAAAGTCTCACTACTAAGTCCATTATAACGGAACAATTCCTTTACTGAACAGGGATCACATTCCATTAGAACCCCATATTATTGGACCAAGTTCACTTATTAGTCCTAACCTATATTAACATACCATTTTTACACCATGTTTAAGTAATTTATTTCTTATGAGATATAAATATTTACTCAAATGATGGGAGAAATAATTATGTTCACACATTAAGTAATCTACAATAGGATCACCTGACACTATCTAGGTCACCACATTATAAAAGATATAATTGGATTACCTAACACTATCTAGACCACCCCATCATATAATATATAACTTTATTACTAACCCTATCTATACTACCCCATTATATAAAATATAAAGTGCTTACTCAAAGCAATTTGGTACAACCCATCCTTTAAGATATGTCCATGAACCACTCCACGAATAATGTATATAGCGATTTCATATTACCATAAAAACTCTTAAAACTAATTATTCAATCATAACCTATTTAACCTATAAAAAATAAATGGGGTTCTTGTTGATATAATTGGATCATGATTTACCACTGAGAAAGAAATGGGTTCCATAAAAATCATGCAATCAAGACATACACCATTTAGAAAAAGAATATGAATTTTATCAATGGATCATATCACCAATAATGATATCAAAATATGTTCTCTTATATGGGAAGTAATTTTGAAATATAATTTTAAAATTTTTTGAGGAAAATATCATTTTCACATTGAAAAATTCATTTTTTGAACACAAAACATTTTTAGAACCTATTTAATTAAAAATAACTATGAAAATTTATAAAGAAATATTTGAAAACCTTTTAAAGCACTTTTAATGAAAAAAAATTTCAAAATATTTTTCATAGAAAATTATCTTAAAAACCATTTAACTTTTTTTTTGATAATCACTATTAGAAAATAATGTTTTCTAGAAAATATATTTTTTAAGGAAGAGAGATATAAATTTGGATGCCCTTAAAAACATTTTCTTAATTATACTAAGTAAAAAAGTTTGGTTAAATAGTAATGATAAAAGAATATTTAATTAATAAATAAATTATAATAAAAATCCTAATATTTACTAATATATGGATTATAATATTTCAGTAATGGATGCTTAATCATAGAAAACCTCGATAAACGATGAGACTATAGAAATAATATTTTACCATTTTATTAACTAATAATCATAAACCACATAAATTAATAACATAAAATCACACTAAAAATATCATGAGGAAACAAATCATGATATTACATATCAGTGGATATGTATATACACCTAGTGAAAAAATATAGGTACATAATATAACATACGTCTAAAATAATGAAAAATGAGACACTACCTCTTATTATGTTGGTAATGTTTTAACCATAAAAATTCCATAAAAGTGGGATAGTAAAATGTATATTTAAATCCCAAAAATTCTAATTATAGTAATCATAAAATATATTCTTTGTCATTATTCACACCACATATAATGAAATTGCGGGGAAAATGACTTGTGTCTCATTGAAAATTAATGTGAGACAAAAACACTTATTATATGAGTATCATTTGAATCATTATCCCTATAAAAGAATAAAATAAATTGAAACATATAATAACATCAAAAAATGGAAATTAATGATATTACATTTCATATGACAGTATATACACCAGAAAAAAAATGAGTGTCGAAAAAGGCATATGTATCGAAGAAATAAAAGTGAGACTAGAAATACTATTATATTATGTTTTGAGTTACATTTCACCCATTAAAAAAACCTATAAAATAAATATAAGTTTATTATTAATATACCCCAAAACATAATTCATATATATAATACAGTAAATTAATTTTTATGATCTTTTATTTTTTTGTTTATTAACAACTCCATGTTAATTTTATGTTTCTTGTAATAATCCCTCTGCTTTTCGTATATGTCAGAACATATTATTTTATTACTTTTACATTGATTATAATATTAAAATATTTATAGTGTGAAACATGATATAAATATAAAAAATATTATATATATTTGTATTTATCAATATATATAAATAATATATTTAGTAAATGAAATACCTCGTATATGGGGACAATAGTCCGTACGTCCACATTAACATGCTTTCCATTTTCTTACAATAAGGAACGAATGAAAAGTGATATATATATATATTATCATTATATTAGAATTATTATTCCATACTATTCACATATTTATATTAAACCAATCCTTAATATATTCCATGTAAATCATAAATGAATCATATTGTTTTTTGTGGAGGTAACCCGTTATACAAACGAATGATGTTATCATATTATCCAAAAATGGAAATCTTGATATTATGTGATATATAATAAATAAATAATCATAAATAAATAATAAATTTCATGTATATAATATATTGATATAGTTTACATCATTTTTTCCGACCTTAAGAGGTGGTAAGGGAAAAACGACCACCATCTATTTGCAAGGTAGCAGTCTGCCATACACACGAATGTATATTCTTTAGCCCATTTATTGGGAGTGTGTGTGATTGTTTGAAGTACCATTAAAATAAAAAAAATATAATTATATTTATGATACTATTATTATAATATAATTATTACATAAAAATATTTTAAAGTTTTGGAGGAAGAAATTAAACAAAAATGTTTATTGAAAAATGTTACCTCCTATTCGGGTGTCATCAATTGGTTTGTATCGAAGGACTTATATGGTTTTATTTCTAACCAATTTACATATTATATGATTAGGAAAAATATTAATAATAATTTTTGTTGGTATTGGTTGAACTAGTTTCTTTTTAAGGCGTAAATATAAGGGGAGGGGTAGGGGCCTTTTATAAGTTGGGTGAGGACACAATTGACATTTTTTTAAAATTGACATAGCTAAAAATGTTTTTAACTAATAAAAGGCCTAAACAATAAATAAAATTCTATACATTGAGGTTTATGGTTTAAATATTTCCATAAAATTTGTATTTAGAAGTTTTTTGTTCATTTTGATCCTTATATTTAATGTTTAGTGCCTTGGTAATCTCATTTATCTTTTAATCACTCCAATTTTTTAACTATTTTTCACTAATTATTTTAGTTGTAAATTAATTTTTCCATTTTAGAAATATTTATTATTCTTATTACAAATATGTAATCCATTATTCAAAAATAAAATCATACAACATGAATAAATTAGTTTAAAACTAGTCCCACATAAGGGATGATACAAGGTGTTTTTAAAGTTAAAATACTCAAAAGTTTGATATATTTTTAATCCCATTTTTATGTGAAATTTATTCCAACAAGATATTTATGATTAATATACACATAAAAAACTAATTAAACTTAAAAAAACTAAAAATATAATTTAACTATTTAAACAATTCATACATAACAGATGTTTTTGACTAAAATTCATCATTTTTAACTATTCATAAAAAATTATCATTTTAAAAAATTCCTATAAACTCACCCTAAGAAAAGTTTAACAATATTGTTTAAAAATTTTAGTTTATTTTGAAAATTATTATTTATAAAAGTGTTTATTATTTTAATTAAGAGCACCATCACAAGACGGTAAAATTTCCTTTTAGAAAAATACATCTTTTATGAGTAAAATTGGATTTATTCTTCTCTCATGAATAGAAAATATATAATATGAATGTTAAATAGTTTACTAAATATATAATATATTAATTTTATTTAAATAATTCATGAAATTGGGGGTTTTAATTTATTTAGATAAAACATTCTTTTACGTATAAAAATAGTGTTTTCAAAGAAGAATTTATTTATAATCAAATATGTCTTAATTATCTTTATAACTAGTTTGTTATAAATGTAATAATTTTATAAAATTGATAAATATTTTTATATATTTCTGATTTTCCATTTCTTTATCTCATATATACTAACTAAGGTATAAATATAATAATATTTTAATAATATGACACATTTCATTTAAACACATTATCTTGTGTATTTTAGGCTATGCTCGATACTATATGTAATAAAATATATACAGGGTATTGTGTATAACACAAGGAAGAAACATAATTTTTGTGTAATTAAATCTAAAATTAATATTGTGGTTATCACATGATTAACTTGGAATTTCATATAGAGTAATCTTAACATGATTAAGTGTGAAATACAATCCATCAAATAATGTTAATTTATTCAAAAAATCATAAAAACAAAAGGTGTCACATTCTACACCACAAAAATTAATTCTTACCACAAAATTATTATGGTTCATAGATTTTTTAACATTTAAAAACTATTTTATAGGATCCCACATCATATAAAATGAATATAAAAAACTAATTTATAGAGGGATGGTTGGGAACATAACAGTTACCCAAAATTATATTAAATGAGGCTTACACACAATAGAATAAAGTTGGCAATGAAGATTTGGACATAGAAGAAAAACCTCAATAATTATCGAGAGTAATAGAGATCATTGATCGTAAGAAAGTGGGTTATCTATTGATGGATAAATTAAATGTAACCATAACTCAATTAGGGTTGAAATGTCATTTTTATCATAAATAATATTTATAATATGACACCATTTTATTTAAATATCCATTTCCTAAGGTTGAATAATTTTCAAAAGGAGATATTCATTCTTGATTTCATTCTATTTCATATGAACAATCTCACCAATTAGAGTTTCTTTAAAAAATTGCTACAATATCTCTTATTCCAAATATTAAGGTAAAGTTGTTAGGGTTTATGTAATATTAGATCATAAGATCCATAAATAAAATGAAAATTCATTCCATATATTAAATCAAAATGGTTATCATAGGATATCAAATATAAATAAATCATTATATGGTGAAGTAATACTATAGCATCTAAAACCTCATTTAAATTACACCTCAAACCATTCCATAAATTTTTAATATTTAACCCTTCCAAAATATAATTCACCTTTCATTACATAAATAATATCTTATCTTATAACAATTTGTTTACTGGAAACATAGTCCCGTCATTATGCCGATAGAATAACAAAAGTGATTTTATTTTCTGAAATTCGTTTATATGGAGTCAGTAAATTAAATTTCAGTAAATGATGAATAATAAAAATTTCATTGGGATTTTCTTATAAAATAAAACATTAAATTACACTAATAAGGATGGGAGGATAATAATTTTCTAATTATCATGATTCACTTCATCCAATGTGATTGATTAATATTTCCCTGGGCTATTTGTCCTTATAGGTATTTGTTTGTTATAATTAATATTATACCTTGGACTGGGGAATTGATTTACAGAATTCTTAAACTCCAACCACTTGAAGCATTAGAGTGTGGGTGGTGAATTATTTGTAATTTTCTTCTACTCTATTATGTCAATAATCCCATTAATTATTTTTTTACATTAAAATAGTTTATTACATTCCATAAAAATTCAATGAACCTCCCAACTCCAATGAAGATATTCACATGATGCTTCTACTGACATTTCTAGAACCCATATTCCATGAATTTCTTTCACCAATTAGAGTTATCAAGAGAAATGATCTTCCTTTTCCTATAAAAACTATATAATTGGCGGGAATATCAAATTTCTATTCGTTCATTAGTGCACATCAAATATTTTATTTACATCATCTAATGTATCTAAAATCCATGCATTTTGAAGACTGCTTTTTTGGATATCAACGAATTGACTGATTTTCTATTAGGGATAATGATCAAACTAGAATCATACATTGAAAGTATTGTAAAATTATTTTCATATGAACCAATTGATTTATCATCCTAGTTTTATGCTCAAATAATTCCTTAACCATGTTTTTTCATAAAATATGATAGAAGTGATTATTAAAAAATTTCCCTTTAAAAACTTCATATTCAATAGATTAAATTTTGTAATGTTTCCTCCAGTTCATAATAAGGTTGAACCGCCATTCTTCCTTACCTTCCAAACTATAGGAATCCTAAATGAATTCTTCTTAGTCGGAGTATATATTAATGGAAAAGGTATTTTTATTGGAACTAATAAGTTTATCAAAAACTAATTTATTAGTTGTACCACTAAAATTAGGTGTAATTTTTATCATAACAAATTCAAAAGATAATCATTTCTACCTTTTCATGTTTTTAATATCAACACGATTCATTGTTCGGTAATATTATTTAATAATATCAACAAGAATTTTAATTCTATCTCTTATAAGGTTGGGTTCCTCAGAAGAACAATCTTTTCATTTTACAACGCATTTAGTGTTAACATGGTAAATTTTGGTTTCAACCCTTTACTAAATCCAAATAGATTTGTGGGAGAAAAACTAATAGTATTAGAAAACATATAATCCTAATATGTTAATTAATGGATTTATAAATCATGAAACCTTACTATTTAATAAATAACCCCATAGATCCATCCCAAGTTATTAATATTCATATTCTACTTAATTCTGTCATAATAGTGTGTAAAGTGTTTTTGAATTTTCAAATCATATCCCATGGAATTTTCAAACTAGGTGTGCAGTAATTCCACTTTTCGTGAAACATTTCCTGATTGAGTTTTGATTAATAATGTGGTTTCTGGGTTGTTAACCCAAGGGAAATATGTTTTAGATTCACATCCTCTTAATGTATTCCTAATGTGATGAATTACTAGGAACCAAATCACACTATACTTTACTAAAATTCCAATCCATTTTCACATAATTTTAATCATACTTATATTATGCTTAGATACATATTTATACATATCCATATAAAAATCCTTTGGAGTAGCACAAATGTTTTCTCATCTTACCATCAAAAGGTTGACTAAAAACACTCCGTTGCTTCAATATATAGAGACCCATGCTTGTTATACATAGATATTGCATCATTTTATATGAATATTGACCAAATTACCTAAATAAAACCCTATATACCATAATTCATAATTTCATTAGATTCATCGAACACATAATTATTATATGGTGAAATATTATCAAAGTTTCTTAAAAATATCATTACATTTTGTACTCATACTTAGAACCTCTCTTCATTACTCCGGGAAAGGAAACATAATAAAGGGTGAGTGTATTTGATTAACAAGGTAAAATAAAATAGATACATAAACATAACATGAACATAAGGGCATGATAACATGAGCATAACATTTAAAGATCATACCCAACATATCAAATATCATACACATGAATCATTGAAAAAATATTGACATATAATAATACATGAGTAAAAGGGGAATCAAGATTAAAATACATTATAGAATAACATTGGAATAAGAAAAAAAATTTGGATAGAAATTATTATAGAAAACCATTTTCATATTAGTCAAGGGTCACCTCCAAGGACATCATAGTAGAAAAAGCTGTTTACTAAAAAATGTTCACTTCATGATCTAACCATATATTATTTAAAATAGATCTCCTATTGTTGAATCCATATATTAATGAACTGATTTCAATCCTCATTATAGACATTTCTATCTTGGTATATATAAACATATACCCAATTAACTAGAGAACTATCTAGGCGTACCCATTAGGTAAGATATAATGGTCTCATCCGATGCTATCTGGGCCAATACAGTGAATAAACTATAATGGTATTACCTAGAGATATCGTAAACACCTCATTATATAATATTTTATGGGATTACCCTTTTCTATCTAGGTTATCCCATTTCAAAAGCTATAATGGGGTTACTAGATGTTATATCATCTACATCATCATATACGATATGTTCCAAAACCACAACATGCATAATGTACAAAGTGCTTGTATATCATCATAAATAACATAAATTTTATATTTCATATCATGATTAACCCATTGAAAATAATTGGGTCTTAATCTAATATCATTGGAATATGATTTACTCGTATAAACGAAATGGGTTCTATCAACATAATTTCATCAAAACGTAGACCATTAAATGGATGAATTTGAATGGAATCACTAGTTCATATCCCCCAAATGTTATATAAACGGATTTCATCTGATATGGAAAATAATTTTTTAAAATACCATTAAAACATTATCTATTGAAATATAATTTCATCTTTGAAAATTTCACTTTAAAATACCCAACATTTTGGAAAACATTTTATTTAAAAATTACATTGAAAATGTATAAATTAAGATTTGAAAATAATTTATACATTATTAAGTCATAAAAAAAGTATAAATAATTTATTTTAAAAATTAGATAAAACAATATTTTAAAAAAAATTTGAAAACATTTTTAAAAATCTTTGTTTTGAAAGAACACATGCTTTTGACTGGAGAGATATATAAAGTCAGATTCCATTAAAAATATTTTGTTAATTATATTAAGTAACATATAGTGGAAAATTTATAAAATTATTTTAATATATCATGAATAAAAATATAATAATGAAATTACCTATAATTATTGGGAGATGGATCATAATACATCAGTAATGGAACCAAAATCATAAGAAATCATGATAAATTAGGATATCATAACAAATAACTATTATCACTTTGGTAATATTGAATCATAAAACCGCAAAAGGGATAATATAAATTTTTTTAAAAATCAATAAGTTGAAACTAATCATTATATTACAAGTCCAAAGGTCTATATAAACAAAATATTAAAAAATATAGGTTCATAACATTACATACATGTCGATGAAGGAAAATTGAGACAAAACCACATACAATAGATATCCAAAAAATGTATATAAAAATCCAAATAATTAATATTATAAGAATCATAAAATATATTTATGTTATTTATACACAAAAAATTAAATTAATAGCTGTGGACTATGGGTTGTGTGTCATAAAAAATAAAAGTGAGGAAAAAATGCCTAACTACATGAGTAACATTTCAATCGCGATCTTCATGAAGGAATAAAATCAATAGAAAATTTTAATATCATAAAATTAAGTAAGTTTATGAAATAATATATCATAGGTAATTATATACATAGCATAAATCAAAAAGGTGGTTAATACGACATAAGTTTCTTAGAAATTAAAGTGAGACTTGAAATCTCATTCCCATATGTCATCACTTCCTTAATAAACATTTAGAACTCTTATATAATAAGTATATGTACATTATCATCGTAAAAATTACTATATTCACATATATTATAGGATATATGGTTTTATTATGATTTTATATTACAAATTTAATAACAATTCCATGTTAATATTAGTTTTCAAGAGATATCCTCTTTGTTTTCTGTATATATTCTAAATTGTTATTTTTGGTCCTTTTACATTGATCATGATTTCACAATTTCAAAAATTTAATCCATTATATTAAAATAATATATATTTAGTATATATGTATTTATAAAAATATATAAAATATGAAAATATCAATGAAATAAATTATTTGTGGAGATGGTAGGCTGTATATACTCATGAATAATTTTTCCGTTTTCCTATCACATAGAATGAAAGAAAAGTAAATGTTATATATATAATCATTATAGTAAAATTATTATTTCATATATATATATCTGATATTTATATTAAAATATCAATAATACAGAAAATGTAAATGGCGATGAAACATATCGATTCGTGAGGAGGTAGCCTAACGTACACACGAACGACAACATCATACTCTCATAAAATAAAAAAATGATGGTATATGTCATATAATAATTAAAAATAAAAGATAAAAATTAAATTCTCATATATATCATATATAAATATCATTTAAATCATTATTCCCTATTTTATGTCGTGGTAATTGAAAAATGAACGTGATTGGATCATGAGGAGGTAGCCAACTGAACAACCAAACGATTGTTCCATAGCCCATATGAGGGAAGTTTGTGTGATTTTATGTGATAAACAGAACACTAAAACATATAATTATATTTTAGATACTAATGTTTTTTTAGAATCATGACATAAAAAGAATTTATGTTGTTTGAAGATGAAATAGAATAAAAAATTCATTGATGAAAGTAGTATTTTATTTATTTATCTCCATTGATATTGTAGTAAAAGACATTATTGGTTGTATTTTTATGCCAAGTATTGATTATTGGATGATATTATGGATTTTAGATCTTATTTTCCTAGGTATTTTTATAAATTATTTGTTTTCAAGGGGTGAAGACAGGGGTAGAGGTGGTGACCTTTTATATTTGGCGAGGTTCCAAATTTTTAATTTCTTAAAAAAGGTAGTTATACCAACAATTATACAAAAAAGGCTACCATACTTGATAAAATTAGATTTATGATGTGGTATGGTCTAAATATGTCCTAATAATGAGTGTTGGATATATTTCTTGTTTATTTTCTGCTTATCATTAGTATTTAATCACATGGTAAACTTGTTTTTCTTTTAATTACTATGATTAATTTTATCTATTTTGAATAATGATTTTGGTTTAAATTAAATTTAAAATATTCAAGATTTTAAAATATTCTTATTCAAAATATGGAATCCATTTTTTCAAATTGAAATCATTTAAATGGCAGAATTTAATTTAAAAATAATCCCATATATGAGATAAGATTATAAGTTTTAAATGTGAAAATGTTCAAAATATTGAAAAAATTTTATATCTAATTTAAGTGTGAAATTATTTTCAATTAGATAATAGTAATTAACAGATATAGATATTTATTCATTATACTAAAAAACCAATTATAAAACATATTTTATTTATATAAATAATTCATACAAGAATGTTTCTTATTAATATTCAGTATTTACATGTATTCATAAAAAAAGAATATTTTCATAAAAATAAAAAAACTAAACTGTAATATAATTTTGAATTTAATATTTCAAAAACAAATTTTATTTTGTCCAATATAAATTATAAAATTTTCAAAATTTTTTCATAAAATAACAGCACCGGTAAAAGGCATTAAAACTATATTTTAGGAAAATACATCTTTTTATTCAAAAAATTGGTTTATTGTTAAGTAATTTCTAAAAAAACACTAAATATGAATGATAAATTATTAAATGAATATATAATATGTATATTTAATTTATACCATGTATCAAATTTGGATATTTTTATATATTGAGATAAACCATTCTTATGCATAGAAAATTTGTTTTTTAGAAAAGGAATTTATTTATTGTTAAAGTTCTTACATTAACTTTTTACTAATTAGTTACAAAAAATTTCAATTTATAAACATGAAAAAATGCATAATTTATTTAATCCCTTTCGAATCCTATATCCCATTTTCATGGTGATAACTATAATAATATTTTTATAATATATCATTCTTTTTTTAATCTCATTGTTTCATATGATGTAGGATAAGATTAGTGTTGTGTGTAACACAATTTAAACACATTATTTCTTATAACACATGAAAATATTAGTGTTTCTTGTAGGGAAAGATATTATCATTATTTCATGTTGTAAATTATTAACTTATTGTTGTGTATAATGATAGAATAACTAAGTGTGATGTTCAAAGCTCGGGGAAAAATTATTTTAATTTTATTTAAAAAAAATTGTTCATAAAAGCTGAGGGTGTTACAAAAAAAATTCCACTAAAAATAATTAATATAAGAATAAGGGGATATGGTTAGAATTAAATTCATTCAATAATAATTAATAAGAATAATTATGGACATATCACATATTAATAACATAGATTAACCTGATTCATCCTTTACCGAGGTGATAATTTTTGTGTGAATACCACTCATATAATCCAAAAATTAGTAGACCCTATTTAATTATAGTTATCCTCATAATTATAAATATTTAATTCATTTAATTTAATTAAATAATAATAAAAATGAAATTATTTTTCTTATATTTCATTATAATATGATAGAAACTTTTTTTTTAGAAAAAATATATTTTTAACAATAAAACCAAACTTATTCTGATCCTATACATAGAATAATATTTTCAAAATATTTAAAATATTTCATCAATTAAAATTAAATGAATTTAATTAAAATAATTAACCGATATTTAGTAATTTAATTGTTGATATAAAAATATTTCATCCATAATTTTTTTATAAAAAACAAAACTCTTATTATGAAATAATTATTTTTTTTCATTATAATAATTTGATTTGTAATGAAATAATATTTCAAATTTTTACACAATATTATTTTTATAATTTCTTTAACATTATCAATACATACCAATCCAAAGACTATGATTTAATAGGTACATAATATTTTCATAATTTAAAAGACTTTATCTAGAATCATTTTTTCCTGTAAGAAAAGATATAAAATAAATAAAATTATTTAAATAAAAATTGTTAATAAAATTTATAGGGTGTTAGAAAAAAAAATAGAATGGTTTGATGTAAAAAAATATTATTAAAAAATTTATTGAAATAATCTATGTTGAAAGAAAGCATTTCTTATATTTCCAATTTTTTCATATCATTCTATGTTAAACGATATATTTTTTTGCATTATATTAAGTGATAAATAAATATTTTTTATATGAAAAATGTTTTATGAATATTCATGTTATTCTTACATAATTATAATGTAATAAAACTGATTGTTATGTTATAAAGTCTAACTTTTCACTATTCCAATATAAATATAATATTTATAAAATATCTCAAAAATTCATCTTCATATTATTTTTACATAATGATCTCCGAAATTTAATTAATTTATTATGATTAAATGAATTTTTTTTTGTAAATTATGTTAAATGACATTCCTTGGTAATTTATTTGTATTTTGATATTGTTTCCATAAAAATATGTTTGTTTTCTATAATTGAAGCTCAAGTGTTAAAATATATTATGAAGGATGATATATTGGATATGTCATGATCAATGAATCACAATGTTAATATTTTATATGTTTAATCCATGTCTAGATAATGAAACTAGATAAACAGGGATATAAATTTTTTGAATTAAAAATATATTGAGGAAAAAACAAAATCTTTAGAGAATGATGCAAGAAATATGAAAAAAGAGATAAAAGATGAAACTAATATATATATATATATATAAATTTGAGGAAGAATAAGGTAAATATAATTATTAAATTAGAGATTTTTTATATTTCTAATTATCATTTCTCAAGGAAATTTATCTTTTTATATTTAATGGAAAGTTTGTGTCTATTGGGAGTACTTAATTCCAATATTGAAGTGAGTTAAAGGATACTACATTATTCATAGATTCATGCTGATTATTAATGGTGAGATATATATGTGTGTGGTATAATACACACTATACATGAGGGATACAATTATCCATTTTACAGTTAAGCCTATAAAATAAATTTAATATTATAACAATTTATTTTCTAATTTATTTACGTGATGGTCTATTTTCTTAAAAAATATGAGAGTAGTAGTGTTTTGAAATAATAGTGATTTATAAGGTTGATTTACAACAAATTATGTGTTATACATATTTTAATAAATAATCTTAATTTTTATCAAATCCATTTTCAAAATTAAAATATTTCACAAAAGAATACTATAGATCATAACAACATAGTAAAAAATAAACGAATTTCATCATTTAGGGGAACTCGTTATAAAAAAAAATTGATCTTCTTCTTGTCACTCTTTGAATTAATTTTAGTGAGTCTACTATTGAATTTTTTAAAACACTATAAAAGAATAATTCTATTTCATTATATGATAATATGAATATCAAATTCATTGTGAAGGAATGAAATTTATTAGTATCTTCATTATTTAATAAACAATATTTTTAAATGATGAAATGTAAATATACTTATGAGATCTAAAATAAAAATCAACACATCTATAATGGTTAAAATTCATCTATGAAATAAAATTTGAAATGTTATAATATAAAATTCTTGGATATAATAAACCAAGGAGATGAATGCATTAAATAGTTCTTTACGAGAATAAGTATGATTGTAGGAACCATCATAGGATGTGGACGTTCTATAAAAGAGTCTGTAGTTTTTATGAAATAATAGCTAAATATTCCTAAATAATATTTTTCAATGATTCCATTTATTTATGAATGATTAATTAAATATTTTAAAATTGTTTATTTCTATATCACCTTAATTACATATGAGACTAGAACAAGATATTCTCTCAACACATGGTGAAATAAGGTGAAAATATTACACTTAATATATTTGAAAACATTGTAAATGATTATGAGAGTATTATTATTAATGATTATGGGAATATATAAAGTTATAGGTAGATCCTCACCCTAATTTAAAGAAACATTAAAAAGGGAAAAAGTATGAATTAAGTTAATATACCTTTAATATCCATCTACTATGGTATAATCATACATTTACGTACCAAAATTACCTTGAAAATAAATAATGAAATAAAAAACTGAGAAATATAAAAGGATTAACACATTAGTTGTTATAATTCATAATTAAATTAGAGTAAAATAAAATATTCTATATTATTTCGGAATAACATAAATTATCTTGGGGAGGATATCAATTATATTTAGGAGAGATGTAATGAAGAATTAAAATAGAAATAAAATATTACAAAAATTTATTATCACGACCCATCCCTTGGGGCCCATGTCGTCACTACCACAAGCCGTCCTTCCATAGGGCAGGGGCTGGTGACTAGCACCAAAGGTGTAAATCCCTAAACTGGGAAGGAATTGCCTTTATAACTTCAAAAAAACACAACCAGAGAATAGGAGGAAGAAAAATCTAAGTAAAAATTGAATACAGAAGAAGTGCTGGAATGTACAAGGGCTAGAAATAGAAGCCCAACAATAAAGTACAAGGAAATTACAAACAGGTACAACTAAAAAGACAAAAAGCTAGAAGGTTCCTAGTTTCTCTTGGATCGTCCACCACAGATCCTACCTAAAGGGTAGGTATGATAGACTCCTCAGTGCTCTATGTCCATCCGTCTCCTCCAGGTACCGACTCGTCGTGAGGTCCACCTCCGTGTACCGTCCAGTCCTCGTACACTCCACCTCAGTTAGTTTTCTCCATCGTCTGCATCCCACACAACGAGATGTGGGCATATACCGTGTAGGGGTGAGTATAACGATACTCCTTAGGGACCCTGAGAACCTCAAGTTCTCATTAATCCATAAAGGATAAACCACTGTAGAAAGATACAATCATGAAATATCAACCAACCCTACTTAGGTTTATGCCCATACATATACCTATGTTATCAATAACATTCCAACGTCAACTCTCTAACCCAAGCATAAACCAAACAACAAAAGAAGTAAGTAAATCACCATGTTGATAATGGTTGAAATACATGACTCTTCTCACACAAGTTTACAACTCACGAAGAGGGGTAGAGATGATTTTAGGTAGCCTCTGAATCATCTCCTATGTCGAACCCATGTAGGATCCTGGAATAAAATCAGTGCTGTCAAACCCACATAGGATCCTGGCACAGACTTTGTCACTGTCAAACCCACGTAGGATTCTGGTACAGTAGTTATCGCTGTCGAACCCACATAAGATCCTGGTACAGAAGTCATCACTTTCGAACCCACATAGGATTCTGGAACAGTAGTTATCGATGTCGAACCCACGTAGGATCTTTGTAAAAAAGTCACTACTATCGAACCCAAAGAGTATCCTGGTATAGAAGTCATCACTGTCGAACCCACATAGGATTCCGGTACAGTAGACATTGATGTTTAACCCATGTAGGATCCTGGTACAAAAGTCGTCATTTCAGTCGTATCCAGCCCTAGGGTTCCCTCACATAGCAAACTCGATTCCGGGAGGGTTCGCTCGACAATACAAGTGTTGATACATCAACTATAACTAATTCGTATGTTGATGTATCCAGTAGTTCCATCTTATCATAAATAACCCAACGAGACAGACTGTGCATCAATCAGACGCCCGATCTGAGAGTTATTGGCATTTCCGCTCCAAGGGGCCAGTTGGATTTCGGGTATAACCCAACAAGGCCATACTCCAAACTCATTAGAATCCTGTGTGGAGTATTTCAAAAGAACCGTCTAATAAAAATGAATCTAACATAGTTTACGACATGTCAATTTGACATCCGATCATTGAGTTAAAAGTGTTTCCGCTACAAGGGCCCTGTTGGTTGGGGATTCGAACCAACCTAGCCATACTCAAACTTCCCACAAACCATGAGTGTAATATACCAAAATTCTCTCCTCGATCCCCGGAATCCAACGTAACTGACTATGCGTTGATCGGAGGTCCGTAGCTCACGTTATGGGTGAAAAACCAAAAAGTGGTCCGAAGAGGGGGGTCCGGGTCTGGTCCGACCCGACCCAACCCGCCCTGGGTCTTCTTGAACCGGGTCGACCCAATCAGGATCTAGGTCTGGCCCGGCTCAGCGGGTGCAAACTGGCCCAAACGAGGGGGCCTGGCCTGCGTGGCAGGCAACCTGGTCCTGCGGCTGCAGCCTGGCCCGCGTGAGGGCAGCCCGACTCGCGTGACAGGCGGCCCGACCCACGCGGCAGGTGGCCCGACCTACATGGCTGGCTACGGCTTGGCCCGGCTGGCCGAGCACATTACACTCTAGGTGAAGAGTGGGGGGGGGGGGTCCTGTAATAGAGGCGGTAGCTGGTGCCGCCCGACCACCAAAGAAACCGCACACGGGTTACGATCTTCCCCCGCGACCGCTGCCGCGGCGGCCATCCACTGGCAGCGCGCGAGGGGCCCCGTCGCCACAGGGAGGCCAACCGGTGTCGGCCCCGTCCTCTAGTCGCTGACACCACCGCTCCAGCGACCCACGCCTCCACACTCTTTCATGGGATGCTGGAGTAGTTCTTGAGGACCGTTTTGCCTCTTGTTCACACCTACGACATCCTCGTGTCCTGCTCTTCACAGTGATGACCTCAAATCAAGGTTTCCGTTCTGTTCACCCATTTCCCATTAGACCGCGCATCACAAAAGAATTGGCGGATGGTCTGGATTTATTCTTTAGCCAGTTCCCTCTACATTAGAGGCTCAAATAGTATTCCAGCTTATAATTGAACCAGAAACAAACCTCAACTTAATCTATAACCAATCTAGCAATAAATATCTGTTCTGGGGATCGACATGTTTTGGGGTCGATCCATGGTTGTTGTTTTTATCCAATGGAAAATAAAAACATAAAATAATGGAATTAAACATCTAATTGAAAACCCTACCTCATTTTCAATGTCCACATGACGGTGTTGCGGGAAGAGAATTCAAAGAGGACGTCATACATTCCACCCGTCACATGCCGCTGATCTCGGGCTCAAGTGTCTTCCTCATTCTACGATGGTGGGGATGTCATTCTTCATTGGAGGAAGGCATTCTTTGTTGAGAAGATATTATTCCTCCAAGAGTTCCTCCCAAACCTCCCAACCCAATCCAAAAATTATTCCAACTCCCACCAAAATAATATATCACATATTATTTTGATGGCATAATCAATTAAAAATTCAAATACACAAACCTATTAATTTAAAGATTAATTCAATGTGTTTGTACCTTAAAAGCAGAGGATGATGGAGAGTTCACCCAAAATAAATGAAGAGTGGTGTGTTTATTAAAGAAAATGAGAGTTAAAAGGTTAGGTGCTCATGTGGGCCCTGCCACACAATATCCTCCCATGGGAGGTAATGTGGGGGTGGGCCCCACCTCCAACTTCGCATTGGGTAAAACAAAAACCACCAAAATACTTTAACCACCTTCAAATAAAAATGAGTTGCACACACATTTTTATTTAATAATTAATTTTTTAATTAGAAACCCCAATTTAAAACATCCATTCACGTTTAAATGCAAGTGTGTTAAATGCCTCCTTAATTGAATACTGGTGCTGCGAGTTCAACGGTGCTCGCATATTTCAGTTCCGAGCATCATTTAAAAAGATATAAAATCCCGCATGTAAGTTCACTGAATGTACCTGAACAAAACTTCAGAAATTGATTCTGGGCACACCGGGCCTCTGAATAGGGTTTCATTAGAAACTCGGGAATCGTAAAATTCCAAAGAATTTACGAAAACCATTTTCCTTGATATTTTTAGGTCTTTAAATTAAAAATGAACAATAATAAATAGACAGAATCTCTTAAAAGTTTTAAAATCATCTTAATATTGGGTTTTTAGTTGTATAATGGAAATCAAAAAAATATTCAATCATGATAATTTAGATCCGGATGTGTGAAAACAAAATTAATATATTAGGGGATAAAAATTCAGATCATAAGGAAAGATTCGAAGAAGAAAAAAATTCATATTTAAAAGAAATATATGGTAAAATAAATAGTGTAGTTGAACCATGAGAATTTTTATAATAAGGATATAATTGATGATATAATATCCACTATAAATCTTATAGATAAAAAGTTTAAAATAATAAAAGAATGATGGTTAAAGATGAGAAGTTTTTGGAATAAAATGAATTATTATACTAATACTATAAATTTTATTCTACAAAAAATTCCTATAAATTTGATCAATAATATATTATATGTAAATTTAAACGTATAAATAAAAGTATAGTTGTGAAATAACTAATGTGAAGATCTTGAATATAGTTGAAATTAAGAAAAATATATCTAACTAAATCAGTTGAGAGTCTGAAAAAAATTAAAAACAAACTTATATGTTTTTGGATAAAATAGTTTAAAAATTAATTAGAAATCCTAAATATCCATAGAAAAAATCCTCAAATAGATCCAGTAAAATCATATCTATGGAGTTTTAAAATTTTGGTTGGAAATGAAACCATGAAAAAATAATGATTTTATTTCAAAAGGATACTGTAAGTTAAATATTAGTGTTATATTCTATCGATACACAATTATTATTATTAATAGCACATAATATCATTATTAGGAAATATAAGAGAGCCTTAACTAAGGAGGTCTCAATATTGTCGGAAAAAATCACCAACATTAAATTTTTTTGAATAAAAATTATGTGAAAAGTTAATTTAAAAATGTAATAGATTTTTTAATGTATATTCAGGAGAGAAACACTTCATATAAGTATCTTATTATCCTACTATATCAGTTAAATATTATATTTTAGGCTATGAGTATAAAAAAAATCAATCAATGAGAAAATGTTATTGCGGTTTTATTTAAGGTATCATAATATATGAATCTATTAATTATGGATTGTGTATGGTGACCAAATATAAAAGGTTATTTAAAAATATTAATAAATGTTTAAATATATGAATTTGGATGATTTTAGATTGTGAATTCTATCTCATTTATAATTAATGGTTTTGGTTTAATAAAAATTATAGAGGGAAAATAAATCACCCATAATGTTCTATTTACTAATATGATGTTGCCCTATTTTTAATGTGTGTCAAAACGTTGAGATGTCCTAATTGTGATTATTTTTAAAAATAATGGTTGTATTTTGATGATATTAAATGATGGGATCATAATAAAATCATAGATAAGAATCCTGGTATATTGTTTTCACGATCGAGAAGCTAATGTTTCTTTCAACATGAGTATGATAAATTATAATAACTAATTTTCATAAAATAATTATTCATCCCAACAAAATGTGAACGAATAAGTCCAAAATAGATAATGATATGAAAATTATTTCAATATTAGAAGAGGACACAGTCATCAATATGAAATAATATGAAAGGAAAAGAAGGGGAAAATAAGTCATAATGGTATTTTGATTCAATAATTAATACCATTAGATTTGGTTGAATTTTATTTTTTTGACCGATGAGAATGATGTCAAAAAATTTGATATATATTTATTTCATCACGTTAATTATTGAATTTTTTTTATGAAATGAATAAATTATATCTATAAAAAATCCCATGAATTTATTATATTACAAGTCATCCAAATACATGATATGAAATATATTATTCATGGATTTAAAGGATAAAACATGAAAATGGGAATTATTACTTTGGAAAATATTTTTTTATATTTTATAAACATTGAATAAGGATTGTGTTCCGTACATCATAAAGATTATTAAAAAGGTACATAAAATAATGAAAAATACAATTTCAAATTATAATCATCAAATCAAATCCTACCAATTCTAGGTAATTCAATATTTTATATTTGATAAAAAATAGAACTATTTGAAATACGTATTTATTAACTCTAACAAAGTGAAATATATTTAGGGAACAAGCTTTAAATAAAACCAAAAAAAATACACACTGTAATGGTTTAGACTCTATTATAGAGTATTAATAAAAGATAAATCTTATTAAAGTTTCATATGATTGTTTTTAGTGGATCATTTCCCTACAATTCAAAAAATAGAAGTTCGTTCATATTATAAACCAACTAATCAAAGAGGATAGTTATATATGATGGTGTAAAAGATTTTTAAAACAAGGTTGTGTCCATAAGAAAATCATTAATGGTGATGAGGATGATCCTATTGATTTTATTATACATTGATTGTTTTAAGAAAAATTAGAAATACATAATGGTGATAAGTATTAGTTTTATTTATGTGATGATGCTATGAATTAATGAACTAATGTGAGAAATAAAATATGATGAAAGAATTTTAATGATGGAAATATCAATGGAGATCAAAATGAACATTAAAAAATAAGAATGAGAAGTAAAAAAATCATTTTTCACTGTAGTTATTTTTAGAGTTATATCTCTAAATTGTGGATCAATATTTTTATTAGAAGGATGGATTGATGAAATTAATGAATATTTGAATCATATTGAAAGGAATGAGACTTGTGATCTGGTATATGTAACTAAATAAAATTGATTCACCTGTGGAAATTTATATAGTTAGAAATAGTTATATATAGAGGGAGTGTATTCATAAAATAAGGTAATATTAGTTTTTAAGGGGTAATCAAATTTAAATGGAATCAATTTTGATGAATCATTTTAACTTGTAAAAAACATGATACACCAGAATACTTTTTTATCTTATATCACAAAAAAATATAAGTTTTAAAAAATGGGTAAAAATATTAATTTTTGAATGTAAATATTGAAGAATATGATTTTATTATGAAACTAGAATAGTTAATAATTATTGAATATGGATTAATATATAAACATTAATGAAATACCAATATGGGTTAAAATAATTCCCAATAGCATGATATTTGATGATAGATAAGTATTTTTGAGGTAGGGATTTTAGAAAAGGAATCATATAGGAACAAATATATGATATTAAAATAGACTTATCATAAATAATTTTTATTTCTATATGTTTATGATATAATATTTTATATTAATGAAGAAAAAATGATTGATGAATTTTCTACACAAACGAATATGATGTTTATGATTTCAATAATTGGTGACATGAATTTTTTTATAAAAATTTCCTAAAAATCTATTAATTTGTCACATATCAATAATGGAATGAAAATATGTTATTAAAAAATAATTTTAGGAATAAATAAAAAGGGATGTGTACCCTAATTCATGAGGGAAGTAATTTGTGTGAAAATAATTAAGGGAATGTTTTCAATGAGAAGAAATTTATTTCCAGTCCATTATATTTTTATACCTCCCGGATGGATATTATGTATAAATTTAAATTTAAAGTTAGATATAAATACTATTTAATGGATTTAAATAATTTTCTAGGGAAGTTAATTTAGAGTTTTTTAAAATATTCTCTTAATTGTGACCTATTGAATGAGATAAAAGATGAGTTACAATTATAATTCTGTATTGTTGCTAACTAGGATATAAAATATGATTAATGATAGTAAAATTCAAGTGGATAAGCCTTTATTATAAGATGATATTTTTAATTCAATTCATAGAGATAAATTAATATCCATTTTAAAAAAAATAATATTATGTTTGATAATATACACAACACGCAACATCGAGCTTATACAAATCAGGAAATAAAATTTGTTAAATATGACCAATATAATTTTTTTTGAGTTTGATGATATTAATTTGGGGGAAAAATTACATAATATATATGACTATGGGTATAACTCAATAAATATTTTTTTATTAATTCATAAGAAATAAGAACTCAATTTTATGTAAGGATATTTTCTGCGTAAAAAATATATATTCCTCCAAAATTGTTTAGTATTTATTATAATGATATAATTTTATAATAAATTATAGAATGTTAATAAATTTTATTAAATAAAAATAAATAAATTTTATATTTCATTACATCGAAAATATCGTTGGGTGACATTTTGTAATTTTCAAAAGAGACTAATTTTTCTGTGAATAGTGAAAAATACTAATTGTTTGTGAAATTGTATTTTACAATCAATTAAATTAATTAATTTAAATTCACAATTTTATATTAAAGTAAAATATGTATTATTAATATCAAAATAATCTAAATAATTACATAGGAATCAGAATTATTCATGATTTTGGTATGGATTCAATTTTCCTCTTGAAAACACATTTATCTAAAAAATGTTTTTTCATTGTATATTCCATTTTTTAAATAAATTTATTTATTCCACATATAGAAGTGGGACATTAAATTTTTTTTCAACAATTTTAATCAATATTTCCAAATTCTATAAATGGGTCCCTTTTATTTTTTTGCATTATAAATAGTAACAAAATTAATTTTGTGTCACCTCAATGAGGGTAAATTGGTTAATTGAGGTTACAAATATTAGGATAGTGCAAATAAATATACCAAACAATTGTTTCTACTTTTTAACAAGTGTTATTTGACTTTCAACATCATTTTTATAAAAAATATTAATATTATATCAAATTATTTTTTATAATGACTTTAATATAATTTTAGATATATAATAAAAAAACTCACATTGAATTATTATCACTACATTTTACCCTTTTGGATAATAATAGGGTTTGATAATTTATAAAATATATTTATTAAATATAAATTATTATTGTTTTAATTTTAGTTTATTTGTAAATTTTATTTGTAAAACAATTACATTAAAATATCATGTAACACCAACACAGTGCATGTGCAAGTATTAGAAAAATCATTTATGTGTTTTTCAAAAAACATTAAAACTAATATTATTTGGTTGTGTTGAGGTTCAATAATAATATTATTTTTACATATAACTTATTAAATATTTTATATTAAAATTCCATTATAATCATAATGATTTTAATGTAAAATTAAATTAATTTCTCAAAAATTACATTAATTCTATTTTATGATAAAAAATATTTTATTAAATGATTTTAAATTCATAATATATATATATATATAGATTTTAATAGGATATAGTTATAAATATATTAATTAATATCACAATAATCATAAAAATGTATTAGTATGGGTAAAAAAGATATAATGGTGATAACATCACCTAAACGGGTCTAAATTTTATTTAATGATAATAATTACAATAATAACCATCAAATATTATAATTCTGAAAATTAGGTTCACTTTATTAGGAAAACATTTATATTAATTTTGTATATTACATAATTTGAATAGTTCACATACCCACACATATATAATGGAACCTCATCTACTATCATCCATACATATTTTGAGAACTATATTTTCAAAAAACGAACATCATAATTATCTATCCCAATAAAATACCCATATCTTAGTGGTCTTATTTTAGAAAAAATAAAAACCTTAGAGGGATTAATGTGTAATGTAATGTATTTTGTTTAAAGAATATGTATAAGTTTTAACTGAATGTTATAGATTTACTTCTTATACTTCTTTCTTGAAAAATATTATAACCATTTTCATATAACAACATAAATATATTCCATATAATTAATTGTTTTTAGATTTTTTTTACAGTCTTTAATCCATATCCCTATTCATCAATGGTGAAATGAATCAAAAATATTATAACCATTTTCATATATCTACATAAATATATTCCATATAATTAAATATTTTTATATTTTTCTACAATCATTACTCCATATCCCTATTAATCAATGGTGAAATGAATCAAAGGTTATTTTGTACGGTGAACTACTTACACACAAATTGGTGCATTTCATTTTCCATCACCGCCTATACCAGCTGGTTAAAATGGTGGATTAATGAAATATATATATATATATATATATTAAGAGTTTATGTATAATTATTGATAGATAATATATAATATATTTTTCTTCCATTCTATTCATTTCAAAATGATAACAACGTTCATGCATATGAGTGGATTACCACCTCCACAAAGCGATGTGATTCAATTTTCATACCCAAATAACATGTATGGTATATATAATGTACTAAAATATATAATATGATATTTATTATATAATATTTATTTTATTTAGATAAAATAATAAATAACATATTACATTTATGTCAATAAAAAAGGGTAATGTTACTCACACATACGTACGAACTACCATCCCTTTAGTGTAAGATAATCCATTCTACAAAAACATATTTCATGGTTGTTTTTAAAAGTATAATTAATGAATACAAATCATAATTTTTAAATGAATATAATTATGGATATAATGGAATAATTATCTCCTTTACCATGGTTACCATATCGAACACATTTTGAATTATGAACTGAACATCCTCTAATCGTCCAATATAAACATAACCCATTATGAAATTAAATATATCATTGAAATAAATGGTTTACTTATAGATTAAAAATACTTTGAAATTTTATTATGAAATTAAATAAATTATAAATTATTATTATATAGGACTCAAAATGTGACAATCCTGGCATAAGGTCAGGTAAACATTACCTTTCTAACCTCATTTGATTTTTTTTAATATTTATTTTTTGAAACATTTAATTCCATTTCGCTATTCAAAGAAAATTATAGATATATTTATATGGAAAAAAATAAATTATAATAGAAATTTAATTTATGTGTTTACATTATTTCAATGGGGTTCAATAATATTTTTATTATTATTTTATAGGTAATATTTCGACTTCCTTGACAAAAAGGGGAAAATGAATATTTTATATTGAAATATATAGTTTCAAGGGTATTTCTTTTCACATTATCAATTTTTGAAATGTGTATTCTATTATAATAATCCCTGTATTCAATAATAAAAAATCTTAATTTCCATTGTTTTCGGGTTTTTATATTTGAAGACATGGTTTTAAAAGAATGTGATATATCAATATCTAAAAAAGATTCCATTATGAGTTTATTTTTCCAATTTGATGATATAAATGAAATATTTTAAATTTTTCATTCACATTATGGTGTAGAGACAATGTTAATGATTTTTTGTGCATTTTATTTCATTAAAATTAATTAGGTAGATATAATGTTCATTAGAGAATTATGTTGTAATCTAAAAATGTATCTTTTTTCAGTTATATGTGTACTTGTAAGGGTTATATGAAAAAAATATCCTGAGGAACCTATATTAATTTTCAATATCTTGTAATTTTTTAGGGATGCAATTTTATTTCAAAATATAAGGTAATTCTTTTTAAAAGTAATTATGACTCCATTTTTTAAAAAAGATCCATTTTTAAGAAAAATGTTTACAAGGGTTCTCATGATTTCCTCAAGACACTAATTATTATGATATTACCATTATGTTTTCTAAAAAAAATTATGAAAAAGTATTGGTAGTAATGGTGATTTATGATCACAATCTACATTCTTAATACACCTCAATTGATGATTTATTACATTAAGGAACACATAATAAATTACCAGAATTTCTAAAGGCCCAGTTTCTTTGTATAAGTATATTAAAAAAATTACATTAAATAGGTATACAACAAGATTATTTAAATCACCTAAACAAGCTCTTAAAATTTAACCACACTTCTAAAAATAGAAGAGATAACACTCATGTGTACATATAAACGGTCGATATGTAATATGAAATTAAAGAAATAATCTCATAATAAAATGATGAAAGTAATACGTGTTAGTAAAGAGGCATATCAATGTGACATAAAAAGGGTGAGAATTATAAAAATGTACATTGAAGCATTTTATAGGATTATAACATCAATGAGACATTGGATTTTAAAAAAAACATAAAATAAAAAATCATAAGCATAAGTAAAGGGTATTATAATAAATATCATAGTATAGTGCACTTAAAATAACCACTAGTCATCCATACATGGAATTTCTTGAGATAAAAAATTACCTGATGTATTTGAGAGATATATAATTCCATTCCAACCCATCACTTTTATATCATGTACATGAATTTTTGCAATACATAGATCCTTTGAATGTCCTTCATCACATTCAATCACACAATTAAGAATTGTGGGATACATACATGAGTTCCCCTAATCAATTAAATATAGGTATATCTAGATTTATATCCAAGAGTAGAAATGGGGTTGGGTATTCACTACAAGAATGTTTATCATTGAAAATTAAAGTATAATTTAAGTGAAATAATTGGTGTACATTCTTGGAATGGTTTAATGAGAGTTTAAGAAATGACATCATTAATTATAAATCCTAATATAAATAATTGGGATGTGTTAAAACACATTATAACATGGAGTATTTAATATCATAAGGAATAATAGAAAGAAAGTGCTAGAATAATGAAGATGAGATAATCAACTACCTTGGGAAGGAACTTATTGAAACATGTGAGGATCTTATTAAGATATTAAGGAAACCTTGGGAGATAATTATATAAATAGAGGGAGAGTTAAGTTGGAATAAATTTGTATTGATTGAGAATGATTAGGAGGATTGATGTGTATTTTTATTAAAATAGAGGGAAATTATTTATTAATTTATATAATTTGGATTCAATCTCTATATGATAAAAATACCCAAAACTAAATATTATCCAATGTTTTTCTCATCAATTATTCCAAAGTGCATTGAATGATTTTATAAGGCCACAAACAGAATATATCATATTAATACCACTATTGTTGATGAATTGAGTCATGTATATAATGAATTGATATTAAAGACTTATGATATAATAAATGTTTTCTAGGATTTATTAAATCATATTAGAAAAATTGACAACATAAAAACAAATTATATATAAATAGAAACAAAAATTTGGTATTTGTTTTCATTTAGATAATTTATTGCAATTTTAAGATATTATGATGTCATAATACAAATAATATATTTGTACCATATTTAATTTTAAATACAAACTTATACCTTCTCATAGAATTATTATAAAATATTAATTGGATAATTTCAACAATATAATTTTTAAAAACAATTATTTTATAAACATAAAATTTTAAATATGATAGTTTTCACTTTTAAATAAAAATAATTATATATTGAAAAATTCTTGTTTTTATGACCCTAGTAACATTCTAACCCATTAAAATTTTACATTGGACTTCAAAAAATTATAATATCATATATTTATAAATAAATATTAATTAATAATTTTATATGATTAAAAAAATCATTCAACAAATAATTAATTGTCAAAAGAGTGTCTTAATCGACAGTATATATTTTAAAATAATACTATTTTTATTTTATTGTATAAAAAATATCATTTTCATCAAACTCATTATATAACCATTTATGATGTAATAAAAAATGAGTAAATATAATAATTTGTTCATTAAATAATTAAAATATACGTATTCGTATTATTACTATCTAGATATATAACCCCTTATTATGGTAGCATACTCTCAAATGGTAACGTGTTATTTTTTTCTTTCTCATGGGGGGTTTGGAAAGAAATGTCTAGATCATGATATATGATTGATTGGAGTTATTCAACAAATAGTTTCTCTCAAGATTCAATTTTTTAAATCACAAAATGGGATTGGTCAAGAGAAAACCCCAATGGTGTTATCTCCATTAAAAGAATCATTAAATATACTTCATAGGGTATCATTCCACTATTCAAGGTCATTGATTCACTCATCTATATCTATTGGACCATATCATATCCATTATTTCATAATAAAATAAATATTAGTTATACAATATAGGAAACATGTTTCTTCTTAGTTAGTCATTAAAATATATTAAGCAATATTTTTGGGAGCTAAGGGAAGTGAAGACATAAGATTCAAACTCTTGCTGAGAAAAAAAAATGATATTATAAAAACATTAAGTATATTAATATCAAACACAAAATTTTTTTGGTAATAAGAAAATAACTTCTAAATGGATCCCCATATCAGAAATTAGAGGCCATAATTGTTTCTATAAAATAGAGTTTCATAGAGGTGTGATGTAAGGATGGTCGACGCCAAATATCTGGTTGGGGCAGTTGTTGGTGGTGAGTTTAATTAAAAAAGTTATTCATTTTATCATAAAATTTGAATAAATAAATTATTCTAGTTTTAAATCAATATAAATATTATCTATTATTATACTCTAAATCCCTGGGAGAATTCATAGGATCTCTAATGGAATTAATTGGATGATCGAGTTCACAGGATGATACGAGGTCAAATCAAGGTGGATCAATAGGAAGTGAATGTAGATGGATCCCCACATCACTGGAAAACACCTTCTTTATAAAAACATTTATCAAAATAGTGTAAAGAATCATCAATTATGTTATCTATATATTTATTAAATTGTTAAAGAATTAATTTGATATACATTATATCTTGATTGTGATTTTATTCCCGTCATGTGATCATGTTGGTGAATTAAGTATTTTTATTCAATTTAAATATTTATATTCCATGTTGTCACATTAGATATCACCAATCTATTATCATTTGAAAATAATGTTTGGTCGATGATGATATAACCTTTTTCTCTTATGTTGTTCCCATCATTGTGATTTATGTTCTTCATTGTTGGCCTATAGAGTAATATTTCAACTTTTTGAGGTTGGTTTATGTCTAATAAAACCCAAAAATTCATTTTTGTAACATGAAAATAGTGGAAATATGTTTTTATAATGGATCAAGGATTGATTTGGGATAAGGGTGATACTATATGGATTCACAAACTGGATTGATGATTGGATCAATTGGTAGGTGAATGAGGGGCATTCCATACTTTATATAGACCACCATGATCTGATTTCATTCCATTGAAGGTTCATAACTGACAGCCAATTGTAATTTTATATGGTTTCGAGTGGTATTTAATAACTATTCAAAACATAGTTGTCAGATACGCAAATATTGAGAAGAATATGAACCTTTTTATCGAAAACAAAACTACATGCCATGTTGTGTAGAAAAACACATGACATGTTTTTCAGATTCTACTACTAATATGGTTTCATCTAATGATAAGGTTCACACATTGTTAGGTATGGAATATACACAATTTTACCCTACCTGGTTTTTCCATGCTGTGTTCTATATGGTACATGCAGCACCCCCAATTTGAGGCAAGTATCCTTTTTTATGCCTTTTTATATTTTTAAAGTTCATGGGATGAGTTGGGAAGAGGTTGGGTGAGTTTGGAATGGTTTTGAATAAGTTTGGAGGCTTTTTCTTAGGGAGAATGGTTTTAGCACGGTTTGAGGAAACGATACAAGTTCTCAAAGAAATTGTGTAGGGTGAGACATTTTCATTCGCACGGCTTGTGCACGGTTTTCTAAACCACGTGAGGCACCGTGCGAAAACCTTATCTTGAGAGAGTGGTGTTTTTAGGGTTAGCGCACAGTTTTCCAAACCGTGTGGACTAACTGTGCGACCACATAAAAATGGGGTTTAAAACTAGGGTTCACTCGGGCTGGCCTCATTCCTCTCAAAGCTTCGTCCCACCTAAGCCTCGCTCGAGATTTTGGGTTCCCAAAGGTTGAAGGTGGTCCACCACTCGTTTTGGAAGAGTTTTTAAGAGGTTTCATAGTGGATTAAAGGTGGGTTTTACCAAGTCTCTCCTCTTGGATTCTTTTGGTTTCTCAGTAGTTCTACTCTTCCCCTTTTTTTTCTAGATCTACATTCGTTTCTTGTATATCTGGGGTTGTAGTTTCCTTGTATGTTGATTTTAAGGCTTGTTGGTGTTAGGGAAGGGGTATATAACGTTTTTAGTGGTGCATTCGCCATATTGGATAATGTGTGGTAGCTTGTGGGTCGATTTTGTCAGAACCCTAATGGGAGGTGGCTTCTCTCTCGACTCCAGTTGGTTAGATCTAGTGACTTTGTTTTCTATTGATTTTTTTTCTTCATATTCATTGAAAATATGAAGTGTTATGCCTATGGAAAACCCATTTTGTGATGCTTTTGGGGTTTTGGGGGGAAATGAGTTAATATTGTGAAAATGGGTTTTATTGTCGAATTTTAAAATGTAAAATTTTAAATCAGTAGCTTTATTGATTTATTGAAAATGGTTTATGAAAGATGGTTTTCTATTAAAGTGTTATTTTATTGAAATGTGTATTGACGTGGAAAATAATTTCTCGGTATATTCAATAAATTCATGATTTATTGATGTAATGTGACATGTTATTGTTGGATTTCTATTTGGAATCATTTGTTAAATTGGTATAGGCAATTGATGCGTGGTATGATGATGGGAATTGTGGATTTAAATTTAATGGGGATTTTGGAAAGTATCGATTGTCATGAGTTGGATGGGTGGTGTTCGGGAATGTTTCATCATCAAGGTGATGGTCGTGAATGTACCATCATCAAAAAGGGAGGGCGATGGACGTGAAGTCCAACACCAGTGATGGGCGTGAAGTCACGCACCATGAAGGAGACGAGTTAGCCGTGAATGTGCCACCGTTAATGTAACACCATGCACGAGTGAATGGTAATGTTTTTGTGACATAATGGGAGTATGATTGTGATATGTATGTGGTATTTCAAAAGGGGGTGGGTAATGACTTGTTTTTTTGTCTTCCTTGGGTATAAACAAAATTCTGTAAATTGACTTGGGTAACGATTTGTTTGGATTGATTTACATTATTGCATTAGTTTATCAACATTATATAAATTTTACTAATGTGTTCTATCATATTGGAATGTGTAGGGAAGTCATTTGGGGGAAACCTACTAAGTATTAGTTCTCACCCCCTCCTTTGGCATATTGTTAATTTTGCATATATCGTGTTCTGAGACATAGGTAAAGGTAAGTCATCTCATTGCTAGTGGTTAGTGGTGATGCTTGGGAGATGTGGTGGTGTTTGGAGCATAGAGCTTTGTGTGTAGTCGTGGAGTGTGTCTTGGTTTATTTTGGGTCTCTTGTTTATACTATAGTGTATTACTCTGATTTCGTGTTTGATTATATTGGTTTTGGGTTGTATTTTTGAACAACTTGGTTGTCTTTTGGGAATACAAGCTTGAATGTTTTATTGACATGAATCATATAGCGGTTGTTAGTGGATGATTTGGTTGGTTTTTTCTTAAGGAAAAATATTTCCCCAATTTTTTCTCGAAGCCCTAGACATTTATTACTAGCCTTTGGAGCCTAGGGAATGCCGCTTAAGGCCATGTAACCCTCATCGCCTCCACGATCCAATGAGGTAGGGGTGGGGAGTTACAAGTGGTACCAACATGTTCAGTCATTTGGAGTTGAAATTCGTTGTGGTATATTCCTCAAGTCGGGATGGTATCAAGGCGTAGGAATGTCATAAATTAGAATGTATAACATAAATGGATGTAGCTAACCCTTTTATGCTGAACATCATGTTACTAGGGAGTTGGGTACATAAGTGTTTTAGAGACACTTATAGGCATTGGAAATCTCAATGTCGTGGGTGTAGCCAATGAGATGTGCATGGCATATATGGTACAAATGACTTCCCACTAGGATTCATATTTTATTGTGCATAATGATTTATGGGATGAATTGAGGAATGGATTTTCATATGTTTGAAATTGTAATCGGAATAAATTTGGTATTTTGAAAATGGTTTAGTTTTGAAAAATGGTGAAACATGGAAAATGTAAAATGGTGGAAATCCTCATTGTGATAGAGTTGTGTAATGTTATTTGAAATGGGAATTCATTATGTATACAGATGTGAGACTCATGGTTATTTGTTTTCTGTTTATAGAAATGGAACCAGGTAGACATCGTCGAGACCAATCGGTGGAAGCTACAAAAAATGTGGTTCCACCTGAGCCCCAGGTGAACCAACAGTTGGCCCAAAGTTTCATTCAGGATTTCAAAATAGTTCAGTCAGGACTACAACTAGATACACCTATTAAGAAATCTATCATGTTCCTAAATCCAAGTAATGGATGCACGGTTGTCCTCATGAGAGGAGTTGTGAACCCCAACACTGAGAGAAAGAAAAATACATAAACCATTTCTCAACGGCATAGATTACATAAAAATTAGACCACAAGATTGTTAAAACTTCCTTCAAGACACAAGTGTAATCCATGATGAATTAATTGTGGTTCTTTAGGCAACCTGAAATGGGATTTTAAGGCCCAACATCGAGAATGTCATAATTGCAAGCAGATTGGGCACCTTCAGCACTATTTCCATAATGCTCTGAGGTCGGGTGTTCGTGACACTCCTCAGCAAGAGCTGTTTTATCTAGGTAATAAATATAGGATCATGGAAATCACACATCTATTTGGAACTAATCAAGTTTTTGTGGATGGTCAAACAAGACCATCCATGGTGGGAGGAACGATTCTTTCCAATTCCATATTGATGCATGCTCTGTTTGATACAACTGCTTTCATTTCATTTCTTGCTTCTTATAATTTTATTTTACTGCATTTAACAATGGAGATGATGCCTTTGTTTTTTAAACTTAAAACTTCTCTAGGACAAAGAGAGTGTAGAGCCTTCTTGTGTAGAGCATGTTCTATCGTTGTGGGAGAGGTTGAGCTATTGTGAAATTTCTCAGTGCTTGGGATGGATGAGTATGATTTAATCATGGGAATGGATTGGATGGTGGCATTTAAGGCCCGTATCGACTGTATTGCATGAACAATGGATTTTACGATACACTATGTCAGTAGACATATCTTTAGAGGAGAGAGGCATGAAAGAAAACGTGAAACAGGTTTTTTGGCACCAAAAGTGGGCACGTTATCGAATCAGTTGGTGGTATTGTCATTAGAATCGGTAGATGGTGTTGAGCAGAGTGTTCTTCAGGCAGTGGTGGATCAGTTAATGGATGTTTTTTCCGAAGAATTTTTGGGGTTACCTCGCATAAGAGAAGTTAAGATTACAATTGATCTTCTTCGGGGGACATGTCCTTTCTCACTTCTATCTTATCATATGGCACCAGCTGAATTGTGCGAATTAAAAGTCCAGTTGAAAGAGTTAGAAAACAATGGGTTTATCTTGCCTGGCACATCTCTATGGGTAGTTCCAGTGTAGTTTGTGAAAAAGGAGGATGGAACATTGAGGCTCAGTGTTGATTATCATAGACATAACCATGTTATGATAATGAATAGATATCCACATCCATGAATTGAGGATTTGTTCGACCAGTTGAGGGGAGCATAGTAGTTCTCCACGATCGACCTGAGGTCGAGATATCATCAATTGCGGATGAGGAAGGATGGTATACCTAAAATAGATTTCAGAAGTATGTATGGACATTATAAAACTGTGGTTATTCCCTTTGTTCAAACTAATGTGCCAGCGGTGTTAATGGCATTGATGAATCTAATATTTCAGAGATATCTGGATTCATTTGGGGTGGTGTTTGTAGATAATATTCTAGTGTATTCAATGACAAGGGCAGAGCATGAGCAGCACATAGAGACAGTGCTGGGGATCTTGAGGGGTCATTGGTTTTATGCCCAATTGTCAATGTGTGAGTTTTGGATACTGGATGTCTGTTTTCATGGACATGTGATTTATAAAAGCGGTATTTTAGTGGATCGAGAAAATATAAAGGTTGTTATCTCGTGGAAACTGCCAAATAATGTGTTTGAGGTGAGAAGTATCCTTGGTCTAGCTAGGTAATATCAGCATTTTGTTCGTGTTTTTTCACATTTTGATTCACCAATGACTGCTTTGACAAGAATTAATGTTCCATTCCAGTGGAATGTACATTGTCTGCACTGTTTCGAAGAGCTAAAGAGTATCCTTACATCAGCACCAATCATGGTTTTTCTAGAACCAGGAAAAGGGTAGGTGGTGTATTGTGATGCATCGGGATCAGGGTTTGGGAGCATTCTCATGCAATAAAATCATGTGGTTGTGTATAGATCACGACATTGGAGGGTGCATGAGAAGAATTACCTGACTCATGATTTGGAATTGGTAGCAGTGGTTCAAGCATTGAAAATGTGGCATAATTATTTATTCAATGAGAAATTCATGGTATATACAGATTATAAGATCTTGAAGAACATTTTCTCATAATGGGATTTGAACATGAGGTAAAGGAGATGAATGGAATATCTCAAAATGTGTTATTTTGATTTGATGTACACACCGGGTAAGGGAAATTTGGTGGTGGATGTATTAAGTAGAATATAATATGCTCAGGTGGTGAAACAAGCATTAGACCAGTGGCAGTTGATGTTGGTTATAGCTAACATACTGTTGGAATGTGATGACCAGGGTGACAGACCAGTCTCCTTTCTGGTTTTGTTGATTTTTGACTTGATTTTCCTAGTTAAAGATGAAAAGTTATCTGATTCTGAGTGTGTAACCATGAGGTTGAAACTCAATAGTGGGGAGACCATTGAGGGTTAGCTACTGAATGAGAATTCAGTCTTGTGTATTTGGAATCGGATGGTGGTACCAGTGGCCTGTCGAGAGGTAATCCTCAGAACATATCATCATTCTAGATGGGTTGTCCATCCTGGTATTCAAAAGATGAACAAGACATTGAATGTGCAGTTTAGATGGGATGATATGAAAATGAATGGGTCTAATCTTGTTTCGAGATTCATGACTTTCAAGTAGGTCAAGGTAGAGCATCAGAGTCCAGCAGAAATGTTGTAGTCTTTACAAATCCCTATTTGGACGTAGGATATTCTCTCACATGTCTCCCAAGAACGGTCAGAAAGGACAATTCCATTTAGGTGTTAGTAGATATGCTAATTAAGTGGGCCCATTACATTCAAATTCGTAAAACTCATACGGTGGAGGATCTATCCAAAATCTATATCCAAGAGGTGGTAAATAGGCATGATGTTCCAATTTCTATGGCATCCGATAGAGAGACAAGGTTTACATCTTGTTTCTAGAAATCCATATAGAAAACCATTGGAACGATGTTGACCATGAGTACAGCATATCAACCTCATACGGATGGTCAATCTGAAAGGATGATACAAAATTTGTAGGATATGTTTCGGGCTTGTGTCATGGATTTTGGTGGGTCGTGGCAAGAGCACTTGTCGTAGGTTGATTTATCATACAATAAAGGTCATCATGTATCCATACATATGGCTCTATTTGAAGCCTTGTATGGGAAATTATGTCGTTCTCCACTATACTGGGTGAAAACAGGTGAGTCCTCAATGGTTGGACCGAGCCTTGTCTAGGAGACAATGAAGAAGATCAAGTTAATCAGGAAGATAATGAAGATGGCTTAGAGTCATCAGAAATCATATGTGGATCATCATCAACGGCTATTTTCGTTCAAGGTGAGTGATCATGTTTTCTTAAGGATCTCTCCTAGGTTGGGACATTGTGAGTTTGGGAAGTAGGGAAAGTTCTCTCCGAGGTATATTGGACCTTTTGATATTCTTGAGCGGGTTGGTGATGTGGCTTATCATCTAGCTTTTCCACCTAGGTTCAGTGTGGTGCACAATGCTTTTCATTCGTCGTAGTTAAAAAAAATATCATCTAGATCTGTGACATATTATTCGATGGGATCATGTTGAGATAGAGCAGGATGCTTTGTTGGTGCACGTGCCAATGCGGGTTGTGGATAAGAAATAAAAAGTTTTGCTGGATAATAGCATTAGTCAGGTTTGGGTTTTGTGGCAGCGATGCCAGTTCTAAGAGGAGAATTGGGAGAGAGAGAAAGATATGGTTGTGCAATGGCCTGAGCTCTTTCAGAAAAGGGTTGGTTAACTACTTTCTGAGGATGGAAAGTCCAATGGTGGGGAGAATGTAGCACCCCCCAGTTTGAGGTATGTAGCCTTTTATATGACTTTTTTATGTTATTAATGTGCATGGGATAAGTTGGGAAGAGGTTGGGTGAGTGTGGAATGGTTTTGATTAAGTTTGGAGGATTTTCTTTGGGAGCACGATTTTCGTACGGTTAGTGGAAACTATACGGGTTCTCCAAGAAACTGTGTAGGGGGAGATAGTAGCCTTCGCATGACCTGTGCTTGGTTTTCCAAACCATGCATGGAAACCTTGCGGACTCATCCTCTCGAGAAAGTGGTGTGTGCACGGTTTTCCATATCGTGCGGACTAACTGTCCAGCCACATAAAAATAGGGTTTTAAAACCTGAGTTCACTCAGGCTTGCCTCATTCCTCTCTATGCTTTCTCCCACCAGAGCCTCACTCGGGATTTTGGGTCCTCAAAGGTTTAGGGTCATCTCCCACTCATTCTGGAAGTGTTTTGAGAAGGATTCTTGGTGGATTAATGGTGGTTTCTCTTTTGTAAGTCTCTCCTCTTAACTTCTTTTGGTTTGTCTCTAGATCTAATCATTCCCCTTTAGTTTTCAAGATCTACATTAATTTCATGTATATTTAGGGTTGCGGTTTCCTTGGACATTAATTTTAAGGCTTGTGGGTGTTAGGGAAGGGGATACAGAGTGTTTTTGGTTGTGCGTTCGCCAGATTTGAGGAGGTGTGGTAGCTTGTGGGGTGATTTCATCAGAACCCTAAAGGTAGGTGGCTCTTAACTCAACTCCACTTGGTTAAAACTAGTGACTTTGGTTTCCATTAATATGTTTTGGTTGAAAATAATTGTAAATATGATGTGTGATGCCCAGGGAAAACCCATTTTGTGATGATTTGGTGATTTTGGGGGAAATGGGTTAATATTGTTAAAATGGGTTTTATTGTCAGATTTTAAAATGTTAATTTTAAAATTAGTAGCTTCATTGATTAATGGGAAATGGTTTATGAAAGATTTTTTTCAATAAAAGTGTCATTTTATTGAAATGTGGGTTGGAATGGAAAATTGTTTGAGGGTTTATTCAATAAATGCATAATATATTGAGGTAACTTGAAATGTTATTGTTGGATTGTTGTTCAGAATAATTGGTTAAATTTGTATAGGAAATTGTTGGGTGGTATGATGTTGGTAATTGGGGATTGAAATGTTGTGGGGATTTTGTTATGTATCGATTTCATGAGTTTTATGGGTGGTAGTTTGGAATGTATCACCATCAAGATGAAGGTCGTGAATGTACCATCATCAAAAAGGGAGGGTGATGGGTGTGAAGTCCCATACTAGTGATGGGCATGATGTCTCACACCATGAAGGAGATGAGTTGGTTGTGAATGTACCACCTTTAAAGTAACACCACGATTGAGTGAATGGTTTTAGTTGTGTGACATAATGGGTGTATGATTGTGATATTTATGTGGTCTTGAAAAATGGAATGGGTAATGACTTGTTTGTTTGTTTTCATTGGGTATTTAATAAATTTGGTAAATTGATTTGATTAAAGATTCGTTTGGATTGATGTTCATTGTTTCATTAGTTTATAAAATTTATATAAATTGTTTATTTTGAATTGTTCTAATGTGTTCTATCCTAGTGGCATGTGTAGGGAAGAAATTTGGGAAAAACCTACTGAGTATTAGTACTCACCCCCTGCTTTGGAACATTGGTGCTTTTTCAGATATCATATTCCAACACATAGGTAAAGGCAAGACATCTCATTGCAAGTGGTTCGTGGTGATTCTTGGGAGAAGTGGTGGTTCTTGGATCATGGAGCTTGGTGTGGAGCTGTGGAGTGTGTCCAGGTTTATTTTGGGTCTCTTGTTTAGTCTTTGTTGACGGTCCTTTTCATCACATTGTTTAATGGACTGGAATGAGAAATGACTTAGAAAAAATTGTTTCATCCTTTGATGAAAACATAAAAAATTGACAAAGGAGTGAAAAGGAGTCAAAGGACCTTTCACCGAACAAGTCCCCTTACTGTCGTGCAAGTACACTTGTGCACCGCCTAATGGTCGCGCAATTGACTTATGGGCCCTATTTGAACACATCCCAGGGTCTTCAGAAGCTGATAAATAGACCCTGTGGGCCCCCCATTTCGAGAGGAATTTTTCCAGAATTCAGATACAGAGCTCTGGACGCCCAAGTCTATTCTTCATGTCTTCTGAACACTTATATGGTAATTATTTACCTATAATGGGAATTTTAAACAAGAGGAATAAGGAATTAGTGTTAGAATTCACTAACACTTGTGCGCCTATGTGTTTTACCCTTAAGGTAAATGGACAAACTTTCACGGCTCCTAACCTATTCAATAAAACTTGCGAGCCACTATTCTAGAAGTACCTTGGGATAGTTCTAAAGGAATTGATGAAGGATCTCCCAAGTATTACCCTACTGGTTCACAGTCACACATGTACCCATGTGCCACGCAGGTATACCTGCGTGACCAGGACTTGCGCGCCCACCCAGTACTTGTGCGCCTCCCAGGACATGCGCGCCCCTCACTTTTTGGGTGCCCCTCCTGCCCATTTCACCTCTCTTATGCCATTTCACCTTTCCGATTCAAGATTTAGTCTTCATGACACTCTCCAAAGCCATTTATGGCATGTTTTCCTGATTGAATTCCTTATCTGAAAGGAGTTCTGTGGACCATATCTCAAAACCTAGTGATTTAAACATCTTTATGTCACTAAATTTAGAGATTTAATTCATTCAAACTCGTCCTTGAAGATATTAGAATGCAAATTTGGGCATCCTCCTTAGGAGTAAGTCCCATGTACTCATTAAATTTGTCCTCCTTTTCAAGAGTAAGCCCCCATCATAATTCCCTTAACATAGTTTTCCTTTTCAAGAATAATCCCCAGTCTTAATGTTCCCAAATTTGGGCATCCTCCTTAGGAGTAAGCCCCAAGTCCCCTAACTTGGGCCTCCTTTTCAGGAATAAGACCCAGTCATAATTCTCCAAATTTGGGCATCCTCTTCAGGAATAATCCCCAAACATAAATTCCTTTAACTCGGGCCTCCTTTTCAGGAATAAACCCCAGTATCAAATATAGGCATCCTCTTTAGAAGTAATCCCCAAGTCTCTTAATTTTCAAATGCCTTTAACCTGGGCCTCCTCCTTAGGAATAAACCCCATTCTTAATTTATCTTAACCAGTCATAATTCCTTTTGATCTGGCCTTCCTTGTTAGGAGTAAAACCCAATCATATGTCCACTCCTAACTTGAGAATCTTCCTTAAGAGGAAGCCCCAAGATTAGAGTATCCAAATCTCCATGAAGCAAATATACCTTTATGGACCCTGTTCATGGATTTCATCCCTGAAGTAGATCTTGATCCTCATATATTTTGGGAATTCATACATACATTAGCCCCACATCATTTCATGGCACAATTGTCTGGTTTCACCAATACCTCCTGTCTCTCACACCAATCATGACTCATGTGAGATTAGAGTGTAAAAGTAATAATGAAATCTTTTTTTGAGCCCTCAATCATACAGACACATCATACACCCTTACTCATACTAGGTGGGTTATGATTCCTTTTCCAAAACAAAGGATACGTAGGCATCCCATCAGTGGGTATGATCCCAACTCTGAAATAATCCATGTCCGTCTAAATGACAATAAACTTCAAGTGCCACACTGAGTGGCTTTAAAACCTGTATTTTCATTATAATGATCAAGAGACTCTTATATATTGAAGGATACCATTGACTACGAATCTCCAAAAAAATAGATGATTCTCTATCGATTAAGAACCTAGAATACCTATAAAATATTCTCTAAATTTCTTACATATCAATCATTTATTGTTAGATCTAAATGAAAGCTCATTTTAAAATTGGTAATATAATGGGGATTCATGAACCTAACTTAAATCTATAAAGAGGGTCCTAGAGTAGATAATAATTCCACTCAAAAAGTTGTGATGAGTCTAAACTCGAATAATCTTGACCAATGAAAATCCTTAAGTCTCATTGGTCCACAAGTAATGAGTTCCTACCTTTGGAATGTAGGTCCAAATGGATATAGAATCATTGGATGTTTCTGGTTCTACAAACAAACTCGTTAGAAACTACTTGGAATGTTTGAACATTCAATCAACGAGGTCATCCCCAATTCCTGAGGCAACAAAAAAATGGTGAACCCGACGTGAATCCTTAACCAAGTTAAAATGATGCTTTGCTTATTTGTTAGGCCCCTATTTTAACTCAATGAGAGGGACAAAAAAGAAATCAATGACATATTTTCTCATCCAAAAGACGTAGTGGACAGACCTATCATGATTATTTCTATTATATCAAACATGCACTCTTTTCCAAGATATTCTGCATTTTCAGAATGGATTCTCTTAAGTTCACATCTATGAATACATCTACCTTAAAAACCTCTGTTGCAAATTCCACTACTGCTACTTCTACTGGATCATCGTCCGCTCTGAGGACGACATCACCTACTCAGCGTCTTCAATGCTGGGTATCAAATGTGCTGGTTAAGGAGTACCGTCAAAACGGTACTATTCTGATGCTGGAGGCCACTCGACAAGCCCTCCAAGTCAATAATTCAACCTGTTCGTCCAGACAGTGACGACCAGTGATCAAGAAGCAGGAGGTGCTAACCATTTTATCCAACAATTTCGATTTTTTATCCCCGGAAAGAAATCTCCATTCACTCCCATATTCTAAGGAGGTGAATGAGCAGGTCCCTCTAGGACTTAATTAAAGGAAGTATGAGTCCTTCTCGAGGGCTCCCATTAGAAATCTCCGCCAGACTCATGCTACAGTTCTCCCTCAACATGATGAGAGTATCGACTCCAGACGTTCGGCTCAAGTTCCTCAAACTTGAGCTGGTAGGAAGAATCGCCAGAGGAAAAATCCGGTCAATAGTGAGTAGGTTATCATCTCTGCCATCTCCGGAGAGGTCCCCCAACCTAACTTGGTGGAATGAAATGAGGGGGCACATAAAATTGTCCGTTTTAATTCCATTGTCCCGCAAACTCATCTGGAAGCAACACCCCAATCCCACCAGGCAATTCCGGCGGAGTACTATAGGTATGAACATACACCTGTTTTTACGAAATCAGCTAGTCAGAAGGCTTGTCTGACTACATATGATGGATCTCGTCAACCATGTTCGGCGAAGTACAATTAGCCGGCACATTCACCTTCTAGTATTGATCAAGCCTACCAACAGTCTTGGTTGGTAGAACTCGGAGAAGTCAGTCAGAAAGCTCCAATGACAAATAGGAGGCAGACTCAACTCTCTGCCTCCGCACTTGAGTACTGTCAGGATTCACTGACAGGAAAAGGAGGACAAGAGCAGGCACACACTCTTACTCAATGCATGGAATGGAAATATATCCCCATGCCGGAAGTTGAATTCACCCATCATATTCTATCAATGGTGAAAGAGAAGGAGAAAATCCCTTCTAATTTTCTGGATGCTTTCCAGGATATTATAATTGCTTCAACAGCATCTTAGGGAAAGACACATAAACCTATCTCTACCAGTTGAGTGACAAATCAACAGTTCACACCAAAACAGACACACACATCTGTTCCAGTCCAAGAGGGTTGTGGGGTGTATTCCCCCATATCATACGGACAAACAAGTCAGGCACATACACCTGATTTGAATAGATACCATCAGCCTAACCTGGCCATCTCTCCTGATCAGGCACATACACATGCTCATATTAACCACTTTCATCAACAAGTGGTTTTCGAGGCGAGTATGAAGGCGTCTAAGAAGAAGACCCACCTAGAACAATCAAGAGATAAAGAGCCAATCTGTAAGAAGGCCTTGCTCGATGCTGGAGTTTTTGAATCCCTCAGACAATTATCTATTGGAATACAAGATTCTACTCCCTTATTTCCCAATAGTGGGAACATTAATTCAGATGGTCATCAAAAAAAAATTCCTCATGAAGGCTTGCTTCATGATAATTTTTTCGATCATGAAGTTTCATCTTCAGATGAGAACTACAATAACCCTATGTGTGGCCAAAAGACCAAAGAGCAAGATATCTCATATGTTACTGTAACCCACCATGGTGGTCCTCCCCATGATGATGAATTTCACTGCGAATGTCCTATCCGTAGTAGTGATGCACATTGCCCGGAAAATATAGTAGTGGAAAATGTAGTGCATAGAAAGACCTCTTATCTTGAGGCACTTGCAAATGTGAAACTAGTCATGTCTGATGTTTCATCGCTAGAAGGTGAAATCCTTTCTCAACAAGAAGATAGCCCAGGTTGTAGGTCATTCTCAGAACCACCGCTTAGTCATGCATGTTCTAGTTTGATCAGTGATTTCACTACCAGTCTTGTTGAATCTGATGAAGAAACATGTAAGCACCAGCTCTGGTCTAATAAGGTAGAAGTATCTTCTTTGAATGATAAAGAGGAATTACTGAACATGAGAAAACAACTGGCTAAAGGTGATGTGCCAGTCATGTTTTGGCCTCTGGCTGACTCTCAGTATGACATTCCGGAGATGTTGATGGAAGATGGAATTCACGATATTTGTCTCAAAATATGGAAAACTCTTTGTCATTTTAAAAAGAAATTATTATCTTATGATGAATATGAAAATCATGTTAATATAATAGAATGGTTACAAAGTCAGATTGATTTGGTATCTCTATCATTCTCTCGATATCTGAAGGCTGAAAAGTAGCAGAGAGCCCTTCAACGTTCATGCCTTGGCGCACTAAGAAGATTGCGCCAGTTAATTTCCAATGCCCCATCTGGTATTCATGTTAGAGGATGGGGTGTTCATGGTCCACTACATTTCACTGTACTCTCTAATTAGCATATCCCGCCAAAAATGGTTTCATGCAATGTTATTTCCCATGGTCGGCCACATTCAATGGGTTTTGTTAGTAATCAAAAGATTCCCCAAGAACAGGCTTCAACTAGTTCCTCTCAAAATCAAGAATACAGAGAACATGTTGTTGAATTACTCATGCATCAAGAAAATGAGAATATTGAACATGCATCTTATATGGAGCAAGCACATCATCAAGTGACAGAAGTGTTAGAAATCATCCAATGGTCTTTTGAGCCAGGTGATAAAAGTGGATGTCGATTGATGCATCCAACTAATTTCCTGACTAAGGTCCGCATGATCGTGATAACTTTTATGAAATTCTCCGACATAGCATGTGAAGAGCCACCCCAGTTCGCCAGACTGGGGAATCATTTAAACCAACCCTCGAAATCCACAAATAGGATTCGAGGAGTTGAGAAAATACAGCAGGAACAGCCCCAGTCCACTGGACTAGGGACCTTTTCAAATCCTCAATCCGTCCCTCAGCGAACTTCGGTCTTCTCTAGATTGGGGAAGAAGCCTCAAGTGGAACGAAGAACCAAATTATCAGGAGATTATCTCCAAATTATAGTTCACCAAGAAGTTCATAAGGGATCAAATCAACAGAAGGCAATGTCTCGTCAAGGGCATGGCAGAAGACAATATCACAGAAATGCTGATAGAAGGGATGTGATGTGTTATGCAACAATTAATGTCATTAATTTCATTGTTGTTGATCCTCTAGAACACGAGGTTCACACTAGGGACTCAGATGAAGAGGTTCCTACTCTAGAGGTTGTACACACAGAAACAAATGAAGAATGTGTGCGTACAAAAAATCAAAGGTTTACCTAGAATCTAGGTAATCCTTCAAGTAACCCACTTCCCCCTCTCCGAAATGGAGCTAACAAGGGGAAATGAAAGAACCAGGTTACATAACCTTCCTCTATAGAAGGCCAATCACTTTCACTAGAGTAAATATTTTCAGAACAAGAGGAAGAAATGAATGAATTGAGGAGGTTGAATGCAGAACTAATTCAAAGTAGTCTTCCTCCTAAGCGTGATGGTGTTAGTGAGCCTAGGGAATTTGTTGTGGCTACTGAGATGGATCATAAATATCCTCCTATATCAATACACCCTCACAGGTCTAATCCTATGGGTCAAGTGAAACAACAATTGGCGGTGCTACCATCAGTTGCAGTACCAGCTACCACATCTTTACCAGCTCCATTCATTTCACCTGTTCAGGTCCAAGCTCAACCGGTTGTTTCTCAAAAGTTAATAACTACTATTGAGTCATTAACATCTCGGTTGGAAGCTATATTGGGAAGGTGTTAAAAAATTCAACCAGAAAAGAAAGCTTACCCTGAATGGGTAGATTCAGTCCCTCACCCATCATGTTTTGGGAACCCTGTATTCCCTATTTTCAATGGGTCAGGTGATCCTGAACAGCTTTTGTTGCATTACGTGTCTTTTTGCAATCCTATGATGGGAACTCCGGAACAACAGGAAGTAGTGAAACTCAGATGTTTTGTGTGAACCTTGTAAGGAGATGATTTTTTTGGAATACATGCTTTCAATCTCAGTCAATTACTGAATGGGAGGATCTTTTCCAAAAATTCCTTCTTCAGTTCAGATAAACATTTCCAAAGAGAACAATTTTTTATCATAAAAATTTTATGCAAAGGGATAATGAAAGGGTCTCATATTTCATTGCTCGATGGAAGGGATTAACATATTCCCTAAGCATAGTTCTCCCTCAATTAGAACTGTTACCAATCTATGTGGAAAATCTACATGACGAATTGTGCACGCCATTGATCCTTTTGAAATACTCCGGAGGGTTTTGAGACCTTACTTCAATTGCTCAACAGATTGATGATTCTTTTATAAAGAGTAAGGATAAGGCTCGTATAATTCTATCAGCTCCAGGAAGGAGATTGGGTAATGCAGAGACTGCTATAGTTATGCTTAAACAAGCACCTATACCTGCTGCTACATCAAGACCTTCATCTTCTCAAAGGGAACCACCTCTTGAGCGCCAACAAAAAAGGTCGTTTCATCAAGATGATCAAAGAGATAAAAGATGAAAACAATTTTAGGATCTGAAGAGAAAAACATACTCCTTCCGAAATGAACAGGTTCCTAGTTATTTCATTTCGTATCTGGAAAATAATTTGGTACAATTTCCAAAGCCCAAAAGGCCAAACAAAGAAGGAGATGAAGACTTTCCCAATTATTTCCCATTTCATCAGATGTTGGGGTATCCCATCCAGGAGTGTTTTGTCTTCAATGACCTCCTATAAAATATGGTTGACTCAGGACAAGTCAAACTGAAATGTTATTCAGCTTAGGTATCATGTATTACTGCTATAGTTCCAGAAGAAGAAGGTTAGTGGCAACAAGTCAAGAAAAAAATGCGCAAAAATATGATGATTGGATGGTCAGAAAAACGATCAACCGAACTCATGCCATTTTGCAAATGCAATTAAAGAAACCAATTGTGCCTTCATCGATGAATACCACAGCAAAACCCTCTTCATCAGAGGGAAAATACTCAAAGAAATGACATGATTCAAAGAAAGAAAAAGAATCAGAAGAAGATTAGTATGTGTTAAAGACTAAGTTATCTTTGACTCTAGAAGACATCATGCCATCTACTTAAAATTCACAGGCACCACCCCATCAAACGACACATCCTAAATAGGCTAATCAGATAGAGTCTTCATCAGATGAGGAGTTGATTTCTGGTTTTGTTAATATGATCCAATTCACAGATCCATATGCCACTCACAATTTCGATTTTGATGAGCCTGAATTCCCTGTTTCAAACAATGAAATAAGAGGAAGTTCCAGAGGCACAAGATACAGGGGAATACATGGATCTTTTAGAGCCCACTATTAAAATTATACCCCTTTTAGAACTATGTATGTGGCAGAAAGTCATGACAGAGCCCTTAAACAAACTCAACAAGAACCAGAAACTTCTTCCACACAAGGAAGACTCAACCCTTGCAAAATTATTCTGGAAGATCGGTTGAAGGTTCCATCTTCTTCCTCCCAGCATGTAAATAGACCTAATTGGTCTAATATTCCAAAGTTAGTAGTATTACCAAGTCCTATCCCAATACAAGATGCATCAAATAACAAAGCATCAACATCCAAGGCACATGCTAAACCACATGTTCCTATTGGGAAACACATACCTTTGGATCAAAAGTACGATATATTGAAACACTTGGCCCAAGTACCAGCCATGTTATCAATTATGGATTCCTTGAATTTATCAAAGAATCTTCGGGAGGCACTCATGGAGGCTTTTTCAAGCCCTCCAGAGTTTGAGACTGAAATTTCTGCAGCTGAAGTTTACCATGTAAAGAATTATCCTACAGAATGCCATGCAGTAATATCTTTTACTGATGAAGATTAAGATGATGTCGTGCATGGGAATATCAGACCTTTATACTTATCTGGAAAGGTCAATGGTGTAGACGTCTGAAGAGTTTTCATTGATAATGGTTCATGAGTTAACCTCATGCCCATTCGTAGACTTCATCGATTGGGCATCAAGGAATCTGATTTATCTCCTTCTAATTTGATGTTACAAGGATATGATAAAAATGAACAAGAACCACTGGGCGAGATTACACTCAGAACTCAGTTTGGATATCCTGTATCCAATTCATATTTCATGGTTGTTGACCATGATTCAGCCTTTAAAATCTTTCATGGTAGACCCTAGCTATATCGACAAGCGGTTATCCCTTAATCATACGATCAATGTCTCAAATATTGTTTCGATGGTCAAATTGGGACATTGTATAGAGATAAATCCCCATTCAAGACATTTGAGTCTCAATACATTGAGCCATAATTCTATAACATAAAGGGAAAAGACAAATCCACAACAAGGGAGATTACCAAAGTTAATGCTCCATATGGCTTGGAAAACATTCCAGTAAACCCATTTTCACATGTTAGTACAGATTATGTGTTTCCTATCAGTCAAATTGACAGGATAGACCCAAATCAAAATACTCTTATGGAAATATCCATAATGTCAATTACGACAATCAATCCAGAAAACATGGGAGAAAGTGGTAATCCACTAGGCAATGATGAAATCTCAAATGGAGATGTCTTCATTTCTTCTACTGAAATTCATCAAGTCTATGCTTCACCAATCAGGTTAGGGAAAGTTATAGCAACGCCAGAGGTAAATGATGATGTCAATTCTCAATCCATCATCTCCTCTTTGTTACCCAAAAAATACCCTTCATCATTAAGCGGGTTGGAAATGGATGCTTCTTCTTCAAGATGTGAAAATTTTGACATCTCTTATGCTCATGGAAATTATGCTTCATTATCTACTATTAATGTAGAAATAGAAGAAGTAACACATGTTGAAGAAGAAGAGAAAGATCTCAGAGATAATCCTCTAGAATTTTAAGAGGGTATCTCTACCACTGTGGATCAACTCATAGATATAAATCTGGGTACAAAAGAAGATCCACGCCCCACTTTTATCAGTGCGGCCATGACTCTTGAAGAACAAGAGATGTATATTTCCATTTTAAAGAAAAATCGAGATATATTATCTTGGAACTATACCGAGATGCCTGGTCTTGATCCTGATGTTTCTACTCCTCATTTGGGTTTACTAGAAGAACATCAGGGATTCAAACAAGCTGCTAGAAGAACACACCTAACCTATGCTTCCAAAATTGAAGCTAAAGTGGATAAGCTCATCAAATATAACATCATCAGAGAAGTTCAATATCCCAAGTTGTTGGATAATATTGTCCTAGTGAAAAAGAAGAATGGGAAAATTAGAGTTTGTATTGATTTTAGAGATCTTAATCGCCATTGTCCTAAGAATGATTTTCCAGTTCCGATTACAGAACTCTTGATTGATGCGACAGCTGGATATGAAGCACTTTCCTTCATGGATGGATATTCTGGATATATTAAAATCCAAATGGCTCAAGAAGATGAGGAATCTATAGCCTTAAGAGCCCCTCAGGGTCTGTTTTTCAATCGAGTAATGCCCATTAGCTTAAAGAATGCAGGCGCAACATATCAGCATGCCATGCATCGTATCTTTAATCCCTTTCTGGGAAAGTTTTTTGAATGTTATGTGGATGATTGGGTGGTCAAATCCAAATAACTTTATAATCAAATGGATGATTTTGAAGTCATATTCCGCAATCTTAGACAATATAATTTGAAAATGAACCCCTTAAAATGTGCTTTTGGGGTAACATCAGGAAAATTTCTCAGCTTTTTTGTACACCATCATGGTATGGAAGTTGATCCTAAGAAGACTAAGTCAATCCTTGGTATGTCACCCCCTCGAAATTTAAATGAATTGAGAGGAATTCAAGGACACTTAGCCTATATTCTGTGATTCATCGCCAATTTGGCAGGAAAAAGTTTACCCTTCACCAAATTGATGAAGAAGGGAGTAACTTATCAGTGAACTAAAGAATGTCAAGAGTCATTCGATATTCTCAAGAAATACCACTTGAGTCCACTGGTAATTATGCCACTTACTGATGGAAGACCACTTATCTTCTACGTGACAGCTCTAGAGAAATCATTGGGTGCCTTTCATGCCCAGAAGAATGATTCTATGAATGAAAACAACCTCTACTATCTTAGTCGGATTATGCTGGAAGCAGAAACCTGATACTCAAATATTGAGAAGTGTTGCCTAGAATTAATCTTTGCAATTAATAAATTGAGACACTACCTGCAACATCACGAGGTCCAATTGGTATCTCGCAATAACCCACTGAAATTTATCCTTAGTCATCCAATGCGTACAGGACGTCTGGTAAGGTGGGTAGTTATTTTGCAGCAGTTAAACATTCAGTATGTGTCTCAAAAGGATATAGAGGGCCAAGCTCTGGCTGATTTCCTTGCTGAACTCCCCTCTGTGGATGACACATCATTAGATATTGAACTCCATGATGAAGAGGTATTTTCTATTCAAGAATGTCTTCAAACATGGGAAATGTAATTTATGGTGCATCCAGAAGTCCAACACGAAAGAAAATGGAAAATCATAAATTCAACAAAGTTGTATTAGGAGTTGTCCTCATTTCTCCAGAAAAGGCAGTGTTACCATATTTCTTCTCATTGTTGGGAGGCGGTACAAATAATGAAGTAGAATACCAAGCTCTCATTGTAGGATTGGAGTTGGCGCTTCAAGCACAAGTGAATCACTTAAAAGTGAAAGTTGATTCAGACCTGGTAATCAATAAAGTCAATGGGGATTATGCAATCAGAAAATAAGAACTAATCCCTTTGTATGATTATGTTAGAGAGTTAATGGCGGAGTTTCCATTGGAACCGACATTTTCTTATGTCCCAAGATCACAAAATGCCCGAGCTGATGCACTGGCTAATATAGCCACAACTCCGGTAGATCCAAATTGGGATGAGGAAACCATTAGTATTGCCCATCGTCGTACAATTTTACCTTATGTTCAAATCAGAATAGAGGAAATCAGTGAAATTAGACCCATCTGTGAACCATATTTTTACACTATGGGATAAATGGCACCTATCATGGAATACCTTCAAAATGGAAGACTTCCACTTGATAGAGCAGAGAAAGAACAAATCTGACGACGTTTGGTCAACCTTACTCTTTATGATGGCCCAGATCACCTAGAGAAAATTCTCTACAAGCGTGGTTTTGATGGAGTTCTCTTCAGATGCATTGATGGTGAAGAGACAATGGATGTCATGAAAGAAGTGCATTCAAGAGTCTGTGGTGCCCACCAGTCTGTACATAGACTGTACAATCAGATTCGAAAGCTTGGATACTTTTGGCCTTCAATGATACTAGATTGTGTTGATTTCACAAAGAAGTGTCATTCATTCCATGTACATGCAAACTTCATTCATCAACCCCAATAGTTGGTTCATACAACTAAATACTCATGGCCATTTTCCACATGGGTAGTGGATGTTGTAAGTCCTTACCCTTCAGCTATGGACAATCAGTTTAAGTATATTCTTACTGATACTGACTTATTTTCCAAATGGGCAGAGGAAATACCTCTCTAAGAAGATAGTTCTAAAAGCATTGTTAGCTTCATCATGTCTAACATCATTACAAGATTTGGTGTCCCTATACCATATTGATGGACAATGACACAAAATTCTATTCATCTGAGGTGAAAAATTTGTGTCAAGAATAGAACATCAAATCCAATCATTCATCTCGGTATCATGCAGTAGCCAATGGACAGATAGAAGCCTTCAAACAAGACTCTGTAAAATATACTACAAAATATCGGGGATAAAGATATGAAGTCATGGCCTGATAAACTCTTTCATGCTTTATGGGCTTATCGAACTACCACCCATAATTCAACACGATCAACTCCATATTCACTAGTATATGGAACAGAAGCAGTCTTACCAATTGAGGTTCAACTACCCTCACTCAGGGTAGCCATTTGTGATCAATCATCTACAGAAGAACAATCTCAAAAGTGATTGAATGAATTGGAACGGTTAGATGAGAAAATATTGTGCACTCTTCACCACTTAGAAGTCTATCAAAATCGAATAGCACGATCTTTCAACAAAAAAGTTCATCTTCATTCATTTGTTCGGGAGGAATTGGTATTAGTTCTTAGAACTCCGATGATACCAGGAAAGAAACCTCCCAAGCTTTAACCAAAGTCGGAAGGACCTTATTCAATATATAAGGTCTATTCCAATGGCGCTTATTCTTTAATATCAATGGATGGAGAACTCGTCACTACTCCAAACAATGCCATATTTCTAAAGAAGTATTTTGTATAAAAAAAATAAACCCTCAAAGGTCCATACATATGACCTTAAACTATTTGTATTACTTTCGTCCCACACGACGTTAAAATGTGACGTCCTAACTACATGATGCTAAACTGTATAATATTTACTTACATCCAGAAAGACGTTAAACTGCATCATCCATAGTCCACACATATGACTCTAAACTATTTTCATTTCATTCATCCCACACGACGTTAAACTATGCAAAAGTGACGTAATTTGTCCAAAATGATGTTAAACTGTGTCCCCTTCATCATCATTGCTATATGATGTTAAAATACACAACAAAGGTCCATACATATGACCGAAAACTATTTCCACTTTTGTCCAACATGACATTAAACTATGAAAAAGTCTTTAATATGTCCAACATGACATTAAAATTTGTCCTCTTTTGTCCTTACTGCATGACATTAAACTGCACCGTCCTATTTTTGTCCAACATGACATTAAACTGTATTGTTCCCATTGTCCTAACTACATCATGCTAAACTGTATAGAAAGTCCTTTGATACATCCTACATGACATTAAACTTTACTTTGTCCCTACTACATGACACTAAACTATGCAGCACCAATAGTCCTAACTTCAAGACTTTAAACTGTGTAGTCCCTTTATATGTCCTACATGACATTAAACTGTGCATCGTTAAGGTTGTTGTTACCTCTTGTTTCTCACACCGAGTATGACTCACGTGAGCTTAGAGAAAAAATCAACCATAACACCCACTTTGGGCCTCTAACCACACGTAAGTCCCCAAATCATTTTTAGGTCGTTGTCCCCAAGAACAACTTGATCGTTAATTCATTCTTTAATTGAACTATGTGGACTTTGATCCTTGCCTTCCAGGCTGGGTACATAGGCAACCGCCCAAGGTTCAATCCCAAAACCAATCTCTTCTCATCGGTTCACCTCCATTTTATACTATGTTGATTCATGAAACCGTCCCCAGAATCAATATATTTACATTGGATCACTTTCGTCCTTGCAATATGGTGTTAAACTATACAACATTTTTTGTCTTGTACGACAATAAACTACAATATTCTTTAATACACTTACCTGAGAGGGAATCATTATTTACATTGATTTTTCAATCATGTTTCATTCCAAAGATTACGTGCATACATGGAAATGCCTAAACCTTTTATCTTGGTTTGAGCCATCATTGCACTAAAGTCCCCTTTCACCCTTCACATGTACGAACCACATTTGTATAGAGGATATTTCTAGAACTACATGGGATTGATTCCCATACCTATGGGATATGTAGGAACATTTGATTGTCCCTCAAAACTATCCCCAAGTCTTTTGGTCCTAGACACAAATTCCACTTTCAGTCCCTTGGCTGGAAAGTCCCCATGAAAACAAAGACTGTGTATTTCTTATAAATGGTGCAAGATCTATGACCTTGAACTAAGATCTCCTATACTTTTGTCCCACATGACGTTAAACTATAGTTTAAGAACAACGTATGGCTTGATTCCCATCCTTATGGGATACGTAGTGAAGTCCAACATTTCAATTCAGGATCCAGTCACAACATGATTACGGTTATCATTGACCCATGTATCTCTACATACATTAAAAAATACCCATATTTATGTATCATAATCCTAATCGTGAATACTTCAAGATATTTATAACCCATTTCATGACTTCTGGTAACAAAATGTCAAATTTCTAAGTATTATTTTGCTTGACCATGCAACGCGTGCCCTTAGGCGGCCTGGCATAAACAGTCAACATAACAGACGTGTCAACCAAAAGATTCTATTTTTGGACTATACATCCAATTCCCTTATGCGGCCCTGCATAATTCAACCTGCTAATGGGTTTGTTAGATACTGGTAACTTCATTCTTGGGATAATATCCTCTTTTTCCTTATTGGTCTTATCAAAAATATGATAGGATCCGCAAAAAAATAGTTATCCTTAACATATTTATTTCATGTTCTTTTTCATGATCTGAAATTATTCAAGTATATGGTTTATATTTTCCTTCCCTACGTTTGGGTCAGACCATCATAGGAGTAACATTCATCCAATTCATAGACAACCCTATTTGGAAGTATCTTCTCCATATTCAAGTACCTCTCTCCATAGATTAAACTCTATACTTTAGAAAATTTGAATCCCCATAAACATTCACTGACTTATTAGCAGTAGAAAAGTAAATTTATGAGAGTTCTTTTTCCTGACTATGCAACACGTTCCCTTAGGCGGCCTTGCATAGGTAGTCTACATAACGAACCTGTTAGCCAAATGATGCTATTTATTTGACTATGCAGCCAATGCCTTTAGATAGACCTGAATAATTCAACCCCCTAAAGGGTTTGTTAAATAATGGTAACTTCATTCTTGGGAACTACTTATTCTAATGCATTTTTAGGTCTTTTTCATATCATTCATCAGAATCAAATTATCTTAAGTCATAGTTTACATATTTTCCCTCATACTTGAGTATGGTAATGTATTTATAGATAAATTGTTAAGGAATTGAGTCGATTTTAATCCATTTCTGTCAATGCTATTTCTACCATAAACATTAGACTCATTATGTCCAACATGCATGTCTTTAAACCGCCCACAAAAGACAAGGGAAATCTGAATAAAAGTCACGTTCTAAGTTACTAAAAATACATTTGGTATGATTTAGGTAATATTGAGCAATTAAAAGATTCAAAGTTTGTAGGGTTATTTATAATAATCCAAGTAAAAATAAATCTATTCTTACTAGGCCCATTGCCTTCGTTAAAAATTTAAAGCATGTAGAAAAAGAATGCAGGTACAAATGATTGATGATGAAATTGTTTTTCATTGATGCACAAGAGTTAGATGGACATCCACAAACTAGAGTCTCTTCCCTTTTTCAAGAATTACAAAAGGCATTCAACATAACTCTTCATTTGATTTACGGCATCCAGAGCTTCATCATCAGCCACCTAGAATTCATTCATTCAACTGGATACAATAAGAGATGTAGTGATACCAACTATTCTTGGAACAATTGTAAAAGAATTTTCTTGAATGCAGTTTGAGAAAATTTCTGCTGATCAAACAGTTATGTTGTTTCTGTCCAAGAGACTTGGATGATGGATACATGGATATGAGAATGGAGAATTGAAGGTAAAGATCAATTTGGAGAGAGTACTCTATTCAGATATTGTTTCTAATGTCATGATAGTATTCTCTCCATCATTCGGCAGCAGAAAACATATCAGACCATGGTTTTCCATTTTTATATATGCAAGGAAATGGCATGGAAGGAAAATTTGACAGTTCACACCATTGTTGTTTCTCTTAATTCACAACATAACTAAAATAGAGGAGTAGTTTTGTACCTGCATCTTAGGCATATAGTTCATTGAATCTGGAATGTTAACTCCTTACAGATGACCATGCCCATACAGAGGCAGGTAGCTGCTTTGTGGGAAGTTAACATGACATTTCGTTAGATACTTGGCCAAATCTGGAAGAGTGTTGTCACAGACAGTATAGTAATCATGGTCAATGATGCTCATAATTTCATCAATTCTATTTCATGCCAGTTCATCTGCCATTCCAATTCTCTTTGGAGACATTGAATCTTCACAAAGGATGAATAAATTAACTCTTAAATGGGTTTATTTTTCATAAAATTTGTGAAGGAATTCAAAAAAATGGCAATTGCATTAAGGCGCGCAAGTCTAAACTTGGCACACAAGTATGGATGTGTCGCGCAAGTGTTAATGTGCCATGATGTTTTTTGTGCGCAAGTATAACTGCGCAAGTCCAAGTACCTTGACAGCAGCGCAACAACTAAGAAACAACGGAAAACGAGAAACTTGCACGACGAAGGTGACCTGCACGGCGAAAGCTCGAAAATCCGAAAATCAGATGCTATGCACGGAAAATGAGCACATATTTATAGGACATGCTACCCACCTGCGTGCCTACAGCCAGCGTGCTTCATCCCTGCATGACTCGCACCTACGCGATGACAGTTGCACGATAAACACCTACACTCCCATTTCCCTTTGGTTTCTCTTATTTTCCTCAGAGTCACATCCTTAATCTTCCGGATCCAACTCTGAGGGGGGAAATTTATTGACGCTCATTTTCATCACATTGTTTAAAGGATTGGAATGAGAAATGACTTAGCAAAAATTGTTTTATCCTTTGAAAAAAAACATCAAAAATCGACAGAGGAGTGAAATGGAGTCAAAGGACCTTTCACTGTGCAGGTCCCCTTACTGCCACGCAAGTACACTTGCATGCCGCCTAATGGTCGCACAAGTGACTTGCACACCCTATTTAAAAAATTCCTAGGGACTTCAGAAGACTATAAATAGACCATGTTCCCCCCCCCCATTTCAAGATGAATTTTTCCAGAATTCAGATACAGAGCTCTGAACACCCAAGTCTCTTCTTCAAGTCTTCTTAACACTTCTATGGTATTTATTTACCTAGAATGGTAAGTCTAAACAAGAGGAATATGGACTAAGTGTTAGAATTCACTAACACTTGCATTCCTATGTGTTTTACCCTTAAGGTAAATGGAAACACTTGCGTGCCTCCTTACCCATTCATTAAAACTTACGCGCCACTATTCTGGAAGTACCTCGGGATAGTTCTAAAGGCTTTAATGAAGGATAACCCAAGTATTACCCTACTGGTTCACAGTCTCGCAAGTAACCATGTGCCATGTAGGTATACCTGCGCGACTAGGACTTGCGTGCCCACGCAGTACCTGCGCGCCTCCTAGGACTTGCGCGCCACTCTCTTTTTGGTTTCCCTTCCTGCCCATTTCACCTCTCTTATGCCATTTCACCTTTCCGATTGAAGATTCAGTCTTCAAGACACTCTTCAAAGCCATTTATGGCATGTTTTCTTGATTGACTTCCTTATCTGGAAGGAGTTCAGTATAACATCTCTCAAAACCTAGTGATTTAAACACTTTTATGTCACTAAAGTTAGATATTTCATTCATTCAACCTCGTCCTTTTAGATGATAGAATCAAAATTTGGGCATCCTTTATAGGATTAAGTCCGAAGTCCTCATTAATTTGGGCCTCTTTTTTAGGAGTAATCCCCAATCATAATTCCCTTATCCTGGGTTTCCTTTTCAGGAGTAAGCCCCAGTCTTAAAGTTCCCAAATTTGGGGAGCCTCTTTAGGAGTAAGCCCCAAGTCCCCTATCCTAGGCCTCCTTTTCAGTAATAATACCCAGTCATAATTCCCCAAATTTGGGCATCCTCCTCCGGAATAAGCCCCAAAACTTAATTCCTTTAACTTGGTCCTCCTTTTCGGGAATAAACTACAGTCTCAAATATTGGAATCCTCTTTAGAAGTAAGACCCAAGCCCCTTAATTTTAAAATCCCTTCTACCTGGGCCTCCTCCTTAGGAATAAACCCCAGTCTTAATTTCTCTTAAGCTGCCATAATTCCTTTTGATCTGGGCTTCCTTCCCAAGAGTAAAATCCAATCATAAGTCCCCTCCTAACTTGAGCATCTTCCTTTGGAGTAAGCCCCAATATTAAAGTATCCAAATATCCATGAAGCACATATACCTTTATGGACCATGTTCATGGATTTATTCCCTGAAGTAGATGTTAATACTCATATATTTTGGGCAGTCATACATACATAATCCCAACATCATTGCATGGAACAATTTTCTGGTTTCACCAATAACTATTATTTCTCACACCGAGTATGACTCACGTGAGCTTAGAGTGTAAAAGAAATCATGAAATCTTTCTCTGAGCCATCAATCATGCAGACACATCATAATCCCTTACTCCAACTACATGGGTTCTGATTTCTTTTACAAAAAAAAGGATATGTAGGTAGGCCATTAGCGGGTACGATCCCAACTATGAAATAATACATGTCCTTATGAATGAAAATATACTTCAAGTGCCCCACTTAGTGAATTTAAAACCAGTATGGTCATTATAATAATCAAGAGACGTTTATATATTGAAGGACAACATTGACTATGAATCTACAACAAATACATATGATTCTATTTCGATGAAGAACCTCGAATACATATAAAAGATTCTCTATATTTCCTAAAAATCAATTATTGATTTTCAAATCTAAAGGAAAGATCATTTTATACCTGGTAATATAATAAGGATTCACAGACATTACTTAAATCTATAAAGAGAGTCCCGGAGTAGACAATAATTCCCCTCAAAAGGTGTGATGAGTCCGACCTCCCATCCTCTCGACCAATGAAATTCCCTAAGACTCATCGATTCACAACTAATGAGCGCCTACCTTTGGAACGTAGATCGAAATGAATACGGAATCATTGGATGTTTCCGGTTCAACAAACAATCCCATTAGAAACTGCTTGGAATGTTTGAACCTTCAATCAATGAGTTTATCCCCAATTCCAGAGGAAACAGTCTACCACATAGTACTCTGATATCACATTGGATTGTATTGTGGAAAAACATGGTTGTATTTTGGGAATAAATGCTTGGATGTTTTATTGAAATGCATCCTATAGTGGTTTTTAGTGGTTGGTTTGGTCATTTTTTCCTTAAGAGAAAAATCATTCCCCAATTTGTTATCGAAGCCCTCAATAATTATTTCCAGCCTTTGGTGCCTTAGGAACGTCTGTTAAGGAATAGTAACCCTCATTGCCTCCTCAATCCAATGAGGTAAGGGTGGGGTGTCACAATACAGACCTAGGATCACATATGGATGTAAGCATCATGTACCTGAGTATAAAAGAATGAGAGGGAATGCATAGTATAGGATGAGATGCATGAAAAGGACATGGGTTGATCATACACTCCATTTATACTATAAACAATTCCATGTATATATTCATGGATTCTTGATCTGTGTTATGAGAGATCTCTTCCTAATAATGAAGTAGGGCCACATGCCTCGTGGACCCTGTACACACCATATACATTTACATGAATATTCTAAATCTCTTATCTTTGTCGTATTGAATATAATTTTGGATAGAAATTATCCAATCCCAATTGTTTCTATATATAGAATGTCTTAGTGGAATATGTAGTGTATTATTAGGTAGGATGTGATTATTTTTGAGTGTGACTATTATTTTAGTTGAGTCTTGATAGTGATATTGATCAGGAGGGATCATCATATATATGGTTCGGTAAATACTCCCATGATACATCAGGGCATTGGATCATCATTCTCTAAGAGATATTTTAGGTTTAGTAATTTCATTTCACATAAAATAATGGGTTTTTTAGTATATTATAAAGATATTTGGGCTATTACACATATTTCACACTAGATCAAGGGTTCCACATGATATTAATGGGATATTGGCGTATTTACTCCCCTGTCACACCATTTTGTGAGTTATAGAATTATTTATATTGGTATATTCAGTACTCCCATTATTTTATTAGGGTAGAGAATCTTTTACTATAGAGAGTTTCTCCCACAACATTGTGATTTGTCTTGTTGTGGGCCCTCCATAGGATATGTGTTCTTCATTGGTTGTGTATTGTGGTTTCATGGTTTGATACTCTCAACACATATTATATAGTTGATTCATTTGTTGGTAGGATGTGAGATATAGATCACATTTATCTCTCATTTGGGATTCTTTATGAGTAGATATATGTGTATCTGATGGATCATTTCCATATTTCTTTGGTTCGAGCTTACTTATATTTTATATCTCCATTACTCCATTTCAATTTTTGGGGAATCATACTAGGTATGTACATACTCACACATTTTTAATATTTTATAAAATGTGACATTTCTAGGAACATAATGGATATATTAGTGGTGATTACATTGGATCATAGTAATTTCTAGGTGCATTGTCCAGATACAGTGTTCGAGTCTAGAGATTAGGGGTCATGCTCTCTCAGCTTTCTTTATTTCTATTTTTTGTAAATTTGGGACCTCATTTATGGTTGGTCATGTATTTTTATCCATTAATTTTTTTAGTATTTTAAATGATTTATTCTAAAGAGTTTATTTCGTGTGTGGTTATATTTTGTTTTTATATCCATTAAATTATATTCCTCTTCAGTATTGTTTAAATATTGTTGAGTGTATGCAAGAATATTCATTATCAATTTCCTCCCATTATGGTTATTACCTAACGATTCTTGTTAAATTCCCCTATATTATTATAGGTGGGATTGGGGTTGTAATAGATTGGACTTCCAAAGGTCATGTAGTCCCATGTTGGTCAGGTCATTATTGAGTTGTAACATAGTAGATAATTCCTAGGTGTAGTGTTTGGATTTTTTTCTATTAAACATATTAGTGGAGACTAATGTAAATGATGACATTGTGTCTCCAATTAATCTACTAAGCTTGGGAAACTAGTGTTGATGTGGTGGAAGACATAATCATACACCATGACTATGAAAACCTATCATTCCACTTGGAATATACTATTATTGGTATCAGTGAACATTGGTAAATCATATATATAATAATAATTCCATTATCTATCCTTCTTTAGTTTTCTCCCCATATATATATACTCCTCTGGTAGTGGTTTTTAGTGATAAATTTCCTGATTCCTCATCAAAGGCAGAACTCAAGGTTACTGATTTAAGAACATGATTGTAATCTGATGAACAATGAGGACACATCTCTAGGGTAATCCCATTATATTTTTTTCTCTAGGTGGGTAGGTAGTGTAACATTATATTATCAAGAGATTGTTAGAGAAAATATATATCAAGGATTCAGAATATATTATTACAATCATTGATTTCTAACTCTATAGGCCAATGAGGTTCAGTGGTGAGCCATATCCGTAGGCAGTGGATTATTTTATAGAGTCACTGATCCATGTCTTAAGGCTCATTCAGATATTGGTAGACCATATTATTGGGATGAAAGCCACACTTTTTCATGGTAAAATTGGTCTCCACTAGTGTTTAATTACATTGACCCATGATGAGATGACTCTCTAAGGACTTGATATCGAGTTGCTGTTTGGGTAGGATTACTACCAATTATGATTGTGATTATCTTGGATCCATTAGATTATTTAGTTGCAATAGTGTATTATGATAGTATTTGATAACGATTCATGGTTAATTGACCAAAAATTTTATTCCCTTGATATGGTAAGTGATTCCTTTTTCTGGTTGAGGAATTTTAATAATGGTATCTATAGAAAAATGTAATTCAATCTGGTATCATTATAACTTCTCACTTATACATGTCATATAGAGTATTATATGGCGAATGAGATATTCCTAAAATAGGGTTTCCAGGTAGTTTGATACCACATTGTAAAACATGTGGTTTAGTCATCTTTCATGGGTATAAGGCATCATACATCAAGATATAAGTAATGGTGGCATTCTTAAAATCTAATGTGTGGGGAAATTGTTTACAGAACACATAAAAACTCATTTCTACTGAGAGAGGGGTGATGTTATGCATGTGACTTGTGGTGTGAATTATATTGAGATATCTAGAATCATTTTTCATTATAAGATAGGTAGATAGTTTATGTACATCCATGTAGAGGCATCACCATGATCAGGGATATCCATAACATGTTTGGGGCAGCCACCAGGGAGGAAGCACTAGAAGAGGTGGGGGGGAAGATATAGAGAGGGTAAAAGTTGGTGGAGGGAATCATTATATGATCCCACTACCAAAACGACGACCACCACCACCACCACCACCAATACTACCACCACCACCACTGTCATCACCTCCACCACTATGAGAGAACATAAAGATCTTAGATATTATGGTTAGGGACTTGGGTATGTGTCGGTCATGGAGTTCAATGATCATGTTACACATGTGATGAAATGAGGTGGGTTATATAATTATTCTACTCTTTCCATAGTACTAATTGACACAGTTTAATGTTTTTACATTACCCCCTCATTCCAAGAAATAGGTATAGAGATTCTAGTTGAGAACATAACATAACATCTATATATAGATTTTGATATAAGTATTCAATCATTGATATCACTTTTCTTCTAGAAGAGTTAGTTTTATCTTTATGGAGACTGTTTATTATGGGACCTATTGGTAATAATGATGAAATGATATTATGTCATATTGGGTAAGGATTTGTTGTATATATATTGAACCCGTTTTAAGTATCCCTGTAGATGGTTTTAGTGAATTATGATAGCTGGGATGCGATTCTTCTTTATAAGTAGGGGGTTGGATACCGAAACCCATCACCCATTAGCTGAAGTGTTTATTTCGTAGTGCATTGGATGCTTCAAGCATCTAGAATCTTTCTTTAGTGGAGAAATTTATGGATGTTTGAGAAAATTATTTTCTTGGAATACCACACAAGCATGAGAGGGACTCCTGCATTAACATTCACACTAGGACCATGATTCTATATTATGTGGCATACCATATGGACCCTACTGAGATCATGTAGTTATGAGATAAGTTTAATGACCTTCTAGAGAATGGTTTTATTAGACCCAGTTTATCCCCCATAGGGAAATCTATTTTTTTTTGTAAAAATGAAGATCAGTGATTATATCTTTGTGTCGATTATCATCACCTAACCATGTACATGATGAAAAAAACTACCCTTACAAAGGATTTATGACCTATTTGTTCTGTTTTGAGGCATGAGTTGTCCTCTAAGACTTATAGTAGTTCAGACAACCAAAAGTTGAGGTTTATTGAGACAGATATTCTAATAATGGTGTTCCTATGTCACTACCAACACTATGAGTTCATGTAAATTCCTTTTGGTTTGACGTGTACCCCTATTTTTTATGTATTAGAAAATACATATCATTCATCCATACTTTGAATGATTTTATTATTGTCTTTGTTGATGATATACTCATCTAATATATATCAAAAGAGAAGCATGTAGAGAAATTGAGGATGATCTTAGACTTACTATTGGAGAAATGGCTTTATGGAAATATCTTTATGTGCATCTTATAGATCATTGATGTTTACTATCAAGTACATGTCATTTCTCAGCATTTATTTTCTATAGATCCAATTCATATTGATGGAATGATTTATTCGGAACCAGTCAAGACCATGATAAAGGTGAGAGTTTTAATGGATTGGTAGAGTAATATATGAGGTTTGTCATTTAATTATATATGATTTCACCCATTTAACTACCATGGCATGGGATGTTATGTTTTTTACCCATACTGAGAAATATAGGAGTGCCTTTGAGGATTTGAGGACAAGGATAATAAGTGATACAATTTTTAGTCTACTAGAGGTTGAACAGGAGTATGTATTTTATTGAGATTACAATTTATCTTGGATCATATACGTATTGATGTACAGGTCGGAAGTGATCAAATAAGGGATGATTCTATTGAGGCCCCATTATAAGAACTACATGTCTATGACATGGAGTTTGATGTGGTAGTTTTTGTTTTGAGGATTTGGAGGAACTATATTTTGTGATATCACATTCTTGTTACTCCAAACATAAAAGTATCATATTTATCATCATGTAGAGAATAAAAATATCATATATTTGTGTTCTATTAATTTCATTCACATCTAATTCATTGGGCTATTATGTACTCTAGGGTAGGAAAATGTGGTGGAAGATTTCGTTAGTAGTAAGTATTGTTATCATTTGTTGGAGGTGAAATATTTGTTGTTGGATTATATGATGTTAACACTGTTAAAGTAGAGGGGAAGAATTATCACCCGTCGATGGTGTTGAATTCTGAACTTCTTAAAAACATATTGGTGGCTCAGCTGGGGGACATTTAATACAAGGTTTTCTATGATTATATTTCTTTATATGGTTCACCAGATTGGTTATCTGAAGGAGAGTAACATTTCATCCTTTTTAAGGAAAAATAGCTGTTTAAGTCATGATGCTAGAGGTTGAGATGATGGAGTTACAATAATCACAATTGGATTTTCATCTAGGTATATAAATGTTTTATAAGGACTTCTAGTGGTAGTTTTTGCATGATTCCTAGGGGAAATGTGTTCCTGATTTTGTCACTTGTTGTCTCACATGTTAGTAGGCGATGACAGACCACTAGGTTACAATTATATTGGAACAACCTCTTGAGATCGAACAATGGAAATATGATGGAAAATCCATGGGTTTCATGACATGGATTCCATAAAAACAAGGGAAAATGAGGCTTTCTGGGTGATAGTTTAATGACTTATGAAATAAATAAACATTATTTTCATGAGGGAGTAGAGTTCAGTTGATATTCTATCACTATTTTATAAGAAGAATATTTTATAGGTCCATGGGGTACATTCGATGATTGTATTTGACCATGATTGTTGCTTAATTTCATGGTTTTGGAGAGGAATTTATGAGGCATTTGGTTCCAAGCAATGATGAGTATGTTTTTTCACAACAAGATGGATCAAAACTTCTAGGTGTCATAGGATGTGCTACGATCATATGTTCTAGACATTGATGGGGTGGGAAGGATTAATTTCCTTTTTTATAGATCACTTATAATAATAAAAAACACACTAATATCAACATAGAACCATTTGGCCCTTATATGGGAGACCGTGTGGGTCAATCATTTGATTGATTGTCATTGATGAGTCATATCTTTTTGGGATAGAGACGCTGTAGAAAATGACAAAAAAATGTATAGGTTATATTTGAGCATAAGAGGATTTCCATGAGCTAACAGAAGGCTTACACAGGTTGATTTCATAGTCTATTGGAGATGAATGAAGGATACTATATTTTATTGATAGCCTTCTCACAATATGGAATGGGGAGATTTTGTCGCGGTGGAAAACTATCATATTTGTTCAGTATTCCATTTTAGATCCATTGGATAATTTAGAGTTTTATTATTTCTTATCCCTAAAACTATAATTAAAAATAGTACATAATGTCTTCCATGATCCACATATGACTAGATATGTGGATGAATATATGAATTCCATTGAATGGGGAGAGATATACATCAGGGATGGATCCAAATTGGTAATGTACCTGGTGGGGATCAAGGATAATTTTTAGAGGATCCAATAAGGAAAATATATAACCTTGATTTGTGTGTATTGGTAGTGCAGTATCATGTAAGGAACCTACTAAGAGAGGAAGAACACGATAAACAATAAGTATTTTGGCCCTTTTTTAGAATGTGACATTTTGGTGAAAAAAATACTTTAAGGGTGGAATAATGTAGTTAACATATTTATCATTTTAATTTTTGAACTAAATTGAGCAATATATTTAGAGTTATAAACTAAGATTATAAGATATTATGAGGTCAATTATGTTCAAAATTGATATTATAAAAATCATAAATACATTAATATCATGCATGTTCATTACCCCAAGAACAATGGAATAACACCTGAATATGGATCATGATGAGAAATCTCAAAACATTATTGTGTTAGGAATGTGGTGCTTATGTCAGTGATGACCAAAGGATGGACAGAGACAAGCCTTTGGCTAAGGAATTAATTTTTGGTGCATTAAATTAAACTAAATAAATAAATAAATTTATTCTATTTTATACAAAAATGAACTAAATTATTTTCTTGTTCTTTTACAGTATATTTTCTTCTTGTTATCACCATTGACATTTCGGGTAGTAGTTTTAGTTTTTTGAGGTGTGTTTGTGTTTGATCAAACTACTATAATTTTTGTTGTAGTTGGAATTAAATTATAATTTGTTTTTTGTTTTTTATATAGGAATTATGTGGGATTATGGTGATACACTATGGATCCAACTTATGGAGTGGTGCTGAGATTGAGTGGGTGGTGCACAAGATGCGTTTATGGATTCAAATGGATCATAAGTTTCCAATTTCAAAACTATAGGGGGATGAAAAATATACAAGGTTTATCTCTTTGATTTCAGTTATTATTTAGTCTAAATTCATAGAGGAGTGGAAATATTTGGAGAACATGTGATGAATACAACATTCAATAGAGAACACAACTAAAAACCATGTAGTGTGGAAGAACCCATTTCATCTTCTTTGAATTCTTTGATTGATAAGATTTCATCTTATGTTAAGGATTGCATATCATATGGTTGGGCCCAAACATAGTTTTTTCCTAAACAATTATCCAATCTATGCTCTAGGTGGATCATGAATATGGACCTATGTGGATATAAATTTCGTGTACTAAATCTCATGGGAATGATAATGTATTCATGGCCCGGGATGAGGCACATCACCATGACCTAGGGCAGTCTTACCCAACATATAACACATACTGCATGTAATGTACAAAGAAATGGATTCCTAAGCCATGTCCTAGAAGTATAAAACCATGTATAGGATCATACACAAACACCATGTGGACCCCATAAATGCCATGTACTCCTATGTGAATTTTATACCTCCCATTTCTCTTTTATTTTGACATGAATGTTACCCAGTAATATCGTATCTAGTGTTTTTTCTGTGTAGAATTTGATGGTGGTATTTGTAGTGTTTTATTGAATATGAAGTGAGATGATAAAATAATTCTTCTTCATTATAGAGACACTTAATGATGGAAGTGATCATGATTGATAAACACACACACATATATATATATATATATATTTGAGGTTTTACTCCATAATTATACTAAGGAATGTGTTCCATATGCTACCAGATAGATGTCAGGGTATGTACTCCCCTGTCACACATGAAAATTAGTTACATAGGATATCATAGAGGTATCAGGTTCTCTAATCCCCTATTGTAACTGGGTGTGGATTCCTTAGTCTATCAGAGAGATATCGAGGTTAGTATTCACTTGTCACACTAAAGAATGGGTTCCCAAATTAATTATATACATAGGGTAATTACCCACCTTGATAATACAAGGGTTTGGTTCTCTTCATATGGTACATTACTCCCCCATCATTGAGCTCTGGTGGGTTATGTGTCCACCACGGGGGATGTTTTTAACCTCATCTTTAGAGATAAGGTCTAAGGTATGAGCACCTTTAAACATATATGGTAGTTTTTATGTTTGAAATTTGGTTCTAAGGTAGATATCCTTTTTCTCTCTCATTTGAGTTTCTTTATTACTATATATATGATTATCTGATGGGTTTTATTTCCAATAATATTACATTGATGTGACTATTACTATATCTCACTATCACTATCTTTTTGTTTTTAGGGTGTCTTATTGGTGCTTAATTAATCACTTCATCATTTGAATTTTCCATAAATGTAATGTCTTATAGAGATGATGAAGAGATAAATGGTAATTATGGTGGGTCATAGTGATTCCTTAGTTTTTTAGATATTTACAATTGTTTGGATTTGAGATCAAGAGTCAGTAACTCTTAGATTTCTTAATTTCTAATTTTTTTCAGGTTGGGACCTCATTTCATGTAGGGTGTCTTTTTCCTCATTTACAATATGGTTGTATACTATTGTACAATGATATATTATATATATTTTATTTCATAAATGGTTCATCACTTTTAGTCACTATATTTAATTTATATTTTTCAACATTATTTCATAAATATAGATATTTTTGTCAATATTGGTTCATTTATGGAAAATTGGAATATCACATGCTAGGTGATCTATGAGGGGGTTTGGTATTTACCTACAATTAAAATATTATCAATAATTAATTTTACTAAGGGTATTTTATTTCCTACTTGATATATTTTATAATTAGTTTAAAACAACCCAATTAATACATTTGTTTTCTATATCTACATTACTTAGTAATTATTTTTTTCATTTAAAATGGAATTTCATTTACAAATTTTTGGGTCATTAAATTCTTCCGCAATTTGAAATTTCACCCTCAAAAATTCATTTCATACACTAAAACATAATATGTTACTTCTTCCCCATCGCCTCTTATGGTTTGCAGGTTACCTCATAAACCCTATGTTTCGTCTATAGTATACAAACCATGTGGTTTTTCTGGTTTCATATAAATTTTTATCTACATTGTTTGATCATTATAGGATGATACAAAAATAGAATATCATCTTCCAAGTGTATTCCCAACATATTTATTATATATTAGGGGCTTGTAGGTCCTTTCTAAAGTGGGATACGTAGAGCAGTCAAGTAGTTGCGATAGTTTATGTGAGTTTAGTGGTCGATGTGCCCCCACATCAATGTAATGAATTATCTCAAAGGGGTCAATGTATCTTTGATTATGCCTTCCCTTATTCCCAAACCACATTATATTCATCCATGATGATATATAAAGGAACAACTTCTCTCAGACCACACACTCTATGTCACTTTGATGATTTTCTATAAAGATTTTATTCAACTTTATTTTGATTTTATATAACATTGAAATCATTTAACCTTATCCATGATGTCCTGGATAATATTAGTTCCCATATTCTTCAACTCTATAACATTATCCTCATAACGTATGAGTCTCAAAAATATTTCCATACATAGTCTCATATGGTTCCACTTAAATGTTAGAATGCTGTCTACTGTATTAGGAGAGCTGTAATTGGGGATGGTTCTAATCCCAACATCCATGGAAATTCATTGAGAAAAATTTAAAAATACCCTCTATAGATTCAATTTTTCATTCAGAATTACAATCCATAAGAGGGTAATAATTATTACAGAGAAACAAATCTATAGATAATGTTTTCTAAAGCTTTCACTGTAAAAAAATGACATATTATAGGGGTTATTTTGGTACTTTTATTCACAACCACCTCTAAATTTATTTTCAGTATAACTAGTGGGGTTTTGAACAACCCCATATGATAATAAAATTTATAGGGGGTTATAAACCTCATATAAATTCATATTATAAAAAATAGATGGGGAGGGGGGTTATATACCACCCTCATTAACAATCTAATTTAGAGTGGGTAATGGTCCCCAAAAAATTCATAATTTAGAGTGGGATTTGATGCCCCTCTAAACATTCTATCATTATTTTCTTAAATATCTTGTTTGATTTTATAGGGGGTTCAAAACCCACATATAATATCATAAATTGGGTGTTGGGGGTTAAAAACCATATAATGTCTCGTTTTTGATGGGGTTTAAAACCCCCTCTAATATATAAAATTAGAGGGGGTTCAAAACCCTATTTAATGTATTTTAATTAGTAGGGGTTAAAAAATCCCTCTAATTGAAGTGATTAAAGGGGGTTGTGAAACCCCATTATTTTTTTAAAAAATATAATTCCATAATATATATATATTTATATATTCCTAAAATACAATATATAGATATTTTTAAATACATTATTTGAACATATTATATAAACTATTTAGATCATTCAATTTTATTTTATTTATAGTTATATATAAATATAATTGTATAATATTATCTAAATCAATATATATTTATGATTATAAATTTTATTTAACAAACTATTACTTATCAATAAAATAAAATAATAAATATATTATATTCTTATATATAAGACACAAGTTATTTAAAAAATACATCATATAGTTTTTATAAATTATATAATCATAATACCAAATTGTATTTCATTTAATAATTATCATATATAACATAGAACAATATTATACAAAATATATATCTATTAATATACATAATAATAAATATATGTATTGAAATTCGTCATATAAATTAATTTTTAAAGATAGTCAATAAATATATTAAGTAAATACATATATATATATATATATATATTATTTTTATAAACATTCATATAATATATAAATATGTTTTAAGTATAAAAATAATTTACCTTAATATATAATATAAATATAATTAATATAATATATGAATGATATAAATTATAAAATGAATGTATAGTATTTATAAAAAAATATAATTTTTATATTTTAAGAAACATGTGGAAAAACATTTATAATAAATAATAATATTATTGTTATCATAGATGCACAGACAAATAGTATATAAGTATATAAAAATAATTAAATAACTAAATTTTATAATTATTTTATATCTATAAATATTATATAAATTCATTAACACACCCAGACAAATATAACTGTATTTATAAATATATATTTCTATATTTAGATATAATTATTTATATATATTATATAAATAATCATTTATATAATATATTAATATGTATTTAAATATAAAAATAATTTATATGGGGATAATTATAAATAAAAAAACAAATGTATGTATACAGATAAATATATAATTAATATAAATTTATATATAGTTTATATATTGAAATGTATTTAAATATATTATGTAAATAATATTTATTAGAATACAAATCAAATATATATAAATAGATTCATGTGTGAATGTATATTATAAATTGATATTTCATAGTGAAATATTAGGGGTATTTTCATTAGGCATCTGATGTTGATCCAGGGTTTGATTCCCCCTTGCGATGGAATTTTAAATGGCCACACACATGCTATAATGGAGGGACCTGATTGGTTCTAAGGATTCCCATGGGTGATGGGTCTTTGGGAGGAATTGGAGGTCATGCCTTGAAGATGGGGTGGGAGAAGTGGTTGTGAGGAAGAACTCGAGGGAATTCCATGGGATGGGGAAGGGAGTGATGGAGGAAACATGAGGTAGTAGGTGGAAGATTGTGAGCTGATGGTGGGGAATTGGGGGGAGGTGGCTGATCGGAAATGGGAGAGTGGAAAGGAATAGAGGGCCCATGAGAATGAAGGATGAACCAAATTTTATCAAATGAAATTTAGGTGTGGTTTTAATTACCCCTAAATTGATAACTTATTTAGAATGGTTTAACACCCCTTCTAGATAAATAGTTTTTCTATATTTATTAACCATTTAGAAGGTTTTAAAACCACTTCTATATCAACCAACACTAATATTCTTACAAATATATCAATGTTTGAAGAAAACCAAGTCCAAACATACATTTCTTCCACCTTAGTTGTGGTTCACCATAAATGATACTAATTCATTTAGAGGGGGTTATAACCCCCTCTAACACTTGCCTTTTTTAGTTCCTCTCCAAATCTTCTTGGTAATTTTCATATATCAATCCGACTCAATAGAGAGTATTAGTAAATATAGTATTACCACTTCCTTAATTTATATCATAGATTGTTTGTTATGATAGTAATCATCAATGATAGAATGAAACAAGCTGACATTGTTAGGTGATTAACAGCCACCTAGATGGTGTTAATGACATTAGATTCATATGGAGTCCAATAATAAAATTGATTAGAATGTTTTCCCTTTTCAATATTGGTATGGAAAATGGTTTCATCATTCCCTTTGACTTATGTTTTTTGTCCTTATCTTTTTGGTAATCTTTGAATCAATATACAAATTCTGCAACACCCCCATTCATTTTATACCACTATATATTTTTTTCTCTAGATTAATATACATATTCAAGCTTTATGGATGAATAAATTAGTATGATATATGAGAATTATATACATTTTCTCTATTAATTTATAGTTTTAGTTGGATAAAAATCTATATTCGAAAACTAATTTTTCCATCATTATAAAATTCAAACTCCAGAATATTCAGTACCTTTTTCTATAGCTCAAAACCATATTTTTGGGACTCATTGTTACTCTCAAGAATCGATGGTTGAGTAGTTATTTTTGAATTGTATGATAATATTTATTTTGTTTTTAACTTTTATATCCATCAAGTGTCTAATAATATTGGATCAATTTTAATCTTCATCATGGATAGGGTTGAATGATCCATTATACTTATTGCATCTTCCGAATTTTTTCAACTTCCATGTATAGTAATTAAATAAATAAGAAAAATCATTGATAGGATCTAACAACCATTATTGGTGTATATTGAGATCCTTTTATGTGAAAATATACTAATTTTTTTGATACATATATATGTCACACTTCGTTCCATAGAGATAATTTCATATATTCATCAATAGAAATATCACTACATCTAGTTATAAAACATGAATTTAGTAGTTATAATCACAAATCATTAATTTGTGGGAGGCATAGACTATCGGTTTTCATATTAAATGAGTATACAAACAAATCCATTTCTTGTTACATAATTGTATATCAAAATTCCATGACAACTGGTAGGTAATACACAAAGTGGTGTAGTGATTAGCCTCTTATAAATATCATTAAATATGTGATCATATTTACTAGTCCAAGAAAAATTAACTACCTTTTAGTTGCCTTGGTTAGTGGGAAAAAATCATGAGGTGTTTCTTTTAAATTGATCGTTGTAATCAACTAATCAACTAATCATATGTATCTCCATAATAGATGATTTTCTAGTTCAATCGTAAATTGTATATACATTGAAATGATCCATAGATATGAATTTTTTTTATAACATTCCTTACTAATGTTACTTCTTCAATCCAAAATTCACATTTATGGTACATCATATATAATATTTCCTTTTGAAAGGTCATGAGTACAATGTTCATATTCAACTCATGTTCATAATTTCATATAAAGATGATATGAATATTATATATATTTACTATCCTATATTTATAGAATAAATACCTAAATAATATATTTAATTATTTTAGGATTATAGATAGGGAATTAGTAAGTCCTAATTGGACTCACTATAAACTCATACTGTGCGTACTATGTATGAAAATTGTTCTTGGGGATATTTTTATTCTTCAACTTTACTAATATCCCCATAGAATAAATACATTTGAGAAGTAATGGGCCCCATGTATCTGGATGAGGAATTCATCTATTAATGAAAGATGATAGCTTTTTTAATTGTGATTATGCAGCCACCATGATAATAAATGTAGTGGCATGTTTTCTTATCATAGTTCGTGATGAAGAGGACTGCTGCACGCAAGAGTGAAAAAAATGTGCATATAAACACTTTCACCAAATTCACTTAATATTACATATTCATCTATTTAATATCATTATCTTCCATTTTATATAGATTCTGGATAATAGAAAGGATTTATGTATAATATATTTTGTGATATCAACCTCAAAACTTGGGGGATGGTCTATTAATTTTTCAAGAAGCATGTCATTATATTTCAATACAATGGGAATGTCTTCAAGGATGATATTTTCCTCATTAAAAATCATTTGATCTATATTATTTTTAACATAATATTATAGTATTGGTGTTTGATATGATGATACTAGTATAGAGTAACCATCTTCCTTTAACATGTATATAATTCGAAGAAGATTTATAACACAAAGGATTATTTCCTTCCCATGGAATTATATGTTGGATATATATAAGGAAATCTAATCAGCACTTATAATATCATAAAATTCCAATAATGTTTTTATTGCACTATTCTTAGAGGAATGGACCCCATATATATAGACATAGGTGGATATATATACACGTTGTTCATTAATTTACTGATTATTCATTTTCAACTATACCTGAAAATCTGTATTTTTTGTGGTTTTTAATAGTTCTAATAAAATTTTGTGACATGAAATACTACATAGAACCAGAATAATATAATATATTCACTATTAATGTATAAATAACCAGCATACCTATCAAAATTTCATTTATAGGACCCACCTAAACAGTTTTTATGGATTAATATTTCTTTTTCTCTCCATGCCTGAGAGGTGGTTTTTATCAGTTATTGTCAATAAACCTGGGATTAGGTAATATATTTTCATAGAATTATTTTCCATGTAGTGGGAACGTTAGAATGAATTTTTTATGGTTGACTGAATAATTATTTCAATTCATCAAAATAAATGGTTTCCATCATTCACAATCCCCATCTAGTTGACCATTGTTCACACATGTAATGAATTACCCTTCTACTTCAATAAATTTTTGGGATTCATCCTCAAATAAATTTGATAAGTGGAATGTTATAAATTTTTACACAATTACATTTCTCCATCACTCCACCTGAATTTAAATTTATTTTACACATCTGGTCTCCTAACAATTGATATTCACTGAACTCGTTTTTTTATTCTAAGACACATCAGTCCATTTCCTCAGAGCTATTAAAGTATCGAATTTCCAAATATCTTAATATGTTATTCATTTTAAACACAATTAAGCCATCAAAAATAATTTTAGGTTCAATTGAAAAAATAGATGTGTATCATGAATGTAATGTGAAATTATCCTCATATTCCATAATGGGGTTTTAATCTTTCATAACGTAAACAGTGAACACGATATCCATTTTTAGTTTGAGAGTGTCGAGAAAATATTTATCATACCAAGTTTTATAGAATTTTTTCTACTATATCATTTTGATCATAAAATTTATATTATCATTTTGTAAACACATTCACCATTGATCTGATTCTACCTTAATATGATAAACTGCAAGCACAATCATCTACAAATCTAATTTTTGATGTATAAAGAAGAAATATTTAATGGAGTTTATACATTGGGCTATTCTTATGGGATTAGAAGATCCAATTAATATTAGAGGTCTCTTATTTATAATTATCTCATTTGAAACATGCTCTTTATTTGGGGGATATAGTCACAGATTGATTCATTTATAAATTAAATACATAGTATAATTGAGTAATTTATTTTATGATGTTAATAACTCCCTCAAGAACTCATTTGAGCATCACATTTGCGCATTTATCGTCACATTAGTAACTAAATCAGTTCTTCTTATTTCATTTAATTGACTAAAAATGGTATTCTTTGGATGGGAAATGATAAAAATATTAATCATATAAAATAAAGAATATAAATATTTAAGTGATACATTATAAATTAAATAGAATAATTATCTTATGAATTTATATGATTCAATCTCTGTTTCAGATTGTATATTTGATAACATAAAATCAAAATAATTTTTTATCATTTTATAATGGTTTATAAAGAACATTTGAATTTAACAACAAATATCCCTTGGTTGATACAGACTGGGAGTTCATAAATCCCTATTTTTCATAGAAAGGGTGAAATTCATGTAAATTACCATTGCACCCTTTTTTGGAATATTTCCTCTACGTACAACTGTTTCATATGCCTATATAGTTTTTTTATAAATAGTGGTATTTTGATGATTGGAACCCATTTAATATTTTAATTACAATATTAATTGATGTTTACTAATTTTTAGTCATATCTCTATAGCCCTAAATAATGTTATATAAAATTAATCCACAAAAATAACAAGGCCATTCTATGATTCTGACTATGACAACCCATATATTTAATACACCTTAATTTAGGTTTTATTACATAAAGGAAGACATAAAAACCCCAAAAGACAAAAATTAATAGTTTTCTCAGGTAATTAGATATATAAATCCTTAATATGAAATTATTATAAATTAAAATTATTAAAAAAATCATAACAAGACCTTAAAATTCCATCATTAATTCCAAGCATGACATGATAACCTAGTACTGTACATAATAATGGAGTGATATATATATCCCCGAAATTGAATAATAAATGCATAACAGGATAAAAGTAATAATTTTTTTTTCAGGATACTTATTAATTAGATATATAATGGGTGATAATCATAAATATGTACATCAAAACATGAAGAAAGGTTACATCATTAATGAAATAGAAGAATGTGTCCACAATATATAACATGATATCCTTAGTGTATGTTATGGAAAATTGCTAAAACATCCTAAAATACTATTATTATGAAAAAATTAATCGAAAAAACATGGTATATCATGTGATAAAAACATCACAGAATTCATTTTAAGGATATATAATTCTTGATCCCACCTATTATATTAATATTATATATAAGAAATACTTTACAACATAAATAATAATGTTTAATTTCATTACATATAGTACAATGATTAATGATTTTTGGTTAAATTCATTGCATCAAAAAATAAGTGAATTATATGTAAATATTGGTTGGAATACATGAGTGGGAATGTGGATAGGTATTCACAACACAAATGTTTATTTTCAAAAATTGTTGAACAATTTGGTTATCATAATTGATATACCTAAATATTCATGTAAGGGTTTAATTAAAGTGAAAGGTGGTATTTTATTACATGGAAATAATTTGGGAAGTAATATGGATGTTTAAAAACACATTCCAACATTACAATTTTGATACAAAATGTTATAATAGAAATAATTTTCATGAATACAGATGAGGAATAGAGAGCCTCTTTCATTCACAGGGTATTTATAAATGGTTGTGAGAAGATTAATTAGAGCATGGAAAAACCAATAGAAGGAATTTGGGAGTGATATGGAGATTAAATAATTTATTTTTTAGTTAAGATTATAGGGTCATTGGGTTTTAATTTATGGAAATAGGGAGTGTATTTATTAATTAATTTCCATACATAGGCTTTGGACACATGGTGATAAAATAATAAAAAACAAAAACAATAGCACATTTTTTCCCATGGTGACTTCAATAGATAAGAGGTTTATAATATTTTATATATCCATTAAACCTGATATATTAAAATAATTTTACATGTTATGTAAAAGTGAGTCATGTTTATAGAAAGAGTATATTGTTACATTAAAATTTAATATTATATTCGGAGGATTCAATAATGTATTATAGAATTAATTAAATAACATAAAAATAATGTGAATTATTAGTGTAAACATATATTTGGTCATGGATTCTATTTATATAATTTATCACTTTAATTTTGGGCTATTATGATGTTATAATACAACTGTATATTTTAATCATATTTATTTTCACCAAAAAATTCAACTATATCTAATAAAAAAAATACTTATGAATAGTTTAGATAGGCTGATTTCTAAAACTAATATTTATTTATTATAGTACATTCTAGAATATTAAATTTTTTCCTTTATAATAAAATGTATTTTTTCTAAAAAATAAAAAAATTTATGATAATAATAAAATTATGAACCTTTTAAGAATTACATTAGACTTAATTAAATTATATCATTATTTATATTAAAATTAATTTTATATGGTAACAATATTTTATTAAAATGACAATATTTTAAAATTTTCTATAAATTAATAATAATGTGACTTTTTTGAGTGTAAATTTTTCCCAAAAAACCAATTTCTTGATATCATAATATAATATTATAAAACCCAATATATAATTAATTATACAATGATTCTTGCTTGATGTAGGGAATGGAAAAATAAATTATTTTCCAAGTTTATCATAGTGGATGGATATGGTAACATAACATGAGGAGTATTTTAGTCTGTTAACATACTAATTTTAAATCACATAAAATATCATTTTTTATTATATATGAAAAAATGATGAATATTTTGAGGTTTGAAATTACCTAAAAATGTGTATTCCAATTTATTCTAATATTCTAATCTAAAAACAAAGAGTTGCGAAGATAGAGCATGGGATTCAGTTTAGTTTTGCGTTCAATAATTATGAAAAATTATTTGGTTGATTTTTTTGATAATTCAATCATCAAACATCATGTTTGAAATAATATTCTTTATTTATAAATTATTGATATCATTTAATGCCTATGAAATGTCCATTCCACCTCCTATTTTTATCATGGTTGATGAAACACCACCTTTTATGATGTTAAATCTTCCAGGACTAAGATGTATTAAAACAATACCATCTATTGATTTTCTCAACTCTACTATATGAAGAACTAAAAAATTAAGAGAGCGAATATGGTTTAAAAAATAATAGTAATAGATAGAGTTCCATGTCATTGGGGGTAATTCAACACATCCAGGTAATTTTTCACCCCCATGTATGCTACTCAAATATACCTCACATATAAATTAAAAATTAAAAATATTTGAAGAAAAACATGAAAACCCCCAAGACTATACAAAGGGTCAGCCCATAATTTTTTATTTTAATAGATCAAAATGGTGGAAATATGTAAAATATTAATAATAAAATAAAATAAAAATGAAATGATATTAAATAAAAATATGAAAAGGAATGTAAGAAGAGGAAATATAAAATAAAAAGTAGAAAAATACAATGAATTAGGATAAGAGATATGGAGAGTGAGGAAAAAGAAAATGATATAATAAAAGGAAATAAAGTAAATTATAGATATAACAAAAATTTATCTGAAATATATAAAATTTTATAATAATAATAATTATTGTAATAGTAATCTATTATTTATAATATTAAAACTATGAGACGAATAATAACTGATATATTATAAGAGAATAAGAGAATGGGGGATGTATTAACACATTATGAAAATAAAATACAAGAACTGACTTTAGTTAATAATATAAATGAAAATTGAAATGTTCAATAAAACTAAATAAAAATAAAATGAAAGGAAAAAAATAAATTAAAATAAGGAAAACAAAATGTCAACTACAGTTCTTCAGGTGGATTTTACCCCTATGCATTGAGATTAATTTATTCGGAAGGGGACTTATTCCCCTTATATAGGTAGTAGGAGGAGTCTCAGACTCCATAAAATTAGGGGTGGGATCCAGGTGGATCTAAATCTCCCCACAATATTCTCTTTAGAGATATAATAATAAAAGATTAAATAGTGTATTTTAAGTACACAATTTTGAAAATGGCCTCTTCAAGGAAACACAATGTGTGGATTTATGATGTGGTAGCCAACTTCATCATGGTGAGAAAGGGATAATTTTCCCTCATTGGAGGTGTCCTATATTAGTAGTGGTCGAGTGTGGAGACACACATAAGGAAGTGACACACCTTCCTCACTAATCCTTATAATTGGCCAAACGAGACTTCATGGTTGTCGGAGGGTGATGTATATGGTTGTGGTTGGAGAGTCGGAGGCAACAACAAGTGAAAATGAGAGCCGTTGTGGCCCCTTTGGAGAAGATGAATGTGGCATGGGTGTACTAGGTGATAGGAACTAGCAAGTAATGGGGGTGGGTGATCGTGGGTGCTATAGTTGTGGCCCGTGATGATTGTAGATGGTGGTTGTGGATTTAGTGAGAAGTAGAAATGGTGAACTACGTAAATCATATGGGAGAAGATGACTTATATTAGGGGTAGACTGGTAGATCATAGTAGAGGAAACATATATCACCATAGAGTTATTTCCTCACATCGAGACATGCGAGCTTCAATGGATCCTTTATGAGGCTTGATGCTGGAGGAATCAGTAAAACACATTCTCTAGGGATGGGATCCCATATTCCACTTATACACAAACAAGTATGCTCCCACTTTTGGCCCATGTAGGTCTTCAGCGCATCTCTACTAACTATGTGGTTCCCTACCCATGGCCCACTATAGAATGAGATTTGATCCCCCAGGCTCAGGATGGCTCTTGCAGGCTCTCCCAGTGCCGCTTGGCTGGTTGGGATTCCATGGCCTAGCTATATAGTGGTCATTCCTAGGTTTGAGGGTTGGATTATTTCCGACACTAATATTTATTTAGGTATTAATATTAATGTTATGATATATTCAAAATATTTAAATAAAATTAAAAATTAATTAAAAATATTATTTTTAATTTAAAATGGGACTTCTTCCAATATTTTTACACCATTTCTTTTTATAATTCAAATTACCCATTATCTATTAAATAATTTAAAACATTGTACCAATTTATTGATAAATAACATAAAACCATTTAATTTTGAATAGAAATATGTACCATATCATTGTCTGTCAAATACCCCCAAACTCAAACCATTTAGGTCCTCAAGTATCAAATCTCAATATTAAGATAAAAGGGAACCAATAATATTAAAATTCAAATATCAAATAATAAAATATTATAACATTAAATTTTTAATAGAATATTCAAAACTAACATATAATATCAATTCAATTTCACAATTTTCAAATTAATATTAAAACAATGAATTTTAATATCCCACATTTGAAATTATTGGAGGCTATCAACTCAATAATTCAAGTTCATAAATTTATTATTATTATACATTCCAATTTATTATTTACCTAACTTTAAAATATTTTAAATCATCTCTCATTAAAATATTCAAATATGTTTCTTCTCATATAATTATAACATCTTCCTTATACATAGGATTGTAAATGAAATCAATTTTATACTTTCTAGTGACAATATACACATGAAATAATTAGCTATTGAATTTTTGGTACAAATATCTACAAGGCATAGGGTTATTAGAAATTGATGTATAAAAAAATTAATTATCAAGTAGAGGATAATATATTAAAGCATAAATAATGATATTAAATTTAAACGTATCATGAAATTATTCCCTTTAATTTGAAACAAATTCTAACATCCCAAAAACTCAAAGTAAATATCATTATCCAATTATGATTAATGAATGATTTTTATAGACTCATGAATTTTTCTCTATAATAATATATTATTTTAATTTTATTTTTCAAGGTACAATTTAATTGAATTTTATTCTTTTTTGATGGTGAAGATATAGAATAAACCTCAAATCCACAACCTAACCACATATTTTAGAATTAATAGGTATAATCGTGGTTATTTTTGGTTTTCTCAAACTAAACCCCAATTTTATAAATTTTTGTTTCATTTTTTCAAATTTAATTTTGTTATATTCTTTTGGTGAAAACAATGAAATATCCTGAATGAATCAAAAACATTACATTATTACCACAATTTACACCCCCAAACTTATTTTGTACAATATAAATCATCTCATACACCATGAATCATTTCTCCCCCAAACTTCAACATTATTATATGATGAAAATACTAAAAGGATGGTAGGAATGTATAAAAACGTCTTGAAATGTGGTTCATTCTTGAAAAGGTATTTCATTGTTTCTATTGGCTAAACAAGGATTAATTAATATGTGACCTTTTAAGGATTATGGCTTTTCAAAAGATGTCTCATTAATTTTAATTTTTTTATGTCTATACCTTTTAAAATATTAAATGAATGTTCTAGTAGGTCACATTTTCCAATATCACTAAATAAATTTGTCCAAGATAAACAGGATGTACATGTTCTAGAGATCCTATCGATGACATATAATAATGGGAAATCACTCAAGGAATTATTTATAATAACAAATCAATTAAAATATATTTTATAAATTCCTAGACTAAAAAATGTTTGGGAAATTTAAATTACATGAATCAAAAAATTAATTTAAACCAAGAGTTCTCATTTCAATGTCTATGTTACACTTTAATCATCTATTTATCCATTATACTAATTCAATATTATTCACATTGAAATATAAAACATGAAATCATGGTATTATTAATAATCTAAAATATTTAATATAAAAGATATGAAGAATAATTAAATCATGGGAATGTGATTAATACTTTAAAGATGTAAACATGTTTTGGACAAAAAAATTTAGAGAGTGTTAATGGTAAACAATAAGAAGTGAAATAACATTCCCACGATGCATAGTCTTCTTTACATGGTTCAATGGTTAGGATGCCTTACTACATCATGAAAATATAAGAGAAAACCACTCAATTAAGCATAAGGATCATGTCATTTAGGCTTAAAAAGACAATAGAGGTTGTGATTCATATTGAATTATACTCTAAATTTGAAATTGAAATCCAAATTACTAGAACCAAAATGAAAGGGATAAGTCATTGAAGAATCCCCCAATATGTAATTAAAATTTTTTTACCAACAAATGGACGTACATGCTACTATCCAAAGTCCTTTTTTGGATGAAGCTTCTTGGATTTGAACCACCACATGTGGATTTTTCCATTTTGTGATTCATCGTTATTATTGAGGAATAAATCATTGAATAAGTTCACTATATTCCACCCTTCTCAATAAAATACAACATTCATAGAGGGTATATGATGGTGTATGGATCATTTTCCTTGGATGATACTTGTTCAGGCTTCTCTTGGTATTTTACTGTTAGAATCTCATTGGATCCATGAATTTAATTTTCAAAGGAGAAAGTGAACATTTATTTTTTACTAGAGTAAAATTTTAATATTGAGTAGGTAATTAATCCCATTTTATGTGATCAGCCTTTTTTATTTCATTAATCCCAAAAACATGAGGTTTTTTTGGCTTCCTATAATTAATGTTCAATTAAATTATGAAGATTTATATATTCCTCCACTGGTGTATTTTGATTGTTTTTCATCTTCCATTGAGGCATGGAAAAGATTCCCTAAATCTGTATAATCAAAATAATAGGGAGTTATACAAAATTTAGTTTCAGTAAAATCAAAATAGATAGATTCATTGTTAAGATCAATTGACTGAGTTTGTTCATGTTCAATCACTACCTCAGTGGAAAGTGCCTCTTGGATTTGATTGGTGGAATGTGGAGGGAGTTAGTCATGTTCATCCATATATTCATAATATTTTATAATTTTGATTGATTAATCCTCTTACATGGATAGATTTACATGAAATAGTGCAATATAATCAACTTCTTATAGACCATTGATATGAAATTATTCCTGACAATTATTCTATAATTCATCCATATCTTGTTAATCGCCCCCAATTAGCTCAATATTAATGTTCTAATCATCATGAATCCACTATAGATCATCATTGTATTTTTTGATTTTTTGATTTTGATATTTGGTATATAGATACCCCTAGAGATGGTATATAACCTTTTTTATGTCTTCAATGAAATTTGGTTGCTCTTGTGGAAATTCCTTTTTAGCCTACATTTTATTATTGTTCATTTTTAATTTAACAAAAATATAACCCTCACCATAGAATGAAATTATGGTGTTATACCCAATTATCAAATCCTTAGATAGGTTAATAAATTCATTGTGATTTTCTAAGAGAACCTCCTCTTACATATTTTTAATTACTAGTAATTTTACCAAAGAGTGATTGTTTCAGGAATGGAAAAAAATTGTTTGAATACATCATATTTTTTATTTTTTATTTCAATAAATAAATTAAATCTTTATAAAACCTAAAAATTGAGAAATTAAATTAATAACTATTTGGATCCCTAGAAACAACACCGATTCTAATGAATTCATACCTTAGATCATTTAAAAAGAAAATAATTTTCCTAATAAAATATAGTGTTTGATCAGAGTCATCTCACTTGATAATCTTTTAAGATAGTTCAACTACTTATTATAAATCACCTAAATTGTCACATTTTTTGGTTTTTATTATCTATAAAACAAATTAGGAATATTTATGGGTTTTAAATTAAATTAAAGATGAAAAATATAATTTATAATTACATGAAAATATATATAGACTTCGTTATGGAGAAAAGAATTGGTTTTGGGTTCAATCATTATTCACATTCATTTGTTTTATTATTTTTCTTATAATTCCAACATGAAATTTATTGTTTAAAAACTATTATTTGTATTGAAACTGTCTAAATAATTAATTTACATGAAATATCAATTACAAATCCTCCTATAATCATGGATAATGACACTCCATTGTTTAGTATGTTCTATCATCTGAGTGCTGGATCTATCATTTTCATTTAATCAATTGATTTGCTCAACTCCATAATATAATGAACTAAAAAATAGAACAATGGAAAAAGGATTATTTAAAAGAAAAAAATAGATTGAGTTTCATGAAATTTAGAGAATGTTACCACATTGGGGATATTCTCCTCACCCTTTCATGCTACTCAAATGTACAACAAATGTAAAATAAACATCATAATAAATTCATGAACAACCTAAACTCCACTGGGCTAAGCCTTATGTTTAGCTCCTCATTTTTTTGGCTAATAGATTAAAATGATGGAAATATGAAAACTAATTGGAATAAAATAAAATATAAATAAGAAGATATGGAATAAAAATATAAAATTGAATGGTGGCATAAGGTAAAAATGAAAAAAAAAATTAAGAAGAGAGAGGGAGTAATAGAGAAAGAAGAAATAAAAAAATATTAAAAAAATAGAGATAACAAAAAAAATTAACGAAAATATAAATAATGTTATAATAATAAAAATAATTGTTATTTTATTTTATTTTTATAATAATTTATATATGAATAATAATTCATGAAGAAGAATATAAGAAGAGAGGAAAAATAGAGGGGGGTTAGATTGAAGCTTTAAGAAAATAAAATGAATAAATTGGTCTAATATAATAAAATTAAATGAAATTACCATTTAGAATAAAACCAAAAAAATAACATTAAACAAATGTATTAAATGAAATAAGGAACATATAAATTGTAGGAAAAAACCCCTTCAGTGGATTATCCCCTTCATTGTTGAGATGATTTTATTTTATTGGGGTATTAGACTCCTTATATAGGAAGCATAAGTAGCCTCTATCTCCCTCATATTAGAGACATTGTCCTTGGGGATCTAAATATCCCCCTAACTATCATTTTAAATAAATGAAGATGACCTATCAAATTGATTGTTATAAATTTATAGTTTGGAACATGTCTTTTTCCTGGAGGTGCAATTTATGGCTTCGGGGCATGGTTTCTGGCTTCTTCAAGATACGCAAGGGACACTTGGAACACGATGGTGGAATCAAATCTGGGAAGTGGTGGTGTATTGTGAGAGGTGCATGAATGTGGATCTCCCACCTCATATGTGCTTTTAATTTGTCGTATGAGGCTTTATAGTAGTCACTCGGTGGTGAAAGAGGTAATGAAAATAGAGTGAGAGGTGGTGGTGACTGAGGAAGCAGGGAGGTGAAACCACGGTGGAGAATATAGACATAACGGTGGTATAATGGTTGATAGGAACCTGATAAAAGTTGGTGCATGTGATCATTGGTGTTTCAATAGTGTCCATTGATGACTATATGTTCTAGAAGGGGTGATGAAGAGAAGTGGAAATAGTGGGTAATAAGCTTCAAGCAGGGTAGATACATTGGAGAGAAGAGGCAAACTGATAGAGTGTGATGGTGTTTTGGTCCCACATAAAAATCACCGATATTTAGGTGAGCCTTTATAAGGCCCAATAGAAGAGGTATTAGTCAGATGTCTTCTATATTAATGGGCTAATCCATTCTACATTCACACATAAGGATGCACCCCCTCACAACCCATAATAAAATTCTTCCCGCTGATACTCATTGAGTGGTTCACCAACCGTATCCCACTCCAAAATGAGGTTTGATCCCCGATTCTCAAGTAGGTTATAAAGAGATATCCTTTGATGGATAGGATGGTTGAGCCTCTGTGGCCTTGATATGTGTTGAGCATTCCCTTGTTTAAGAGATGGATTGATTCACACACCAATTTTTATTTATGTACAAAAATTAATGTAGACAAAAACCCAAATTTATAGACACACTAAAAAAATTATAAATATATCTTCAAATCCAGAAAGGGCCTTATTTTAATATTTTCACTACATTTCCATTATATATTCAAATTAACCATTTTTTTATAACATTGAAAACCATTGATTAATTATTTAATCAGACACATAAGAACATCAATCTTTTAATTATAATATAAACCATATATTTTTCTACCATAAAATAATTATAAATAGAGATAAATAATATCATTATTTTATTAAAAAAAATTACATTGTTATAAATATATAACACCTTACTAAAAAATCACACACCTAATGGGTATGATGCAAAATGGTTTTCCTTTTTTAGGGTAGTTTAACATAAATTATTTCAGTTATGGAATTGATAATCTTGATAATCTCCCATAAACATTTTCACTCACACTTCAATGGTTCAAAATCAAATTTGTATTCATCAAGGGAAAATTCTAGTGGTTCCATATTTATCTGGTGCTCTGATCAATGGGATTTATCTGGTATGATAATATTAGTAATGGTAGTTTTTTATTATATCTATGTCAATTGGAATTTATCAAAACACATAATATAAAAATCATAATGTTTTTAATTAACTTATATAATATCATAAGTTAATCTAAATAATTTTCTTATAAATTTTATAATAATTATTTTTGTTAATTAACCATAAATTATCAATGTAAAGCATGGGAAAATATAAATATATTACAGAATAATAAATTTATTCATTAAAATTTTAATTTAAAATAAATAATTTTGTTTCATTACATTTAATTTGTATGTGAATGATTATCATTAGATTTTATTTGTTATAGATTAAATATGTTATATGATATAATTGTTTTTAAATGGATGAACATGTGTCATTTTTTTATCACACCGAGATATTATTTCTTATTCAACATTTTAAAAATTTATTCATGAGGTTTAGTTATGAGTATGAACTATTAGAAATCCATTTTGAAAAGAGATAATATTAATCATAATTTTTTTTTTCATATTTAATATTTTTATTTTGGAAAATATGTAAAAAATGTTCAAGTGTATAACATGTACTGTATAGGTTAATTACATAAAATTATGACCTAATTTTATAAAAATATAATCCTAAAATGATCGTCCTGAAATATAATAAAATAAGTTCATGTCTAAAGTATAAATAATTTTTTGAATAGGAATCAAGTATTTATTGTTTCAATTAAATTAGAGTTTAGATAAATTTTGATTTTATTATGATACATTCAAGGTTAAAATATTAGTTAAGGACACCATTATGGGTTTACTTTTTTTATGTTTATCATATGATACATGGTATAGATTCTTATTTTTATATCATATTAGATACTAATTTCATCTACATAAGATTATTTGTGCAGAAATTTATGGGAATACAATACTTTGGTTTAACAAATTTTTTATTAAAATAATTATTTGAGAAAAAATTATTATATATTTCATGTAAATAAGTTTAAAGGAATGGAAAACCATTAGGGTTAAGATGATCATTGATGTTGAAGAAATTATAGTTAAGTAATATAAACGGGTTATTACATTTTGAGAACATATGATTCGTTATATATTTAACAATGATATTGAATATTGATTTCATAACAAAGTGAATAATTTTATTTTTAAAGCATTTTAATATTTGGGAATCTTTATATGAATATTTTTTATGGAAATATTTTTGGATAATATAAATTTTTAATGGAAGATAATTTTTTTTCTTTTCAAAGCATATATGATTTTATTATTACTTTATTTTGGAAAATTAAAAGTATATCATAAGGAATAAAAGAAAAAATAATATAAATTTTTTCATGAGACTTTATGAGTGATTGATGTTATTTTGAGATAAATTATATGTTAATATTAGAAGAATATATCATCCAATAATTATAATATTTGTGTTTAAATCATAGTAAAAATTATCATGAAAGACATTATAGATAGATATTCATCAAATAATCTAATTTGGACTAGGGTTTTTTAGTATTGGAGGATCATTTATTATTTCATTATGTGAAGATTTATAAATTTTGGTTATTATCATACCTTATGATAACCATTTTTGTTTTGATTAATATATAATGACATAAGGAATAGAATTTTATGTTTTTTTTATATTATGTGATATTTTAGATGTTTTCTAGAGCATCATTCATGAAACGTTTATCTTCAACACTAATAATTTGGAAAACAATACGTGATTGTGGGGAAAATAGATTAAAAGATTAACTTCATCCTGTTAAGTAAGTATAATTTTAAAAATTTTATTCTAAATTTAAAATTAATTTCAATATTCTTGGACGATGATGTTGAAATAGAAATTTTATCATATTACATTTGTTTCTAATAAAGTAATTGTATTTTTAAAGCCTCATATACTAATGGGTTTTATCATCGAATTTCTCACGTTAACTCAATTTCATATGATAGATGATGTCTCTCACTCTCCATAATTATTAAGAAATTAATTTTTATCCTTTAATGTGGATATTTAAAATTCCAACTATTATTATACTATTTTGAGACCATGTTATTTGTTTTTCAAAATTTTATATTTATTTTCCTTTCCCTTTTTTAAGAGAATGTTTTACTGGCCATTATAATGATATGGGATTTCAATAAGGGTATTTTAAAATTTAGAACCCTTTATTAATTAGATGATGTCCAATATTGATTATTCATGTTTATGATATCATTGGGTAGACTGTTATATATTAATATTTATAATGAACACTATGTTTTATAGCATGTAAAATATGTAACACTGAGCACAAATGTCAACTGAAATATTAATAGTTAGACATAAAAAATATAAAATAGTTATTGAATTCGATATTTAATTAGTGAAAAACATTATGAAATATATATGGAGATATATATATATAAGGTTTCTACTGAATAAAAATTTACTAACTAATTATTTGGAAATAAGCATCAATTTTCAGTAAATTCATTTTATGCATAAAAAATATGATTTCTTAAGAAACAAATTAAATTTTTGTGATCGAATATTATAATTTATTTCTATAAAATTTGTAAAATTTATTTAATAAAAATATATTCATTTTTCAAATCGTAATATTAGTATTTTTTAGGGTGATATTTAGGGATTTTTTGGAAATAATGATTTTTTATTTAATTGTGAAAAATGGTATATCTTTAATGGTCTATTAATTTTATTAAATAATTTTAATTAAAGTAACTATTTGATATCAATGGAAGATAAATATCTTCTATTAATTATCATTATATTAAATTACATAAGAATCCTTATTATACTTGATTCTTTATATGTTCAATTTTAGGGTTAAAAAATTATTTTTCTAAAAAGTTAATTTTATTACATTTTTTATTTATATATTAAATAATTTTATTTTAATTATGGAAATATAATCTTGAAATAAAAATTATATATCCGAAATTAGTGTGACCATGTTTTTTGAATAGGCCACTTTTTTCATCATTATGAATATTAATCATGATAAATACATTCACCTTAGTAAGAGTAAATATAGAAATTATGGTAAAAAAATAACGAGATAAGGATTTTAAATCTTCAATACACATGTATTTAATTTAATAGATATGTGTGTTTTTAGAATCACAGTATAAAGTTCCAAAATTTGGAAATTTCTTTCCACTTTCCATTGAAAAATACCTTAAGATAATTTTAAATAATGAATAAAAATGTAATGTCACTCTCTTTGTAATAATATGAATAAATGTTTTCCATATGTATAAATAGAAAATAAATTATATTAAATTATTTTATTTTAATGATATTATTTTATCAATGTATATTATTTTAAATTTTTATTGATGAAATAATTACCTTAAATTCCAATATAATTTGACATTGTTCTTGTGAAAGTAGAATAAAAATCATGTAAATGATTAATACAAAATACATTTTTCATTTTTTTGGGTTAACTATAGCATCCCAATAATATTATATATATTTATAAAATATTATAGTTATTAAAAAATTTATATTTAAATTAAATTTTTAACTTAATTACATTAATATCTAATTATCCAATAGATAATGAAATGACATTAATCATAATTTAAAATAATTTTTTTAAATGAAATAAAATTCATAAAAATTATATCTTCTTCAGAGTTAATGTTATTTGGTTTAAATTATCAACCAATTTTAATTATGGGAACTCTTATCATTTTATAGAAACTTTTCTTACTCTAAATGGTTAAAAATCATTGATAACATTGTAACCATAAAAATGGTTAAAAAGGGTTAAAACAAAGTGTTAAGGGAAAAATTAGTGCCAAAATTTACTAAATTTTATTGGATGATTTTATTTAGACTGATCGATATACAATATTGTAATCTCTTACTAAAACCATTTGATAATGATAGTGTATCCAATCAATTCCAAAGTCTCCCCCCAACATTCCCATATATGTATTGGTGTACTTAATTTATTCATAATTTCAACAGTAGAGGGATTAAGGTAAAATGTAATTATAATTTCTTAAAGATTAGATATAACATTCAACTGAATGTTTTAATTGTACTTATTATTAATAATTTATATCTCTTATTACCATTGTGATATATTTATATTATTATCAAAATGTAATTATATATTAATAGGTAGATGAAATAACATTAATCTATATTTATATTTTACTAATGGGAAAATAAACAATCGTTCATCTGTATGGTGGACAACCACATAATGAAAAAATATAATTTGTTTCTGATCACAACATATCAAATATTATTATGACGATATTTTTTATTTATATATATTATAATCATGACAACATTATCATTATATAATTTTAATATATCATCTATTTTTTTAACTTTCTTGCATTCAGGAATGGTTACATCTTTCAAGTGTACATGTTGATTTCCACATCAATGAGGTGATATAATTTTTTATTTCATCACTGTATCACATTGACGGTATATATGAAGTATATAAGGACATTATATAATATTTATGATTTAAAAATAAATTTGTAAATATAAAAAAATTCTTATGTACTTTCTATAATGTTCATTGAAAAATGAAAACATTACTCTTTTATACCTATGTACTATCGTCTCCATGACGTAACAGAATTTTTTTTTTCTTCACCATCAACCCTAGATTGTTTAACTAGTATAATTACACTATTAAAATAATAATTAGGTCATTATTGTTGTTACATATATTATTTAATAATTATTTGTTTTACGATAATAACCATTTTAATGTCATTTTGATGTTATGAACTAAACACCATCAAAACCCCAAGCATAAAGTTATGTGGTCATGAAATTAATTATGTCACTATAATAAATAAAATATATGGTAGAAAAATTTGGTACTAAACCTGAAATAGTTCATAAGAAATTAAATAATTTATAATGTTTTATTAAATATGAGATAAATATCATACATGATAAATCCAAATCAATGTTAGGGGAACTTTACCATAAAACAACATTATATAATCTCTAAAGATTAATTTCATAAATATTTTTATTCCATTTCTCTAATAAAAAATTTATTTTATAGATATATTAATATGTTCAAAAAATAATTATTTAACGAAGGAAATTGTATAAATTAAATACAAATTTTAATGAATAAATTCTTTATAAAGTAATGTAATTATTGAAAACACATGGACCAATATGGTTATATTGAAATATTATGAAATATTAAAAATTATTCTTAAAAGACCATTAATAATCCCAAATTTTGATAATATATATATATATTTTTATATTTACTATTTATATTAGTAATTATTAAGTCTTATGATGAAGCCTAAATGACAAAGATAGAAAAATATATGAACTTTAATCATAAGATATTTCTATATGAGGCCCATATATAATATATTTTTAGAGATATGGAATTAGTAGGATTTTTCCATGGAGAAGATGAAGCTAAAATTCAACAACATAATCTCAAGAGAAACTATTTATGAGTGATTTTCCAACATATCGATATCTCTTCCCAAAAAATGTGCTCCAAAACTACAACAAGAATAAAACACAATTACACACAATACAAAAGGGTGTAATAAGAGTATTGTATCTTGAATATATTAATATGTACTTTTATGTTACATTTTTAATTGAATAATTATTAGATTTATTCATTATTTAAATTATAAATTATATTAAAATGAATCTGATAAAAATTATATTTTCATATGAATAAATAGAAATTGTATTATTGGGAAATTTTTAGTTTCAAATAAATAATTTTTTCATAAAATAGATTTTTTTATTCTAAATGTTATTATTATAAATTATTCATATTAAATAATATGAATATATATATATAAATGATAATATAACTTGATATAGTCCGAGGTTTTTTTATAAATATTATAATGTTACTATTAAAATAATTTCTTTATTGTAAATTATTAGTTTAAAAAAAATTAAATTATAATTTTAGAGAATTATTTTAATAAAATATATAACATTTTAAAAATTAGAACATAAAGAATATTAAATTTTGAAATTTTTTATAATGTTATTTGTCAAATTAATAATATCAGTAGAAATTTAATATCGTATAAATATAGTGTATCTATTATGACATTATAATAGACCAAATTAAATGTAATAAAATCTATAAAGTAAAGACACAATAATAATACATTTTACCTCTAAAAAATGTTTTTTTGAATTGAATTTAAAATTATTTTCAATCATTTAATAAATCCTCCATGACCTATCTAATATCTATGGTTTTCAAATCCATTAATTATGAACGTGATACAATGCGACATCACCAATGGTATTATATTAATAATATTATTTCTTGGTAATAAAAAATATTTAAATCCACTCCTCTTTGGTATAATGAAATTTAAAAATCCAAGGGAAGTATTATTGTTTTTTATATTTTATAATATATAATCCAAAACCTGTGTTGATAATATAATAAATAATTCCCCCTATTTTTATATAAATATGCAGCCAAACACCAACTCATCATCAATAAATCCCATTGAGAGAAATTTTCTTCTCACCTTCACTCCAAAAATACCTTCCATGGTGATAATAATCTCTTAATAAGGTCCATTAATTTTTTTAAGTTCCATAAAAAATTAATGGATTCTATCACCATTTTTTTATTCAGGTTATTTCATTTTTCCAATACATTTTATTTTGAAATTTTTGTGTTTCAATGTGTTTTAAAACATCCCCTTATATTGATTTTGATTACCATACAATCTGGGACTACCATTAAATCTTAATAACCCTTTCATGAACCATTTTTAATTGATGTTATCCTGATTAAATTATCACATGATTTTCGATATGAACCTTTTGCATCATGAATACCCATCCTTATTACAACTCAAGGTTACTATACTGTATGTAATAATCATTAAAATATTAGTACATCTTAATATTGGACCCAATATCCTTATTTTTGTAAATAAAACTTATGAGAAGGTTCTTTATATTGTGTTTGTCTATGTCTAAGAGAATGTCATGTTCTATATATTAAATCATCTGGTGGGGTAGAATTATATATAGTCCTAATTGAGTGAATGTTTTTATCTTAATATATACCATTTAAAGTGCATACATGGTTATCATAAGAACACTTTGTTATGATTTCTCATTAGATATCATTCACTTATTCTTATGATTCTATATTTTATGTTGTTCCAACATTACCATGTTTCCTTGATGTTAACATCTTATATCCTACTTCAATTATCTTTTTTTAATTCTTATACCTTAATGTAATCATGATATTATTAAGAATCACTTGTTTTACATTAATTATATTATGATTTTATTATTAACTAACAAAAATTTTTTCCCGCCCCATTCTTATGTCCGTAGGTAGGTTTTCTAATGAATAATTAGAAGACCAATGGATTTTATGGGCATGTTATGTGGTTTTAAATAATGTATTAAAAATCATTTTCAAGATAATTGGATATGTATCTAACTAGTAAATAATGCAAGGCCTCTAAATCATTTTAAATTGTATTATGTGTATATTTATGTAATAAATTCTGAAATAAGTTAAATGAAATATATGTTTTTTCATATTTGGTATTATGTAGAAGGTATAAAAAAATTTGAGGATTTTACATACAAAACCATGGTGAATTCCATAATAATAATAGTAAAACATAGGGGAAAATACCTAAATTTTAATAATGAATTTTGTAAGTAGTTTTCATGCAACAAAATCACTTCCTAGATTCTATAGATGGATTTTTTACTTCTCATATTTTTACATATAGATAATAATATTGAAAATAGAACATTGATTATTAAAACGATCCACATTTGATGTATTATAAAGTGGATTTGTTTCAAACCAATTTTTTCGCACTCGATGGATATGCTTATGAAAATTCAAAATCACATTATTAATAATTATGAGGGGAACAAAAATTACCATAGAATTTTATGATAGAAAATAGATGCTGGGTAACATATATTGAAACATATAAATTCATATGTGAAGGAATATATGTCATTTTTGAGTTTTCCCTTAAATATTTATATGTTTCCCTTTTATGTTTTCAATATATTGAGTATTCAATTCCATAATATTCCAATTATTTAATTTAGTGTCTAGAAATATGAGGACCAAAACCAATAACCATTAGGGGGGAAACATTATTACTTCACAAATGTGATAACCAACCCAATGGGATCAGTATTTGGGATCGTTAGAAAAATATTTTCACAATAATCATAGGACTTAAGGAGAAACTTGAATTAGGGGTTGACTCACATCCACTTAAGAAAGAGTAAGTTGATATTGAAATTATTATTTAATAATTTCCATAAATATTAAATGTAACTTAAGATTGATTAATAATTAAACAATGGATCGACATTAAATATCCTTGCATTTCATAAGTAAATATTACCACATCTTCGAAGAATCATCATCACATTTCAGAAATAAATTCCCGATGATTATAAAAAGTTGATATATTTGAATATATGAAATAAAATATTCATATTTTATGAAATATCATAAAAATTTACTATGAATATCATCTTATTTAGTAAAATTTATAGACACACCCTATATAATATTTTCATTACTACTAGGGGAAAGGAAACAAAATAAATATTGATATCTGATGCTCAAAATGGGTAAAAATGAGATATATCAAACTCTGCTCAGAATAAGGAATAATCTAAAAATATGGATATAATGTCATGAATATAATTTACAATTTTTATACCCCACATATCAATGACAATGAACATGTGTCATATAATAAAACATTATAATTTCATAGCAATGTATCATATGAGTGAGAAATCATCATAAAGAAATCATGAACCATATGTTCATTCAATATGAGTTTAGTACCATTATAAAAATGTAAAAAAATATATGTCACGAGAAACTACTATGGCCATAAAATCACAGTTTTTTAGTAATCCATACAAATTTAACATAACATTGTGGTCAGAAATCAGGACTTCTTTCCATGTAGATGAATAACATTGACTTATTTTCAGATGTTTTTTAATGCCATCAGTCTATTTCTTATAGCAGATCAAGCACATCATCTTATTTTCAATAATTATATCATGAGACAAAACAATTACCCAATTAATTGGAGGGGGATATAGTTCCCAACTATCACATAATATATACATTTTTTATGATACAGGATCATAAAACATTCATCATATCATAACCCATGTATAAGAAAAATGTATCACAAACAATTCACCATAGTCTAACCCAAGGGTAAAAAATTAGTTCCATAAACATCTATAAATAATAATAAAAAGCATATCCCATCAATATAAATAATAATTATAGTACCATTTGATAAAATCACTTGTAAAATATAATCAATGCTAATTTTTATGTCATTAAATTTAAATAATTCAAGAAAATTATTCTTAAAAAATTATTGAGGATAATATTTATTACTATTTGAAATTCTATATATAAAACCATAAATGTTCCTAAATATTAAATATTTATTTAAAAATAACATTTAAACCATTTATGGAAATCATAAAATAATTTTGTGTTCATTACGGTGGAAATTTCATTTCAAGCCGCCCACGATAAATCTTATATATTTTTCACATTTTTGGTAAAACATCAAAACTAACTCATTTGAAAAAAGACACAAATACTCCATTAAATTATTTTAATAAAATTTAAAATATAGGAAAAAATAATTAAAAATAATTAATATTTTCAATATTTTCCTTTAAAATATTGTTAGAAACCATTGAAGTTGATGAAAAATAGATTTTTGACCAATGAACGAAATAAATTCTTTTTTAATTCATTCATTTCAATATTGGAGCAGTTTTATATTAAAAATGAGATGAAAAAATTTATTCTCTATAAATAAAAAATATATTAGAAAATAAATATGTTTATTGAGTGTTGTGCCATAATATTTCATCATAGAAAATATAATCATATTAAACATACATAAATATTTGAGATTGTAACATAAAAGGTTTACAATATTGATAATATTTTAATCAAAATACCCATGAATGAAAGAAAACAATATGGATATATAAATCTAAATAATTTTAATAATACATATAATAAAATACAATTTTTTTAAATATATACACCACCTAAAATAAACCATAGGTGAATATGTCACATGGCTCAAAGAAATACAACATTGCGGAAAATCACATATATAATTTGGTAAATTTGAATCATAATCCCCATGAAAGAAGAAAATTAAACTAATCATTAAATATCATTATAATAAATAAATTACTTATATAACATGTCCATTAGGTTATATATACACCACAAAAATAATTTTTTTGTATTACATGACATATGGCTAAAACAGATAATTTATGAAGAAAAACCTAGACCTTATGTAACAATAATTTTTCTAAATTTTTAGACCTATTATATTATAAATTTTGGTTTATTAAAAACCTATTAATGTAACCTAATAATATAAATCATATTTTATATGATTTTATTATGACCTTTAATTAGGCATTAATTGACAATTTCTTGTCAAAATCATATTTTGGGTAAAAAATCATTGCTTTCCTGTATGTTTTTCTTTGGTCTATTTTATAAATTTAATTTTATAATGGTTCCATAATCTCCATAAAATTTAGCATTATATAATTAATATATATTATTATAAGTTCATTTAGTTTAATCCGTAATATTTAGAGACATAAAATGAATTACACAACGTTTGTAGATGATACGACGTACGTACGAATTAATATTGATTAAATTATATCAATTGATGGATATAAAGAAAGGATAATATTAAGTATCATTTATATATTAATATTTATTTCACATAAATTTATTAATCATATACTTATTACTTTACATTTCAATATATAATGACAACAAATCGCATGGCTTAGTGGGGGCGGTAGTCCTCATATACAAATGAGAAATGGTTACATTTTCCAATTGATTTTAAGGAAAGAATATAGAGGTTATTTTATAATTTAGGAATTATTATTAATTCATATGTATCATATAAATATGTATAATTAATAATTATATCCATTCATGGGAGGTGGTGATTAAAATAGTTACATTAGTTTGTGAGGCATTAGTCCACCGTACACATGATCGACAGTTTCATTTCTCTTTTGATGATGTAGGATATGGATATGTGTTATTTAGTTTAAATAATAGAATGACATTAAATAGAAGATAATTATTTTTTATATAAAAATTTTTGGATAATATTTGGAGAAGGTGGATGTAGAAAAGAAATATAGACTCTCTATCTAGAAGGATACATATTCATCATCAGCATCTTTAGGTTACAACTAAATACATTTTTGGAGAATTTCATAATAAAAATAAAAGCACCATAAAATGGGGGTGGGGAATTGAGGAATGTATTTAAGAAGGTATTTTTCAAAAAATAGATGAGGGAGTGTGGATATTAGATGATATTAGATTCCCTTTTATAAGTGGGGGAATAAAACAAAAAGGAAACTACATGGATGATTCCCAAAAGAATCCTAAATGATAATGTTATTCCTAGAAAAATGAATTCAAAGTACTATTTTTTATAATATGGAAAAGTATATATATTAGTATTTCTACCCAATATGTTTTCATAATGTTTTATTGTTAAATAGTTTCTTATCTTTTGGTTTAACCCCCAGTAATAACATTGTAAACTTAACTGTACTGATTAATTTTTAATCTATTTACTAATTATTTGAAAATAAATCATTGAATATATTATATAATATTAATTATGATGATTCAAAATATGGAATCTATTTTTCAATGTTCCATTCAAAAAAATGTAAAATTTTAATTTATAATTAATCTTGTAGAAGTGACAAAAAAGTGGGTTTCTAAAGAAAAAAAGGCCAACTTGTATTTTAAATTTTAATGTGTGCAATATGAATAAATTTAATTAAATTGAACTAATTTGGATTAATAATAATAAATTTTGACTAATTTTACTTTTAAAACCGTGTTAAAATAAAATGGATCTAATAAATTATTTAAAAAATATCTATTTTTTAAAAATTGATTATATTTTTACAAATAATTGAAAAATTAACATTTTAAAAAATTTATTTGATATATACTCAAGAATAATTATAACATATATGATTATTATTTTATTTGAAATAAATTTTATACATTTTTAAAAGATTCATTTTACTAATTTTTCACAAAAATCAATATTTGATTGAGAAAAATGTATTTGCATTGGATACAATTAAAGAATATTTTATCAATATTCTTTCATAGTTTAACACCCCCATAAATAATTTAAAAAAATGTGCATATGATTATTCATACAACCATGTTTAACAGGTGGGATATAATTGTCATGTTTAATGATAATATTTGTAGTATATCAAGGTTTTCTAAAACCGGGTTTTGTGTGTAACACAAGATACTCCTGAAAATAAATTTATTGACCATGAAATGTTTCATAACATCATGGGTTATTATATAAAATCCATTTATATGACCACCGTTATCATTCAAATTCTTAAAAACGGAAAGTTTGTCATTATTATTTATTATATAGAGGGAGAAACTACTTAATGGTGCACATTGATCGAAAATAAAAATCACTAGGAATAGATTGAGGTGATGAAGATGAAATAATAATAGAAAATGTATTTTTATAAATATTTTGTTTATACTATCTAATATAAAATTAAGTGGGATTTATATGGCCTTAGGAAAAAAGATTATTAATCAAGAATGGTGTATGGGTTGAACTTCAACAGAATTTCAGGACGTACATTCATCTTTTTCATTGACCTCGAATGTAAAATTGAAAACATAATTATTGGTATAAATATGAATCCTTGAAAATAAATTATGATTTCTGTAATTAACAATAATGAATAAATATCATATTTTACCCTTAATAAAAAAATGTATATAAGAAAATCTCAATGTTCTCACAGGTCTATAAATATTATGTAGACAATTAATTTTAATTCCAGGGGAGTGACGGAGAAATAGAAAAAAATTATGAATTTATAAAATACCACTTTTCCAAAGTAATGGAGGAATAATTCTGAAAATTTACATAGGGGGACAAAAAAATTATTTATTTTTGGTAATGAAGGTCCCCATGATAGTGAATGTGAATGAGATAAAACCACTAATATGATTGAATAAAAAATGATACATTCAGCATTTATCCTATTCTTATATGTTCCTACTATAAGAGAAAATGAAATTATTAGAATGAATTGAATACGTAATGGGTTATCATTTATAATCAATTAAAATAACATCTAAGTCTTAGAGTACATGAGTGAGAATATGCAATCAAAACTAATAAGGTGGATCTTAAAATGATGTGGTAACATGTATACTAGTCATTAATTAATTGATCAAAAATATACTATTTAATTCTAGTACATCCCATTCTTTTATGTCACATATGTTTACTATAATATTCCAACACCATCTCAAAACATTGATGTGGGGATATTAGTGAAACTTGAGAATTGGTTAATTATTACATCACAATATCTACTCTATATTTGGGCTATAAATTTCTAAGGTAACCCTAGGACACTACCTTTAGATTAATTTGATGAAATTATTGATATATATTTGATTTCCTTTCTAGGGAGAGTATAAATTTTTGGGGACGAAAATTACACTCTACATTTAAAATCACCCACTCCTTCTATACATTTGTACAAAGTTGGATGGATATCTATTGGAATAATCATATCTTGAAAGGATATTATTGAAATTTGAGAAGGTATATCTATATTAAATTCTAATACTATTGATGAGATCCTATTTTATGTATTTTACATTTTATGAGAATTTATTGATGTTTCCCCTAAATATATTCCAAGTATTTCTCATAATTATGTGGTTGATTTCCCAACTGATCTTATTCCATGAGATTTTCTAATTTCCAAGACTATATATAGAATATATACTATTAAAAATGTAAATATCAAGAATAAAAAAATTTAGTCTAGAAAAATGTTTTATACATCTATGTGATTCACTATGGTGTGGGGTGATCCACTTTTTAAAGATGGTGGATTGGTCAATGTTACTCTTCATTGATTATCATGAGTTAAAAAAGATGATGATTATAGACTAAAATCATCTACTATAGATTAATTAATTGTTTGATAATCTAGATTGAGTATGATTATTAAACCAGGTGGATCTAAAATTGGGATATTATTATGTAAATATGATGAAATTTGATATCACTAGGACTACATTTTGAACAACTTAAGGAATCTAAAAGTTCATATTTATTACCTTTGGTCTCAATAAACCAGTACCTATCTTCATAAACATAATTAATAGAGTCTTTAGTGATAACAAAGATACATTAGTGGTATTATATATAAATGATATTATTATCTACACAAAATTAAATTATAATTATAATGGGAAATTGATGTTTTTTTTAATACCCTGAAAATGTAACTGTTTTTTGATAAGTACAATAAATGAAAGTTTTATATGGTTGACATAACAGTTATGCGGTATGTTATCACAAAAAATTGATAAAAGTGGTTAATCTATAAGTAATTTAAATTAAATGATCACCCCTACTAACATATATGATGGAAACCTATAGTTTCCATGGATTATCAGGTTATTATCATCTATTAATGAGTAGTATATCATTATATTCATCCCAGTAACCATGAAAACATATAATGAAGTGTTGTTTTTATGGACAGATGAATTTGGGTAGATCATTTTAGGGTTCATGATGAGGTTGATCTCTATATATTTTCTCTTATTACCCACCGAAGTAGGTATTTGTGATATATGATTATATTTTCTGAAATGGATTCGGTTGTGTACTCATATAAGACGTAAATATGATATTCCGTGTATCCAATAAATTAACAATTCATGATAATAAATTATAAATGCATGATCTAGAATTTTTTTATAATAATATTTTCATTATATATTTTATGAAATTATATCATAGGAGGAAGGTTAACAAATTTATGAATAGAAACCCCTCAAGTATATATTGGCACATAATAATCTATATATAAGTGAATATAGGTTTTCATATCTGATCATAAATTTTTAAAATTTTATCCATTACCATCCCATTAAGGTGAATAATGTGGAACATGCCATATTTATAAATTATTTGAAAAAACTATCAATGATAAGGATTTAAATGGATTTATTATTATCAAAATTCTGATGAATTTAAATGAGAATCATAAAAGGTACATCATACTACATTTATAACAAAACATCTCAACTACATATTCCTTAGGGGAACAATATATGTGAAAGAAGATAAAAAGGATGTATAGTGAAATATAGTTAATATTCTAATGTTAATATTTATTAATGATTTAGTTTCATGTTCTGAAACACATATATGTGTCTCATAAAAACAAGAGCGGACAATGGTATTTTTGATAATGTTTTTAGATCATCATTCCTTAGCCATTATGTAATAACTATGATGTATAGAGATCAGAATAAAAAATTATTCATAGATAACATTAAGAAGGAGATTAAAGAATATATATCAATATGCATAGTATTCCAAATAGTCATGGATGAATAATAGATGACTAAGGGAACGAGGAAATAATTTCTCACATGACTATGGAAATTGAAAATCATAAAAATGGATTTAGTTTTAGGGTTCATGATGAAATATTAAGGAAATAAAACTATCTACATGGTAGTGACCACCATACATTGTCTTCACATTTAATTAATATCAAGGAATATTTCTCTCTATACCAACATTAAGTGATATACATAAGTCAGGTGGTATGAATTCATAGATTACCATTTTCCATTGTATAATAATTAGATATGTGGATCACTAAAGAAATATAGAGAATCTTTCAGTAATAATTGGATACAGAGATAGGTTTTATAACACTGTATCATTTTTAGAAATATTGTTTGTATAAATTAACTATTTGAACTCTATAGGTTGTATTGAGAATTTTTTAAATATATTTTCTATGATGTTTGAATAAAAAATATTCCCCTGTAATGTTATCATATAAAAATAGTATCTATTATAGAATTCAAATGGAACCTTATGAGGCCCTGTATTATAAGTGGCATCAAATTATATCAATTTTGGATTAAGTTTGTGTTTATAAGCTTATGGTACTAGATATTTTACAATATTTGATGAAAAAGGTACAATTCATTAAACATCAAATGAAATAATCACAAAATATATAGAAAATAAAAGCATAAAATGATTGTCAAAACCTAGAGTTTGAGGTTGAAGTTTATGCATTCCTTCATTTTTTCCACTATAGAAAGAAATGTGTTTTGTGAAGAAGATTAAGATTAGTCTATGTTAAATTGTTCTTTTTGAGATCATCGGTCACTTATGATCTATGTCCTATAGACTCACACTCCCACCTAAACTCACACAAGTAAATGATGTGTTCCATGTATCTTTCAAGAGGAAGTATATAACAAACACATCAATATTATTGTATCAAAAGTAGGTACCCATGGAAAATTATATTAATATGAGGATAAAAATGTGTATATTTTATATGATAGAGATAGGGTTCCAAAAATGAAGACCACTAACATGCTAATAATTTTTTGGTGGATCTAGAATATTTAAGAGGGAACATGGGAAGTAGAAGAGGCAATGAAAAAAAAATTACACTCATATATTCAATTATAGAAAATGAAATTTATAGGGTTAAAATTTATAAAGTGGGAAAGAATGTAATGAAAAGAAATTTTATTAATATGTTCCCTTTATAATGATTAAAATCCTTATCATGTAATGGAGTTATTTAAAACAATGGAAATAATTTTGTTACTTTATATTGTTATAAAATATAACCTATTTGATTTTAAATAAACTTATTAATCATAAGGTTATATAATATACTCAATGTAAATTTACAATTATTATTAAGGGTAATAATAAATTCCATGTAACATAGATAGAAAAAGATTTGTCCTTGACCTGTAGAATAATACCTTATGAATCCCATTTATCAAATCATCAGAGGGAGATTTAATTACTATGATTTTTCCTTGGCTATGTCCCAGATAAAATTCAATAACTATAACTTGATTTAAATTTTTTTATAAGACATGTTCTTAGATCACAATTGAAACCATGGTCACCAAATCATTCCATGAAGTCACCATCAATGAAAATGTTACCCTAATTGTATACATTGTTATAATAATGTGTTATGTATCTTAACCATAGTAATATAAAATTTATTATATTATGTAGAATAAAAAACTAATTATTATTTCCCTATTTCCTTAAATTTATTCTTTTTGGGAAATATAGAGTTCTAATTTAAAACAAAATTAAAAAATGTAAAGGGTTTTTTAGTAAATTTTATTTCTCTGAAATATTTTCATTAAATAATAGATATTTATATATATATGATAATATAATTAAGGTAAATCAAATTTAATTTGTGTAATGGACTGAAATATTTTTCTATATTATGAAAAAGTATTTTATCACAAATATTTATCTTTAATTACATTTTATATTCTCATACATAGATAATTATAATGATAAACTAAAAATTATTTCTGAAATCGTCATGTTGAAATTGGACAGCGGTGAATTATTCATAATTTTCAGAGATGGTTAAATTTTGCGGTATAAATTAAATATGGTATAAATTTATGGTATCTATTATCAACTCATAATATTCAAAATTTGTTTCAATAAATAGAATAAATGTAATACATGACAAAAAATAGATATACATTTCATAATAATGTATTTTTAATGTTATTTTATTCATTTTTCATACATTTAATGAATCTCCAAAAACATATAATATATATTTTGGTTTTAAAATAAATTCATAATGAACATGAATAACATTCACATCCATATTGAAATTTTTAAATATTTTATTTTTGGACATAAAAGTATTGAAAAATAATACACTTGGGAAGAGACCATTGGAAAAAGATATGATGTGGTTTGTCGTTTTGATTATTTTTTATAGATTCAAAATCATATTTCCAGAAACTAATAATGAACTCACTAAAATTTTTCCCTAAATATCCACCCTCCCACCAACTATTATTATCAGAAACCCCATTGGTAAAATCATTAATTTCCCATTACATCACTAAAACCATCCCAAGGTGTTCCCATTCTAATCGGATAACCTTCTCAAGGTTTTAGAAACTCCCTCTCAAGGGTAGGTGATTTATATTTGTCGATTTATTTAGTTAATTTCATTATAAAAATAATTTTAGCATTATATTTCCATGGTTTTAATGTATTATTTCACATCCATGTTATATACATATTATTCCCAAATAATTTTAAACATCCTTTTAATCTCATTATAACCATATATTAACCTTGTGTACACCAATTATTCTATCAATATAATCACTTAGTTCTCCCTAATAAACTTATTTTTTGTGAGTACACATCCCAATTTCCAATTATGGTTATTAACCTAGATGTGAAAATCTATTTATGATTATGTACATCACATTATATAATATTCACCACTTATTAATTCAAGTAAATGTGGTGAAATAAATTCTTATTCTATACTATCTATGTGGAACAACAATTCTTATTCATGATTTAAATATGATGGGTGATCCTATAATTATATTACACTCAAAGGCATTGGGTAGTGTTTTTATCTTATTATATACCATTTATGATGAATTAGGAGTAAATTTAAGAAAAAAATCTTATATTTATTGATGGTTAACCATGACTTATTCATATGATTCTATGTTTTATGTTTTATCACTTTCCAATGTATCCTTGATGTTACCATATTATTTCATTCCTTGATGTGCATGTTTATCATTTCAAACTATTTACATAACCTTGATAACCCTATTGGCTATAATTTGTTTTTTCATCATCTTATTATTTTATAATTCCCTTTGTAGACATTATATTTCACCCCATTTATTTGTATACCCATAGGTTATCAATTTTTGGTATTAGAATATTAATCAACTTAGGGTCACATTATGGATATTTTAATAATTTAGTTTTATCACATTTCATGATAATGTGTTATTTATCTTATTAACCAATGAAACTAGGCTTACTAATCTTCTCAGATAGTATTATTGTGATCAAAATTTAATAAATCATGAAATAAAGTATTTAAAAGACATGGGTCTTCAATGTTTGTTTTAGAGGCAATGACTAGATATTTTTATATTATTACTATAAATCATTAGTTAAATATTTAGGGATAAGACTAGAAATAGTAAAAAAAAATACATATAATTTTGTATAATATAGTTTATATGGTTTTCATTAAACAAATTCCTTATTAATGATACTAGATGTGAAAATTACTATTACACAGTTGTAATGGGGGTAACAACTCTAAAAATGGGGAATTGGGTAATAACATGATAGTCACCTGGTGCATGATAAAGAGAATATTCTCTATACATGGTTTCAAACTCATGGTTGATATGATTTTTAAAATTCACACATTCATTATGAACCATTTTGAATGGATAAATTTTTTTTATAAATGATTATTTTAAGAAATAAGCCATAGATAATATATATATTAGAAACTATAAATTCATAAGAAAAGGAATATATTTCTTTTATAATTTATCCCTCAATATTTTATAAAATTTCAATTTTTGTGTGAATTAGTTCAACAATTCTCATCCCAAATATTCCCATTATTTAATTCAACATAAATAAGAAGGAGTAATCGTGTCAAAATCTAATGTGGTGGGAAGTCTGATTGCTACCCAAACGAGATTCCCTACCCAATGAGAGAAGGAGTACTGAAAAAGATGAAATTACTTACTCAACTAACATAAATGGTCACTAGAAAAATGAATTATGAGGGAAGATACACCACCACTTATGAATTTTTGAATTTCAATTAATACATATACATGATAAAGGCCTATGAAATTCATTAAATATTATGATATCTTAATCATAGAATAGTTGATCAACTCCATTGAAATAATATTCTCCATCCATCAATTATTTGATAACTATTAGGCTTTTCTAGATATTTATATTATATCGGGAGATTCAAATCAATGGTGTAAATTAATATAAAAATATAAAACTCCTTGAAAAAACAATTCATTAAAGTGGAAGGAATTATGTAAAAATATTATTTTCTAAGTATAATCTTCTCAATCCTGGACATAAAGTATATGTGGATTTACTTGTCCTCTAGAAAAACGCTGGTGAATCAATCTTGTTATATGGGGAAAAACTAAAAAACACATTCATTATATATCAGATACATTATCATTAACTTAAATAGTAAAATTGACTGCATATATAGTTAGATATATATATTTATATATTAAAATATTATGTGATTCAAGATGTTTATGGATTTAATGAAATTGTATTGTGTGCCCAAAATTTTGAAATGGGGACACAATACTTTAATGTTTATCACTATTCTAGATAAAAAATGTAGATGATGTAGTTAAATTTTGGGGGACTGATGGAGAAATATAAAAGTTTAAGGATATTCCAAAACCCAAATTTTCAATAATGATGGAAGAGCCATATCATAAATTTGTTTGATGTAGGAAAGGAAAATCATTCTGGTGTGGGAAAGTTGGGAACCTCACTAGACAAAGATGATGGGATAAACCCACCAATATGATGTAATAAATGAATTATCTAGTCAACCCATATGATATTTTCCATTGATCCAATAGAATGTTACATGAACAATATGCTAATAAATTACCTATTCTAATGGGTTTTGATGATAATAAATGATAACTATCATTATGGCCTAGAGAGTAAGGGTGATATTATTCCACCACAACTACTATGTTGGATCAAGAAAATTATGTGTTGATAGGTACACTATTTTTTAATTCTATAATATAGAATGTAAAATTTTATTCTAGCTCTATGCATTGATTCATGCCTTGAATGTTTAGTATAACTATCCTATAACGCCCTAAAAATGATGTTGAGATATCAGTAAAGATAAAAATTGGAAATTATTGCATCCCAAGTATTTATCTTATCCATTATTCATATTTATGGGATGAATATAAAAGATAACCCTGTGATACTCCATATAGAACAATTATTCTCAAATATATATATATATATAAACTATTTTTAGGTATGGAAAATATAAATTGATGGGAGAAAGAAATTAAGCCCCATATTAAAAAACCCACCCCGATTCATCAATAGTCTAATGAGGAAGATAAATCTCCTTCAGAATCATCATCTCAATAATGGATATGGTTTCCATATGAGTAAGAATATCTAGCATAAATGATTCAGTCTATGGAAAATATCTTCTTTGATTACATGACTTTTGTAATAGAATATGAAGATCTACGTCTCAAAATATCTCATGCTCCTCCTCTCAACTGAGAGGTTTATATCTCAATTGAATTTATAGTTAGATATTTATCAATATAAAAGAATCCATCTATAATGGATAATAATTAACTTTAATAAACAAATAAACAACTAAAATTTATTATCAATATTTTTTTATTCAACCATTTTCTTCAAAAAGGGGTGTGTTAATCCCCTTCTTTATGAATAAGGATGAGTTAATAAACCTCTACATTGATTACATTGAGATCAATAAGATCATGATAATTAGAATGAATCCCCTACAATTTATTGATGAACTAATCGATCAATTATAACAATCATATTACTTATGTAAGGTGGTTCTTTGATGAAAATATTATAATGTAAAACTAAAAGATGATATCATTAATACAGATTTTTTACATGAAAGAAGATCTATATATTTAAAGATATTAAATATTTACTAAAAAAATTTCAATCTTCATGGACAAAATGAATATAATTGTGTAGGATTTTCTGCAAAAATTTTCCATAGTCTTTATAGATTAAATTCTTATCTACTAAAAAAGATAAGAGTATGATATGAATTTGAATGATGAATTGAATAACATGTCAAATAATAATTTATAAGAATCTATAGTAAATTCTGGTTTTTGATCTAGAATGTAAAATTTCATAACCACCTCATCAATTTTAATGTGATATCAATGTATCCTTATAAAACAAATGAAATTGATTCATAACCCATACCTAAATCATTATAAAATATCCATTGTTTCCTTTAATTATATTTTTTACTATCATCAATTTTTGAGAACATTATCTTCATTTTCATACACACAATTAAAGCTTTCTGTAAAGGGAGTTCTTTTTTATATAATGATAAATGTTAGGGGAGGTTTAACGAGTTAATGAATAGTAAATTCATTTTACCAGTGCTTACAGTACCCACAAGTGGAGATATATTTTTTTATCAAAATAAATTAATAAAAAAAGGATTGTTTCTTATACTAATGCATGATATCAAATTTATATCCTTTACCCCCCTCTAATTAATGGTCTATGAGTATAACATTCAATCACATGGTATATAATAAGATTTAGTAATCATCAAATTAAATATTTGGTAAAATCATCCTTTTGGGGAGAAGTGTGAAAAATATATGGATTATATAAGCCTTAGGTAGGCATTCACACAAAAAGACATCAACATTGACAAATAAAGGTTGTTAGATCTAATCAAAGATTATGTTTTTTCAATCCATTAAAATTAAAGGATGGTGAATTTTTTTAGATTCTATAAGTTGAAAGGATATCAAAACCTAATACATTATAAGGATTAAAAGAGATCAAATACTTTTTTACGTGATAATGATGGACATGGGATTCATAAATGTGACTTAATTTTACCTTTCTAATAAAATGACTCAACTATCCCTTCATGAGAGAATTATGAAATCCAAAAATATTTATAGGGAGATACAATAAAATGTAACACCTATTATAGAGTTCAAATAGGATGATAATGGGGTTAAAAGGCATATAACCTGGATATGTGCCTCATAAAATATAGAGATGAATAAGAAAATATTGGTTGATACACATAGAACTTATTTCTCTATTCATCTAGGATGTAATAATTTGTATAAGGATGAGAATAAAATTTATAGTGGGTTAAAATAAAGTGGGATATTAAAGATTTCTTATATAGGTTCTTTATTATACCAACAAGTCATGGTTATATTAAAGATGACTATCGATATGATATAACCATCGCCCATACCAGTATTTTCGTGGGAAAACCCAACCGTGCATTTTCCATTATAATTAGAGGATATATAAAGGAAATCAAATAATTAGAGAGGATCTAAAAAACATTTAAAATAAAACACCTTTGTTTCTTTATAAAAGAGATTTTTTCTATACACTTACTCACTATGACAGATATAAGTGAATTTGAAAAACTACATGGTGTACTACTCTCTATTGTATTAGATCATGATATTAGTTTTCCATGATATTATTAGATTATATTAAATGGATTATGTAGGTTGTTTTAATCCACACCTTCTCTTAGGGGAGTTCTCATATAAAAATTGTATCTATTCATTCATTTAAATGAAAAAAATATGAAGATATGTATGGGAATATGTGGTAAAAACGAAAATGTTGGGATGCCTCTAGGGAGTGGAATCTTATGGGACATTATCTCATGTAGAAGATTAAAAATTAGATTTAAACCATTAAAAATCATATGAAATTATTACAATGTCAATTAAAAATCTATACATAAAATTTTCTAAGAGACCTTGAGTTTTATCTTAGAGAGACGGTGTAGCTTCGTATATCACGGTGGATAAAATTAAAGTGGATAATGATGAGAGGAATGTTTAGACTATGTTATATAATACAATTTGAGATTCATCATATAAAAAGAGTTTTATTTTATCAACGTGAATTTTAAATTATCCAATATTATACACATCATTTGTTCCATATCTTTCTCTTAAGGATATATATACAAAACCCCACACATGTTCTGAATTTGGAGATGATACCCTTGTAAATGATCATTTAAAATAGGAAAAAATAGTAAATATTTTATTTCATAGAGACATTGTTCTATGGAATAATACTACTCCCCTTGTAAAAGTGTTGTAATAGAACCTCTACGTTAAGGATGTAACATAGGACCTATAAGAAGTGATGTAACTAAAGTAACCTAATCTATTCTAGGGTAAAAATTATATTTCAAGGGAATAAATTCTAAAGGGGGTATAATTTAATGAATCAATATTTTAGAAATAAATTCCATTTTATTATATACTAGTGTTATTATGTAATTTTGTTACGGAAAACATATGCACTGCTATGGATATTTTGGACCATTATAAAAAAATAATATGTTGATTAAAAACAATATTATGAATCATAACCATTTCTAATAAAATAATTTTTCCGAGGCATTTAAGATTTTTAAAAATAACAATTTATGAAAAAAAAATTAATGATGTAGATTGATGAAGCAATTTCATAGAGTGTTAGGATCATACAATATGGATCCCAATTATCGAACAATTTATGGGAGATGAATCTAATGAGAATAAGCCTTGACCCAGACTAATCCTAGGTTCCATAATTGAAGGCCATATGAAAATATTTACTTTATAATTTTAATATTATCATGATCATGTACCAAACTATGTTCACTGAACAACCCTAAGAGTGAACCCCCATCCCACCCTATACCCTTATGTCTTATGCTAGTGTAATAAGGGGTTAAGTATCTAAAATCCAGTAATATATATTTTTTATAATTTATTTTCAATTTAATAATAATAACATTTACCCATTTTCAATATTATTTTTAAAATTAATATATAATGATTTTTATAAGAACTATTTCCTTTCATAAAAAAGTAGGAATTATATTTTTTGGGATATATATAGTTTCAATTAAAAAACGCATTTTGATAAATTATTGGTTTTGTGAAATAAATCTTATTTTAATCTATTAATATCATTAAATTATATTTATTTATATATAAATGATAATATAAGTCAATGAAGTCAAATTTGGTTTTTATAATGGATATAATGATGTAATTATCATAAAAAACCTGAATTTTATAGTAAATTTAAATTCAGGATTACAAGTTAAAACTATAATATGAAGATAAATAATTTGGTAAAAATATTATTTTTATATGATCAGGAAAAAATATCCATTAATGAATTTATCAGAAAATTCCAGGATTATAAAATTTTTGGGATAAAATTAAATTTGATATCAAAATATAGTATCTAATATGAAATAATAAAAGCCCAAAATGATTTAATAAATACAATAAAAAGCATCTGTGACCTAAGATATATTTTCCCTTTAAAATAATGAATTTTTTTATCAATTAATAATACTTCTTAAAATTTAATTAATATTTTAGAAACTATATTATATTTTAATTTTTAAAAATTATGGCTTTAGGAATTGAGTCAATTCCATATCTATAATTTTATTTTTATAGCAAGTTTATTTCATGGAATTATAAAATTTTTAATTCCAAACCTATTTTTTTGGATCCTTGGGAAAAAAATGGTATATTTTTTGGTTTTCGTTATTTTATTAAACATACCCCGAAACCTAATATTTAGAAATTAATAAAAAATTACCCTTTATTTTTCTATGAATACATATCCAAACTAAACATTATCTTCACCATTATTCCATTGATCATGATTTTCTGATAACTTTGTATCCCTAAAAACATCTTATAGAAGACTAATGCTCTAAATAACCTCCTGCCAAGCATTTATAGGTTCCCTCTACAGGATTTAAATTCTCCCATCTTTATTACTATTCAGCTTATTTGTTTATACTAACCGTTTTTATTTAACATTTATAATTTGTAATTTGTTTCACACTTCCTTTTATTATCATTGTTATAAAAAATTCATTAGATAATACCTTTAAATATCATTATAACATTCAATGAACATTTATGAACACCTATTATAATATCAAATTTATCACATGATTTTCCATTACAATATTTTGTGTGGGGAATAAACAACTTAAATTATCCTTAATGGTATTAAACTATATGTAGAAATATATCTATCAATAGGAAATTCACATTATATAACAACCAATCCACAATCATCGGTTAAAATAGATGAATTTCATTCTTATTTTTTTATAGTATTTGTGGAACAGAAGTTCATATACATGATATGAATGTGATGGGTGGGATTGAAATTATAATTATCTCCAATTCATTAAGAATTATTTCGATATCTTGGGAAATTATTTAATGTGCGTGATATGTTTTACTATGACCAATATTTTATGATGTCTCAATGGTTATCCTTGACTAATTATTAAGAATCCATTTTTAATTTTTATCATATTCATATGTTTCCTAGATGTTATAATTGTAAATCATGAATTAATGTTCATGATTAAAATTCTCCCCAATTTATGTATCTAATTTACCTAATACATTATGCCCCTTGATCAAATGTGATTTTATTAGGTGTATCATCTTGTAATAACTTATTAAATGAGTTAGATAAAAGATATGAGTTTTCAAAATTATAAAGGACATTTTAGGTCCCACTCAACACTCTTTAATATGATTTTTATGGGAATATTTATGGTTGTTTTACATTGAATGTTTAGTCATTTTAATAAAATGGGAGAATTGATGTTTTATTTTAATGTATATGATGATTATAAAACTTCCCACAAAAAAAAATTCTATAAGTATGGATTAATATATACGTTTCAATTTTTCCATAAAAAAATACATCTCCATCAATTTTTTGAGTACATTAGTTACAGAAATAGGATTTCAAATGGAATTGATATATTAATATCCTATAATTATGGGTTTAGATGAAGATTTATTATGAGTTTGATAATAAAAAATAATTATTTTATATGTTTAATACATGTAATGGTCATCATAGATTTTTTATTATTGGGTGAGCCAAGTATATCTCTATAATGTATTGGGTAATAAATATATTCTATGTAAAATTATGTTGGTTATTGATCATGTAGGTTATTCTACTTATAAGGATTCGTATAACATTTATATTATTAATAATTCCAAAGGAACCTACATAAATTTTCCATTATTCCAAATTAGTTTTCACAAGAATCGTTGGATTTGACAACGAAAGCTAATGACCCGTCGTTTTGAAAGAATTACTACAGCTATTTGTGTTATAAATGTATGTTTCTATGAAAAAGATTTTTATGGGTTCTCTAGTTTCCACTGAAAACATCATGATCATGATTTTAGATTTTATTTAATATAATGTGTTTTGTGAAAATCATTAAACATTATAGTTTATTTCATTTATAAGTAAATGAATATTTGATACCAATTTTTTATTATTCTAAAGAAAAAGTATCTTATATGATATTATGGTTTTAAAATGTGGAATATAATATTCATAGATGAATAAACATTTATAAAATAGCTCATGACTATGAATTTTTAATTTTCTATGACTTAAATATTTTTTTTAAAATTTATATATTCTAATATATCTATATTTTTATATGCTAATCAAAATCACATTTATAGATAGTTTCTTGATTTACAACTCAATTATTTAATAAAAATGATACCAACCACTCAAAAGAAACTTTGTATTAATTATCTCAAATGAAGGTGGAACAAGTAGTCATATATTATTCTTAATTAAATGAGGGGTTATGAGATGATCCTAAGATAATGATAATGAATTTGATTTCAACAAAATTTTGGGTATTGATAAAAAACCCAACGATAGAGACAGTTGATCAAATTGATGATAATGTATCATTTTGTAATACATGTGCGTGGACATTAAATATTTTATAGATGTATAAATAGATTGGTAATATGTTTTAAATTTGGTTTTTAGTGCCTGATGTATAGAAGAAAATGAAGGGGTTTATAATTATTAATAACATTCATTTTAGTCAAGTATTACGATATCCCTGTGTAAGTTAAAAAGTGGAGAATAAAATGTGTAAAATCTCAAAGAGGAATTTTTTTAAAAATATTGAGATTGTTTTTACTACGATTTTTAATAGTAAATATAAAAAAATGAAGGGGTTCACAATGATATATATAATAAAATAAATATTTGTAATATCTCCCAAAAAATATATATATCTAACTTTAAATACAACATGTTTAATTTTCTTAATAGAAATCAAATAGAACATTAATCTAGTTTATTGTAAGATTAAAATCGATGTTCGAAATAATACATTAAATTTATTCAAAGGATTAATCTGTGTAATTACATGATACTTTAGTATATGTTTCATGATTTTTTATTATATCATTGAAACTATAATGTTTTTTGAGTGACCTTATAAATTCAATTAATATATAATATAATTTTTTTTATCTCATATGATTAAATGTAACATCTTATGTGAATAATAAGAAAATTTTTTCTATTATTTTTATTTATATAGAGAATATGAAACAGGACACTTTATGGATATTTTTAGGGTTAAATTCAAGATTGGTGCAAAGATTTGAAGCTACTTTCACCATGAGATAAAACATTAGTTTAAAATATCATTATATTTGAGCTTGTATATGTGGAAAAGAAGAAGATTGATTTTTTGATTCATTAATGAAAGACTAATTACCTGAAAGATGCAGGGCCAGGCCGAATGCCCGGTCCCAATTTTATTAGAAAAAAAGATAAAAGCAGTACAAAGTACATAGGAATGAAAGAGAAATCACCCCCAAAAACAATGCCACTCAAAAGACATCAAATTCCCCATCATCACCACCATCCAAGTCATCTGGATCTGCTGATTCCCACTCAGATGGAGCATATTGGTTGAGCATATTGATGTATTTCTCCCTAAGACATAACTCCCTTTCAAACAGAGATGTCCTAGACACTTCCTTATTCTGTCCCTTCTTTGTGTTTACTTCCTTCCCTTTTCCAATTTTGCTATAGGACCTTGTAGACACCGTCTTCGGCATGTTGGAGTAGTCTTTTCTAGGTTTCTTCTTTTTTGTATCAGTTCCGGTTCCCATATTACCATTCCCATTACCAGATGTTCCTTTCCATTCTCCCCGAACCATGTCACTATACGTGGCCTTGAGCACCTCCCTCTCATTCTCTTTCCCACCATGGGAAACATCTCCCCCCTCCCTAGGGGCCTCTCTCAGACCCTTGAAGCAATCATTTCCTCCCCCCTCCGAGGTTGCAGCCCTCAAGTAAGGCTGATTGATGTCAATAAGGGTTAAGACATTGCTGCCTGGCAATGCTACACCCTTATCCACTGCCACCTCCACAAACACCAGGTTATCTGATGCAATGTGAGTGAGCTCCTCCTCCACCAGTTTTCCATCCAGCACACTTGTCCAATTACCTGCTTTCTGTGTGTTATCCCGAACTGCTTCCCCCCCTCAATGCTCACATTTAACCATCCCTTCAACCTTCTCTATTTGGACCGGAGCAGGAACATCAAGAGCAGAAAAGTGATTCCTTAAACAGAGATCTGGGTCACCCATAACACCCATATTGTCACAGGACGAGATCTTCTCCATTTTTTCAGGACCCCTAGGCATCACGAGACCTGTTCCCAGGTGCTGAAAACCTTTACATGGTGTTTCCCAACCTATCTCCTGAGATTGAAATACTGGATGAACCTTCATCCCTTCAGCACCCTGGCACATCTTCTTAACTGATTCACCAGTTGACTTTCCAGCTTTAATTTCCTTCTTCAGTCACTGAAAAACTTCTGAAATGCCCGGCCCTGAGGCAGTAGTGTTATCCCCCTTCTCAGCAGCTGAGGAATCATACCTCTCCTGGCCAAAGTAGAATTCAGTTTGTCCATCACGGTTGTGTATCTCTATTCCATGCATATTTTGAGGAAACATATCACCAGATTGGTTTCCAGAGGAGCCATGGTGGATCTCTTCATTCCCATTAATACCAGAACCATCCTCACCCATCATCCTCACAGTAGGCTCCTCAATTGAACCTGACAGTTTGGTATGACCTCCAAACTTCACAAAATTACGGCACTCAGAGACCCAATGTCCCTTCCTATGAAAAAATGAGCAAAAATTGATCCATGAATCATATATGATGTATTGGGCATACCTTTACTCGCATTCAATCACAATACACACCGTCTCCAGTGGGGGCTTTGATAAATCCATCTCCACACAAATCCTTGCAACCATTGGGTGCGATAATGAGGATGTCCGATGATCATAGCAGAGAAAACGACCAATGGAGTTTCCAATTGACTGTAACAGACCAATGTTCTGAAACGGTAGTGGTAAACCAGGTAGCTGAAGCAATATCACCGAGGAGGATGAGTCACGATTCATATGCAGATCAAACGACCAGAGAAGTAGATGGAAATAAAATCCACAGACGGATCTGTTAACATCTGACCATGTTGAAATCAAGTCCTCTTCATCCGCAAAGCACATGAGAATTTCAACATGATAATAATAGAGGACTTGTAAGTCTGTGATAAAAACCACTATAAACTGAGGATGTAGTCACCCATGTTAGATTTGAACTTCATTAAAAAGTCAATTTTACTCATCAATTTTATTATATTTACTAACTATGTTATGGATAAATTTAATAAAAAATAATATGGGTGATTATTTTATAATTTAATTTAAACAGAATTTATTGAATAATATAAAATATTAATTTTGGAAATAAATTTTGTTATTGTAAAATTATATTATAAGTATTAAAATTATTGAATAAGTTTTTAAATAATTAATTATTTCCCTGTATGCCCTATAGACCCTCCATCCAATAATAAATTGCATACTTGATTCTAAAACTAACATGAAATATATAATTATATAAACAAACTAATAGTACCTGTTTACTATATATATATATAATTTTTTGAAAAAAATTAAAAAATTTATAGAAATTTCCCTTAAATATTTTATTTAAAACATTTTTTATAACTATTGGTTTTAAATATATTAGAATGAAATTTTATTTTAGGTTCATTATATAATGTATTTGATTTAATAAGATATTAATGTAATTTTTAATCAATTAATGAGTCATATCCATTGATGTAATGATCACATATTTCAAATATAGAAGTAATACTTTTCAATATTTCTAAATTTTCAGTGGGTATTATGTATAAAGAGTTTTTAGAAGATGGTATATTTTATGATATGTCCTTAGGATTTGATTTAATAAATATAAATTGGTAGTCATTGATTTATATGGAAAATTTATAGACTATATAGATGATTCAACATTTGTTTTTGATTATCTAACAAACATGATCTGTGATATTTAATTTGTAATTCAGTTGGAGGACTATTATAGCATATAATAATTGACTAATGTATCTAGATTTACTTCTCACTGACTATAATTTTTTAATTAACATGAATCCCTCTATAAAACACATGAACTTTTATGGGTATATGTGTATATGGTGTTGGATTTTCAACTAAAATACAAAAAATCAAGATTATAATTGATTTTAATTGGTGTATGATGTATATATTATCATTGAAATTATTGATTCTTCTATATGGGGAATCAAATATATTTCTTATAGTCTTGAAATTTTTTATATAAAAATATTAATATATTTCATGATGGTCATTTTTTTTGAGAATTCATCTTCATTTTATGAATTTATCAATCACTAGTCTTCCATTAATCTTTAATTCAAAATATATCATCTTATATTGTAGATAAATATTTAATTTATTATGTGAACATTTACATAGATTATCCTTGATGTCTTCCCAAGACTCAAAACATAACTCTCTATTATATTTAATCGTGGTTTAAATTTCATTTGAAATAATTTTTTTCATCCAAGGGGAAAATAACATCTTTTTCACTTTTATACAATAAATAACTTATGTAGTGAAAAAATAACCAATAAACTCTTCAAAAAGAAATTATATATATCGATAAGTTAAAATAAGAAGACATAAAATCAAATTTTTTTTAGAAAAAACAATAACCATTAGTTTTTTTATATATATTGAAAATTTTAATTGTTTTCATAAGGATTTTTATATTTTATCCCATTAAATTTACACATATTATCGATCATCAATATTTTACCTTGATCAATTGAAGGTATGATGTAATATATTATAGTCATCTCCAATTTTTGGGATGGTTCTTCATTATTATAAATTTAATCAAGTACTACCCTAAAGAATCAAGTTGTACTATAGGAATTTTCATGTACATTAAGAAAGACAATTTATATCTTATATTTCATCACACAATTTCATGTTTTTTTATAAAGGATCAATTTTTCTATCCGTCATTCATTACGTGACTATATTTCCATTATAGAAATGTAACTTAAATTAGAATGTAATAAATTATGATGAGATTATTGATGAAAAAAAATTTAATAATAAATATATAATAAATTAATTTATTTGATTTACTTATAAATTCCATTACGTGGTTTCTATGGATCCCCAAGAACAGAGACCAATAATTTACATTTCAAAATTTAAAATCACTTTTGAAAGATATTTTTGAATGTTTACAGATGAATACGATTCAATTCACAATATTTTAAAAAAAAAATAATAGTAAAATTATTATTCGATTGTTCTTCCCATGTGAACACAAAAAAATCCCAATATATTTGAATCATAATTTGAAATAAAATTATTAATCATACATGATCTCTTATTTAATTCCCTAAATATTATGTGAAATTATAGTTAAAATAATTACAGTAATATATATGCAATAGAGAATTTTCAATGAATAATCATGTTTAGAAATTTATGGAGATTAAATATGGTTAATTCATTAATATAATCTAATTAAATCAATTATATAGACCATATAAAAAATTAAAAATAGTTTTATAAGGTATAATATTTTTTAGAGAAAGGAAAATCTAAATCATTGTATATAGTTATACATATTTTCTGATTTTCTCACAAAATAGCTCTTATTAATAAAAATATCTAATAAAATAAAAAAAATTAAAAAAAATAAATGATTCAAAAAGTTATTTTGATTGAGAAATTATATATTCATCCATAAAATTTCACCATTTTTCATTTTATGTCACATAATTAATTATTCATAATTGATAATGAACTATAATTGAAAAAGTAATCTAAATATTAATCATTACATAATTAATAATAATTAATCTCTAAAGAGTAATTTCGGATCTATATGTTAATCATTTTAGTTATTTTATCCTCCCCCTTTGGAAAGTTTGTTCATTTTTATATTTTATATGAATATCATAACAAATAAAAAACAATTGTGCACCAATTTAAATACATTAACTTGGTTTTTAGTGATTTATTTAAAATTATTCAAAACTTATCCATTTAAATAGTCTACAAAATTTAAGAGTAATATGAATTTTTTAGTATGAGACTCTCTAAATATTAAAATTATTAAAAAAATATTATTATATGTAGGTATTAATATTATTAATTGTGATGAATCTTAATATTTTATGATAAAACATATGGGGGTTAATTTATAATTTAGAAAATAAATTTAAAAACTAACAATTATAAATTATTAATTAATATTTAGAAAAAAACCTGAGTAGTAAATATTAGAAATTAAAAATAATCCTTATGTATGATATAAAATAATAGAGAAATAGTATTGATAAATAATTTATAAATTGGTATGTCATTGATGCTTTAAAATTAACAATTCACAATCCTCACAAGTTAATTAAACCAATTTGAATATAAATAAGTACCATAATTGTGATGTAATTTATTCATAAGATCACCTATTGGGAAAATCATGGATAACTGACCAATAATATTATTTTGAATAATAAAATGAAGATTTTTTGAAGTAACATATAAAAAATTATCTAAGTGTTATAAAATTCAAATTTTAAATATATAAAATTATTCATAAAAACATGAATCGGATAATATATTTCAACTATAGTAGTTATAAGACAATATTGATAACATATATAGACTATGAAATTTTTTTCCAAATATTTGACTATTTAAAAAATCAAAATTCTATTTTGAAAAGTGTATTGGAAAATTATAAATATATTTATATATATGTTATGAAATAAAAAAAAAATATAGAAAATTATTTTTATAAGTTAAAAAATTTAATGAAATTTAATGAATTTTTATGTATTGGAATTTAAAATATATTAACCAGGTTTATGATAAATTTAATACAATTTAAAGTATAATATACACAAATGAGTTTTATATCCCCATAACATTTTAATTATGAATCTAAATTAGAAAGAATATATTACACCCAATTCCATGTGTTATAATGCAATGTTTATGCCATTGACTCTAAAATATCATAATTTACTATAATAACTTTAACCCTAAGAATTTTTTATTAACAATATCTTATATTATGCATTATAATGTGTAATATATAAAAAATAATAAAATTTTAAGACTAGTATGTGTATTAATAAATATATTCTAAAATTATATAATGTTCTCTAAAGTAGGGTTTCATAGAGAACTGAAGTGATAAATTATAATAAATTAAAATTTTTAAATTTTTACATAAGATAAGATATCAATGATTAGTTTTCTGAAAAAAGTTATTCCAAATGTACCCCCATGAATTCTATTATTAATTATTATAAATAAAAAATTTGGATAATTAATTTTTTAGGGGTTCTATTTATTGAAAAATACGATTTTTTATGATGTGTTTTTTATTTAGGAGAAACAATAAATCCTTTGTATGATTCCATGACTTCTTGAATATGTAATATATAATTAATAGCTAACGCTATAAATTTAATATTAACTTCTGATGATAATTATCCAACAACCAAAACTAGATTTTCATATATCCCATAAGAATTCCAAGATATATTTTTGTTGGAACTAATATTGAGTGTTATAATATATCATTAGGGAATGAATTCCCCTCATTTGGTGATAATTAATGTCTATATTGAATTTTATTGAAAATGTGACAGAGAAAATTGTATATGGACTTTCAAAAAATAAAATATTAACCAATAAGATTTCAAGTATCTATTCATCCATTATAATAATATATATTCTTAGAATAAACCAATTTGTATAAATATATTAACAATAATAAAAAAATTGATAGAAAAATAATTTCAATATAATAACTAAGAAGACAAAAAAATGTTCTACTTGAATCCTGCCAAAGATGGGCACCCTAACAATAACCAATATTGGAGTCCTAACTAGTTAATGTCGAATAACAGAAAAATAATATATTGAACATCCATAAAGGATATCATTTACGAAATAATACATGAAATAATAAGTTAAATTATACATATCCACCAACCTATACATGTTGGGTGTACACATGATACTATGTATTTTTTATTTCAATATATACTATATTTTATATTATCAATATTAAATAACTATAAAAAATATTTTGACTTTTAAAATAATATTACCCAATACAATAATAGTAATGGATACCATTAGCACTACTATGAAAATTCAAACCTTTATCAAAACAAGATTGAAATCATTGATATAAATCCTATAAATTAGTGGAGAGTAGTTATGAAATTGAAATTTATATTAAATGGGAACCTAGAAAAATAATTAATCATTTACATAATTAATATCTCCATCTAGAAACTGATTTCTATATAATGTTAGAATACTGATATAGGGAAATCATGAGGTAACATGGGAAAACACAGAAAAATGGTAAAATGATAAGAATCCTCTATATGGAGTGAATTTAGATTGTATACGTAACAAATTTATATAAAAATTAAGTACCTAGGAACCAATATTTATCCATGTGTAGTTATTGTACATATACCACCCAATTATTTTTGGTGTAAAATCCATATTCATTAAAGGCCTATTTATATAATACATTAGTAAATAGTTTATAGAAGATTCTTGAGAGATATAACATTTACCAGGTGATAATAGTACATACCAGATGTATTCTCTTAAAATTCTTGTAACATTGTCATAATATGTGTTTATCTATTCAAGAAAGCATACTATTCTCATATAGTTTTAATACACCTTTCATGGACATATCCTTTTTAATGCATAATAAAACCATCTATAAAAAGAATATGAGTAGATAAACATCATAGATAACCTCAATGAAATATATCACATATGGAAAACAATTTTTACAGTGGGTGACAAATATTTTCGATGATATTTACAAGGGAATGAATAAATTTAAGAAATAAGTTTTTAATAAACATTATAACATCCCTGATTTTAAATCGAAAGACTATATATAATATTGTACAAGATAAAGAACATCGTGATTAAAAAAACAATGAAATATTATTCTTTATATAAAGATATTATATCATAGATATAAAATTAGTGGGTATTAATAGAAATAACTAATTTATAAAATTAATATAATGGTACAAGTCAATATATCAATATTGAATAATTCCCATTAATTAATCAATCAATTTTTAGTAAAGTTACTTTATTCATCAAAATTAAGTTCTTTTAAATAATAGAATTTTAATTCTTCTTAAGATTGAATGATATATTTAATTTGAATAAAAAAATTTCATTTTTGAAATCATGATGTATTTTTTTTGTAATGAATTTTTTTCAAGAATTTTTTGAGAAAATAGTTTTTTCATTGACTAGTTTAAATACTGATTTTTATTGAGATCTCTATTTTTCATTATAATTATTTAAACAGAAATATTATATTTGTGGTTAGTTTTAAACCTTCAGATATTCTTTTTGATTTAAAATATTTCAATTACGGTTTTCTTTATAATCATTATACATGAATTTACCATAAAAACTTTTTATATTTAAAAGTTCATTTTTTTTGGAAACTTGTTTTAATTGAATTATTCTAATTTTATTCTAATGAAATTATGGAACTTATATATTATGGATTTTAAAAAATTAGAAATTTTATTTATAATTATGAGGTAAAATTTTAATAAACACGTCCCCATTTTTTGTGTAATATGATTAATAACTTTATTAGTTTTGGATACCATTATAAAAGCAAAAACATGCCATAAAAAGTAAAAAATAAAATTACATGGATCATTAAATTACTATTGAACATGGATTAATTATACAGAATAAGTAAATTTAATCCATATTCTTCGAAGATTCGATTATATGGAATTTTAGCGATATTTAAATGATATTATAAAATTTATGATAATTTAATTCTTGAAAACACTTCCATGTCATAATCATTTTTAAATAACTCTAATAATTTTAAAATGGGGTTATTCATAATATATGTTTGATTATAAATAGTATTTTGAAATATTTTTTTATAATCATAGAATTTTTTTTATTTTTTTAGAAACAATTACCTTAAACAATTGCACAATGTTTATGGATTGACTATATAAATAATTTATAATTAAAATAAATAATATTAAATATATTAAAGTATAGTAATTTAATATAATTAACTATATTAATTAATTATATAGAATAACATGAAATGAGTGTTGTTTGGTTAAATAGTTGGTTCAAATAATATCATTTATCTTGATATTATTATAGATAATGAAATTAATAGTTTTAAAAATTGATAGTATTATTATTTTATAAGAAATAATATATTACAAAATGATAAAAATTTATAAAAAAACTATAAACAAAGAAGATATTAGGAAACTGTTAATAATATCAATCATATTATATTTAGTGGCACTCTTTCCATCTTTATTAATTATCATGACCGTCATTGTGTAAAAACATTATTGTAATTTTATGTTTAAAAAGGATTAGAGAGGGGTTAAAATTAAAGGATAAGGATAATGAAAATACAAGATATTTCAAATTTTCATTTTAAGAGATTTTTTAAAACATAATCATCATAAATTTTATATAACTAACTTTTCATCCATTTATAATTATATATTAATTTATACTATTATAATAGTTTTTGAAATTCATAGAGTGCCCATCCACTAACTTATAAAAGAGAACCACATATTTTTATTCCTTAACATATAAAACATAATTTTTTTCAAACCATACCTGATCATGTCACTTCATCTAATCAATACCACCATTTTAGAGGGATTATTTGGCGAATAATACTAATCTTATAGGTCTTTAGGTCTTAAGAAATAGTGATTTTCAAAATAAGTGGTATTGTATTCAGCAGTATGTTTTTGTTTTGTTTCATTGTCACCCTTAATTTAATATGATTAAAACACTAATAGAATTACATTATTATCATAAATATACCACTATGTCATTATTTTAGTGTAATAACTTATATCTATCTCCGTCATCCGAGAAATGGGAAATGGATTCACCATTCTTGTGTGTGGTGGACAACTTTCTAACGAATAGAAGCAATTTTTTATCTATCACCATATCTATATAATGATTAAATTAATATTTATATATGATATTAATAATATATTTAATCCTCTAAAAATATAAACTATATTCTTAACCTTTATACTGTTCCACATTCTGATAAATGATAATGATGTATGTGCATATGTTTGGACTACCAGCTCTACCATGTGAAGTGATTCATTTTTTTATAAACACATCACAAGGATGAAATTTATATATATATAATAAATAAATTGATATGATATTATTTATATTATTGTTATTATTATTATTCAAAAAAATATACCTTCTTTCTATAATTATCATTGATAGAAAGAAACCACACTATTGCATATGCATAACCTACCATCTCTTTGGTTATAACACAATTGTTTATTCAAAAATATATTTAATGGTATGATTAAGAAGAATAATCTATGTAAAAAATATAAGTTATTTCATAATTATTATTTATGATATGAATAAATAAGGCCCTCTTTGATCATAATCATCCCAAAGAAGTCATTTTGGGATTATGTACAAAATATCACCCAAAAATCTGATGTGAACATAAATGATTATTTAGTTATTATAAAATTGAAAAACATAATTTAAAAGGACTAATAAATGTTTAAATGGTTCTTATGAATGTTAATAAATAACCAAACATTATTATTTACAAATATAATTAATAATTGTGATTATTTAGATTAAAGGTGAGGGATTTATATTCCCACTTTTATTTCAAAGTGTCTTATTCTATATACACCACTAGTTTTATTTTATGTCATGTATATATTACAATTAAATTTAATATGTAATCATTATCCTGAAAATTATTGGATATACACATCAATATAAGGTTTATTATTTCATGGGAATTTTATTAAATAGGTTTTAATATGGAAAGGGATTATTTCACAATCTCATCCTATTTCAAGAATGTTTATGTTTAAGTCTCTGATGGGGTAAATTTATCATCCATGTCATGGTTTTCTAATATTTTTTGTAAAAAGTATTTACTATTCACCAAATTTAATTTAATAAATTATTAATGATGTCTTAATTTTTGTAAAATGGTTTGAATGAAATATGTTTTTTCTTTTTTCTAATGAGGTATATTTTGTGTTTTATTACAAAAGTGTGAATCTAAAATTTTATAATTTAAATATAATGAATAACATTTATCACTATTATGATGACTCCATTAATTTTTGTTTCCATTAATAGATAACAAGATTATTTTCAATCAAACTTATTTTATTTTATCGATGAATTATTTTTTAATAATACATGCTTTAAAAAATGGAAGGGTTATTTTCTATAGTAATATTGTAAATGATATGTTTTGATATTTCCATTCATCAATGGAAATAAATTTTTTTCATTAGACTTTACAAGGGATATTAATCAAGGATATTATCATTATTTTTTCTAAATGAATTATTTTTATTATGGAATGATTTTTATGAACCCCATTTCATTTCATGGGTCCCAATAGGTTGAATATTTTTTAATATCTTGAATGACATTTGTACGATTTTTATTACTTGAATGGTGTGGCCTATATCACCCTCTAATGCATTGAGAAATGGTTAATGATATCTGAGTTCAAATTTTACACTAGAGGATATCAAATTACCTAATTTTAATAAAAGGGTTTTTATCCCATGCTGAATGAAGGATCCCGAGTGGATAACCCAAGCCTAACATGTTTTTATCATCATTTTGTTTTACCTATATATAAGGATTTCTATTCTTCTGAGTATTCCATAGTATATGTCTTATGAAAAATTTATTATCCCATTATTCTTGTTCATTGACGATTCATGTACTATGAAATTACAATATTCATTAAATGTATTAAGATTATGGTCTTTCATATGAATGGTATTATATTCGAAATTCAATATCAAGTTCTTATACCATTATTCTCATGTATTTGTTTTGTTATTATTGATATATCCCTTTATTACCGTCAATGATCATATGAGATCAACCCTTTAATATGTTTCCATAACCAATGATATGAATAATTATTCTAAATTAATTTTGTTTTTAATTGTTTCATAAGTGGTAAATTTTATAGAATATGATGAATACATTACATAGAATATGGAAAGCATGATAGAGTGGGAGATCACATTGATCATTATGAAATGGTTTTTTATAAACCCAAATTTATTAGTGGTTTTACTAGTTCTATTAAATAGTAACCCTAAAAGGTCCTTATACATTTATGATATCCAATATATCTTATTTATATTGTATTTTTTGAAAGGAAAAAACATTGGGTCATATTTATTATAATTAAATCCATAAATTTAAAAAATTATGTTTTTATCAATGGATTTATGAGTGCAGGTCATTGGATGATAAAGAAGGTATTATAGTAGGGTTTAGATAAGTTTTTGGAATAGAATGTTATATGAGATGTTCTATTATGATTTATGTATACAATTATGGATTTTAATATTTAATTTTATTTATAAGATCAATTTTTTAGACACCACATTTTTAAGGTCTTATGTGATAATATTTTAATTTTAGTAATGAGGTTTTTGTGCGATGTTTTTTAGGGTTGTGGTATATGTATCCTATAAGATTATGTTACAAAAATTATTTTTGGATAATAAGTGTATTTTCATTTTTTGAAAATATGTTCAATAGTATAGATAACATTTATGGTTTATATGATCTACGATTTTGAGGTAACTATGGTTTATTATATTTTGGGATGAAAGATTAAAGGTATCACATAACCATTGTGGTTAAAATATTTCATTAATATAGAATATATTAAATACAATTTTTATGTTGTTTACCTCAATTTGGGAATTTTATATATATTATATAAACACAAATTTCTAAAAATATCAATTCGTAATCTATGTGACAACCTATCACATATAGAAAGGCTATGCGGCTTGAACCCACAACCGAAGGGCGATAAGGGATAATAACCTACCATTTTGCTATGTTATTTCCAAGATAATTTGGTAATATTTTTGTTTATTTAAGATATATGATAGATAAAAGTGAATTTAATTTTTTTTAATATATGTATTATTGTATAAATAATAAGGATAATGACTGTGATTTTTTGATTATGAGATTAAATGTATTTATGAAACTTTTTATTATATCTTGATCCTTATTTCAATTATATAATGCTAATTTTATATTATTTTTTATAGAAAAAATATTTAATTATCTTCTTTATGAATAAATATTTTTCATGTGGATTTAAGATAATTCATGTTATTTATGGAAATAATTAACATATCACCGAGATTATGTTATTATGAAAATTTAATTTTTGGATTGAGACATTTAGAGTGAATGATGTTAATTTGTGATAAATTACAAAACTATCTTGGATGACTGTGTGATCAAATTATTCCGATCTTTACTTTTTAATCTTAATATAGAATGTTATGTGAAATTTTATTGGTATCTATTTTTGGAAAGATCTATATTGATATTTGGCTATTATTGTTTGATTACGAAAATTAATGTCATTTTTTTTCAATTGAAGAGTTTAATCATTTTTAGAGGTCTATTATATTTTACTAAAAATTTTGGTTTTTATTAATGTATTATTAAAGGAGGAATAGATTGTAATTGTTTTTTTATTATGATATCTATTAAAAGTTGATTTTGGTTGTTCAAGCATTATAAATTCTTCTTAAATACACATTGTGTGGGGAAAATTGAGAGATTGTGGTAGAAATTAATTAAAGGATGAAACATGACATTTCAAGTAAGTATATTTTATAATATTGTAAAACAAGAAAGTAAATTAATTCCTTAATAATATGAAAATTATTTTTAAAAAAATGGTATTAGCTTTCATTTCTTTCTAAGATATCAATAGAATTTATACCCATAATAGATTTATGCTTTTTTGATGGTTAACATTCTAATGGACATGTTCTCTATCACTCTCTATCAATAATTTGGATTTATTTTTCTCTTCAGTATCTATTATTTCCCTTTCACTAATGTTTCAATACTTCTAAAACATGATGTGTTATTTCAAATAACCATCATAATCCTTTTTATCTCTTTGAAAGTGGAATTTTATTAACACTATTCATGATGTGGGATTTTAATAAAACTATTTTAAAAATCATAAAGGCCTGGTATACAGATAGAGTTTTAATATTTATGACACAATATATTAATTGGTTATATGTAAAATCCCAAAAATATAGATGGAAAGACAATGTTCTATGTCGTACAAGATACACAACACCAAGCTCAAATGAATAAATAAATATTATTTTATAAATATTACTATTATTTTCTGGAAACAAAATTATAATATATGAATATGAATAAATAATTTATAAAATAAATATAAATGTAATACTCAATATAAATGAATTGATAAATGCATAAAAAATAGGAAATCAATTTTTAATAATGTAATTTTATTCTTCAAAAATATTCTCCCTAAAATGCGGGTTTTCATTATTTTTAAGCACAGATTCTATAATTAATTTAAAAAATGTTATGTTTTTTGAAAACATATTATCAAAATTCTGTTCAAGATATTTTTAAATAATTTAATGAAAATATAGATTTTTCAAATGAATAGTTAAAATGTTGATTATCATTGAAAACAATATTTTACCTTTAAAGTATATGTAAAAAATATTAATTTTGGTTTTTTTTTCAAAATTAATTTCGTAATTTTTGATTGAAAATATTTAAATTATGGGGTTTTAAAGATATTTTATTCATTCATTTATTCATAAAGATAGTTTGTATTTAAAAAAAATTTGAAAAAATGTTTTTAATCATGCAATTCTGATTTGATATTAAATTAAAATATTTATATATGGTGTTTTTAGTTTTAAAAAATTGATTAAATTTTTGGAATTAGGATTTAAAAAAATTATTAAGTATTCTATTTTTAATTTTGGTTTAAATAAATTATAAACATAATAACTGTTATTATTAAGAAAAATGATAAATTAGGTAATTAATGTTAAAAATAAAAATATATGGAATATACAATGTTTATAAACTTGAATTGTTTTTATTGTAAAATTATTTCCCACATATATCCATCCAAAATTCAGTTATATAGAATTTTATGGCCACTAAGATAATATTAACTTATTTATAATAATTAATTTCATGAAAAGTAAAACATGTCACACTATTGTTTTTAAAAGTAAATATTTAATAAAAAGGGTTATCGAGAGGATATGATTCACTATAAATTTTCCATTGAAATAAAGAAGTTTCTTTTTATCATGGTAATTTTTTTTTGAATTTTACTGAATAAATAATCACATTAAATGATTGAAAATATTGATTCAATAATAATTTTCTTAATGGGAAAACAAAATAAAGGATCTTAAAAATACTAATGCTACTAGAATATGGGATAATTAATGTGCTAAAGTACTTTTATCTATTAATATGACATTTTGGGGATGTTTTAAATTAATTGGTTATAATCTTATATTTTATCTTAATATTATTTAATCCAATTTACATTATAGTTTTACAAACTGTCATTATTGATATTTTATATTAATCAATATTTTATTAAATGATATAAAATTAGTATAAATTTTTGATTCAGAAATTGGATTATAATATAGTTTATGATATAAAAAATCGTCTATTTATGGGTCGTTTTTAAATTTATAATAGTTATCATGTCCCTTAAATAGTGAAAGCTATGTTGTCCCATGAAGTATAAAAAGGGTTTATGAGTGGTAAAAATAAATAAATAAGGATAAAAAGATAGTAAATTCTAATGTAATTTTTATTGGAATAGAGGGTTTAGACCCAAAATAAATCTACCATATAAGTTAAGGATATTATATTATTTTATAATTTAATAATGATATACATTTGTTTAATATTTATCAAACTTTCATGGGTGCCCCTCCGCTCTCTTATAAAAGGGATAGTCTAGTTGTCATTCCTTCACTCACAAAATAATTATATGGAAATAAATACTTGGATAACTTTATATTACCTGACCCATCATTCTATAGGCCTTATATTAATAATATTAGAAATTCTAGATCTCCTAAGGTGTTAATAAAAGGAGGTTTCCCAATAATGATGTATAATTTTCAACTACATGTTTTAGTTTTTTATTCATTCACCTCATTCAAATATTATTAAACCATTCATAAATAAAAAAAATTTATCTTCAAAATACTTATATATAACTATGTTAACATAATATCTCATATATATCTATATCATTGATCAAATTGGAATGGAATTCATCGTTCTTGTGTATAGTGGACTACAGCCTCATGAACCAATGCATTTTTTCCCATAACCATTTCTTAGGACTGGTTATAATGATGAAATTGATGGTTATTTATGATATCAATAAGATATTTATAATTCTAAAAATACAATATATATCTATTACATTCATTCCATTGCACACACTAAAAAATGATAATGTTGTTCACACATATGTGTTGTCTAGAACCTCTAAGATGCGATGTGTTTCATTTTTCATCACTACATAACATGGATGATATATATTTATATTTAATGATTTAATATAATATATATGATATGCTAATTTTTTTAAATTTTAATTTAATACCTACTTTAATTATATGATTATTGTTAATAAAATTAAACGTAACTCTTGCATAAGTATGACCAACCTTATTCAAGATTGGAATGTAGTTTATTTTTCAAAACCATACGTAAAATTTGGATTTAAAAATATAACTAGAATATATCAATTATAAATATTTCATGATTATTATTCATGATATGATGTAATAATGACCACTTTTACCATATTCTACAAACCAGAGTCATTTTATCATTATGTACGAAATACGAGTAAAGCATATAATGTAAACATAAATGGTCATTTAATTGTTATAAAATGGTAATAAGTGAGAAAAAATGAATAATTAATAAAAAATTATGCTCTATAAAATTTTAAATAAATAACATTTATTATTTTTAAGGATGATAAAGAACGTACATGATGATTTAGACTCAAGGTTTGGGATTTAAATTCTCACTTTTATTTATAAGAGACTAAATCTATATTCACCACTCGTTTATTTTTTATTGGGTATATACTTCCCATGGATGTCTTTTATGATATACATCATAAAATTATTTGATTTAAATGTCTATATACATATCCTTCATTAATAGGGCATATAATTAAAATGTTAACAATATGGAAAGGGATTTATTTTACAATCTCATTATTATATGGGATTATTTAAGTTTAAATATATACAATGGAATATTTCATTTAGACCATTATATTTTACAATAATTTTCTCAATTTAATTAATATACTCTGAAAAAAAAATTAATTTCTTTTTTACACATGTTTTACATTTCATAAAATTGATTAAAATGAATCATTTTTGTATTTTCCAAATAAGGTACTTTTTAAATTTTCAAAAAAATGTCAATGTAACATTTATTAAATATTATGAAATTATTATATTATCCTTATATAATAATTACTAAATAATTTTAATACTACTTTTTGTTTTTTAAAGTATATTTTCAAATAATTCATTTTCATTTTTACATTGGTAGTTTTTAACAAAAACATATTTTCAAAAATGGAAAGGGTATTTCCACATAGAATTTTTTTATTGAAATTTTATGATATTTACATTTATCAATGACAAAAACAATTTTTCATTCTGTAAATTACCTAAGATATGTTCCATGTATAAAATTGTTTTTTTGTTCAAGATCATTTATTTTTGTAAAGGTACATTTTTTGTAATACACATTTTTTCATGAGTTCTGATATGATAAAGGTATTATGATCATATTCCACACACATGTATAATTTCATTATGTAATGGGTGGGGATAATATATCCCTCACATTCATTGGTTAACGATTAATGTTATATAATCACATAAGGTACATGGAAGGATATCTGAATTTCTAAAAGGGGTAAAAAGGAGGAAATACGAACCTTGAAGAAGGCATACTAGTTGTTTGACTAATAATAACATGTTATGAATGTCTTGGTGGGTATCCTTGGAATATTTATTTCAATTATTATGTATATTTCTTGATTTATGTCTTATGAAAATGTTATGATATAATGCATCTTGTTTTATGATGATTCATGTCTTATTAGCTACTATGATTCATACTCTGACTTATGATTATGATAATTGATATGTAGGGTATGGTTTCAAAACCTTATAGTCATGTTCTTTTAACCTTATACTCATTCCATGGTTATGTGATTACTAATATCTCCCTTTCTTACTCTAACTGGACATTTGATCTCACACTTTTTAGATTCCTCCTTTCTCTAGGTAGTGGAGATTGATGCAAAATGATTATGGTTCAAAATGATTTTATATGAATGGAATTTTATGGTATATATTGAAGAGAATACATGGAATATGAAATTCTTGGTTTAATGTGAGATTATGTTGATCATTTTGAATTATTCATTTATGTAGCAATATTATTATGATATTAAACTAATTCTTTAAAACTATAATCATAAAATGCCCTTGGGTATGTATGTGATCCAATAATTTTTTTTGATATTATGTGTTTATTATAAACAAATTTGGTCATATTTATTATTATAAAACCAAAAAATTTAATGTTATTGATTTCAGAACCAGATCTGGGAGTTTGGGTCTCATGTTATTACAAATAGTTAAACCCAATTTTTCTCAAAATATTCACACCCCAGTGTTACATAATTTAGAAATAAAATAAAAAAAAAGTGTATTCATCCAACCTTTGCTAACCCAGAGCACCCATACATCCCAAAAAACATAGAAAAAAAATAAATATAAATCTCCAAAAAACTACTACTAAAACATCACCAATATTGTTACAATACCTAGTTCACTAGCCCAATTACCCAATAAATTTATCAAATAGATAGTTTCATATGATTTCATACCCTAAGAAAACCATATTGGAATCAACCCAATAAATGGATATGTTTATGATAATAAAACATTTTGTATGATCTCTGATAGTTATAGTATCATCAAGGAATGAACCCTATCATTGTATTTTAACATCAAAGTTCATAAATAAGTATGATATTTAAAATCCCATCTTCTATAAAGCATTCATCCTAGGAGTAATTGTGAGTAACCCTTAATTTATATAATTAATTAATTAAATTAATACCATATAAATATACCCAAAAAGTATTAGTATTATTATAATGATAAATCCACAATTTATGATAACATCCTAATACACTTATCCTTTTTATAATTTTCAAAATTCATACACATATTATAAGAATAAAGGGATTACACATTAATAAACCTTAACTAAATATGTAATTCATTTTTATTCGTGTATTAGGGAAACCATATGTGGGATATTATTTAAGGAAAGTTTCATATGGCTTAGATATTCCCCCCTCCATAGTAGATGAATGAGATTTACATTGAAGTCAAGAAAGCCATTTAATTATTAATAAGGGAAGGACCAATTTTTTTCCTCAACCTATTATATTTGTCCTTCATGATTTATGTATCCAAATAATGGTATCATTATATATATAAATAATAATTACAAATAATAATTTTCTATAACCTTGGACATTTTGATATACATTGGTTTGCTTTTTGTTCATCAAATGATATATATTTATTCCAAAAAACATAATATGACATTTTATTAATTAAATGTATAGATTTTTTTGAAATATTCAAATCTCAATACAACCATGATAAGCTTTTATAAATTCGTGAATGAGAATTTGGGTTTTAAAAATAAGGTTATATTAGTATATATGATTCATATATGGTCTTTTATAAATTTTATAATAATTAATATCTAACAAATTTTCATCGAGGAAATCCATATCTGTTGGATTATATTATATTGTTTTTCTATATTAGTATTTTGATCATGATATGAGGTGGTATACACCCATCCAAAGTGGTTTGGATCTTGGTTTTAGGTTTCTAAGACCCATTTAATAATGTATATATCCAAAAGCACATTGATATTACTCTTAGTTTGATTCTTTGTGTTATTCAGATGATGACTACATTTAACCATCATATAATATAACACATGTGTGTTGACGAAAATGTATCAACTTCACCTCTTATATTTATGTGGATAAATGTTAAGGGTTAAAAAATGAATATAGAGCCTCTAATTTTTTATCATTTTATATATTAAAGACCTAATTTTTATTGGCATGGTGATTAATATTATAGAAAATGATCGAGGAAGTTAAACACATTATTATTGAGACATTGCATAAATCACCTATACATTAGATTTAATATTTTAATGTCATATAAAATTCAAATGTAATTTGATATGTAATATTATAATATAATATTACAATTCCTTTATATAAGCATGTTGTATGATTTAGCCATCTCATATACTTTGATTGTCTATATAGTAATGAATTGAATCGTATTATATGTTTCCCTTTACATACTTTTATATAGTATCCCATAAAATGTTAAATATTATTATTTGAGAGAAATAAAAAATTTAGTATTATAATTAGTAGTTTTAAGATCTAAATTAATTCATGTGATGAATAAATGTTAGGACTGTTGGTTACTAACAGCCTGTAACTGAATTCATTACACTTACATTCCAAAATTAATGATTTAATAAATAAAAAACTATAGTGTTTTTTATTGGATATAAATTTAGGAAATCAATACATAATTACAAATATATTGACGATTCACCCAACATCTCTATGCGTTCATATTATTCATGGTTGAGTTACTTCTAGATCATGGGAATTTTGAGAGTTTAACTGATTAATCAGGTGATTCATGTTAAACAGGTGGACATAAAATAGAGGAAGGATTCAATGTGGTATTCCTTACAGATCATTATAAAAAAAGATTAAGAATAATGATAAGAGTTCATTCATAGATGTAGTGTTTCAAAACATTTATTAGCTTTTAAAACTTTTTTTAGTTTCAGGATTGGTAATTATTTGGATTTATAAATTTATAAATATTCATATCACATTCATTAATTGTTAATTGATCCTTAAAGACACATCCAAGATATAATTTTCATTCCTTTATCACTTAATTCATAAAATCATGTTTCACTTTTAATAATATTAATATCATTTTCTTTTCAAAATTTTAATCATAATATATGATAGAAATTTTAAACTAAAATAGACTACACATTACCTTATTATAAAATTTTTATTATATTTAAAACATATGATATGAAATATAATAAGATAATACAGAGTGAGTATTGTTTTTGTTTTTTATTATATAAAATTATATATTATAAAATTATTCATATAATATAAAATCATCAAATAATTTTTATAAAATAGAGCATCTTGTCACTAATGTGATATGGGTGGAAGTATTACAATATAATTTTCCATGTGTAATTTTTTTTGATCTTATAAAATACCCTATCACAAGCTATTATAAGTGGAAAAGTCTTATTGTATACTAACCTAAAACATATCATGGGATATGATAACTAGGTATCTAATTAACAATCATAAATTACAATTCATATTCCTTGGGGATTTTCCACACCATGAAATTTCATTTTCACCTAAAATATGATGATTATCATCAATTAAGATATAATAAGAATATATAATTATTATTAATATAAATTAATAATTTATTAAATTGTTAAAAAAAATTATAGGTAAATTTAAAAGGAATTTTGGGACCTATATTAAATTTCTAATATTGATATAAATTATTTATTTATAATAATTGTATTTGGAATATTTTATAAATAAATATCTATAAGATAAAATGTTAATATTAAATGTATATTGAAAATATGTGGTATGAATTTTTATTTGGATATAATATTTTTATACAGAATATGAAATTATAATTTATAGAAAACAATAATTTAATTAGTAATACATAAATATAAATGTGCTAGTAATTAAATAACGATTTTTTATATAATATTTATTTTAAATTATTCTAAATAACATTATTTATTTGGAAATTATTTAAACTATATGAAAATATACTTTAATAATTTAAATTATCATGGTTTAAATTACATTAATTATCTGATATTAAGATTATGTCTCCTTTATAAAAAATATAGACTAGATGTAGAAATTTCTTATATTTCAATTTCTATAATATTATAATATTTAATAATTTTAAAAGGAATATAATGTAATTTATTATACTGGGATCTAATATTAAAGGATTATATTTATTTGATTTTGGAATTTTTATAATTTGGTCTTTTTTAGAAAATAGTTTCTGATTTCCTCATTTATGAGTTATTCATAAATTGTTAATCTCATGTATAAATATACGAATAGTTCATTTATTTAGTTTATTAAATATATAATTTAAATTTAAATTAATTGTTTTATTAATGGTTATATTCTCTGGGAGAATTAGTTAGACTACTTATATAAATTTTCATATGTTAATATCAAGAGTTACATACTAGCTATTATAATGGATTTAATTTCCCATCTATATTTTCAATGGTTAGGATTAGTTTATGATATTTCATTTAATGGTTGATTATAATTTATACCTACAAGGCCTTAATATAAATATACAACTGAGGATATTCATGATTATATTATCCATTATGATAGGGTTTGGTGTTATACTTGTCATTTTCCAAGAGGATTAAGACTTGTCTTAAAATAAGGGGGTGGGATATCTGTTTCTAAAATCACAATCATGTGGGTATTCTAGGAATTATAAGATTATAAGTCATTATTTTATAGGTATTTATATAAATTATTCATTAGATATAAAATTTTAGGTATGAATATATTTTTCTTTTTTGTTTGGTTTAGAGAGATAATAAATGAGTTGTTTAATGAGTTACATTCCAATATGGTCTCATATTGAAAAATTATAAGGAATTTAATTCAAAACTAAGTCACTAGAATAGTTAATATATTAGATAATATAATGAAATTAAATAATATTAAAATAGTATTTGTTGGATTCCTTCTAATGTTACACAAGTTATGAAATTTATCATCAAATCAGGAAGGTGATGCCAATGTAGGGTTCCCCAAAATTACCTTGTCTATTGAAGTAAAGTAATCAGGTATCCTAAAAAATTAATTTCATCATTACTGGTCTATTATTTGGATCAAAAATAGTTTTCTATTACTACCCAATAAGATACCAATGCAATAATGATTATATATTATATATTATTGATTGAGAAAATAGTTATCCAATAAACTATCCAATAATTACATATCATACAATTGAAATGTATCTGTAATAGATATTATTCTGTCTTATTTAAATCCTTAATATATGTAATTATTGAAGAACTATGGATCATATCATATTAATGGATATGATGATACTAAAAATAGGTCATCATTTTTGTGGGATAAAATTTTACAGAAGGCCATATTAAATGTTGTTAATGCATGATACTAATATAAAAAATTATTGTATTATTGAAAATTTACCTCATCATCATCAAACCTAACATTGTTATCATCCCCATAGAAATAATGAATCCTTATGTAATCAATTCTGTATAATTTTATAAAAATAAATAAATTGATATTATGATAAATAAATATTTTATGTCTTAGAATAATACATTTATAATTAATGAACTATTTTTATTGATCTACCTGTGATCTTAGATTCATAAAATATGTTAAAAATTAATCAGTCAAGGTTTTTACTACATTTTTTGAATTCATAAATCATTATGGTATCATAATTTTAAATGTTTTGACCAAATTAATTAGTTTGATATATTTCTCCATTTCTCGTAATGAGTCACTGAATAATGAATATAAGAATATGATTTTAGTTTAATCAAATATATTGACAGTACAAGTGGGTATAATTCCCAAAAAATTAATAAGAAATGATTGGAATATAACACAACATTTCATCAGAAGGCCAACTAAGGCCATTGAAACATATAGTTAATAGAAAGGAAGGATATGATTTCCATTTATGGTTTTTAGTGATATCTAATGATGTTTGAGAATATTCATGAAAATTACCAGATAAATTTCACTATTATATAAACCAATTTGTTGATTTTTAATGGTATTTTTATGAAATTATTTATAGATTTTGTAATTTGGTTTATTATTACGATGTAAATGGGTCATAAATCCTGAAAGTTGGCATATCATGTTTAAATTAGTATAATATAATGGATTTGTAATGTTATATTAGTGATATTATGTGGTCAAATAGGTTTATGTATTGAAAATGTGGTGTTATGAAAAATATGAGTTGCTACACATGGATTTTGATCCATTAGAATCTATTACATATTTAAAAAAGTATAAAAACATAGGAATGGATTTATATAGGAAAAAATTATTTAACTATATAATAATAATGATATGACTAATTTCATACAACTACCACCCATATTATATTGTAAATAATAATTTCTCAATTTAGAGTAATGATCAAAACACATAAAATTCGATAAAATATATTATTATAATGGTTAATTTGTTAAATATTATAATTAAATAAAATATGTTTTTTCTTACATAAATTTGTTTAGGTATATTAAAATAATATTTAGAAAATAATATAGTGACTAGGAGGCTATTAGGAGTCTATCTTTACATAGAAGAGTTCAAATTCGATCAAATCAAATAACATTATATGCAAAAAACGAAGTGAATATCCCATTATATCTAATAGAATTCAAGATATGCTGGTAAAAGATAAATATAATGATTTAAAATACATACCCACATATTTTCTGAAAATATTTTATCGAAAGGATTAAATATTTTTATTCTTGTTAATAGTTCTATGCACAAATAAAACATATTAACATCATTAAATTTTATAATGTAATGTTAAGGATTAAGAATAATTTGTTCTAAGTATTGAAAATTTTGAATATAATTCCATAGTTTCACTACTATTTAAAATTAATTTATTTATATATTTTTTCCACAAAAAATGATAGTGGGAATGTATTATAATATTGTTTAATATAGAGGATTTTAGCAATACATATAGATATAATAATTTTACCAAAACCCCATAAGTGTTGTAAACAAGGGGCTAAAAAAGAAATAGTTCATCTTTGAAATAAAAATATATATTCCTATGTGTTTTATTGAAATTATTACAAGTGTTTAATAATATAAAATATTTCATGATATAATAAATGAAATCATTAATGTATCCTTCTTTTATAATAGTTATATATATTATGTGACATGAAATGATAAATGACATCTCTATGTGAATCATTTATTTATCCCTAACCAATATTTTAACATGAATAATACGGGTTTTGATGAAATTTTAAGGTTATAATTTTTATGATTCTAGTACCGGGATATTAAAACATTGCAAGATGTATAAAATGTTGTTCTGTTACTCAATTAACAACAAAAATAGAAAATTGAGGCTTATACACTAATTATTTAATATACTTGAGGTGCATGTTTTATATTTTTATTTATACATACCTGAGGTTGGTGAAATTTTATTTTATGAAGATTTTAATAAATTTACACAATTATTAGGCAATCCTTGAAGTCTATATAATTAGGGGTGGTTGGGTATGTTGGTGATCATGTCATCAGTTGGAGGTAATCCAAAATCATATTTCCATATATGTATGATGAATATAAATATAGTCCATTTATTATGATTGACTATAGAATAATACTACCATACTTATATCACTCATATTTTGTTTATATCTTTTAGGTGATGTTCATTTGATGAGTTAATATATTATATTATATTACATGAGATGTATTGACCATCCTATTTTGTTAACACTCAGAGAATATATAACATATGAGTCATTTATATGGGATTGATATACCTTAAATACCAAGGTCACTTTATCAATTAGAATAGGGGACCATATGAGAATTATTTCTTATTCAAGATGTTGCTGGTGGGCACAAGTACAAAGATACCTATGTACGAAGAATATCATAATAGATACCTTTGTATAATTAGTTTTAAGGGTGCTTTAATTGAGTAAAATATTTCATTACATTTATAGATTTTAGAATTCATCTTAATATTTAAAGATACAGAGTACCATGAGTCCAGACAATGATATTAATTGAATTTTGACTAATTTTGACTTATATATCTTCTAAAAATATTGTTATAAATATTATCCAATGTGAGATCTAGATAAATATTCAATATGAATAAAATATGATATAATTCATTTTAAAGGCGATGAGTGAAATAAAATGGTTTTTTCAATGATATCAAATGGATTTATGTATTTGATTTCAGAATTTTTTATATAAAACGAAATACAATTTAAAATGACACTAAGTCAATGAGGCTTTATAGGATGTTGGAGACTAACAGAGGCATGCCAAAAAGCCATTGTGAATGTGATATACAAAGGATATATAATATGAGATAGCATTTTATTATCTTATTTAATGATATAAAATAAAATTCCACTATATTTATACATTCATATTGTTTAATTTTTTCATATAAATCTCTTTTTTCAAATATATCATAATGTTTTCTATCATGTGTTATGATTATATTTACATCCTATGATTTATTAGTTAAGAAAATTGTAAATTCTATCAACCATAAATATTTTACAAAATGTTATCATTAATAATTTTATCATATGTTTGGTTATAAGTAATTAATATTAATAATTCATGTTTTATCGTGGGGTTATACCTATTTCAAAATACTTATGAGGAACTCATATAACATATGATATATCTTTGAATGCATAAAAAACTAAGTAGTGTCTAACATTTCCTCAAAAAAATTTAATCACTATGGAACTGTGATAAACCAAACACAAACAAGATAAAACCAATGTTATTGATTACAATTTCACCCAAGACCTTTGAATTATTAATATATTAGTATATCATTTTTTTATAGAGCCCCACCTATAAAATAGGATATATATAAATCTGTGGATTCACCATGAGATAATATTCAATAAGATGGATATTTTTTATCTTCGTCAAACATAATATTTTGAGAAGAAAATGTGGTACCCATTCAGTAGTGGAAGGTATGTTGGTATGTTTTTTATTTATTAAAAAATGGTTTTAGTTTAGTGGATGGATGATCCTATGAGTTTTATATTTCTATTTTATTTTTTATTTTTTAATATGTGTTAATTAATTCATTGAAACCCATAAATTTAATAGTGAGTACATATAATATTCAAATAACCAATGTCACATTGGTAGAGGTCTAAATATTTTAAAACATTGAGGATATTAGATTAATATATTTTAATAATATTTTACTTCAGTAAGGAAAATGGATCTATTATAAGTTAATAAATAATATGAAGGGAATTATAGTTTTTCTTAATTATAATATTATCATTTTGTAGAATATGAGGCCATCTATGATATACCACATTAAAATTATACTCAATTGGGTAGGACTATGAGGTCTCTTGATGAGAGTATTAACTAGTTGAATAATTCATATTCTAAATAATTATTGTGAGAAAATGAGTTCATTTAAGGATATTTATCCTTAACTATATCATGGATTTGTTTTTAATATTCAAAAACATTATTATTTCTCAAATTTATGTGATAATCTATAACCATTATCTAATATATGTTTCTTGACATTCCAATTAGTAAAAACCCAAAAATAATGGATGCATGGATGACATTTCAAATGATTATGGTATAAAATGGAATTTTATCCTTCATATATGTATATTTCAATTGGATTTTTGAATGGTGAGTCTTGAGTTCCTGTAAAATATTTTAATCATTAGGTTAGTAAAAATTCTGGCCACAATTCTAAAATAATGCAGTGAAATGAGAATATTATCCTTTTATGATTAAAATATTCTAATTCAAGAATATATTTAGAGGAAATGGCCATTATGAATGTTTTTTTATCTATAAAAGTAATTAAGTAAAATGATACAATATTTTTTCAGCAAGTAATTTCCCCCAACTCCACTTATTACACATGAAGCTACTATGTATAGCATTGAAGATTTATTTTAGGTATTTTTGTGAAAAAATAATATTAATAGTGAATTATTTATTTATTTATATAGTATTCAATTAATGATGTTTTAGTAAATTTTCCAATGATGTCAAGATACCATAAGATTTATTATTACTCTAAACTCTATTTATTGGTATCATAGGGTCATTAATTGACCCCTTATTTTTAAGAAATTTTGGAAACTGCTACAAACCCAATGATCTCATTAACCAATTTTATTTTTCTGATAGAGAGAGGGAATAAAATTACATTGATGAAGTGTTTTAGAAACCCAAGGGCAAGAGTAATTAGAATATTAAGATTTTGATGGGGATATTGTAGGATTATAATAAATTATTGATAGAGTGATTATTGACACATTTAGTAATTCTAAAACATTAGGATATATTGTATTTATTCTCATCCTATGGTGAATTTCACTCGCCAGTGAAGGATTACATATCCTCTTAGTTTCTACTGGGTTCTTTTACATTACCAATAACCTAGGTGGTTTCTTTAATTAAAAATAATTTTAATAAATTAATTGATTAAAGTGACGGACCATAAATGATAAAATATTTAAACATTTTTTGCATCCAATTGAATAAAAAAATTATGTCATTGTCGATGTAGACTATTAAAAAATTGTTTAATATTTCTCATTTCATTTTAATTCATTTAGTTCTTTCTTTAGATAAAATAAATTATTTCTTAACTCATAATATATAATTCAAATTTTATTTTTATCAAATAAAAATTTATTTAACTTATTTTCATGTTAATATTCAACCTATTCCCATATTGATATTGAAAATTTAAAATTAGATGAATACATGAGGACAGTACCCGAAATATCACATATCACTTGGGAATCCTCAAAATAATAAAATATATGATTCTAAATAAATTCTAGGAAATAATATTTTTAAATTAAGTTTATAAATACATTAATAATCTATATGGATATTCGAAAAATTGATAAAATGTAAAATATAACACAGATTGGTATTCTTAATAAAATTTATATAAATTAATAATCAAAAAATATTTATATAAATTTAACAAAAATTTATAAATAAGAAATTATAACATAGAATTAAATTATACTTAAAATCAATATTAAAATATATATCTATGAGAAATGAAAATTAGATAACAATGAATAACTAATATATTAATTTATTATTCCGAAAAAATGATTTATCATTACGAAATATTAATAAGAATATCTTCTTAATAATTATAAAGTTATTATCTAAAATATATTAAATCTTTAAATTTTTATTGATAAACATGTAACGTGTGTAAAAATATTACATGAAAAGTTGATTTTAATAATTTTAGCTAAATAGTTCAATAAGAGTTCATAAAATAGATATGATAAAAATATTTCTCTTATCTTCGAAAAAGTATCAAAATTATATTTACATATGCATATATATAACATGTTATAACAAGGATGAATAACTAATGATAAATTTCCATAACCCACAATCATAAAATAAATAATTTAATATAATAATAAATCCAAAAAAATATTACCAAAACTATAGAGTATAAAATAACCCACCAGATAATGTAACATAAACATAACAATTATAGGATATATCAGAAAAATTTGCGTCAACTGCTTCTTTCATGGAATTAAAAACACATATTTCTTTAGATTGATATCACCACTATCTAATGAAATAAATCCTAAAATACATATCTAAAAAAAATTTCATTATAATTGATAAGGTTCATGAGTAATTAATTAATAAAAGGAAAATAAGATACCTTTATGTAGAATCTTGAAAAACCATTCAATACCAAGAGTCTTGAGGTAGAGATGTAAGAATATGGTGGGACCAGGGGAATGAAAAAAATCATGTATGTGGTTAGGGACTATTTAGACCAAGGTAACAATTATATATTGTTTAAGAAGAAATGAGCTAAAAATATAAACTTATCATTTATTTAAAAAAAGTAGCTATACTTCATTGGATACCTAGTTAATTCCCACTATCCACCTCACAGAAATCATGTGGATACAGTTCTATTGGACTTATCACCATGTGAATGTGGGAAAGACATGGGGTACTTGATTACCACATAATTCTAATAATTAATAATGTGTGTCTTGATTTACTATTATTCATTGGATTATTTATTATGGAAGATGGTTAATCTGTGATCTATTTTTTTATATGAGTTATTCCCTTCTGAACCCAACCTCTTGAACATGTTAATGTTATTAATCTGCTAAATATTATCTCACAAACCCACATTATGTATTATTGTGGGGAGGGAGATCAAAAAATATTATTTATAAGTTCAGATATTAACACTTATTCCACTCAATGATATTTTGACACCCTTACATAGATTTTATAATATAATAATATTTATCTATTATAGTTTTTTAAAATAAACTACTTAGACTTAGTGATGTTTATCCTCACACTGTCCCTAGTTAAATTTCCTCCCACCTACTAATACAATTTTTTTCAGACACCCCACCCATATTTGACATCCATAATCATGATAAATAATCTAGTAATGAGAATCTTTCGCAACTGGTTAGACACCACATTAAAATGGTCGCCTTTTTATAATAATCAATAAAGACAATGATATGAATATTATTCATATTATAATCCTATGTGGTACTATGTGATTAATATTTCTAGTATAATCACTTAATAACAGAACCATTATTTTTTATCATGATACAGTATCATCATGAAATACATTGATATTTCTATGCTTCGTGATTACTCAGGTGCATAGTATATTTACATCTTCTTAAGTGGAACCTGACTAAATCCCATTCTATATCCATTATATATATATACATGTGTGTGTGTGTGTTTGTGTGTGTGTGTTTTTGTATGTGTGTGTATTTGGTTTTTATAACTCTCTTATATAGTATTTAAAATTTCCCTCAATCATTTCTCCCCCAACATTTTATTCTCTTACTTTTATATAAATACATTGAAATATTACTCATTCCTAGTATCTATTCATATTTAGAACTTCATAATATTTTTATATAAGTTTCATCTTCATAAAAATATCATTCCAATTTGCAATGTAATTTTTTTTTGAAAACTATATAACATAGGAATTTCTCACATTGAAATACTACAGAAAATATACTTCATTAAACTCATTCCAAAATCCCCACATGGATAGCCTCATGTGTATTTTCAAAGAGAAAAATAATGTTTTTTAGGGACTAAAATATCATAGTTTTTCAAAATATCAGCAAATATATAAATTTAACTAATTTGTGATGGATAATGAATAATTTTATGCATATCTAGAGGATTAATCTCCTTCTAAATTTCTTATGATCAAAAAAATATTTTATATATTATGTGTTGCGATCCCGACTCAAGAATCCCATTTCTAGTGTTTTCTAATATTATATTGGTATATAAACATGATTAAAATCCCAAAGTACCAACTAATTTAGTAGCCTTGGTAAACTAGATACATTATTTATTTACATATTATATTTCAATACTCTAATTACAACATAAATTATTATTTTTATGAACATAATTTTATTCCACCTAGAGTATCTCTTTATATCATTCACAGTAATACTTTTTGGATTACTAAAGAATGGAAACAAATTAAGATGGAGGTTAAAATATTAGCAATGGTTAAATAAAATATAATCAATAATTAATAAATGATCATAATAAATATGGAATGTTAAATAACATAAAACTCATTCCAAGGATCACTAAATTGAGAAGAAAGTGGATAGATAATTTATAAAGATATAAAACAGAACTCAAATTCCATGTATTGATTAAAATAATAATTAAATTCATAAATAATATGAGAAGCAAAATAAAAGATAAAACATTCCATTTAATCAACAAAATATGAATGAAATTCCTCCATATATATTGTAATACTAAAAATATCTTGGATAGTAAAAACTGAATCTTAAATGATGTGAAAAATTAATTACTGATCATCATGTTCCCCAAGATCATAATACACATAACATGAATATCTATGCTCAACATTTTTTAAAATATATTGGGTTAAAACCCATTGTATGTTGTTAGACAACTGATTCATCCCATGATACTATTAATGGACTAAGGGGATTACATTAACTAGTCATCAACTTATGTCTCTTGTGTATATCTGAATCCTTATTTATCAAAAAAATTTATTTAATTCATAAACAATGTGTCTTATCAAATATCTACATTGTGTAAAAGATATCTATTTATAATGATCTCCCAATTTAATTAAATAACATTTAATGTAAACACCATATGTTAAAATCCAATTTTATTTACGAAATAATCATATCCATGGAAAATGATATGTATATTTAGGAAAAATTTAATGTTCAAGGATCATTGGAAAGTGATTAAAACTTGGGGAAGTAAATGAAAACATAAATGAATAAAATAATTTTAACATATTTTATTTTATTTTTATTCATTATTTTTCTAATTTTTTTTTCTTGTATTAATCCATTGGTTTCCCATAGTTTTTTTGTAGAAAAATTGTAATTTCAGACCCTAAAGATGGTGTCCTACATTTGTAACATGGTTAGGGGAAACTAAGACCCATACCATGTGAAGAAATGTACCCTAGATAGTGTCACTATGTAGGTAATGTTTCTAATCGAAGAAGAATTCAGCCTCCCTAGGAAACTGTGCACCTGATTTCCTCTAAGATAGATGAAACCACATTTCCAACTAGTTTAGAAAACTATGCAGTTATGAAATCAACATTTCCATGTCATTAAAAAAATTTACCATTCCCCAATCACATTTCAACCTATATAAACAAGAATTTGATCCATATAATATTTTCCTCCCTATGAGTTCAAAATATACCTCTTGCCCACTTTAAAACTAATTTTTTGAGGATTTGTCATTATATATATAGGGAATAATTTGTAAAGTCACTTTTAACTCAATTTATTCATACATTCAAATTCTTTATTCTATTCTCATTTTATTATGATTTCCTAGAAGATTAATTGACCTAAAGAGGATTTTATCAAGAGTTTTTTGGGTGAAATATTATTGGTTTTTTGTTTGAAATTTTTTATAGGGTTTTATTATAGTGAAATTACTATTTTCACCATATTTTAGATGTTTCCATGTGTGAGATAGGTGAATTCATTCATTAGCATTAGTATATTTTTTTGGAATGTTTACATTGTTTCATATATGGGTTATATGGATTTAAAAAAAGATAAATTTTTTTCAAATGTATTTGAGGTTTGTACATGTTGAAATATGAGTTTTCAAATTAAATGGGTTATGTTTCATGTTTTTATTCACATTATTCCTTATAAATGTGTTCCATAAATTTTGAAAGTGGTGCAAAGAATGTTTTAAAATGTATTTTGTGTTCATATAGATTTGAAAGAGGTTTTATATAAAAAATAATGGGTTTCCATATATATTAATATTTCCTTGTATGTCGACATGAATTTGGTGATAAATATTACATGTGAAGTAGAAATTAATCATAAGAATTAATCCTATGTATCTAGGTGGTTGTACTAGGATACATATGATAGTTGAATCCGAAGGGTTAATGAATTGTTTCTTCTAGAAGGATTCAAGATAAAACAAAAACGAAAATATGATGATGATTGTAAATAAGTATAAATTTGGATAGATTACTCTATAGTATCTCATGCATGATGAGGCTATGTGTTATAGTTTTTACACAATTTTTCACTGAGAGGTGATATTTTTAGGGTCCCACTAGTGCTAGTAAATATAGGCATTTACTAAAAAGGGGTGATCACATGTGATGTGGTGCTCACCATCCACATACAGTGGACCTTGTTTTCATAATAATTGTAATGTTTGTTTCCATTGATATTATTTTATTTAAAACATTTTCCCTAAAATATTTCCATACATTTTTTTTAGTTTTTTCTTAAAACAAGAATGTTAATTTTTCTTGTAATGTCATGGAATGAATTATTTATTTATTTTGTCTTCCTTATGGGGTTTTTATCACACCCTACATACCCCCATGGGAGTATTTAATCTTTTCTAGCTACAAACCATGTAAACGAATTATTTTTTCTGGTTATGATGGTGGATTTAGTTACTAGTTTTCTTTTTTTTTCAGTTGTTGTTGGAGGTGGATTGAGGGTGATTGACCTCCTATTGCATGTATATTTGTGGGTTGTTTTTTTGTTGGATTCCCCCTATTTTTGAACTTTTGTTTTTTTTTGTTTTGGTTAAAGTTGTAAAACATTTATTTGTGAATTTTATTATTTCTTACAATCATGGATATTAAAATTGATAGGATGTTTCATTATGAGTAATCTTCATTCTTATTTAAAATGTTTTAAATCCTTCTCAAAAAGTGCATTATTGATAACCAGGAACTCGTTTACATTCAGAGGGGATCTTGAATTCCATTCGTTCTATTCCCTGAGTTGGTTAGGTGTTATATCGGATAAAAAACAATATTATTTCTTGAGAAAATGTAATCATATGAAGTTTTCACCATGTAAATGGTTCATTTTATTTGGGAATATTTTGGATGGGCTAATGCTAGGATTGTATGGGTTTCAGGTTTGGTAGCAAGGGGGATTCTAGCCAACACACATCTTATTAGGAATTGAGTCACCATGGGGTGTTGGGAATTAGTTTTACTACTCTTACAAGTAAGATTTACGTGTTGAATAATATATGTGGACATTGAGAGAGGGTGGTGTAGTATTGGTATTCTAGTTATTATGATGAATTTTTCATTGATATATTTTATGGAAGTGTTTGGAATATATTATTTTCATTAAAAGTTTTCATATTACTGTTATTATGGTATTACCTATGGTTATTGATTGATGTATACAAATGAATCTATAGATACCTCATATGAATCCACAAGAAGAGTCCAGAGTGATTTATACTTCACTAATTGATCATAAACTATTGGAAGTCAGTGTTCATGTTGTCCAAGATTTTGGTCCTAGAATGAGGCCTCAAACTGCTCTAGTTAGAGAATCTGAACTAAGCCCAGAATTGTAAAAATTATCATAATTTCTCAATGAAAATACTCATTCAATCTAGTGTAGAAAATATCCACTTCTGTTAGAGGATTTTTTTTGAGAATATCGAGAGTAATTTTGGGTTACTTGAGACTCTTAAGGAATTAAATGTGAAATGTGATTCTTTTTTATTGGAAGTTCCCATTTGGAGGTGGTGTGACTCGGTGGTTCATGTTGATAAGCACAAGATGATGGGATGGATGAATTTTAAGGTAATATTCAATGGGATGTATTTTCTAAAGACCTTGGCTTTTAACAAGACCTGGGTGTTTTTCGATCTTCTCTAGGGGGATCAGACCATGATGGATTATACCAAAGATTTCATTGAATAAGATATGTTCTCACCCATGGTGGTATTTATTGAGAAGATGAATGCCCAAAAGTTCCAAATGGGGTTGTATCCTCATACCCAATTTCATGTCATGTTATTTATGAAGATGACTTATACGGAGTTAGTTGATCGGTGTTTAATGGATGAGATTGATCATGGAAAAAACTCCAGTTTCATTTGAGTAGTTATAGTAGTTGTCTAAGGAAATGGTTGTTCTTATAAGAAGAAGAGGAAGAATGATGAGCATCAGAGGAAGGGAGTTGGTTGTTCAAGACACCCATCTAGAACCCCTTCGTCTATGTATTATGGAGATGAATCAGTATTGTGTTATCTGTCTATAATGGAGGTTCTTTAGTGGTGTATGTGTTCTACTCCACCTATACCATGGAATTATTATCATATTATAGGGAACATGTAGTATGTTTGAAGAGCTACCCTTTCATATTAGATTGGATCAAGTTATATGGTCTCTAGAGGTTTGTTTTCCCATCTGAAGTCATCTCTGATGGAGGGTTCTCAGTTTGGTGGTTGTGGTGGTTGGGAGGGATCTTCTATTGTTCAGAGTCAACATAAGGAATAGCCACAAATCAGTGGCCTCTCTCAGGGTGAGGCAGACACTAAGAATATCCGTGTTGTGAGTAAAGCCCAAGTATAATTTTATTTAGGACCTATGATATTTCATGGTACCATTCTTATTGAATCAACTTTAGTTATTTCCTTTTCTTGAACCAGTTCCTTGATTTAATTTATTTCTTCCCATCTTGAAGAAATGTTTAATTTTCAACAAATATTATTCAATGGATTTAGTGACTCTATTGGGTAAGAAACAAGAGTAGGGCATCATCTGTCTGCTATGAAAACTCACTGTTTTAGCAGTTGTGCTGGAATGAGATTTTATGGTATTAGAAATGGACCACTTTGATAGGATCCTTGGTATGGATTGAAGGTAGCATTTTCGGGAAGACATCAATTTTTATTTATGGGTAGTGAGATTTGGTGCACCAGATGAAAGTACCCAGGCTTATTATATAGAATAGGATCCTCTATTGGGAAATGATAGTCCCATATTTCAATAATTGAGTAGCCACATTTTTCAAATCTCATCACTCTAATAAAAAGGAAATTATGGTTATCATGAGTGTGGATTACCTCGACTTGAGGACGAGTTCACATAGGTATTTATTATTAACATATCAGGTCCTCCTATAGTGTAGGATGTGGATTTTACAGATGTTTTGATGCTTAGAAAACAACTGATATCTCTTCCATCATTTAGCAAGTCACCTCACTAAGTTGATGGAATTAAAGGTTCTTCTGGGCAATTTGGAACCAAAATGATTCATTCACCCAAGGGTCTCACCATGGGCCTTCACTGTCTTTTTTTTGAATAAGTATGATGGGTATTTCTGTTTATGTATTGGCTAAAATAATATGAATAAGGTAAGGATTAAGAATAAATACCCTCTTCCCCATATTGATTACATTTTCGATCTACATAATACGGTGATCCAGATTTTTTAAGATTTATTTTATTTCCAGGTATCACCATGTCTGAATCAGAGATGATGATGTTCCTAAAATGCATTTTCAATGCGGGTAAGACAATTTTGTGTATTTGGTCATGAAATTAGAGCTGATGAATGTTCTAATAGTATTTATGTCTCTTATAAAAAAATGTTTTCAACCAATATCTAGTGCCTTTTATTGTGTTAGATTTTGTTGAAATCATGTCATATTCTATGGCTAAGTAGAAACATGAGAGGAATAATAATTTTCTATTGGGGACTCATAAAGATCAGCACCTCTACGCAAATCTTACATAGGTCACCTACTAGATTAATACGGTGATGCTTGTGGTTAATGTGATATCAGAATGATGGGTTTTGATGGACCCTGAGATTACAATATATTGATGTCATGGGAGAAGATGAATAAATTTTATTTGAGATATAAATAATTATCATCATGGATGGTTATTAGAGGAAATTTATTATATATTTATGTTATATTGATTTTCCCATGATGGTTCTCACCCAGATGGTGGTGAATCATCAATGAATTCAAATTTTAGGAATCCAATGATGAGCATAGGTGGTGATTGAATATTTTCCCTACTTTTACCATTTTTGGATTTTTTTGGAAAGGGTATGTGGTCTACTATGATGCATCAGGTATGGCTTTTTGGTGTTTATTGATGTAAGAAGAGAATTTGGTGGTGTATATCTCTCTCCAACTCTAACCACATGAAAAAAATCACAAAACCCATTACTTGGATATAGAAGTGGTGACACTTGCCTAAAATACAAGGTTTAATTATCTATTTTTAGTAAATTTTATAATCTACTAAGGACATAAATATTTTAACATTTATTTCATATTTGAAGAATATTAATCTAATTTAGTTTCATATGGTTGATTTCCTTAAAGGGTTCGATTTTGTTAACATTTACACCCTAACAACAGTAACATGGTTATAGTTTCCTTAGGCAAGAAAATGATAGTGAAGGAATTAAACGATTCAAGTGATGAGTAGAATTTGATCTGTCATTTTTTTCTAGTTTCATACGAATCATATTGATTAAAAAAGATTTGTGATCTTGGATAATGTTTAGTTAACACCTTCCCTTCATGATTTTATTAGGTTGGAGAATCTGGGTGTTGAGTTTCTCCAGTGTTCTCTAAAGTTCCTAAAAAGTGGGGAAGTGACTTGTAAATGATCATTATTGGATGAAGGAATGTTGCACTATATTTTACTCCCCATTGTGTTATTATAATTACAAATGGATGTGATATAGGTTAGCCATATGTAATAGGGGTCTATTTTTCATTGGACAACCATGATTATTTATAGCATGTGTCGTCAGTTCTGGTGGTCATGTATGATGTGAGACAAAGAAGACATTATTTCCAAATTTTATTCAAGTTTAAAGGATAAATAAGAGAATCACAGGCCCATAGGTTTTCTTCAACCATTATCTATCCCAACCTAGAAGTGGGATGAGGTTACCCTGGATTTCATTATTAGCTTACCTCAAACACCCTATAAATGAAATTTCATTTGTGTAGAGTTCATCATTTGACCGAATCATTATATTTCATTTCGATTATAGATTCTTCCCAATTGGAAGAGTTGGGTAAACTATATATTCGGGAAATAATGAGGCTTCATGGTGTGCCATCAACTATCATTTCAAATAGAAAGCCTAATTTTACCCCATATATATATATGTCTTTCAAAATGCAATGATGTCACAGATTTAGCTAAGCATGTCACACCGTCCACAAATAAATGAACAGAAAGAGATGGATAATTAGAATGTAGAATACATACATTGGGAATTTGTGTTATATATTTTATAATCAATGGATATAAATTTTTTATTGGTATACATTCCATATAAAAACAGTTACAAATCCATTATAAATATTTCACCCTTTGAGGAACTTTACAGTCGATTGTCCGAGTCTCTATTGTGTAGGTATGTGGTTAGTGAGAACATGTATTTGGGTTTTATTCTAATGAAGGATAAATCTAATAAAGTCTATTTGATCGATCTTTGATTTTTTACAACAATGATTCCTCACAAATACTATTATGATCGAAGTTTCTAGATTTTGAATTTTCGGTGGGTGATAGGGTGTTTTTGAAGGTGGATCATCACATTTGTCACCATTATTTTGTAATTTAAGGGAAGCTCACTATAAGATATATATGAAATTTTGGGATTACTGAGAATGTTATCAAGGTGGTAAACTGGGTTTCTTTTCCATCCTAGTTGAAATCAATCCCTGATGTATTCCCTATTTCACACCTGAAGAAGTATAATCTGGATCACACTCATGTACTAAATTGGGATAAATTAGAGTTGTAAATAGAGTTTTTTGTGTTTCAAAATCTTGTACAGATAGTGGATTCCAAATAAAAAGTGATACATGGTAATTACAAATCATTATTCAATATTATTGGGAAGGACAATAATGATGTGCATGATACATTAGAGAATATGACTTGGGTGGAAGAGTAGTGTCTATTGTTTTCTCGGTTCAGACCTGTGGATGCAATTATAATAGTGGAATGTTTAAATGGTGGGGGAGAATTTTATCATCTTTGATTTAAGGTTTTCGTATTATTTTTTGGTAATTTTATCCTTATATTTTTTCCTTTGTTTCCAATAGATTTTTTCGAGAAAGTTGAAATTTGGGACCCTACAACAACTGGTGCACAATAGGCTCACGGTTAAAGGAAACTATGTAGTAAACCAAGATAAATTGTGTAACTTATGTAATATAACTATCTAGGAAGAATGAAATTATACATGGGTGTGTACCACCAATGGGACAGTGCATCTCGTTACCTCTATGAGAGTGGAGATCACAATGTGTCCATACAGTTTGGGAAACTGTATGGGTAACCTTGTAGCCTTTCCAGTTTGTTAAAAATAATTTTTTTTTACTATTTTCCATCCCCATTGCAACCAAAAATCACCATTTATTTGATCAATAGGGATTATTTAACCCTATGAACTTCCTCCACTGCATCTTGGCCCCCTTAAACACCAATTTATTTTGTGGGTTTGGCCTTAGATCTTGATGGAACTATCATGTAAGTTTATTATTTGTTGATTTATTTATTATTTTAGGTTTCTGATTCCAATCTATTTTATTTCCATGTTTTTAGTGGATTTGACGACCTAATGAGGGTTCAATATTGAGTTTTTGGGTGAAATAAGGTTGTTTGTCCCACGATATACCATTTATTTGGTTCCATTGTGGTGCAGTTGTAATTTTTAATCAGATACTAAATGTTTCCATCTTTGAGTTAGGTTTCCCCATGTTTCCTCATTATTATATAATTATGGTATGCATGATTTTCTTCTCAAATGGGTTCTATGGATTGTATAAATAGTGTAAAATGTGTTTTTAAAAGTATTATTGGTGTGTACAAGTTGAAATATGGATTCTCAAAAGAAATGGGTTGTTTTTCATGTGTGCGTTAATGTTGGGCCTTATAAATTTATTCTCTAAATTATTCAAGGTTTTTATGCATGTTTTAATATGCATTTGGTTGGAATAGGGATTTTAAATAGGTATTACCTATATAAAATTATATTTTTACATGTTTATTCATATTTAATGGGTTTAGGATATAAAATTAGTGATCAATGTGACATGTGCAATGGAAGTAAAACACAAAAGGGAGTCCTAGGTATCATGATGGGTGGACTAAGACTCTAATTCTAGTTAGATCGGTCGGGTTGAGGCTCAATTTCTTATAAAATTATTGATTAAACAATACTATATAAACTATAAGGGTGATTCTGAGACCACTAAAACTTTAGATATAATTATCTCTAATGGTTTATGGATGAAGAAGATGTGGGTTGTGGTTTATATTCAATGTTCAACCAAGATATGAGTTTTCTAGGATCCCAATTCTACTAGTAACAATAGGTATTTCTCATGAAGTGTTTATCTCTTATAATTTGGTTCTCATCGTTAGCATACTATTGAAATTATTTTCATCATAATTGTAATCCATGTGTCTTTTTAAAATATTTTCATTTAAAATTTTCCCTTAAGAAATTCCCTAAAATGATTCCAATTTCATTTGTAAAATTTTAATGTTTATTTATAATCTATAGTTATGGCATATAAAATTTCTTTTTCTTGGAATCCTATTTGTGATTGGATCACAACCTAAATACACCATTTGTTGTTTGTTGAATTTTATATATATGTTACGAGTAAACGAAAGATGTTCTATTCTAGTGAAGGTGGATCCAGTTTCTTATGGTACTTTCTTATAGGTGTTGGGGGAGGTTTCTTGAAGGAGTGAGACATCTTATTGTTTTAAGGTTTTGGGGTGGTGGTTTAATAATTCCCTCCATATATGTAGTTTGGTTGGTTTTGGTTTTAGTTAATGATGATTTGATTATCTAGGATTGTTGTATTTTTTATTGTTATGGATATTCATCCTGGGATGATGATTAATTTTTAGTATTATTATTTCTTACTTACTATGGGGGGAAATAATTACAAAAACAAGCATTATGGATACCCATGAAATTGTTTTCATCATTTGGGTGTTAGGAATTCCCTTCAATCCATACCAAAGGTTGGGTTGGGTGTTGGGTTAGATGAAAAACTTTTTGGTTTGTGACAGGAAGAGAATGCGAATAGTTTGATTTGTAAAAATGATCATAATCACCACATATGAATAATTATGATGGTATGGATACAAAATAATCCCATTTCAGTAAGAATTAATATTTTTATTGGTGGTGAAATAAAAAAAATTAACCTTAGATATAATTTTGAGGAAAATTTTCAGAATCATTTTTAATTACATTTTATAAATTAATTTCATTAAAAATATGTTTAAAAAAAATAATATTGAATTAAAATTTTATCATTTCAAAATAATTTTTGAATAACTAATGATCATGTTGGAAGGTTATTCAGTATTCAATAATTAATAATCATTTAGTTTAGTTAATGATATGCAAAGTTACATTTTATGAATGAGATAAGAAGATTCTATTTTAAATATTTGGTAAAATAGTAAAACGGATTAAAATATCATTTAATTAATCAATTCTAAATAAATAATGAAAAAATATTTAAAATAAAATTAGAAAACCTTTTATTTTAAGAATATTAATTTCCGACTAAAGAGATAAATGATGTAGAATTTTATAAAATAATTTTACCAATATGATTAAGTATAAAAGATTATAAACACTAGTACTATCACTTGTAAAGGATCATAAATTTCCATAGGAATGGAAAATGAAAGGCTTTATTAAAAAAATATAATTTTAATTAATTCACAATGAAGAATAACCAATCTTTGTTAGAATGATATTTTGAAATAAACACATAAAATGATGACAATATTAATTTTAGAATTAATCAATGAAAAAAATTTTGTTTATCAACAATAAATCCGCCTAAAATGAAATAAAACAAACTTTTATAATTAAAAATCTTCTTGTAATTTTATTAAATTCATTATATTATATTATTAATACGGAAAACACAGACAATTATTTTTCTTCTTTATATCCCATATTAAACAAAATACCATTAAAAATAATTACAATTGATATTATTTTCATTAAAAAGGATCATATTATTAGAAAAAATATATGGTTTTAACAAATTCAATTGACACAAACCAGGGATGTGATAACCTCAAATAGTAGTATCTTACCTTGTAAATCCCATTTATTGGAGCATTTGAGGGAGAAAACATCACTGGTATTTTCTCTTTAGTATGACCCAAATGAGACCAAATAACATTAGCATTAGAAAAACCATTTATGGAATAAGTTCAATCTCATAGATATTATGACTCAAACCACGTACACCAAGACACCCCATGAACATATCACCATTGAACAGCTAAATCTTAGGGTTATTTCTGATATACTAAAGGGATATCTATCAAGAACCTAGAAATACAAATATATATATTAATTTCAATATAATAACAGTTATATTTACATTAAATTATTGTTATATTATAAATGGTTTTGATTTTTATATATTAAAACAAAAAATGTATATTTGGGTAATATTAAAATTAAATTTAGGAATTTATTTTGATGAATTAATTGATTTTTTAAATAAATTAATTTTTATTGAAATATTATTATTAGTTAATGAGTATTAAATAAAAATTACCATATATTTTTTATGAAGTAAAATGTAATTTTTATAAGGGTTTGAAAACTCTTATACTCAAAAAATTGATCATTTCTCAATAAATATAGATTCTTATTATAAATGGAAAAATTTAAATATTTGAGAAAACTTTTAGGTAAAAATAATATTATTTATGGAATTAGAAAATCAAAAATATATAAGAATTATTTTTTCAGATTTTTTTGAGACAATGGAATTTTGTGATAAAATTTAAATATATTATAAATAAATTGTGTGTATTATAACATCATAATGGCCGAAAATAATGTAATAAAACATATAAATGGTATAAATGATGAAATATATATTTTATCATTTAACGAATATTAATTTGATGTTATTTTATTTATTTTATAACTCCATTATGAATCGTCCAAAACATATAATATATTTTATTATTTTAAAGTCATTTCTTTAAGGACATGAGTCACTTACACATCATCAGGAGTAATATTTTAATATTTTGGGACCATATCGCTACAAAATAATTAAAAGAGCACCTATATGGATGAAAATATTGGAAAATAACATGGGATGTATTTTGTTTTTATTACATTATTATATATATTCCAAAACCTATGGTTGAGAAATAATAAATAACTCCCCACTTTTTTCCTATATAAACCTACCAAAGCTCCCATTTATCTTCACTAATTTTTTTTTTAATAAATTTACTCCAACATACCATATATAATGTCCTCATATGGTTCTCCCATTTTCTCAAGATGTTACTATAAAGTATATGGAATCACCCTCTCCAGGTAAGGGTTCATCTTCTTCTCTTGTTTATTCAAGGATCTTCATTATCATAATTCATTTATCTCCATTTAATAATATTGGGCTTTTATTACATATCATAAACGCGTTCTATTTTTCTTATAAATGATGTGAGAACCCTTCCAGTCTCATCAAGACCTCCCATGAACATTCATTAGCGTAGTATATGCTACTGAAATGTCGCAATGATTTGCAATTCCCCGCAATTTAATAGTGAACACCCATACCAATTTCTTTTCAACTGTGTACATTTTTAAGAACTTATATATAACCAATGAGGAATTAACAATATTTATTCCACACTCTATAATCATGTAATAAAATATGATGATGAATGAATCCTTTTTTATTACCTACATGTAAAATTTAATCATGCGAATAAAATGAAAGTTACACGTTATCCCAGATTATATATCGCTCCTATGCCTAGGGTAATATATTAGTCTAATGGGATGTAATAAAAGGTATTATGGAGTGATAATAATTATTCAAAATTCGTTTTCTATTATTATTTCTTAACGGTTATCTATAACCTATGTTTCTGATGCAGTTTTTTATGTTACTTCCACATTTCCTATAATTATTTTATGATTATATTTCTATATCTTTCCCTATTGTTCAGGTTTATGATTCTCACTCCATTTATGACCCATTAATATTCCTAATTTCAAATATATATTACTTTATTCATTTTATTTAATTTTTTTCCATTACCGGGATTTATACCTCACCCCTTTTTATGTATATCCCCGGGTTATTCCATGCATTTTTATGTATGATAGAATAATATAACCATGTTAAGGATGCTTTTTCAATAATGATGATATTTTTCTAGTTTTAATTTGATAGTTAATGTACCTAATTCCCAAATAAAATAGATATATCTATATTATAGGATATATAATGTGTATTCTTATGTAATAAATTAGAACATAATGTGAAATAAAGAGCAGGGTAATCATAGTTGATATGAAAGGAATGGTTTAGATATTTTTTGGATTATGATTATAAAACAATAGATAAATACATAAGGATAAAAATAAGTATAAAAAAAATTATAATTTATATATTATGTGGTTTATCATGATAATAAATCCCTCTCTAGATACTATAAGTCGATGCGGTTTTGGCACAAATTTTCATAATGGTAAATCCCGAAAACACTGTGTCGAGAAAGACCCAACCAAGAACTAGATTAAAAAAGGCCTTACTATAAACTTGGTATTACACACTAGGGGATATTATTTGATAATTCAAAAGCTCATTATGGGTCATAATTGAGGGAAGAAAAATTATTATAGGAGTTTTTGTTATGAAATATATCATGAATTACATAGAATGAAGTATAAAAATCCAAAATTTTAGAAATAACATTCATTTATAATTATATATTTAATGTCATTGTATTACAATTTATGTGTTTAAATTTTTATTAATAATCATCTGAAATTTTTCCATTATTCTATAAAATTTCTACAAATAGTAGGAATCTGGTAAAAATCCAATTATAAGGACAATTTGATAACTACCCAAATTAGATTTCCAAACTGAAAAAAGCGGGAATCATGATTTTTTTGAGATACCATCTCCACAAAATTTAGTTATGAATAGAATCGTGGATTATGATGAGGGACCAAATCCCCATAATAATAAATAAATTTTAATAGAGACCTATATAAGGAAACGGAATATGGCATTCTATTGATCATCCAATCCCTTAATCATGGAACACTAGATATACTCCATTGAGAATATATTATACATCATTCATTATCTTGGGAAAGAGAATGTTATAATAGTTTTTTATCATATGGAGAGACAAGACGAATCATGGTGGACATTGATCAAGAATAATAACCCAAAGGAAGATATTTAAGTGATATACAATATGATATAACAGAAAATGTTTTAGGAAAATTATTTTCATTACACTCCCATTTCAAAAATGGAAAGGGAATTACATTCCCTCAAAAAAGGAAGATAAATCTATCATGGAATATGATGAAAACCTCACAATAAAATAAATATATGCATCCATATTTGTCATTATCCAAGATTAAAAATGATATTACATTTTATTTGGATAAAAACTACACTCTATAAAGACCTAGTGATTTGAGACCCTGATAGATATGAGGATATATTTTAATATACCCTCAATATAGAAAGAGATATCAATTATTATTAATGGTATCATCGGTATATGAAGTTGAATTTGGAGTTTAATTCTAATTTTTTATTAGATAAATCTGTTGGTGAATCAAAATTTCAACATCCCACTTGTAAAATGTTTGAAAAAAGAATCTTATAAATTTACTATGAGGGAGAAAAAGGTTATTTAGGTGTGGGAAGGAAGGAAACCTAGCTAGTTATTTAATATAGGAGGAACCCACTAATTCAATGAAGTTCAATAATTATATATTCATATCTTAATTTATTTTTTATTTTTCTCAACTACAAGAAAATTAGTAAATTTGAAAACTAATGCACTCTTTGAAGGGGTTTCAAAGGAAAAAACAACCTCAAAACAAATAAGGGAGATTTTATTCCATCACAACCACTGAGGTGGATATCGAATATGATGTGGTGATATATATTCTAATTATTCATTAATGAATATTTATTGTAATTTTAGATTATGGTTTATTATGTTCCATTAAATCACACAAGTTCAACATATATATTCAAACACTCCAATAAATCATGGATGTAGAGTTTTTAGTAACAATTAAAAATAGAGATATTATTTCATAACATGTATATAACCCCTCCACTATCACGATTTTTGGGGTGAATTTTCCCATGAAACATGTAATACATCATTTAGATTAATTTATTGTAATTATTGGTATGGATTGGATTTTCCTATATAAAACAATCATAAATTTCCTTAAGAATTAAATTAATCTCCATTTCATGAATCATCCCTCGAATATATACATGTGAAAGGAGGATACTGGATCTTATTTTGATGCAACATCAAAATATGGGATATTATTTCCTTATTAGAAAGAATATCTATCTTAAATAATTGAGTCTAATGAATTGATAATCCTTCAATACATGACCATTATGAGGGATTAGCTGAGGTGTTTTTCGAAGATTTTATTATTCTCTCTCCTGTTTGAAGGGTTTAATTTTAAATTTAGCATATACGTAGAATATTTCCCTTATCCCATAATCAATATATGAAGGAAATTGGGGAACTTGATGAGATTTAGAAAAAACAAAAGTATAATCTTAATTTAGGGATTATATACCCAAGTAATTCAACATGGGGTTCACTGGTCCCCTTAACCATGAAGAAGCATCGATTAATAATCCTTTTCATTTATTATCATGATCAAAATAAAATCATGAAAATGAAAATGTATCCTCTGACATGATTTAATGAATTATTTTTTCAGCTATGTAGATAAAAATAATTCTCCAAGGTGGTTCTTCAGTATATACATTATCCAGCCATGGTGAAACTGTGGATATCCCAAAGACTTTTTATACAAGTCAGGGGAACTATGATTTCAAAGTATTGACATTTATACTAAAAAAGTATTGATAAATATGAATTTAAATGATGAATAAATTCCTTAGATATTACCTAATTTTTTTTAGGTATTTATAGATTAATTTTTATTATACTCTAAAATAATGGAGGTGTATAACGAGCATCTGATTAAGATACTGAAGATATTAACAAAGGAGAATATTTATGAAAAGTAAAATGAATTTGAGTTTTTTTTGAATGATGCCTCATTATGGGGAATATTTTCACATTTAATGGGATATATATGGTACATTCAAAGAAGGATGATATTGAAGGATGGCTAAGGAAAATATCTATTACCGATATCTGTAGCTTGCATTGATTAACTGGGTATTATCGTTGATTATTGAGAAATATCTCACAATTGAAAAACCCCATAACCTATATAATTCAAAAGGTAGTATAATTTTTATGGAATGTTGAATGTGAGTAGTGATTCACCTTGTGGAATAAGAGGTGTGTCATTGAAAATATAGTAACACTAGCTATAAGTGGATAACATTTAATGACGTACAACGATGTTTTGAAGCATGAATTGTGAGGTGCGTTAATGTAGAATAAAAATTTAATATATTATGGTACAATGAAATTTAATGTTCTTAAACACAACTACACAATTAATGATCTAGAGTTGTAAATAGTGATCTTCATGTTGAAAAAATTGTTGCAGTATCTCTTTGAGAGGAAGTGAGAAATATACACGAATCAAAAAGGCTGGAAGTGTATATTGACATATAAATATATAAATATTAACCAATGAATATTGTCAGAAAAGATAAAGGACTATGAATAGTTAATATACAACCATACTACGAAAATAATAAAGTGGAAAACACTCTATGTATAAAGGATCATGAAAAATTATCATCAATGATAATTGAGAAGGATCAGATGTTCTTAAATTTAAAAAGGATTGACATAGAAATAATAATAGAAAGAAAATAATCAATATTTTAAAAACTAATTCTCCACCATCAATTCTAGAGAGGGTAAATGATGCATAAATTGATAATATATGAATAATGAATAAATTGGAATATATAAGAAACATGAAATACTCAAATACCAATAATAATGAAAAAATTCTTTTGTGATTTGGTTCAAGGAAATGTGTACCATCAATTCATGTGTTAGAAAGAGGTGATGGATGATGCACATAGATCAATATTCCCCATCCATCTAGGAAGAAAATTTTCTTATTGGGAACATTGAAATCACTATTGGTAGGATAATATGAAGATGGAAATCATAAAGTTTACATCCTGATGTCTTGTACGTCAATAAGAGAAGGGTAAAATAAGAAAACCCAAGGCGGTGACGCAAACATTACACATAACTGTATGGAAATTTTAAAACAAAACTAGGGAATTATCCACTAGACTTCTGAAGAAAACAAGTGGAAATAATTATATATGGGGTGTGGTGGATCATCTTACAAAGATTTCTCACTTCATTTAAATTTGATAGGAATTCTCAATCGATCAACATGAAATGATATGCATTATATAAGTGGTAAGGATACTTAGAAGAATACTATTGACTATATATGATTGAGATTCATGGTTTACGACTGTGTTCTTGAAAAGTCTCCAAAACTCTCTAAAAATGGAGTTGAACCTTATCACGGCTAATCACCCCTAAACTGATGGACACTATGTGTAGACTATCTAGACACTGACGGAAAATATTAGAGAATTTTTAATTGAATTTAATAAAGGATGGGATTAAAATGATATTCGAGTAGTGTTCTCGCACAAAAATAGTTTCCAATTTAGTATAGAAATGGATTTTTATAAACCCTTTTATGGAAGAGGTTCTGAACCCCTACATGATGGAATGAAGCTTGGGAACACTAACTACTTGGTCATGAAATGGTTTAGTAGATATTGTAAAAGTCAAAGACTATTCCATAGTGAATCACGACCGTTTAGAGTCAAAATATTATACGATGAGAATTATTGACAAGACCTAGTGTCTAAAATTGGATAATGGTAATCATCCACATATCTTTTTGAAAGGAATACATGTTATTTGAAAATAAGGGAAACAAAAATCCATTTTAACTCACACCCTTTGATAACCCTAATAACTTCAGAGTGGTATGCTATTGACTAGAACCCCCACTAGAAATTTTTCTTGTTCTTGATGTGCTCCACATATCATTCATAGGGTAGTACATTTCAGACACCTCACGTGTACACAAGCTAGATGTGGTACAATCAGTGAATGATATTAATTATGAGGAGAAACTAGTAAATATCATAGATTTTACATTCAGTGATCTATCAAATAAGACAATGTACCTTTTCAAATTACTATAGAGATTTTTTTAATGAATCCATGTGTGAACAATACGAGGTGATGAGACAAATTTGCCATCATCTTTTTTAGAGTGGGAAATTAACTTTTTTATAGAAAATTTTCTTAAAGTGGAATATTGTTAAAACCTAAACTTTTCTAAATAATAACACCTTGATATTTAATTAAATAAATTATTATTGATTATGCATATAGAAATAATAAACATTCAAACACATAAAGACTCCACAATATTTTTCTAAATAAATATATACAATGTTCCATTTATCATTACTAAAAACTATGGAGAACATTATAATTATTCCCACTCATCTCTAGATTCCTCCCATTGTTCGCCAATTTCTCAAGAAGATCCTCTATATCATTTGGAATCACCATATCATAGTAATGTATCCTCTTCATCGTATTTTTATTAAAATCTCTTCATTAACATATAACTTTTATCTCAATTTCTATATGTTGGGATGTTTTCTTTAATATCTCCCATTATGTCTATTTTATTTCCCAATTAATATAGAACCCTTTCACTGTTATCATGCCCTCCAATTAACATTTATACACCCCCATTATAAGGATGAAATTTCACTACAACTTTTCATGCCAATCAATTGTGTAATGAATGACCATACCCATTTCAAATCAAGGGTGGTCACATTTTTTCTCTTATAATTTGGGATTGTGGTCATAATTTTATGTATTCTACAATACATGATCATGGAATAAAATATGATTATGAATTAATACATTTTTTATGATATTTTTGGCACATGTAATCAGGAGTATAGAATTAAATTTATGGATGCACATAGAATTAAATATCGCTATGACTGATTATGTAGTGTTCTACTCAGATTAGATGCCATTCAAAGGATCAGGAAGTGGGCATTAACCATCAAGTTACAATTTCAATCATGATTTCATTCTAATAATCCTTTAACTATGTGAATGATGGAGTTTTTTATGTTTTAACTGACATTCCATATTTCTTTTATGAATATCATTATTTATCATGCCTCTTTATCTAGGTTTGTGACAATCACTCCTTATTTCCCATTTATATTATTATAGTCAAACATGTATTACATTATTAATGTGATTCCATTTTTATTCTATTACTATGATTTATAACACACCCCGTTATTATGTATATCCTTATGTTATCCCATATAGATTAATTTCTGAATGAATAATATAATAATAATATAGATTTTTTAATAAATATGATGTATTCCCTATTTTATGTTTTTATGTAATGTATCTCATTTCCAAAGACACTAGACTTCTTGATCTTATATGTTTTATTAGATATACAGTTATGTAATAAATCATGAATTAACATCTAATAAAGAGTAAGGACATCATATTAAACAATATAAAATACATCAATAGTTATTAAAAATTCATTACACAAATAATTATTTAATATTAACCATAATGAGTAGGTATTATAACACAAGGTAAAGGAATCGACTTATGAAATTTCTTCATCACTTAGTAACATAATATTCAAATCCCCTTTGATGAAATACATAAATTTGATTCTAAAAATACTGTGAAAAATGATGTATTCATGATATTAAATAACATTGGGGAAATATATATATATATATATATCTTATAAATGAAACTAGGTTCCTAATATTATAGTATTTCTAAATGAAATAAAATTGAGATAGAATACCTTACCATATAATTTCTTTTGGTTGAAAATGATTTAATCTCATGTATTATTTTTTAAACATGTAATTAAATTATTCTGGAACATTATTAATATTTATGAAATAATATATGATCCTTTTAAAACATATTATAACTTCATCATTATTAATATTCCAATAATTTTATTATTTGCTGTGTTAATTTCCTTGTTTTTGGAGTATGTTTTGGCTTATTTTTTCTTTCTCTTTCGCAGATATTGATTTAATCATTTCCAATATATAAACCTTGATTTAAATATAATAAATAATATATATATATATTTTATAGTAATACATAAATTTTTTATAGGAAATTAAATAAACCATTCATGGAGATTGTAGACACTATGTTCATAGGAATATTGTTTACATTTTCTTGTTGTATCGAAAATGAGAAAACTAAATTATATATAAAAATATATTTTAATTAAAATATCATATTTATATCATATATGGGACATATATTTATTAAAAAAATCTTAATACATTCCATGTCAAGTGTAAATAAATCACATCGCTTCCTCAGGCAATAGTCTGCCATCCACAAGAATGATGTAATCATAATATCTACAAATAGAGAGCATTGATGTATGTGTTATGATATAATTATAGAATAAAATTGATATCATATATATATATATATCATATAAAAAAATTATCTGAATCATTATTCCCAACATCAAATTGTGGTAATGAAAAAATAAATGACATTGGTTTCTGAGGTAGTAGCTCATCGTACACACAAACAATGATTTCGTAACCAATTTGATCGAAGTCTATGGAGTTTTTGTCCATAAACATTACATTACAAAATATATGTATTTTTCATATATATTTTTGATATTATATAAGAAAAATATATGAATAATTTAAAGAGGTGCACAATAAAATATAATAAAAACACTATTTGAAAAACATTACCTCTTTTACATCCATCCTCCCTAAGATTGTACTAACACTTTCCAAGGTCTGATTTATACATAAGATAAGGCTTAAAAGTAGATAGGGTGTAATTTTGGAATATATTATTTAATTTGTTTTATATAAATTTTTTTTATATGTGTGACGAAGAGGGATAGATGGTGGCCTTTTATAAGTGAGGGAGATGATACATTAGGAATTTTTTGGAAGAAAGCTAGTTGTGCCGAAGTTTTTATCTAATAAGAGGTTTCAATAATACAAAACATTATATAATATTTCTTAATAATGTAAATATAGAAATAAAATGGGTGTTATACATGTTTGGTTCATTATTATAACTTATATTCAATGTTTAACTACAAAGTGAACTCATTTTTCTCTCAATTACTACAATTAGTTTTAACTTGTTTCACAAATCATTTTGCTACAAAATTAAGTTCAATATATTATAAATTTAAAATTTTGATTATTATAAATATGATATCCATGTTTTAAAATTCAAATAATTGATGTGAATGAAATTATTTAAAAATTAATTCTACAGACATGACAAGAAAATTGGGTATAAAAATGAAATGGTCAAAAATTTATTAAATTATTTTTCTAAATTCAACGAAAAAATGATTACTGTGAAATTAATTGAATTAATTTATTTTTAATTTTTAAAATTATACTCTATAAATAGTTTAAAATTTAATTTAATAATTTATATTATTTATATGAAAATTATGTTTTCAATATCAATTTAGTATTTTCCGTTATTTGTCCTAAAATAAATCGTCTTAGAAAAATAAAAACAATTCAAGAAATTATAATTTTGAAATTATAATTTAATTAGTTAATTTTAGTTTTTAAAAACATATTTATTAAAGTGTTCATTTTTTTTTAAAAATTTAGTGTTCAAATAGAAGGAATCAAATGTACGTTAAATGAGTATATTTATACAAAAAATTGTATTTCATCCAATAAAATGACCATTAATTCTAGTGGATGAATGATTAAAATAATTATTGAATATATGATAAATAAATTTAATTAATATATTCCACTAATATAAATTATTTAAATTTATTATGATAATATTTCATTACCATATGAAAATAGTTTTCATATAAAAACATTTCATTTAAATTCAAATGATTTTTATATTCATTTATAAATAATAAATAAAAAATAAATTTAAACATTTATTTAATAGGTTAGATAATAGCATTTATAAAAAAAATTATTGTATACAAAATAATTTTTATTTTAAGTAAAAATATTAATAGAATTATGTAATAGTTGATTTTATATGTAAAAGAAGCTATCAAAGAAAGTATTTGTTGTGTGTTAAAATTGATAATCCATTATTGAATAAATTGTAAGGTATATCATGTATTAAATTTAATAAAATTGTAAATATATTTAAAATTATTTGGTTGTGATAATCACTTATAATTTCGGTGTTGTGTGACATATACACAATTTAATAAATTGTTATTATTTAATAATTTTGGTGTGTTATATTCTCCACACCTTATATAAATTATGTACAGAACATTTAAAAATGATATTGGTATTACAGGTTTTAATATCTCTAAATTCTATTCTTTAAAAACCCACACCATAAAAGGGTTAATATAAAATCATATTATTAAAAATAATGGGAAGTAAAATGGTAATTCATAATAATGTATAAATATGTTTCTACATAATATAAACATAGTGAGTGTTGTTGATATGGAGTTTAAGGAAATAAATAAACATTAATAGAAAGTGATTGAGGTAATTAATTAAAAAAATATTAATTGAATGTTGAGGTCCTCAAATCCAAAAAATATAATGAATATTAAAAAGACATTTATGTCATTATAAATTATTGTAATAGGAATGATTTTTATTTCAAGATCATTTTCTTAATCTTGAAAAATTATTTTACACTGTAATACTATATTAAAATATAATTATCTGAGATATTCATATTTCATTAACAAAATTTGTAATCCATCGACTATTTTTTGTTAAATTTATAATTTATTTCAATTACTCTAAAATATTTAAAACAAAAAATTAATTTTTTTATGGATAGTGAAATAAAATTTTCTTTTATGAGATCATGAGAACCATAAAAGAGTGAAACGTAGTTCTGTCTGCCACTAAAAATTTTTAAATACAACATGGTTACTATATAAATCAATAACATTAAAAGTAATAATATAGGTTCATCATTATCATTTATTTTTAAAATTATTTAATTAAAAATAATGACCTATTAAACCATAAATCATGTATATTAGTTTTAGGTCTAAAATTCATTTCATTCATTGGTTTGGTGTTCAATTCCTACTACATTTCCAAATTCGATCGGTTGAATTTTTTGCACGATGTTTTTTCCTTATTATAAAACAGATTCATATAATGTTCCCAAAAAAAAAATTGATATGTTTTAAATAAATAATAATAATTATACAAAGTTTATACTATGGTTTTCAATATCAATTATTTTCATCCATAAAGTCTAAAAAATTATATATCACTATAATTATCATATTAACCCTATATTCCATCAATACACTAAAACATATTTCTATAGAAGTTTAATTAAATATTCCTCAAATATTTTTAAACTAAATTATTTATACATTCACTATATTTTTTCGTGAATATTTTTTATCATGGTATATTCAATAAATAAATCCAAAAGATGGTGTTTAAGAAATTGTACATGTGACTAATACTAAATCACTATCTCATGATGGTATCCATAACAATTATGATAATTAATACACACACACTTCTAATATCTAACAATATCCATAAATGTTTCATTATTCTCATAATCTATATACTATTGGTAAGAAACATTAACTATTTATTTATTAAATCAAAATACTTAAAAAATACATCATATTTATTTCCACATCTATCCTTCCATATAAATGTTGTAAACCTTTAAAATATAGTTTTGACTTAGGAAATACCAAGATTCCCCATATTTAAAGAATGAAACAATAAATGAATTCATCTAAATTGTATTATTTTCATTCCAAAATAATATAAAAGTTTCCTCCATAATTCATTTAATGATTCCACTATTTTACTAACTTGAAGAATTTTAATGTTTCCTTGAATCACTTTCATGGGTGTCTCCTTCAACATTTATCACAAGATGGAAATCAGTCATTCTTTTCACTATGACATCGACCACTTTAGGTCTTATAAAACTCCATCATTCTCTTCTTTAGTGAGTCTGGAAGCCTTTTATTATTTATATTATTAATAATCATTGATTAAAATAGAGTATAAATAAAAACTATATCATCTACTCTTATCTATATATAATTTAAATAAATTCAAATCCTTTTTCTTCATGATTAATGTTAAAATATATCTTTATATTCTCGTTATTGACTAAAACGTAAATCAATGTTTTAGTAAAAATAATAATTGTGTAAAAAATACATAATTAATTATAATATAAATGAATCATGAAACATTATTTTCAATCTAAAACACATTAGGGTTATCTTTGGTTATTAATTTTCATTATATATTCTAATCCATTATTATTATTTACAATGAAAATTTTAGAATCCTAAGAATATCCCCCATGAGTATCAAACCAGAATCACATTAAGGAACATTTTTAAATATAATGTTACACACGAGTCATGTCCAATACTCAATTTTCATATTGGATAAATCTATGTACATCTGCGCTTGATCCACTTCCACTGGTAGTATCTAGATAGGGATGTATTTTTAGAGAACCCATATAATCTATACATTAACAAAACATTATGATGTTATCATATACTTATCCAAAAATTGTATTTTATGTATGTGTTCCATTATATATGTTTTTCGATATCTATTTTCCAAAGATTCAAATAAACTTTCTCTGATACCATTTGTAGGGACCCCAACTCCAGAATCCTTGATTTGATGTGTACTCCAATTACATTGAAAATGATAGAAGATTGAAATCCCATAGACCACTCAGTTTATTAGTCCACATAAACTATATATATAAATGAATCCTATATTATTATTTTTACACAAATTAAAACACACTTTTTTTAAAAGAAAATTTTTCTTTTCGCACATCTCTACATATCAGATATATTAATATTCATAGATTTATGGGTAAAAGAAACAAAATAAGGGTGATCTCAAATGCTCATTATGGGTCAAATATAGTGGGGGTAAATATTGAATTAATAAAAACAATCAATATAGAAAGTTAAATAACTCAACACACCTTCAATGTAATCAATACACTGATAATGATGTGAGTAAATAATATAGCAAGGAAAATAATTAAAGACTCATTCCATATAACAACAAAATTATAATTAAGTTAATTTATAATATTCAAAGGTAAATAACCAATATAACATTCCATTTAATAATTAAAATATGAAAGAAATGGATCCATAGATATGTTAGAGTGAAATTATTCTAAATAGTAATAACTAAATATTGAAGGAAGGTAATGCTTAATAATCAGATGTCGTGATTCCCAAGAAGATGATACTTTATCTATCAAGATATGTCCTTAAATATGTTTTGAAACATACTAAGTGAAAACCCATTAGTAGAGGGTATTCGAATTTTTCATCATATGAGACTCTATATGCATTGAGTGGATGGAGTTAAACAATTTTCAATCTGTGTATTTAATGTCCAACTAATTTCTCAAATGTCAAATAATAAATTTAATTCATAAAAAATGTGTGTCATCATAATTAAGTATGAAATAAAATAGACATAATTTTAAAATATTTATCGAGAAAATGAAATAAAATTATATGTAAACACCATATGTATGAATAGTATGTGGTTCAGAAAATAATCATATCGATGAAAATTTTTATTGATATTTATGAGAAATATAATGTTTAATGATTTTAGGAAAGTAAATAACTCCAGATGAATAGAATAGCAAAAAAATATTCATGAAAGTGAATTTTAATACTATACATTGTGAAAATAACCACAATCAGTCAAGATTAAGAAAAAGGATGTTATTAACCAAACATAAAACCATCAGAGTAAGGATAATGGTTGTTTTAATATATTAAATAAAAATAGATATCTCAAAACAATCATATGGAAAATATAATTTTCATTTTAAAAAATATTAAAAATATTTTTCATTGGAAATAATTTTTTAAAAAAAATATTTAAATATAATCTTTTAAAATATAAAATCATGCTTCTATTAAAGGACCGTCATGTTGGATGGTAATATTCTACAGTCATAAAGACCAATAAATTTCCACTATTAAAAGGTTAGAAAAGTTACTTATTCCGAAAGTGACAAAGAGATTCCATTGAATTGTTTATATAAAAATACACAATAGGAAAAAATATATTTTAATAAGTCATTTGGATGTCGTTAAAAAATAATTTCATAATGACTATTTATAAATCATTTTTTTGTATGAAAAAAAAATTCCGACCAAAGAGAAAAAATCAAGTGGAATTTTATTAAAACATTTTTTCAATAAAATTATGTACCAAAGAGTGTAAAAAATGGTACTATAAATATAAATGGAACATTAAAAATCCTTGGATAATAGAAAAAATATTTTTACTACAAAAACTATTATAATTTCTGTTAATTTTATTTCAAGAATAAATAATCTTGAATAGAACTATATTACAAAATAAAACCTCAAAATGATCATAACATTGAAGTGAGAATTAAGCAATAAATAATTTTTTTGTACCAACTATTAGAACAAATAAAAAAGTTCAAGTTACATACATAAATTATAAAATATAATATTACATAAAAAAAATTATGATTTATAATGATGATGTATTAAATCTAAAAGAAAATAAATTTAGTTATAATATTTAGTTACCACATGGTATCATTATGTTCATATCCTTGTTGATGAAATAATTAAAGTTAATATTAAAGTGGCATGAATAATGAATTATTAATGAAATTAAATTTAATATTTGTAGTTTATACAATGTATAAATGAAACTAGGTTCATAACATTACAATATGACCCAATGTATTGAAATTGAGATGAAATCCCTAACATTAAGCTTCATTTTGTTTGAACGTGACCTAAACCCATGAATAATGATTTTAATCATGTTATTAACATATTAAAGGACCATATTAATATTTATAATAACATATATGATCATTTTATACCAAAACATTACCATATAATTAATAATGATTCATTATTTTAATCATTTTGGGTACTAATTGCCATGTTTTCGAGTATTTTTGATTTGATATTTTTCTTTATTTATTTATTCATTAAAGATTTAATAATATAAATATTTTAACCATTATTAAATATCATATATTTTTATTATATGTGTATTTTTAGTCATTTTTAAATTTTTATTAAAGAAAACGAAATACATCGTTCATGGAGATGGTAGTCTATATGTATGCATAAAAATTATTTTTATTTTATAAGTGCATTGAAGGAATGAAAAGTAAATGATATATATATATATATAATAATATAACAAAAATATTTTTTTTTCATATATATCACATATTTTTATTAAATCTATCATTAATAAAATCCATTTATAGTGTAAATGGATCACATCACTTAGGGAGGAATTATCATGACATACACACAAATGATGTTATCATTTTCAATAAAATGGAATGAATGATGTTATGTGTTATGAAATAATTATATAAGAATTAATTAATCATACATATCATATATATCATATATAAACATTATTTTCATCATTATAGCTAATCTTGAAAGGTGATAATGGAAAAAATTTCATTAGTTTGTAATAAGGTAGTCCAATGTTAGCACGAACAATTATTTTTTAACCCATTTGATATATTTGTTTGGAGGATTTCGATAATAAAAAAATAACAACATATGAATAGGATAAGGAAATATGGGTTTTTATATAATAAATATATAAGAATAATTGAATGTGGGGGAGAAGGAAATAAACAAAAACACCTCTGGGTAAACATCACCTCTTATTTAGGTATCATCATTATATTGGAATATATACCTTATTATGTTTGATTTATTCCCATGATAACAATTATAGGATTATTTTAGGAAATATTTGGAGTGATTTGGGTAGCTATGGGAGATGTATGAATAAGTGGTAGAGGGGGTGTCATTTTATATGTGAGGGGGAGGACACACTTGAATTTTTTAAAACAAGTTAGATGTACCCACATTTTCACATTCCAATAGTCCTAAATAGTAAAAAAACAAATAACATATATTATCAATTTTCCAATTATTTTCATTAAATATCTACTGAACTAGTTTTTTGTCATTCATAAATGATATTTTCTATGTTTATAAACAATGAAAAGTCAATTTTCTTTTAATTACAATATTTAATTTTATGTTCTTTTACTAATAATTTTGAAAAAAATTTATTTTAACAAATTTTAAATTATATATTTTCATGAATAAAATTATTTATTCCATTTTTAAAATAGAAATAACATAAATGGATGAAATTAAATAAAAACTAATCATGTAGATGAGATGAAAATTCGGGATTTAAACTAAAAGTGTTCAAAATATTAGTAAGAATTAATATATAAATTAAGAGTTGAAATGATTAAAATTACATAAAATGGATTAATATAAGTCTAATTGATCAAATTTTTCATTAAAACAAATTTAAAATATAATTTAGAATTATAATAAAGTTCGATGAAAAATAAATTTTCAATTAAAATTCAATATTTTCTACTATTCATGTTGAAATGAAACTCCACATAAAAATAACAAATATTCAGCCTAATATAACTTTTACATTAATATTTTGTAAAATAAATTTTATTTTTTGAATAAAAATTTATAAAAGCAACAAAATTTAGTTTTGAAACAAGTGCTCCATTAAAAAGTGGGAAAACAGCCTTTAGAAAAATATATCTATTTATGCATAAAATTTGATTTGTAATTATATTATTCCTATAAAATATATTGAATTAATTTAAAAGAATTGGTATATAATATATATAAATTTTTTTTAATATCATCCACTAATTGTACTGAATTTAATTTATTAAGATAATTTTCTTTGAAATCATAAAAATAGTTTTTTATAAAAACATTTATTGTATATTCAATATATTTTAAAATTAATTTATAATTAATTATTAAGAAATTAATTCAAACACATATTTTTAAATTTATTTAATCCTATTTATAAACACAAATTTAATGGATATGGGATAATTTTCTATTTTAACACTAATAATATGAATTATATTCAACAATACGTAACCTTTCATGTAACATAAGGTATCATAGAATGTAATTGTTTCATATAAAATAAGATATCTAATTATTGTGTTCATTTCAAGATATATCGTAGATTGAATTTATTTAAAATATTAAATATATTTTAACCTATTGAGATTTTCAATTACCTTTTATGATTAGTGCTGAATGTCATACACTATATTGAATAAAATGTTATTGTACTAGAATATTAGGGTTTTATAATAAGTATTGACTTCAATATCATTATATAACAAAAAATAAAAATTCCACATGATGAAATAATATGTTTACATAAAAGGATAACATTGTAAAACAATTTCTTATGATAAATATTAATTTTCAAGTAAAATACCAACTTTTATTCTTAGCTAAAAAAGGTAGATTTCATTCGTAATAAATATTATATTAATAAAAGAAACTCCATACATTATTAAACAATTCAAAACAACATTCAATGTGATTTATACAATTATACATCCTTTACCAATGCATTACAATATTTTCCTGGATTATTTCCTACAAAATTATAACATTTACATGATTTATGTGGAAGATTCAGGTCATGATCTTAGATAATAAACATGATATCTCCTTCAAAAACTCAAAACCTAATAGGCAAGTATACTTAATGAAGAATGAAATACAATAAAAAATAATTAATTTATATCAATCATTCAAGAATAATTAACCTTTTATAAAAAATTAATTTTATATATTATGAAGAAATGAAACCATAAAAATATTTGATACAATGTTCTTCCATGTTATAATTAATTTCAATATCCCAAAAATTTTTATAAGTTCAAGAAATTATATTATTTCCCCCATCATTATTTATAATCAAATGAAAAGATATATTTATGTTCTATCATATATTCTATTGTATATCTAATTAATTTTCATATCTTCTCCCGTCTTCAAAAATATAAGAAGGATGGAAATATATGGTTCTGCATTCAATGTGCCTTTGATTGTTATTATCTAATTAAATATTGACTAGTCTAGTGAAGATAATAAAAAATACTAAATCATTATAATAACTGTTTTCATCACACTACCATGCATGAGATATCATTTTAAAAATATAATTTTAGGGATAATCATAATAGATTTATTTTAATGCATTATAGTTGGAACCGGTTCAAATGAACACTTCAAAAGAAGTAATTAAAATCATATATCCCACCCCCTCCATGTCATTAAATAATGATGAATACTATCACATAACATATGAATTGAATAAAATTATAAATAATTTTTTAAATTGTGATAATAATGACTCACCCATTATGATTTAATCATATATAGGACATCAATATTTTTATAAGAACATATTATTGGTTGCTACCTCTTTAGTTTTACGAAATAAAAAATGATTCTCTCTTTTCCTTCATAATGGAGACTTAATTTCCATAGTAATCACTGGAGAACATTATATTCCTTATCGTATAGTGAGAAAAAAACTTAAACCTACTCCTTTGTTTTAATTTTTTAACACCACTCATTTATCTTTATCAATTCCGTATTAGTTTGATAAAAACAGACGATAAATAATACAGAATAATGAAAGAACACATTAGGTCTTAAGGAAAACATTTAGGCAAAAATAGTCCTTTTAATATATTATTATTTTATTTTAGTCTCTTTATGGGAATATATCTTTAGAGTAATAATGTTATTTTTAGTATCATCTGATGGAATTTATTCTTTAATTTATTGAAATTATTTTTAGGTGGGATTAAAAACATCCAGCTTTTACATTGAATATTAATTTTTTCCCTATAGATGATTTCTCATAAACATTCACCTCATCTTACTATGAAAATTATTTTCATTTAAGATTAAAAATATTCATCTTCATGTCCATTTATATTTAATCAAGCACGATTATCAGTCACTCTATATTAATATTTTTTCGGCTATTAATTTTTTTTCTTTATGTCATTATCATTGTGATAATTTTTCATTTCATTTTCTTATTATATCATAATTATTCCCTAATACACTATAAAATATCTATAATTGTATTTTTTATACATAAACATTTTTGGTAACCGACCTTTTCACATATATGTCAAAACTCCACTAAAAATTTAAAATCTATATTGTGTGGAAATGGTACATAAATATTTTGATATAAAATTATTTTCATGATATTTTAGGTACTTTTGGTCACCAATGATCTGCCTCTGTTCATGGATTACCATGAGAAAATCCATTTTTTGAAAAGATTCCATTTAGTGCATAACATCCAATTCAGAAACAAAATACTCTCTATTGTGATCCTCAAGAGTGATTCTAGTTCTATTTATATTTTCTTCTTTTGACTTTTTGTAATGATATATTTTTCTTCTAAGGGTATTATTCCTCTTAATTCATATATATATTACTTTTCTATTGGATATATTTCCCATTATATAAAATCACATACCTTTCTTTAATTATATGTTCATAAAAAACTGTTTTTTTAATTTCTGGTGAGTTTGTATTGAGAATCATATTTTTAAATGGAATTATGAGTGTTGGGAAATATTAATCTAATTATTTTGGTAATAGTTCAATAACAGAGATGTACCAGGGTGATCATACAATTATTATAATCATTACAAAAAATTTTATTTGTTTAGATTTTTATATATTAATGTACATAGATTGGGGTGCATGGTGTAAGAGAAACCATGGAGAAACTAGAGTGTGAGAATTTTTTCAGTTCAATTTCTAATGAACAAGCTTCAGTTTCACAATCATTGTATAATATAGTGACAAAAAATCAATTTTTTTATGAAAACCATGTTATGTGGAATGGAACTAGTATGTGGAACATGTTCAACACAAATTTTTTATAAAAACATTAACAATTACTCTATATTGGGGAAGTAAAAATTTTCATTATTGATTTCTAGGTTAGTCAACTATGAAGACCAACAATATGAAGTGGTGTTCTTGGATAGTTCCTACCACAATGTTGGGGAATGATTTTGTAAACCTTGATAAGAAACCATGAAAATAAATAATAATGTATTTTTACATTTTTTTCATTTCAAATTTCAAGATTTGTAACCCCTTTTCTTATTTATTCGTACATCCATGATGAAGCTGACACAACCACATCCCCCATAAAACAATATTTCTTTGGGGTGGGTTTGAAATATATGTTCTTTAATATTTGATGATTGTATTATACTTTGTAAAATTTTAATAATAATCTCCAACATTTATCATTAATTTCCATATTATAGGTTAGGGGTTTTATTAATGATTCAACTGATGAATTTTGGAATCATCAGAGAATGAAGTTTTTTTAGGTTTATTTTAAGGGGACATCACACAATTCCATGTTCATGAATTTAATAAATTATTTTTATAATAGGAACCTTATTCTAAATGATTGTTATAGTGATTGATTAAAAAATTAAATCATTTAAATGACTGAAATAGTGCTATTAGTTGGATATTATGCACATTGTATATTTAAGGGTGAATCCTAGATGACTAAAACATCATTTCTTTATTTTTCTATAATTGTTGGATTCCTGATGTTTTAATGGGTATTATGGTTATTTGGATAGTTTTTTTTTATAATTTTAATTATCTACATGAATTTTTTGGATTTCATGGACCATTATAAGAACCCATGACCTGGGTATGGATTTTCCTTATCAAGGATAATATAAAAAGAAACTCTCAAATTGGGAAATTAAATGTATTATTTGTTGGATTATGGAAGGTGGTCCTATGAACTTTTAAAATAGTTTAATTAATGTTATTTAATTTAAATAGGAAGTGTAGTCACACCATGGTGGAATTTTCCATGTTTAATTAATAAATTGATTTTCATAATGAAATTTAGTGTTTAATTTATATTTTTTGACAAAAATGAACTAAAAGAAGTTCCAAATCCACATCATCCTTTGTGCACTATCTTTTTAAAAATATTCAGTGATGTTCTTGGTCATGATTCAAATGGTTTACCATAGAACTTATACTCTTATAGAAGGAGGTTTTATATAAAAAAAGTTTAATGTTCCTATTATGTTTTTAAATAACCCTTAAGATATGTTTCCTTAGTGGATAGACCATATAAAATATATAAATATATGGGATGTAGGGATTGGGACCACTAAACCTAGATATTACGGTGGGTTGTGTGGCATATGTTTATACTATCACTATATAGTATAACCTAAGAGTCAATAATACCATGTTATAGTTATGATATCATTGTGGAATTTTACACACCATGCCACTATCATTCACATGATTCCTACATATAAAATAGGGATCATCATGGAGAGAGCCTATAGTTTTTATTAACTTTGGGGACCCCAATTGGTCCTCTAGTGATATACCATCCCAGATTTTATGAAATTGTGTTATGGATAATGATGAAGAGTTTATGTGTTTTTATAACCCAAGTTTTATTTTGTAATACTATTATAGATAACACCCTTTTGGTGGTGTTCATATTATTAAATATTTAAATCTCAATTAGGGTGGTGGTTATTTTAGTGAAAATAAAAACACCCTTTGGGGAGTTTTGTGATAATAAATAAAACACCCATAGTAGGAAGGTCTTTGATACCGATGAAAACTCAACTATAAGGGAAGTCTGTAATACATAAAAAACCTATATTACTAGGGAGTTTTTTATATAAATGAGAACTCACACATTGGGTAGGTATATAAAAATGGGAAACATCATATAATTGAAAAATTGGTGATACTACTGGTGGGGATTCCACTTATTTAAGGTGATGAACAATTTTACACTTTGATAGAGTGTTACTTTAGATGTTACTTTGGGATGGAGAATCCTCTAGGTCATTATACTAGATACTAAGGTGAATCGATTCCATAGATCATCAACTATATACCAGGGTAAAAGATATCGTAAGTTGTTATTATGGTTGTCATGATCATCTTGATTTCCTCAAAGATACATCAACACATACAGAATTAAGTATATTCGATTGGGGTTACAAACCAAAGAATTTCTGATTCATTTTTCGTTAATATTTACATACTATTTATTTATTCAAGTAATTTCAAATGCATGTATCATTTAATTTATAAGATTTATAAGAAAAAATGTTTGTTTCCCTATCGTTTCATTTTCTCACCCTGTTCTCTGGCCGCCATCAATCATAGGTACCCTGGTTGAATCTAAAATTATTTTATGTATTATTTGGAAGGGTATAAGTCTTTTCACTATTGAGTATGATAGTTTCATTTTATAGAAAATGAGGACATGTATATTGGGATTATAAGGTTTTCCATAGTTGTATTTTTTACTTTTTTTAGTTATATATATTTGATTTTCCCAATTATAGATCATTCTTGTATAATATTTGACTTCTGAAATACTTTATCATTCGTTTCATTTATTATATATTATTATATTTTATTTATTACATATACGCTATTATTCATGTTGATTTATGAATAGATGTCCCAAAGTGGTACAATTTTTATATTTGTTTTACTATTTGTGATATTGTAGTCCTGAGATATAATAATGACATAGAGCCTATAATTAATGTCATACTGGTGTATCATAAATACATATTCTGGTAAAAAAACTTGTTTTTAAAGGATTTGGGATTTATATTCTTTATTGTTTCAATTATAGTTATGTGATATTCAAATTTTCAATGCATATGTTTTTTTTATATTTATCATTTATTTATATATTTAAATAATTGTTTAGAGGAAATATGAATCTCAAGAATCATGATTATGAATGTCAGATTTATAAGAAATGTATAGGCCAACTAGTGTGGTTTTTAACATTGATGAAACATTTTCAAATATGTATTAGATCAATCACCATTGAAAACATGTTTTCCCATATAATTTCATTTAGGAATCATTCCCAGATGGGCTGATATTTATATGTTTCCTTTTAATATAGGTTCATGTAGATCTCTATTGACGTGATCAATGATAAAGATGAAATAGTACATAGATGTATGCTACATAGGGTCACCCTAGTATGTTTGTATTATAAATTTATTCATTTATGATGTTCAATGAATATTTAAACATAAAATCAATTACTTGTTTTTATACCCCATATGGGTGAATAAAATTTATGTACATTTATTCAACGTTTCATTAATAACCTATATAAATTTTTCTTTTAAAAGTTATAGTGAAATTATACGTAAATTAACCATGGTAAATGATTATATCTTGCAAATTTTCTTGGATGATTCTATTAATTACTAGAAAGGATTGGGGTTGGAAATTATTATGCAAAAATGAAAATAAAAGACAATATTAATGATGATAGGGTCATACAAAAATATAATCCCTTTACCAATGGATATACAAATAGAAAAATAACTCAAATTACAATGTCACATTTATAGGAAGCATCATAGTCACCATCTCAGTTAGAATCGTAATAAAGATGACTAAGAAACATGGTAACCATGGATGGATTTAGGTATGGGTAGTCTTTCCTGGGTCTCAGTTTCACGGGAGAAAATGGTTGAAATCTTTTGAAATTATGAGATGGTTTATCAAATTAAAATTTATATATTCAAATCATAATGGTATAAGTAAGAGTTTCAATTTGATATTGGTGTTTTTCTAGTGCTATATTTTATACGGTGTGTTTATTGAGATTCATGGAAAATTTGAGGTAGATATCCCTATTTACTAATTCCATTAGTTTATGGTTGGTTTCAAATGGAATGATTACTTGTCTGTCTTGAACTTTTTTTGTGATTTTGTTTCTATGAAACATTAGATCATGACAATACACTTATGTTTCAGAAAACTTCATTGGTCTTGAGAGTGTCAATTAGATCACTGAACTAGTGTGGCTATTATATTGATCAGGTGATCCATGGAAACCATGAAATTATGTTACATAGATACATGATAGATTGTCAACTAATGTATTAGGATAATAATAAGGTTTTTACATTGTAAAAATTTTGCGATCAATAGTATAGTTTTTTGAATTGGTGATATAGAAGAGTACTATTATTTATCTCAAATTTGATCAAGGAAACAATTTTTTTTATATGTGGTATCTTTTGAAATAGAAATAAAGGATTATCAAGGGATATTCATTGATTTATATCATTTTTTTAGTTTGTTTGGGTCCTAGTATCTTTGTAATTTAATGTAAATAAGATTATATGAGTGGAACATTCCACATTATGATGAAAAAAGATGAGGATGATCTGATGGAATGTTGTAAGGTGTGAACCTCATTAATGGATAGACTTTAGAATGTATTAAATGATGATATTCTATGAGCATAGAATTTATGGAAGCTGAAATTTTATATCGACTATTAGTTATGAGATGGATCGACTATGTTGGATAATATTCATCAATAATAAAAGGGATCATGTTCAATAATAAATATATATAAGATCTATTAGGGTGATCAAATAGGAAATTATATAGTGTTTATTGGGATTTTTGTCATTATTATATGACCATAATTCTAGTGTGATCAAGGGTGTATGAAATGAGTCTTTAGACAATTACTATGTAATTTTGATATTTTGATGAAAATGAAAAAAAGACACGTATATTCTTTGGTAAGTAGAAGTTATATTTTTTGATACAATATCTGATGGTGTCTAAGAATTGGATTAGGCCTTGATATATAATTTTAGTTGATTCAATCATTGCTTTGGTAGGCCATACATATTGTCTTTGATTAAGGGACACCAATTAGTTTGTTATGTTGAGGCTCCAACCATAATTTTACACTATATATCATCTATGGATTTTTTTTAGTTTGTTTTGAATGATCTCCTGATGATTATAGGAGAAAATGGATACAAATAAGGTGTTTTTAATTTATGTTATTATCAGAATATTATCATTATTTAGATAGGTTCCATATAGATGCTCCGACATATAAAATTCTTAAACCCGTACACCTGAATATAATTTTTAAAAAATAATATTTATATATATAGTTATAATAACAAAAAACATGAACTATTTTTAATAATAAAAAATAATACGATGGAATAATAGATTTTACATTCCTTACATATCTAAAGAAATTTTGGTTTTGGATTTTTACATAATTCGTAATAACTCATATATAACAGTTCTTATGACTTTAGGTTTTTATCTTTAGTTTTTGATACCCATATTTTTTTATTCCATATTAACATATTATCATTTCCCATATGTGGACCTTATAGAAATATCATACATTACATCATTGATTATATCATTGTTAAAATAAACAACAGAAGGTTGAGAACAAATTTTATGCAAAGGTATAAATAGGAAATAACAATTGAATATTATTAGTGAGAGCATGGTATAAATAAACATATATGAACATATTCAGATTTCATGAGGATAATATAATATTATTTATAACCATTAAATCATCGATCATAAATCATAATATATTGCATATGAAAATTACAAAATGAAGATTCAAATGATTAAACAATCATCTAGTATATTAAAAAAATCCATGATAAAAGGAAACATTAGAACCCCCTAAACTCATTGAAGAATATTGATGGAGTCCGGTAACAACAAAAAATAATCATGAAATCATACAAAATATTATAATTCAAATATACTTAGTATTAACATAAATATGGTTGCTATATTGTCTCTTAGCGGTAACATAAAATCAATCAACTCTATATCTTTCTAAATGAATTTGCGTGTGATTAAGGACCCACATGTCCTTTCATTATAACATAAACTATCATAATTCTTTTATAAAAATATCAACCATCATTAGTGTGTAATATATCCAACCATCAATCATCGTTACATATTTTCAGATACATTTTTTTGGAAAAAACGCTTAGGATATTTAACTTTTCAATATAACACCCATGAAAAGAACCATCATTCTTTTTATACTCATTAACCCCGGAAAAAGGGATGGGTTCTATGAAAATATCATTAATCATATAATATTTCATCCACATGAATAATATGGATGATATCATTTCATCATAATGAAATTGGATAATAAAAATAAAAGTAAATGATATTTTTATTTATTAAAAATACATTTAAAATAAAATTTACTACATTTCCTTAATACATAGAATGTATACCATTATTTTAATTAAATTTTAATAAATAATTACATGAGTATTTATAATTTTATTTTATATTAAAAAACATAGTAATATTTCATTGGATAATTAAATAAAAATTAAATTTAGGAAAATTGTAGAATACCTTTATTTTTTGAATTTTAAAATTATTATTTCATTTACATTTCTAGTTAAAACCCAATATACCTTGTTTGAAAAAAAAATGATTCCTATTAAAATATTTTAATGAGATTATATTATAGATTAAAATTACCATAAACATTTATTTATTCTTTAAAATAATAGTCTTGAAATAATTTAAAATGTCATGTAAATGGATAATAAAAGATATATGGCCATATTTGGAATAAGGTACAACCTTCCATAAAAATTTTATTTTAATCTTGTTATGTATAGAAGAGAGGTAAATGAATTAAAATAATTTAATCCTAATAAATAATTATATCACAATAATAGAGATTATTTTCCAAAAATTAATATCATATATTTTCCTCTAAATTTACAATGAACATTAATAATCTTGAAAAGAAATGGGAATATAAAATCAAATCTTTACTATATTGGAAGCATTAAAATAAAAATACAATTAGATTAATAATATGAAAGTGTTTAGGTATATCCATTGTATTATTTCTAATAATACATCAAAATTTATTCATGGGTTATTATATACACCGTACTAATAAATCATGGTGCATTCCATGAAATATGTTTAAAAAATTGATATTGTGACAAAAAACCAATGAAAAGATAATAAAATTTGAAGTGATAACTTATAAGATAATGTATTTATAAGAAAATATTTCAATAAAATAAATAAAACTATAAATAAAACATATGAAAATTTATAGATCAATAAATAAATATACATGGAATAACAACGTATAAGAATAAGTTTTATATCCCAATGAAGTTGAATGTAGTTAATAACCCTTTTACCCTTGTCACAAATTAATTCATAATCCCTTTAACTATTTTATATTAAACATATAATAATTTTTTTAATTATTCATCAAAAACCTTTCTTGTAAAATATATTATCATTACATAATTTATTTTATTTATTACAATGAAATATTTAATAACATAATCAGTTATAAACAAATCAGGTGTTTTGTGGGTGTTAAATTAATAATTATAAAATGACTCCCATTTGTCGATCATAGTAAATTGTTTAAATGTAAAATTATATCAAATATAATAAGAATGAAATAATTATAATATTGTATTCTAAATACAACATTATAATCATCGATCAAATGAAGTTATAAAAAATAAAATGCATTCTTTCTGGAATATTGTATTTTGCATTTACACATGAGCGATGCTTCATTTTTTCAATGAATTGAAATATACTAATGAAAATCAGTGTTTATAATACAATAATGAAAATTTGATTCTTAAAAAAATATTATTCATTTTAATACACCTTTATAACCTTCCATGTGGGGTGGTAGGAAAAAATAAAATAAAATATTTTTCATTGTGGAAGTCTACACATACATAGAAGAACATTATATATTTAATTAGATATTAATGAAAGAATTAGGTCATATTTATTAGAATTTAATAATTAAAATTATATAATATATATCATTTCATGTCATTTATATCCATAATTACTACCAAACATAATAGTATTTGTTGAAAAATGTACTACCTCATGACATAGAGATGATAGTCCGTACAAACACATAAACGTCATTTTGTTTGCCAAAGAGAGAAATCTGTAAATTGATAAATTATATCATTACATTATAGAATTATAATGATTTCACAGTTATATAATTTATATAGTAAATATATACTTTAGAATATCCATGGATGGTTCTGAGAAATAATAAATTATACCATTTCGTGAGGTCGTAGTTAGCTTGTTGGAAAAAATGAGGGTAACATTTCACATTTGATGGAGAAGAAGATGAATAAATAATTTTATATCAAAAATATAAAATATAAATATATGAATTATAATTATGGTATTAAATTATTATGGTTAGAAGAAAATTTTATGAGGAAGAATAATATATTTAACGAATTAACTTGATTTTGATTTATACTTATCCTTTTAAGAACCACATTCGAAACACATGTTAGGTCTTATAGGCTAGTCATTATGTGAATTCAATACCTCTAGGTTGCCAGGAGAGAAATTTTGAAGTTATTTATTTATATAACGGTAGAGGTAAATGGATCATAGTGTGAGGAATATCAGAAGACTAGTTTCCTTTTATAAGTGTGTAGAGGGGTACCATTAGAAATAATTAAAGTATTAATTTAAAATATATTAATTTTTATGTTAATGTGGAGAAAATATATTACATTTTTGATAAATTATGTGGATAATTATTAATTCAACAATATAATAAAAATAATAATTTTTAGGTATTATTTTAACCCTTATGTCTCAGTTTTAACCCCCTATTAACGTTTTTTGATTATCATGATATCAAAGTTTTTTACTCATTAGGGGTGTAATAAGTAACCAAAATAAGAAATATTGCATATAATTGGATAGTGGATGGTATTCTAGATTTTATCCCATTATGTTTCCAACTATAATATGTTTATGAATATTATAAAATTTAGTAAAATATTATTAAACATAAGATATCATTAAAGTTATTTTCAGGACAATTGACAAAGTGTTTTATTAAAGTCATAAATTTTTAAATATAATTAGAAAATTAACATTAATAAAATAAAATAAAATAGATTTCTATATATAATTCTATTAACCAAATAACTTATTAAAAGTATATTTCTTTTAATATTTTTGAAAACAATTTTCTTTATTTTTATACTACTTCAACGTGCAAAATTTCAATATAGTGCAAATATGTAAGATACTTATTTCCAATACTAAATATTGAAAATTAATTATGATTAGAAAAATTCATTTCTATTTAATATAACCAATTAAAAATCAATATAATATCTTTTTATCACAATGTTAAATAATTTTAGACATTTAAAGAGAAGTTTATGATATTTTTTATGTATTTATTACATAAAAAAATATTAACAAACATACTAATTATGTTAGAAACGAATTACCATTTTTTTAATTTTTTTTATTATGGTAGAGAAATACTCTTAAAAAATTCATTGTTTCTGGATAATTCTAAATTCTTGTCCCATAGTTTCAATTTTATATTTTTATGATTTAATATTACCACGATGATAATATTTATTCCAAGGTTAATATTTTATACTAGTATAAATAATTATAAAATATTTTTAAAATAAAAACCTTATGATTCTTAATACGGAATATATTTTTATAAAATTACATTCTTATAATTTTTAGAATTCTGTTCTAAAATAAAGAATCCAAATGATTTAAAATTTTATTTCCTAAAAATAAGCATTTATGTAAAATATTATTTCTCTATCCAAATTACTCATACTATCTATTTGAAAAAATAATTTCCATCATGGTTTATCCAATAGAGTTAGTATATTTTTAAGTCAAATTAAGAAAAAATTTCCATTTAAATAAATCAAAATAATAAATATTTCCTATAAAAGTTTTATTTTCATCTATACATTGAAAAGAATTTATTATTTGATTTTTTTATAAATAAAAGTAAAAATATTTTAATAATATATTTTAAAAAATAATTCCATTTAATAAAATTGAAATTCTTAAGGTGTCAAAAATTAATAATATTATTTTCAAACAATTTGAAATAAAATAATTTGTGATGAAATATATTTTTGATACATAAAATGTAAATACATAAAACAGGTTTCTATTTTTGATAAATTAATTAATACAATAGTATTGATTATGAAATGTGTGTGTATATATATAATAATATAGTTAATTTTATTCATACAAGAAAATTAATCACCATTGTTATAATGGTGATATTTAAATAATAATATTTCACAGTCGTAAATGAACAATGTTTTGTTTCTAACACTCTCTTGAAAATAGTATTCTATTAAAATCATTTGGTATTAAATTTACCCTGTAAATAAATTGTGTCATCCAAACATAATAATATTCATCGAAATTAATGTTTTAATATTTTAATATAAATATTTTAAAATATTTCATCATAAAAAGTGATAGTAAAACATTATTTTGAGAAGATTGATAATTAAATATGAAATTAAATTAGAGTAACACATCATTTGGTTTCTAAATAAGATCAAATTAGTATGAAGTTAAAATATAGACATAGTGGAGAAATGAAAGTTCAAAATAATGATTTCTAGTGAAAGTGAAAGAGATCATTAGAATGTCAATTACCACAAAATAATTAATTATTAAATTATAATAAAGAAAATAAATTCATAGAAATTGACTTTTATAATGAGACACATAAAATTTATAATGGTTATTTTTCATTTTTCAGACTAAAAATAGTTTAAAAGTAATTACATAAAATATTTCAAATCCAAAAATGAAATTTAGTCGTACTATTTTATAAAAAGTTTCCACCTCTATTTCATCACATATTCCATGTAATTACTATAAAGAAGGAATCATTATTAAGTATAAAGTATCAAATTTTAAAAATTATAGGATCTTGGAAATTATAAAAATATAATGCTAATGTATTTACTAATTTAAAAATGGCTAGGAAAATATATGATTATAATTAAATTGAATAATACCTTTTATGATGAAATAATAAATTTAATAACAAAATTTCTATAATTACACTAATGGTTCAATATTTATGATTACACAAATAAATAATTATATATCCAAACTAAAATCAATAACCTTAATATTACATATTGCTTTAACCTCAAAGTTTTACTTATACCATTCAGATCACTTCATCATAAAAAAATATAATTATTCTAAAATATTCATTCATGTTAAACATGTGGGTCACATGTACCTCAACTAAATAAAACATCTCCTATAATATTACAATTCTCTTTAAAACCTAGTTACATAAAAACTAAAATTGGGTGTATATTCCTTATCATCTTTGAACAAAATTAACATTATAAACATATGATGGTGTTCTCAAAACAAGAGTTTACCAAAATTTAGATCATCATATTCTCTATGGTTATCAAAACTCTACTCGTAATGAATCTATAATATACTTAAACCCGTATAAGTACATCCAGTTTTTGGAAATAATCGTTAATTTTACTTCATGGATATGAATAAATATGAAACTAATTTTACTATTAAAATTATTAAAAAATACAAATTAATTTCTTGATCCCTTAAACACATAACGATATTTTAATAAAAATGTTTTATTTAATTTGGTCAACGTCATACATAATATTATACATATCTTTAAATAATAATTGTTTCAGCTATAATTATCATTAGTTATTCCATATTATAGATTCATCATCTCTTGTATAAAACCCATAAAAATTATCCAAAAAATATCAATATTTACAAAAAGGATACATAAATTGAATAATGGTGATATGAAATTATCAATATGGGAAATCATTGGCAATAGATTTTGAATATAGTTATCACAAAATAATATTAAGGCGGTGAGAACATATTCAAATCATATTATTATAATATTAAAAAATTTGTATCCATAAATACATGGATAATAATTCCTGAGATATGGTTTATAAACATTTACATATATAATAGTGATAATATAAAACAATCATGTCCCATGTGAAAAATATCTAAGATCAAAGGTAACATTATAACGCTTTGCGGGCATGGAAATATTTTTGGTATCTTAGAACATACAAAATTAATCATGGAATCAATAAAAATAGATCAATTCCAATATCTCATTGGATTATTTTAGAAAAATTAACTATTTAATATCATAGGAGTAACCAATAATTATTTAACACCATCACTTTACTAATAACATTGGAGGGCCATAACATAACCACCCATTCATGGTTTATAATGTAACCACCATTCATTGTTTATAACAAAACTGCCTATCTTATGTTTTTAAATGAACAACCCTTGAATTATCCATACATAGGTCCATGAATAATAATAATAAAAATATATTTAGAATATTACACTTTTCTATATAAGACCCTCAAAAATAAACATCATTCGTTTTTATCTTGATTAAATAGCGGAAAAGAAATATGATCAATGAAAAAATATAAATAAAAATTCTAATACATATTGAGAAATAGTTAGTGTGGTATTGTGGTATAAAAACACCAATTGAAAAAAATAAATCATTATTATATATTTCTATAGATTAATAATTAATTTAAAACAAAATTTATGAAATTTCATTGAAAATAGAGTATATATCCTTATCTCTTGAAAATTTTTAAAATAGAAAATCCAAAAATAATGAGATAAATAATTTCAAAAAAACTTCGACAAATTTTTATATTAAGGTTCAAATAGATGCATTTTAATGATGGATAGAAAATACAATCAATTTTTATATACTAAAACAAGGATTCCTTTCAAACTTCTAGAAAAAAACACAACTACACTATTTGGAAAATAAAAAAATGATTCCTTTTAAATATAGTAAGTAATGTAAAAATTATTCAAAATTATATTAAAAAATCATTTATTTATATAAAATATCAATTTTAATGAATTTTAAATATAATTATTAATATAGAGAGAATATTCCCGATAAAAGAGATATACGGTCGAGTTTTATTTTATTTTTTAATCATCATAAGTATTAAAGAGAGGAAAATGAATTGAAATAATGTAAAAATCGTAAATGACCATAATAGAAAAATATATATTCATTTAATTATTTTAATATCATAAAGTTCTACAAATGGAACCATTAACCAAAATAGGCATAAATACAAATGATATTTTACCAAAAAATAATCAATCATTGGAAACATTTGAATATAAAGTCATTGAATGAAATAATATTATATATATCTATATATTCAAATAATTTCAAGAAACAAATTGTCATAACATATTTTTGTCTTAGTATGTACCCTATAAAAATAAATCATAATGCACAACATTAAACATATCACAAGAAAATGAGAATATGATAAAGAAAACCCCTGTAATGACTATAACAATATAATTAAGAATTAATCCACGAATTTATAATCTATTAATATTTAAATACATATAAAATAAGTGTAAATATTTCTCCATTTAATTTAGAGAAAAATTCACATATTACCATTAAATGAAAATTAAATAAGTAGGTGTGATAACCCAACGAATGGAAATTGATTTATAAAGAACCTTACCTAGAGTCACAACCTATTACATATGTCCTTCAATTTTGAAATGATAAGTTTATACTAATTATCTACATATGTAAGATAATATTATTGGTTTCATACATTATCAAATAATAAATAATTTCAATTATTTTAATGATAAATTTATTTCTTAATCAATTTAGTCCATGTGTGGTGTTTTGTGGATGGTCAGCTCATAAATCCAAAAATATCTTAGGTAAGATAACCGTGGTTAAATTGGAAATTGACATATCATCTATAAAATACTAATCATGTCATATATATCATATTTATTTTTTTACATTTACTTTTTAAACCATCTAGAAAAATGGTCATGGAAAATGAAATCCATCATTTCTTGTAGCTTATAATCTTCACAGACACAAGAGTGATGCTTCAATTATCAAACTAATGGAAATAAATCAAAACAAATTTTTTGATATATTTTAAAATGATAGTTTTATTAAAAATATAATATTATTATGATAACTCCGCCTTTTTATCCAACCATGCATGGAATGAATGAAAATAATAATACCTCGGTTATCGAGGCGACATTTAGTATATACACATGATTTATTTTTATAAATTATACATTAGGTGGCTCCAAAAAAGGGTTCAATATTACATACCATTTCATAATGATATTAGAACCATATATACCATATTACATCATTTTTATCCATCATTGTTAGTTTCCATAATAGTCAGTATTGATAATTTAAACATGTCACAATGTAAGGACAATTGTACAGATATATACACAAATGAAATTTTCATTTCTAAAGAGCTAAAATATAAATTGTTGATGATATTTATAAATTATGGGATTTTAAATACATAATTAATATAATATTATTACATTATTTATGAAATTACAGCCATCCACAAATAGTGATGATGGAAAATTAATTACATTAGACCGCAAGGCCTCATAAATTATGGTTTCATTTCCAACTCGATTAAAAAGGGGGAGAATAGATATAGTTAGAAAAATTTATTAAAAACTCAATTTATATAAGATAACTATTTCATTATATAATAATGGTTATGATATAATAGATTTATGTTTGAGAATAAATAAATTGATATGTGATGATTTAGAGTTACATCTATTAAGTAGTAGACATGCTTCAGCATGCACATTAAGACATATTGGCTCTTTCTTTGGTGGTATATGGACCTCTAGGTTGTGTTTATCTTCTTTTTAAATTGTTTTTATGCATTGGTAGAGCCAAATATATCATGAAGTGTGAAGAAGAGAGAAGACGTGGTTTCCATTTTTATGAGAGGGGGGAAACCATTAAAATATCTTCAATAATTAAACTAAAATAAAATAATATCCATTCTCAAGGAGAATCAATTTTATATTTTTTGAAAATAGGATTATGATGAATCCCAATAATCTAATAAAATAATATTTATAATTTTTAGGTGACTTTTTAACCATTATCACTTAATATTGACATTTGTGAATCTTTTTGATGATTTGCGTGATGTGAATGTGTTTTTACAATATAGTTATTAGAATGTTAGAATTAATTGAAAAGTTTCCCATAAGTGTAAAATGATTAATATCATGGTCTATATCCCATTAACTTGTTGAAATATAATTTGTTATGAAATTAAAGTCATTTTATAATATAATATTTGACAAAAGATACAATTAATGTCATTTATGGGATATTTCATATATATTTACTTTAATAGTATTATGAAATTAATGGATTTAAGATATAAATTTATATAAGTTATATAATATGTTATATTTTTCTTGGAATTTTAAAAACATAATAATTCTTAATAATTTTGTTAATTTAATTTTTTTTATATCCGTCACATGATTTTTTTATTACTTGAACAATCACAGTGTTTATGTGACGATGAATTTTATGTAATTATTCGATAAATAAATATTACTGGAAAAAAAACTAATTTAAATTTCAATAACCTTTTATAAATGAATATATATTATTTTTATTTATTTTGAAAATATATTTGATATATTAAATCAAATATAGTGATATTTTTTATTTATTCATTACATAAAATAATATTAAAATCATTATCAATGAAATGAGACAATAAATTTCCAAAAACTGATAATTTTTTATGATTATTGATGACAAAAATCACTATAACACATATGAAATTTTTGGGGTAATTGAAATATATTATAGAATATTTTTAATATTGTGTACCTGATTTACTGTTACCATGATGAACATATTTTTAACAACATTGCTATTTATATTGAAAAAAATAAATGTGGACTATTTCAAAAATATTCACCTTTAGATTCATATTATTTAATACATTTTATAAAATTATATTCTTTCCTTTTTTGGGAATTAATTACAAATTGAAAATGGAAAATCTAACAAAAATAATATTATGAAAAACATATTTATTTTTAAAAATTATTTACATCAAAATTAATAATAGTGTTTAATTAAATAAAATTAATTGGATTATTTTAAATTTAATTTAATGATAAAATTTAAATAAATGGGATAATTTAAATACATGAAAATAAGAGATATTTATATAAAATAATTATTTTTTAGTATTCCCAAAAAAATATGTGTTTTTAGGAAATACCCAATTTTTCACTATGATATAATATTGATATGGTGGTTTAAAAAATAATATCCTATTTATAATATTAAAATTATAAAAGTGAAATTTTTTTTTTATAATATCATCTCACAAAAATATCTACAAACCTTATTAAGAGAAACAAAATTTTTGAAGCATAAAATATGTTTAGAAAAATATGATATTTAACATCCTTTGTATTAATTAATAACTTATTATTGATTAGGACATATATATATATATCATAGAAAAGGGACATGTATTTATACCAACCAATTCAAGGGATTAGTAATAGGAGTCCTAATTATGTTATCATATTTCATCTCTAGTGAACCGTAATTTTTAACATAAATATTAAATACTATTATTCAATTATTTATTACTTAACAATATGAACCACTCCTGAATTGTATAGGCATAGTGCCTTTGGAAACATTGATAGATAACATAATGGTTTTACCTAACCATAACACATCTCAGATAAAAAAATATTACTTAATACCTTTCTTCATATCTTGTGGGGGTGAGTCATAAAAAATAGTGATCATAGATGCTTAGTAAGTTTAGAAAAGGTAGAAAATAATTATAATTTTAAAATTACAAGGGAATTATCGTATATATATATGATCATAAAAATTTAAAATGATACATTGTATAACACATACCACAATATTGAGGCATGGAAGAATGTTTGGCAGTTCATACAAAATTATTCATAATGGAAAAAAAATCAGGGAAATCATAACATTTTTATATTTCATAGATTTTTGGAATATAAATTAGAATAGAAAATAATTTTCTTATTAGTCAAATATCAATTAAAATGCAATAATAATTGAATGGGTTCACTACCAAAATAATCATTGTAGTCAAAGATCAATCCAAAGACATTCATTTTCGAAAAAATTCATTACTAAATTAGATTAAATCATCATTATATTAAAGTTTATCACATGGGAAATCAATAATTACTTAATTTAATTAATGGGAAAAATTATTTTCGACCCACCAATCACATAATGAAAATAATATATATGTGTGAAAGAGGAACATAAATATTTATAATATCAGTACCCAATATAATTTAATGGCACTCATAATCATATTATCTAAGAATAAATATAGATAAATAGATGAGTTTTATAAACATTTAATTAGGTTATTACCCATTAAATGAAAACATGTTAGATAATCATTTCTTCAAATAAATCGTAGATTTACTTAAGGAAAAGTAATTTATATAGTAAACTTATATTCATTATTATCAAAAACAATCTAGATAAATAATGTGGATTATATAGTTTGATAATATCATCAATAAGGATTAGGAACATACAATTATTATTTTTCTTTTTAAAGGATAATTATTCGGAAAGACCTCTTGGTATATTTATTGAGTAAAATGTACTTTTAAACATTGAAATAAAAAATTTAAAATATAATCATTTCCCAAACAGTAAAAAAACAACTTTCATTGGAAATATTTTTTTTAAATTTTAAGTAATATTCAAATAATTTAGTGGTCATTATTGAGAAAATTTCAATCGTACTGTGTACAGTAAAAGGAATATTACACTCAAATTATGTAAAAAAAACTAAATAGTACATTAGTTAGAAAATGATAATATATTTTATTTTAAAATTTTTTGGAATGATAATCATTGGGAAAATGACTTTAAAGGAACATATAAGTGTATATGAAAACAATCTTTTGTGTTAAAAAATTCGATATAGTAAAAAATGTTTTTATATCATAGATAAAAATAACGACTGTTTTCCCTAAATACATTCCTTTAGAATTTTGAGTACGTAATGCAAGAAAAATGTATGGAAAAAGGTAATTTAAAAAAAATGAAAAGATCATAATATATTTGATGTGTATATTTAGAGAATTATTATTATATTTTATCATAATAATCGAAAATATAAAAAATATAAATAAATACTGTGATTGTATTGAAATACCTTACCACATTTGTTACATTTGAATCATAATCCCCAAGAAAGAAAGAAAAATAGTTAGATATTTATACCACATAATTTTTATGAGAAAAATCATAAAATAAATACCTCGAAAATATGCACACTATAGAAAATAAAAAAGTGGTTAATACAGCATATGTCAACTAGAAATAAAAGTGTGACAATATTCCCTTTCTTAAATCCATGACATTCCTAAAAAAACATTAAATCATTTTTTATAATAAATATATGTACATTATAAATATATTATAGATTTATAATCATATATATCACTACATATATGATTTATATTTATTGTTTTAACACCTATTTACTAAAAATTATTTATTATAATTTTTTTTTCAGTTGCTAGATATATCACTTTTCATTGAGGTTTTGGTTTGGTAGTTTTTGGTCCTTTCACTATTATTTTGGTAACATTTCTATAGAATAATAATAATGATTTTATTATAATAGTTATTATATATATATATATAGTTTCATCCATAAAATTAGAGATAAAAAACCGAATTACACCATTTATTGAGATGAAAAATTTTACGGACATAAATATTACATCCATATTTTTGAAATACAACACAAAATAAAGGAAAAAAATAACCTTTAAAGAATAATTTATGTATAAAAAATATATAATTTTTTATTTAAAACATACCTTACTACATTCCATATCGAAATAAAATGAAAACAATAACATATTACATCATGGAGGTTGTAGTCCACAGGTACGCATAAGCGACATCATCATTTTTTAATGTATATGAAGGTCATCATGTAAGTTTGATATTATAAATTAATATTTAAAATTTTATAATTAATATAATTAATATAATTTATTTACATAATTATATTTATAAATTAGAGTTGTTGATGAAACAAATTACATTGATTTGTGAGGTGGTACTCCGCTGTATATATGATCGATGGTTTCGTTTTCCATTTGATGGAAGAAGAGATGGATATGTGATATTACATTAACTTAATAACATATAACTATGAGGGATTTACTTATGTTATTATATTATCATGGATTAATAATATATTATGATTTCAGAATAAGAGATCATTCAAAACTATTAGTTATGAAATATGTGCCATCTTCATACAATATCTTTTAGTTAACAGTAGAAGCCTTTTTATGGGGTTTCCTAAGAAAAAAACAGAATCCAATAAGTGGGGAGGTAAGTATTAAAGTGGAATAGATAGTTATTTTATAATCCAAAATGATATTAAATTATAAATAGGAGGATAAAGGATACGCACATTAATATTATTGAGGAAACAAACTAAATTTAATTCAAATATGTTTCATAATTTAATTTAAAATAAATCTGTTAGTGAGATCAAAAAACAATTTTCAATTGAAAATTTTTCCACAAGTACAAATATAATAAAATCATAGTTGAACATAGAATTATTATGAATGACCTAAATTATATTGATAATAATAATATAATTTAACTAATTTTACATTTATAACCATATTAAAAAATTTAACATTGACTTTTTTTAAAGATAATACATTTATAATTAAATTAAAGATCTTTCACTATTATTTAAAAGAATAATATTTTAAAAAAATTATCAAAAATAAACTATTATTTAATTTTATCATGACTGTGTAACAAATTATGTTTATTATTACGTAAATTCTCCACATCTGGTAAAAATCATTTAAAAAAATTTGTAATACACGACTAAACAAGTTTTTATAATAATTAAAATCATCAAATATAAAATTAAATTTCCAATTTTGCTATTCATAAATAAATATTTGATGAATATTGAAAAAATTTATTGAATATTACATATAAAAATTTACTAAAATAATTTATCTATAGTGACTTATTAGTTTTATTATGGAAGAAAACACAATTCGCACATAAATTTTTTTTTCATAAATACATTTCTTTTACTATCAAATAATTTTATTTATAGTTAAATTCAAATGAATGAAAATGATTTAATTTTATACATGTGTATACCATATATTTTTTAAAAAATTTATTCATTCCTTTTTATGACCTCTAATTTAATAGATAGGTTAAAACCTTCACATTAAATAATAATAATATAATAGTATACCATGGTTCATTTGAACTCAATGTTATTTGTAACAAAATCTATCTAAAAAACTTAAATTTCATTGAAAAAATATGATAAAATCTATGAATGTTACATATTATTATATAAAAATAATTTTTCTTTTTTTAAATTCTATCAAAAATAATATTCTTTTAACATATCATTATATTACATTACTAGTGGGATTGGGTAAATTTGTATATGATAGGTTGGAAAAATTATTATGAATGTCACTTTTGGTAATGTGTTTGTGTTTGAGAATTATTTGGGGATTTTTAAAAAAAATTGGTGTATTATTGAATTGTGCTTGGGTGGTGGTTACTCATCTGATTTGGGATAGAAGTACAATTAAGAGTAATGTCTTATGTTATGGAGTGCCACAAACCTCAATATGCCTTTTCGGGTGACTTCATGGTGTCTATAGATAGAAATGATTCATGAAGGACTACCTTGGGGGTTTCAAGGATTACTACAAGAGGTGAAATGGTTTTTAGTGATCACCCACCATTATTTGAGTTGTGTGGTGGAGGTGTGTTTGGTATTTAGATTTAGATTATTATGATTTATGAGTAAGTTGCAGTCCTATGTAAGATGAGATATATTGATTTATGGTACATGATTCTTCTTGAGTATGAAATGTTTTGTATTGTGGTGGATGTAAAACCAAATACCATTATGAGTTATGAATATCATAATGTATTTTAATTGTTTTATTAGAGTGTATGTTTTTATAAATGAGATTTAGAGTGGAACTATGAAATTTATTCCATATTAATGTAATGTTTTTTTTCATGGTTTGAGGCATGAAAGGTAAAATGTGTTCTTATATGGGTATAAAAAATTAATAATTGTTATATATGTTTTAGGTTGGTTATCTATAAGTACTAATGTTAATTTTTCCCTATCAATGTTAAAATGTATGGTACCCATGCCAAGAGAATGTGATCATCTCATTGTAAAATGTGGGATGTTGAGTTTCATTGTTATAAAAATATTAAAGGGTTAAAATAAGATATCTCAAAATTGTGTGATTGGTCTTGGTAATTGTCCATTCTGTACAATTTATGCACAGCTTTTTACATTCTTTGAAATATTCATAATGTTGAGGTGATGAAAATTGTCATGGTTAAAAAAATTATGTATTAAACTGTGTGGGACTACTGTGTGAATGGGTTTTCATGGATAATGGAGACCACATGGTTTCCGTATAGTTCGGAAAAATGTCATGAATAACCATGAAACTCATTAAATTTAAATTTTTATGTTTCTACAGATAGATTATTATGATGGTATGTCTATATTTATCCTGCACATGTACATAGATGATCCAAAAATTCCCCCCACCGTTCTATATTTATTCACTCTAATTTGGGGTGGTTTATATCTCATTTTTTCTACAATTTTAGGTATGGGTTCACCTCTAGAAACAATTATTAATCATTCCTTCCCTTCATATATAATTATCATCACACCAGTTATGGAATTATGTGATGATTATACTAGATAATGGTGGAAAATTCGCAAAAATATGTGTGTTTTTTGTGGATTATGTAAAAGAAAACCAATAGATCCCTTTACATTCATTTTCTTGTTAATTTCAAAAAGGTATGTTAAATCTCTAATTTATTATAGTATTTATGTTCAAAAAAATTATATTAATTGTGGTAATAGTAGTGCATGTTGTGTATCTGGCATCATGTTAGTTGTGTGGTGTACCTTTGATGTCCAACTCCCTTTTATATATGTTTCAATGATTTTTGACTGCATTATGAGTGAGTGGGAATTATATATATATGGTATTAATATGTTTAATTAATTTTAATAGTTGTGATTAATTTTTGGGATGTATTTTATTGAGATAAGAACATATGACCGTGGTATGGGTATACATGATCATATACAGTCATAAGTACTAGCTATCACATCATGGAATTAATTTCAATATGATTTTGTTAATTTTTGTTGGCCCTTTTTACTCACCCATAGTTTTAATTAATGATATATATAGTGTATGTATAGAATATTCATACTAATGAAGGTGGTGAACTAGTTGAATTATTAAATTAAATTAATTTACTAATTTGATTATGTAATTTAAATGTATATATTTAAATAAACTAAAATATGTTCTATAGACATGTTTCCCTTTTTTACTGGATAATTATCATAATCCACCAATGGTTGAGGTCATTTTCTAATTTTTTTTCCATGAAATATGGACAACTCCAAGAGGGGATGAGAGAGTAATTGAGTTTCATTGACTTATTATACAACATGAGGACCCTTATAATTTTTTTATCCATGGTTGATAGACTATAGGATTGATAAAATTTGGTGGATTGGGTGGTCTTCCAATCAAGATCCATAGAATTGTGGTTGGTCATGATACATCTTTTCGTAATATGTACAATTAGTATTAACCAATGACTACATGATGCCATATTATAACTATAAAATTTCTAGGGAAAATGAAACATTGTGTAATTGAGATTGGGATGAGGAGTATATATTGGACCAGGAACCTAATGTGGGGTGATTCTATTTTTGTATTTCTCCCTTGAAAATTAATTGGATCACTCATGGTTGAAAAAAATTAATTAGGTGATATTGGTTTGTGGATAGTGACAACGAGTTAAAAAGATTATAAATCCCATGATTCAGTTTTTATATCATTATAAAAGGTACCCTTGTGGTGGTAATTATAAAATTTGGTATTGAAAAATACCTTTGGGTGGTGGTTTTATTATATGAAAGGAAATGAACCGACAAAAAAGTATTAGATAATAATAAAAAATTTCCTAGTAGGGAGGTCCCTAATAAGAAATAATTATCCCATAATATTTTCTTCGATTTTACTAATACAACCTCTCCAACCACGGTGGTTATTAATACTAAAGATAAATTTCTGAGTTAAATGTCTATGAGACAAAAAAAATCCCCCTTTTGAATGATTTTTGATATAAAATAAAACACCCATGGTATGGATGAATTTTACACATCTAGTAGGGATTACACATATTTGGATCCCACAACTATTCTATATTTCGATGGTTAATTCTCTAAGTTGTTACACTTTGATAGATGATTCCTAGGTTATTATATAGTATATCAGGTTGTACTAGATCACTGGGTCTGTACTAGTATTCCATGTTAAATCAAACATGGATCTTTCTTTTGATTGGTAGGGTAATCAGAAAATGATCAAAAATAATTGAACACTAGGTGAAGAAGGTATAGTTGATTGGGGTTATATATCTAAAGAACGAAACTAGATTATTAATTGATATTAATAATAATTTTATTTATTCAGATAATATCACATGCACATGTCAAAATATTCACTGTATATATGGGATAACATTAGTGGTTCCCTAATCTATTATATACTAATACACTAATCGTGTAACAATTACAATTTGGTAATCAAGAATAATATTTCTGTATATAGGTATAGGTTTTCATTGGGCATTATATTTTTATGATGGATAAGGGTAACACTATAGAGAATGGTAATAGGTGAGGATAATATTTTTCGAGTAAGGAATCTCCATTATTTATTGTTTTTTTATTTTTTATATGTCATCAGACTAGTAGGTAATCATTAATATATTTTGTTTGACCTCTCGTGTTTATTTTTTTATCCAAATTTCATATGTAATAGTTTCCCCTGTTTCATTTATTCTGATGAAACTATTATATATTGTGCATGATGTTTGGTTATTTTATATACTATTAAACAATTTTATATTAGGGGATTAATTTCATAACTGTACCACCCTAGACCCCACATCTATTTGGAATCCTCTAGAATACATAGTTGATCATCTGAAGTCATCATGTGCTACCTGTTTGATTACTATTTATAGGATCATGGTCTAATACATTACACATTATACTTCATTCAAAATTATATACTTTTTATTTTTTTACTTGAATTAATAAATCATAACATTTTTTGAACCAATGTATATTTATCTTATTCTTCTAAATCATTATTCTTATAGTTTTATACAATTATCCTTTGAAATTAAAATACTTTTTCAAAACATATATTTCTTTATTCCACTCGTGATTAATATTGACAACAATGGTCTGTGTCTCCAAAAACTCTTCTTCTATAGAAATAAATTTCCCTCAATATATTCCATAATCTTACCAAGCTCATCTATATTTTACATGATTCCATTGATCTTATAAAAAATAGCATTCCATTTAACTAAAATCTCAATTTTTAGTTGATATTTTTTTTCTTTCCTTTTTTATACATTCAATTCGTTTTATAGAATTATAATTTCATCATTTCAAGCCTCTGACTCAAGATTAAATTATTATTCTAGTTCTATAGTTTATTAAATATAATCTACACTACCTGATGAATCCAAAAAAAATATTCAATAGAATATAAATTCATCTAACCATATAATGATATTTTTTATAATGAATCAAATCCATAATGATTACTCATTAAATATTTTTTTATTATATATACTTTTTTCTATTTCATATTATCATTGAACAAATTTTATTTATTCTCAACATCTACATTATTTTTATTGTCTTCTACATTATTATGGGTATAATCATATATATTGTCTCCAAGACTGTCAAATTACATTATTTTGCAGGTCTATTCATTTTTACCTTCCACATTACTTTTCTAAATAATTTTTATGAGGATAACAAATCATATTGATGTAATTTTTTACAAATTAATGTTTTGGATAACATGATTCAACAACTTATTCTTATTTTAATTTTAATTTTTCTAGGTCTCAAATGAAATTTCCTCTTTGAGCTTCATTTTTAATGAAGGTGAATATTTTATCTCTTAATCTATGAATATATTGTGTATCTCATAAACTATAATATCTTTTATTTATTTTAGTACTAATTGTTCCAACAAAAATAAATCATTTAAATTCCTCATCAATTATTTAATAAGATGAAATCATCTGTCTTCTCAACATATCCCAATATATTTTTTAATTTTCTATTGACCCATATAATTTTGTAATAAATTATATTATAATCATACATATTTATATCACAAAAATTATATCATCCAAACATGACTTTAGAGTTCCATGACTGGTATATTTCCTTTATAGTTTCATCTTAATTAGTCTTAATTCTATTCGGTTGATTGGCGACCCATGAAAAATGTTCAATCATGATGTGTTTGATATATTAAGATAGAATTTTTATCATTCCAATTTAGATCTCTATTTCACCTACAAACTATAGAAAAATATCCCATTTAATAAAGAGAAAAAACACACTATTGCAACATCCCTCTCATCCAATCCTTGTGATATTAGTTTGGGTAACATCTAATTCATACAGATATTAAATTTATTTAAATAAATTATGGGAACACCTCACCTATTGATAAGGATATGATTATCCAACTCTCATAATTCCCCGAATGGTTTATTGGTATGATCCTATGATCAAGTATGAATTGAGATTTCATGATCTATTAGATCACTAGAAGGGGTGGAATGAATTAGTTGTCTCTTTTCCTTCATGTATTATTAAATTTTACACCTTACATATTCAACCTATTAATGTTCTAGATACACAATTGTTTCTCAAAATAAATCTTCATGTAAAATATGTAAAGACCCAAAAATTTATTAATGAAAATTATTCTTGGTATATTTAAATAACTTCTTATGGTTATGTAAAACGTTTGAACTTATTTGGTACTAGGTTTTTCATTTTAAAATACCATTATGAACTGTGACCATTTAAAATATAGTCTTTAAATAGTGATTACATGATTAGTATAAATATAGGGTTTTAACAAATCCAATTTACTCAGAAAAATGATGTGATGGACTCATCCCGTAGACATGACCCAGATAAATCCCATTTTTCAGTGCTTGGATAGGATGTGGAATCATTGTACATCACTCTTGACCAAGCCCAAGATGACCTTTAATAGATTAAGCTCGACCAGAACTGCCTACGAGAGAACTAGATGTTTATAGAGATTACCACCCGAGCAATGTTATTCGAGCCACCCCAAGAGTCTATCACCATCGCGCCCCTTACCCTAAGGTCTTATCCAGGTGGTTTAAGGGTTTATATAACAAGACAATAGTAATACTATTATGTACATTATTATGGTATAGAGAATATACATTCTTTTTATAATTGATACGTTCTAAATAGTTTTCAAAGAAGAAATTGTATTTTTAGTTAATATTCCACTTAAAAATCAATTTTGATGAATTAATGGATTTTAGAATTAAATAATATTTTAATAAAATATTATTATTACTAAATTATCTTTTATTAAATATAAATTATCATATAATTTTATGAATGCAATTTAAATTTTTATTAAGGGTTGAATGCTATTTTTGTTAAACCCCATGAATTATAGATAAATGTCGTTTTTTATTTTAAAAGTAAAAAATTCACATATTTAGAAAATTATTTAGGTTAAATGAATATTATTTTTCGAATTAGGATGTCTAAATTATCCAATGGTGAATTTTTCCTAATTTTCAAAGATAGTCAATGTTTTGGGTAAAAATTAAATACTGTTAAAATATATATTATGTTTTATGAAATTATAATGACCCAATAGTGATGTAATAAATTACCATAAACATTTTTTTCAACCAATATATGTTTTAAAATAAAAATAATGTGATTTTAGGTTTGTTTTATTTATTATACAATGCTTTAGTGGACCCTTCAATGCTTATAAAACATTTTTTCTTTTTAAATTGTTTTCCATGTGAGTGTGACTCACCTTTACATAATCAACACAATTATTATAAGAAGTTGTCCATTGAACCTAAAAATATATTTTTTCACTCCCCTTTGTAAAAACAATGGTCTTAAACCATGATCTTTTTTGTGTATTGGATTAGATTAATGTGAGGTGTCCCAAACCAAAATAATAAAGAATTTCCTCTTCTTTATTTTATAATCTCATCCAAGATCCCACATCTGCTTCACTAAGTGCCTTTGGAGTTATACCAACCCCTGAACTCCTTTCTAAAGAATCCTCCCAATCTGCCCAGCTCCCTAGAATCCTTTCTCAAGCCTCTCCCAAACTTTTTGGATCACACTTCCGTGTAAGGGATTTCATCCTTTATCATTTTTTCCAATTTTATTCATGTTCTCATGCCCTTTTTTCAATTAAAAATTTTGGGGTATGTCTTTTCACCTCCCACATACTTCACTCTTTATTTTTGGATGATGGGAGACCCCTTTCTTGCTAATTAATGCCTCCCATTTACATTTGTTACTATGCTGAAATTTCATGAGGGATTTCTCTCTCTTCTTTTACATCCATGTAATTATTTTTTATTATGCATCTAAATCCCATTACATTTTTTGGGAAATGTATCTATATGACCTATTATTTTATATTTCATGTAAATTTGATGAGGACCCCATTTCTCTCTCATAATCCATTTTCATGAATCCTTATGTCATGCCATTTTGCTACCAAAATTGCACTGCCGTTTTCCAAACAAGGATCATTGTATAGTGAATACCATACCCATGTCTCTATCAAGGGTATTCACCTTTATTAATATATAAATATTTAATATTACATTCATATATTTATTACATATTACTAAATCATTGAATAACTTATGATATTGATTGATTCCATGTTATATGATCAATGTGACACACTTATGCATGAAATTGAATATTTAAGAATGGTGCACCCTGAGAGATCTGCAATGCATTGGGTAAAGTATGGTATCATGATACGTTATGTGCAATGAGTCTTTACTCATGATAAATCAAGTGAAATGAGGGTTTACTTGTGCTTCATGTGTAATGAGGGTTTACTAATGCTCCACGTGAAATGAGTCTTTTCTCAGGGTAATTACATGTTAAGTGTTGTTTCCAAATTTCCATGTTATGATAATCATGTATTATCATGCCTTTTTGTTCATTTTTCTCTTGCGCAACAATGATATTACAATTTTATACAATGTGTTTTAATTATCATGTTATTTCATGTTTATTCCATTAACGGGCATTATATCTCTCACATTTCTTATGCATGTCCTCATGTTATCCCATGCAATGCTAAGTAAGAGAAAATGTAGTGGTCATGTAATAGATGCTTTCAATAATGATATTGTATTTCCTATTTTAATTTGATATGTAATTCATATAATCCCTTGAGACAATATACCTATTGACCTTTTATGTTGTATCAAGGGAAGTTTATATTATAAATCTTGTTTTACTGTGTAATAAATAGAAGGGTTGTCATAGTTGGTATTAGAGGATAGGTTTAGTTATATTTGGGATTAAGATGAGGAAACCCCAGTGAATCCATAGAGAAAAGACAAATTATAATAAAAACATACATATATTTTAGTGGGTATTGAGTAAGTGGTTTATTAAAAAAATACATCCCTTTATAGATATGAGAAGGTAGAGGTGGCTCTAGAATAGATGTAGCTTGCAATTAAAACCCCGACAAGGAGTTTCGGGCTAGACCCAATGTATCTTGGTACACAACAACGGGCCTTGTTGCACTCTCGGTTATGACTCTCTCAGAGGACATACATTGGTAAACTCACAATCTTAGTATGAACCATTATTAAGGGAATTTAAAAAATGAAACAAAGAATATATGTTGGATTACATAGATTAAAGCCTATAGTTTCATAAGTTATGGAAATAAACGATATTTATTAGTCATCTATTTTTTCCATAGATCACTCTTTATGTGTTAGCACTAATATTCCATTAATTAAGGAATAATAAATCATTATACATCATGTTATTTAAAATAACAATGTAATCATTTATAGAGTGTATCTCAAAATTTGATATGTTTCATCAGCAGGATAATGGATAGTTTAGAGATTGAAGGGGAAGAACCTCATAAAACACTTTTGTCCCTTATTGAGGACGTGCTAGCTATAATTTTTGCAATGTCAAGATCACATAGTATTGAAACCTTTTTCAATGTCCAAATATTTTGCCAGACTCTCTACAACATATAAAACACCTCCTCCATATCACAAAATCACCAAGGATCATGAATCACTTGTGATCAAATCATAAGATCCCAACTCTCTAACATTTCTTGACAAGGGAGGTACTATTAATGTATTTTCAAATACTTCACCCTTTCTAGAGAGTATGATGCGCGATTTTATTTTAGGATGGCTGCTAAACAGGGAGTCCTCTAAAAAGCCTATATTTATATAGTATTGGCTTCCGGTCTTTTTGGAAATGTAGGCTATATATTAGAAGAATCATATTTTGAATATTGCTAAGCCGACTCTATTAGAATGTTTTACAAAAACCTGGTCCATGGTGATGTCTGGAAACTGTATGTTAGAAACTATTATTTTCCAAATGTGCAACATATTTTCCATTAAAGAAATACATGTAGCATGGAATGTGTTTGGACTAAGGAAGTGGAATACATTGAAAGTGCATTGAGGTATTGTTGCACTAGGTGGACCCTATCTCTCTATGATTGATATGATAATGAGGGTTGGGGAATTCTTAATGGTGGTGGGTATGCAACCCGGAAGTCATGTTTAAATTTCAGAGTTCTTTTTGTATGTAACAAACTTTCAATGAAAAAATTTTTTAAGGGGGGGGGGAAGATTGTAAAGACCAAAATATTTATTAAATAGGATTCCACTTGGTCTATTTAAATGTCTTATTACGGTTATGTATAACGTATGCACTTATTTGGTTCTATGTTTTGGATATTAAAATACCATTAGGAATTGTGATCGTTGATAATATTTCCATTGAACAGTGATCACATGATTAGTATAAATAGTGGGCATTAACAAATCCAATTTACTCAGAAAAAGAAAGTGAGGGCCTCATCTAGTAGACATTCCATATACGAAGCCCTTTTGTTAGAGCTTGGAAAGGAGGTGGCTTCATTGTGGTTTGCGCTTGACCAAGCCCAATCTGAGTTTGAATATGATAAGCTCGAGCAGAACCACCTATGAGAGAAGTATAAGTTGATAGAGATTACCACTCGAGCAATGTTATCCAAGGCACCCCAGAGGTTTGTCACCGTCGCACACCTTACCCTAAGGACTTATACGGGTGTTTTGAGGGGTTATGTAAAAATACCATAGTACTATGATTATGTACATTAATCTTGTATATAGAATATACATTCTTTTTATTATGGTAAATTTGTAAATTGTATTAAAAGAAATAATTATTTTTAGTTAATATTAAAATAAGAAATATATTTTTCTAAATTAATGGAATTTTGAATTAAATAATATTTTAATAAAATATTATTATTATTCTTAAATTACATTTTATTTAATATATATTATCATTAAATTTTATGAATACAGTTGTAATTTTTATTAACGATTGAAAGTTGTTTTTGTCACAACCCATGAATTTTCGATAAATGTCACTTTTTATTTTAAAATTAAAAAATATCATAATTAGAAGCATATTTTGATAAAACAAATATTATTTCAGGAATCAGTATGTCAAAATTATCTGATGTTGAATTTTTCATAATTTTCTGACATAGTCGAATTTTTGGGGAAAATTAACTTCCATTTAAATATATAATGTGTTTTATGACATCATAATGACCAAATAGTGTTGTAATAAAATATTATAATCATTATGTTCGGCCAATATATGTTTTAAAATTAAAAAAATGTTATTTTTGGTTTTTTTGATTTTTTACAATTCTTTAGTGGACCCGTCAAGGCTTATAAAACATTTTGCCTTTTTAATTTTTTTTCATTGAGAGTGTGACTTACCTCTACATAAGAATAAATATTATTTTAATAAGTTTGTCCATTTTCCTTAATAAATATTTTTTCCACTCCCCTTTGTAAAACACAATGGGCAATAACCAGGGGCTAGTTTTTGGTTTTGATTTGTTTAATGTGAGGCCTCCCAAACCTAAATTATAAATAATTCCCTCACCATGCCATTATAAACCCACCAAAGCTCCCACATCACATTCACTCAAAGCTATTGGAGATCAACCAACCCCTGACCTCCTCTCTCTAGAAAACACCCAAGGTTCCCCAATCTCCAAAGAATCATTTCTCCAGGCTCTCTTAAACTTTTGGGATCAGACTCTTATGTAAGGGATTTCTTCTTTACTCATTTTTTCTTAATTTTTATTAGGTTATTATGCCATTTTTTCAATTAAAAATGTTGTGGTAAGACTTTTAACCTCCCCCATACAACTCATTTTATGATTGGATGATGGGAGACCCCTTTTTCTCTCATTAATTCATCCCATTACACCTGTTACCATGCCAAAATTATGTGATGGATTTCTCTCTCCTCTTTTACATCCATGTAATTATTTTGTATTATAAATCAAAATCCCATTAAATTTTTTGGGACATGTATCTATATGGACCCCTAATTGTCCAATGTAAATATGATGAGACACCCATTTCTCTCTCATCATGCATTTTCATGAATACTTATGTCAGGATGTTATGTTGTCAAAATTGCATCGTGTTTTTCCTACCCAAGATCGTTATGTAGTGAATACCTTACCCAGGTATCTATCAAGTGTATTCACCTTTATGAAGATATAAATATTGAATGATACGTCCATGTATTTATTTCACATTACATAATTGTGGAATAACTTATGAAGTTTATTGATTCTATTTAATATGTTTAATCTGGCACACTTATGCATTAAATAAAATGTTTAATAAGGGTGTCCATGATAGGGCCCAAATTCATTGGGTAAAGTATATTATCATGATATATCATGTGAAATAAGTGTTGACTTGTAGTAATTCAATTGAAATGTTGGTTTACTCGTGCTTCATGTGAAAATATTGTTTACTCATGCTCCACGTGCAATGAGCATTGGCTCACTCTAATTCCATGTAATGTGTTGTTGCCACATTTACTTGTTTTTATTATCATGCTTCATAATTCCCTTATGTTCATGTTTCTCATGGGATCCATTGATATCCCTATTGTCTAACACATTTTTATTCCTAAAGTTATTCAATTTTTATTACATTAATGGAATTTATAGCTCACTGTTTTGTTGTGCTTGTCCATAGGTTATCCCATGAAATGTTATTTATGAGGGAATGTAGTGGTCATGTAAATAATTTTTTCAATAAAGATGTTATATTTCATGTTTTAAGTTATTATTTAATAATCATAACCCCAAAGACAATAGAAATATTTATCTTATATGTTGTATCAAGTGATGTTTATGTAATAAATCATGTTTTAGTGTGTAATAAAGAGCAGAGTTATCATAAAATTATAGTAAGAGTTATCAATAAAAATTATTCAAATGGTTCATCATGAGAACCCATTATTTACCAGGTTTTTTTGACACCCAAAAATAGAATATCCTCTATAGTTATATTTTTTAATTAAATTAAGTTTGAAAACATTGGTTAAACATACTAGTATTACATATTATAGTTGGACATTGTTCTACAATAGAGCAAAGAAATATTTTACCTTAGTTGGTTATAGACCAAAACCTACCTTCTCTTCCTAAGACTAGTTAGACACTTAATCCACAATTCTATCTAGTAACTACTTAGACACCATGGTCACAAGATCCATATATTCTTTATGATATAGTGGTATAATAATGTTACTCATTATTAAATAATCCTCCCCCATGAGTATGTATGAATATGATTAGTCATAAACTCTTATAAAAACATTAATTATTTTTCTGGGATCGAGACTCCTTTTATAACCCATACGATATATATCATCCTCGACATCATTATTACTCTTGCACCACAAGATTACATTCTTATTCAATGGTTCGTAATCTCATATAATCATATCTTCTACATAATGTATTAAACATGTTGTGAGAACTCCCTTACATATTGTATGAATGTTCTATCATTCTAAATCCACACCATATCTTCTTCACTAAACAATACATTTATATATATTAATATTTCGCATACCTAGTTTCCATTAATATTTTTAAATCAACTATAATCTAAAAAATGGGAGATATTTATTTTTATTTCATTAATATTATTATTATTATATTTCTTTTGAATCTCTATATGAATCAAATATTTCCTTCATTGAAATACTACCTAAAATTTTTTATTATAAACTCACTCAAAATCCTTACATGCATTGAATCAACTTTATCTTCCATATTGACCATCCAGTTTTTTATGAATATCATAACTATATTTTCTTTTATCTCATCCAACATATCAAATTAGTAAATACATTAATAAATAGGTAATATGTGTATCCTTATCCAAAAGAAAAAACTCATACTCTATGCTCAGTAAAAAATGTTTTTTTATAGTGATTTACATTCTCCAAAAAAGTATTATGTAGTAAAACAAAGTCTTAAAATGAATTATTTTGTTCCAAATCAATATATTACTTTATGACAAAATTCATTCAATGATTATTACATTAATGTACACTAAATGTTTTTCCTCAACTAACAATTTATGACATCTTTTATAATTATTTTGGACATCTGTAATGAACATACAACACTTCATAAAAATCAAAAGTGTTGTAAAATTTATTTTTTAATGTTTTACATTATTAAAAATCAATTTAATATATTTTCCTAAAAAATAGGATCAATAATAATAATATTTAAGGATTGTATGTTGATTCTATCTAGCCATGGTCTTCAATCGATAGCATGTAATCCACTATAGAAGCACATAACATTGAACAACAAAGTCAAATAAAAGGCTTAGATTATTTATAAACAAAAAAATCTAATTGAAACTCATAAATAAATAAATAAATATTTATCATTAAAGAATCATAAACATTATCAAAAACATAATATAGGTATTTCAGTAAATATTTCAACTAAAAACCTCTTGGGATGAAATTTTTCTATAAACAACAACAACATATCTTTCATTTCTTTTTACAAAAAATTCATATACTAATACAATATACAAAAATTAATGAAAAAAATTTAAATAAATCTATTTCAATAGAGATAAAATTGCAAAAATATTAATCCATTTACATCCAAAATAACACATCTATTAATTTAATAATTTCAATGTATATTAAATTTATTTTTGAATTTGTGGAATTTATTATCATGAAAGAAGAATTATTATTTAATTTAATATGATTTATTCTTCAATACGTCATAAATCCATGTGTTTTCTCTAATTATTAGAAAATATAAGAATTTATATTTTGATATCCTGATCATAATATCTTAATGAGAACAATCAAATGTTATAGTTCTTTTCTTATATTCGAATTTCTTATTCTTAAATATTATATATATGAATTAATAATCTTTTTAATATTATATAAAAGTTATTAAATTTTTATGCACTATAATATGATAAAAATATCATATTTTATTCGTTTATATTTGTATTTTATTTTTTAGATTGCACATTAAACATGTTATTTTATTAGAATCTGAGTATTTACTATTTGGATTTTACTACATTTAATCAATAAATATAAAGATCATATTGAAAGGAAGTCAAATATGATATGACATATCATTGTATCAAATAGAGAATTTCATATATAATTTTATTATTCATCCTCTTGTTTATATTATATGGTCATTTTGTCAAATTTTACCCTTTAGTGTATCCTAATTGTTTTATTTTCAAAATTTATTGAAAAATTATAATATTTATTATATAATGAATGATGAGATATTAAACATAAAATAAAATACATTAATTATTTATTTTTCTTCTAATATTATAAAATTTATTCCTTAAGAATATTAATTTTTATGGACTTTATATCCCATTCTTTCAACCTTTGAAAAAACATAATATATTTTCAATCATTTATTGACGAGTGTTTCATGTTTTTTAAATCAACTATTTTAAGTATTATAGGGTAAAAATTTAATCCTGGCACTATATCAATTCTTATGTAACATTATTAAAAATAGTATGAGCTATTATTCTTCATTTATCAGGATTATGATTTTGAAATCTTTTGAATCCATACAATTTTTCGTTTCTTCAAACATACAAAATTTTGAGGATATTTTAAATAATCCAATTTTTTTCTTATGACCATTAGAAAATTTATTTCTTCTATATGAATAATGGGATTTTATTGAATTCTTAATAACATTTAACCTTTCTTACTACATCACTTGAACATAATAATGAGGATTACACCCCATCTCCTGAATATCCAACTCATTTAGTGTAATATAACAATCAATTCATGATATAATTTTATAGAATTTCGTGGATTAGTGTAAAAACCAATAATTAATATATACAAACACACAAACAAACATATGTATTTATCTTATCTTAAATAATAAATATGACTTGATTTATATAGATTATATATTTTTTGGAGGAATGAAATAAATTTAATTTAAAAACCAATTAACCTTTTAATAGTCAATGTTTAGTGGTATAAGTTAAATTTAATTATTCATTGTAACTTTTAGAAATTAAAAATAACATTAAATAATGAAAACAACATGACATGGAATTCTAAGTACCATTACTTTGTCTCCCATAACCATCATGGATCTGAATATTATTGTTTTAGGAAAAACCCCATAATATTTTGAAAAAAAAATTAGAATAATTCTCCAATTAAGATATATAATTGAATAGATTTGAAATATTATATGAAAATATAGTTTATATACTATATCAGAGTGTATGAAATTAATTTTATTTTAGGATGATAAAAATGTGTTAGTTATTCATTTGGAATAAGTATATTAATATAAAAATATACATGTTCAAATTATAATTTATTAATAAGATTGTGTTTTTAATTTTTACTATTGAACCATAATAAAATATTTTTTATGTTAAAATAATTATTTTTCATAAAAATATATATGTATTTTAAGAAATGTTTAAAATTATATTCAACTATTAAGTAATTTTTTCCACCTAAATTATTTTTATTAAAATTCTCAATGATAAAATTAATCATATTTATTGATATAAAATCATTAAATAGAAAAATAAATCAAGATTCAATACATCATTTAAGGATTGGGATGTTTTTGGGAATGTAAAAAATAGTAAACTATTATATTTAATAATAAATATATTATTTTTGATTATGGTAAGCTTTATTAATTCATTTTGATAAAAAAAATGATGTAATAAAATAAATAATACCATCCAATACAGAAAATGCATTCTTTTATTTAATTAATTTGTTATTAAATATTAAATTAAATTCCTTAATATATAATGAAATATGAAATATGAAAATATATAGTTTATTCGTTTTAAAAAAAATTTATTATTAAATGATTCATTTCATATTTAAGATAATGTATAATGTTTTCATTTAATGTTTTAATAAATAAATCTCAGAAACAATGGGTAAAATTTCAAATAGAGGGATTGACATTAGGGAAAATTTATTATATTATATATTTTGACTATCTAGTTTTCAATGATATACAATTAAGATATTATGAAACCACTATCCATGTAGAAAAATAAAAACTCATTTTTATACCCCATTGTTTCTCATATTTAATTTATAAATCTGATGAGTCATTTAAATGATCAAAATATTTCATAAAAATATAAAAATTATTATAGATATTATTTCTCAATTTTTTCTGAAGAAATTTATATGTTTATCTTATTTCACTTCGGTTTTTAATTCTTATATACCCATTAATGGAATAAATTTTTAATAATTTAATTTCACAGAAAGTTATGCTTATAAAACCATTTCACTAATATTTATGTGGTGAACCATTATTAAATGTTTTACATTCCCTCCCTTCAAATTTTTATCATGAGATCATCAAAATTTAGAATAATATTATGTTATCCTAATAAAACAATTTAACCTTATTATACTATAAATTGTTATACATGAATTATATAAATGGTATGTTGGATATGGTACTCCTATGTGGTATGATATTTGAATAAATAATATTTTTATATATTTACATTATTATTTATTCTGGCGACCCTGACTACTCCATTCATTGAAATAATTATAAAATTGGTGTCAAATTTTATTTTAATAATTTTTAACCCAAAAATAATATCCCCTAAATAATATATGAGTTATATACTGGTTAAATATTATGTAATTTATGTTATATATCATTAATATTTTCTTACTCAATTGAAAACCTGTGTAAAAATATACATTAAATTATTACATTAAGAATGATTTGTAACACAAGTGATTTATGGGGTATACTATTATTTAGTAAACTAACCATTGAATAACCAATTATCTATAAATATAAGTTTATTAATCTAGTTACGTGTACTATAATATTATTGGGAATTCCCTTTTTTGTTATTACAATTTATACGCATGGTTTAAACATGATGTTTGATCAATTACTGTAAATTATTTTTTTCATAAAATAATTTATATATTCATTTGATGTTATAAATTTATGATATATAAATTTATAAAAGATAAAATTTAGAAATTATCTACCTTCAATATTTTGGGTGACACATCATATCAAAAGATAAATTTAATGGAGCATTGATTATTTTATAGTGACTTACCTTGTAACCTTTTAATTAGATCCCCTAAAACTATAATGATATAGTGAATCATTTTTCCAAAGTATTTAATTGAATGTAATTTTATAGTTTCCGGGTAATATAAATTTGATATGTCTCATTGTTAAATTTTATTGTTACTATTTTTATAAATTATGATAAAATTTCACCTATTTTATATACTGGAATCTTCCTAGAAAATTTATCATGAAATTTAAAAACCTTTAGTGGTATTTATAAGATCACACCATTTTCATATGTAAAATAACAAATAATTCTAGTTACTTATACAAGGTATAAAACCTATAGATCATTTACCAAGTAACAATATATGATAGATATGTATATAGTATAAAATAATCTATTATTTTATATGTATAATGTTCTTATTTAATAATTTCTATACAATTTTGATTCATATATTTTATTTTATTTTATTTTTTTATGTTTTAACACCTTAGATTCTTGTAATATTATTTTTGATATTGATGGATTAATTTTGAGACCATGCACTGAGACTAAGTGTGATTTCGAGAGTCGATGTTACCAGAAAATTTTTGATTGTACTATATTAAAATAGTTCATATAATGTGTTCGTAGTTTTCCAGAGATAGTGGGATAACTCCTAAAAGGTTACCCATATTAGATATCTAAGGGTGATATTTTTTAGTACAATTACTTTACCCAATGAGAAACCTAACATTGGTTAGTGTGTGTCATCTCTGGAAAAAATAACCCAGGATGTAATTGTAAATAAAATAACTATGTAAAATTATATTATTTGTAAATACTAATAAATAATTAGTCAGGACACCGATAGGGAATTATACACAAACATTGTGTCCATAATGTAGTGTTTTACCTAGGGGCGACATAACCTTTGTTAGTACGGGGCATGTGTGAATAGTAGTTACGTACATAGAAATGATTAAAATTATTTATTAAATATATTTTATTTTGATTCACTAATTCACCATTTTTCAATATTTAAATATATTTTTATATTGGAAATATATTGTTTCATTATAACTCTAATGATGTTGGATGGCCGCTAGAGAGAACCTCTGATAGTCATTTGAAGAGAACGATGGTTGATTGTGGATTAGTGAATTGAAGAAACATCAATTTTGATGGATCATGTATCAATGAACAAAAATGATGCAACTTTTTCCATCGTTACTGATTTAACCAAATTTAGGTAGGGTTTGTGATTAAAAATTTTAACTTCCCTATTATTAATTTCAAAAATTAACATAACTTGTTTGAAGAATGGATTGATTCATGGATCATGTGTATTGTGGGAAGGGTTTTTTTGTGGGGATTTAGCAGGAGAATTTATTTCAGTTATGTTTTTGGTGTTTTTGGCTTATTGTTCTAATGGAAACTATCCAATATAAAAATAAACATTGATTAATGTTTGCTTCTATTGATTGATGGTGATTTTCTCAACAAATTCCATGTTTCACCATAGATGTTCTTCATTGGCCTAGGGTTAAACACTTCCTGAACAATCGATCATTGATCCCATATTACCTAGCTAAAAGATTCCATATTGTAGATATATGATTAGTATAACATTAATGGGGTTTAAATAATGAGATAGACTGATTTTGAAGATGGAGGAATCCCAAAAAAAAATTCATCTCCGTTCTTCAGTGAATAACAAAGAATAATGATCTTATTCATTTTTTGATAAAATATAAAGAAGGGTTGCATTGTTAGATGATGGTGAGGCTTGGACAACATGAGATATACATTATTCTTCTTTTTTAGGAATCATAAGAGGTGTATTGTTCTATATAAGGGACCACTAGAGTGGAGACCGTTGGCACATGGCGGCACAATAGATGTTAGAGGTGGCATTTGCAGTGTAAGAGGCAGCAATATCAGAGGTTTATGATGTGGTGGACGTGGAGGGACATCATGGATGGTGGAGTTGGAAATCGGGAGGGCCACAAGGGGTGAGCGGGCAAGTTGAGCCATAAAGAGTAGGTCATGGTGAGGAATTAGGCCAGGATAGAGTATTGGTCCAGGTCGGGTCGTTCTAGTCAGCTAGACTAGACCCGATCAGATCCATGGAAACTGTGGAGGAGCCTAGTGGCGGGTGACCATGGCATCACAACATCTTGAGTTGTTGTGAGGTGAAAAAACAATGTGACTGATTGTGGGAGTTGACCACAGTGACTGGTTTGGTGGGATCGGTGGACCGACCACATCGATTAGTCCACTGACAGCCAGTCTATGTGATATGTGGACTGACCATAGTGATCTACCATGGAGGTAGGTCTGTAGGTCCCAGCAGGTTTTGAGAAATTTTCTTCAAAAGCACATAACTCTTAAAAAATTATCCAATCAATGATTTATTTATGTCATTGATACCATAACATAGAGATGGAATTTTTTATCAAATGTTTGGATTCATGTGTCTCAACACACCATGTATAAATTTATACATGTTTTTTATATCTAGTCTGCATGTCGTGTGAGGATCATTTACTAGGGAAAGACATTGGATAGTTTGACATTTCGTTTACCCCTAGAAAAGAAAGTGTAATCCTATCATGAATACTGGAGGCTCTTTGTTTTCCTAGTTCAAACTAGTATAGGTTGAGTTTGTTCACATTGTCCTTTCTTTGAGGGTTTAGTTTTTCATTACCTCCAGATTACGTGATTGAAATATCCTATAGTGGAAAGTCTCATATAGATTATGGAATCCCTCTCAGAGTCTTGAGTGTGATTCTTTATCACCCATAATTGAGTTTGTGAAATCATGAATCATCTGTTAGAAGTGTGCTAAAACGTTATCTAGTGGGTTGCATCACTAGGTTCTATGGACTCCCCTAGTTATTTTTGGGCATGATTGACTAAGTAGATGGGTGTTCCAAATTCGGTATGTGGTGTCCCCTAGTGATTTTGGGTGTGATATGTGGTTCCCATAGTTAGTTCTTAATGTGACCTCCTCTATATGTATCATTATCTAAATTAAACTATCAGTTCACATTTGTGTATGTCTTAAATTATCTAGACCGCTTGATGAGTGTCTCTGATGATTTCATGGATCCTAGAGTGTGTTCTCCTGAAACGAGCATGCTTTGAGAAAAATCCTGTTGTTGGTAGTTAGTTGTGACCATTTTATGTCATTGTGTTTTTCATGAGTACGACTAGAAATACTATTTATATGTTTTGTAGACATATACATGTATAGATATGACTACAAATTTAGTTATGAAATTCAATTGTGGTATTCATTTTTTTTGTATTTCTTTGAGTCGTTCAATTATGGAATTCCTTTTGGGAATTTATTTATGGGGATAGGGTTTCATACTGAGAATTTAAATAATCCCACATGTATAGGATTTTCCTGCACATGTAATGTCTTATGCTGAAGATTGATCTTTTGATGAAGTCAAAGTTAGATCATGACCAAATTGCACTTAGTGAGACTAGATGAATAGAGGAGTGTTCCTAAGGATTTCAGACAGGAATCCTAATATATTTAACATTATTTTGGAATCATGATATATTCAATTTTTTGTAGGATTATATTTGGCCATGTTTACCTTACAGTACATTTAATATCATACAGTATTATGGGATCTTAGTAGTATGCATGCATTGTTTACTGAGTGGTTTTTACATTTCATAATTTTCTAGCCATGGTATTTGCGTGCATGTACAGGTAATTCTATATAATGCCTCCCATTTGTGGGTTATTTCTACTCAGTTTAAGTCAACATCCCTACCCTCATTGAGGTGGGATTTGGGTAGTCATAGAATAGAGCCCTTTGGTATGGGTCATGATTGATTTTTATTATAGGAGGTTGGTTCTACATTAGGACCGGGAGTCTTTGATATTTGTTTGGGGAAATAATGATATGTAATTTGAGTTTGGATTACAATAAAGGGACTCCATTGTTGGTGTATTGGCCTATATATCCTTACAACATGACTCTAAATACCTTCTTTTCACCTCGGTACATGATAACACTAGTTGCAGTGATAACAATGGAAAATTAAACATATAGGAATGGTTGTGTTTTCCATTAATTTCATGAGTGATCTCCCAAGATGAACTCAGTTGAACATGGTATATCTTTTTTTATTTCAGGATTTATTCACGTAGAAAAAAAGATAGGATTCAACAGTTTTATCATGAGGATCAACCACTGGGCAATGAGACATTGATATAAGTATTTGTACTGGATATTTAACCTACAGGTGGTGAACCAACCATAATACCACTGGTATAGAATCACATGGTTCCTGCAATACCAATGGAGTAGGTTTCGGAAGATGAGAACACATCATGAGTTTTAGTAGAATAAAACCTCAGGTTCCGAGGTGAGCTCAACACATAGGTGGATGTGTACTATCTTGTTGCCGTGAAATAGGTTTTCTTCATAGTAATTCAACCACCATATCAGATGGTGGTCCTAGAAGCAATCCTTCTACCTGGATCAAGATGGAGATGGACGGTTTTGGTTACCCAATCGTATGAGGAGGGGACTCTTCTATTGACATAGTTTGAGAACATTTTTTGAGGGGAGTTATCACCTTTTGAGATAATGGATATTCATATCACGGAGCCTCTACAACCGTGATAGGATGAAATACCAGAGTATGAGTATTCATTGAGAAATACCAGCCTCTCCAAGTACACGATGGATATGATACACAACCTGTTCTTTAGGGATCAGACCTTTGATTAGGGTCTAGGTTGGGACCTCAAGGAATCAATGGTGTCTATTATCATTCAATCATTTGATTGGGTACTTGATTGATCCATGCTAATGGAGAGATATCTCGTAGAGAAAACATATTTAGTTGGAGATACTCGTTGAAAATGGGTTTCTAATACCTCAATATATTGTTGCTGACGATAGTATTACGTAACCAAGCGGATCAGGAACTTTAGGGGCAGTCCCAAAACATATGATTAGTGGGGGAACCAAAGTTCACTCTAATAATCCATAGGAAATATGATAATACTCATGTAGTAGTCAGGGATATCTATCATGAGATGTCGGACCTATTATATATTTGACTAGGAGACAGGAAAGGGACCGCCGAGGAAAAGACATAAGTAGGATTAGGGATTTTCATAGGTTGATAGATGTTGTAAAGGGGTAGTCAGGGTAGTAGGAGGTGGTTGGATGTTTGACCTATGACCACTATCACCCCCAAGTAATCCACAGCTGGCTCAGATAACTAGTGGAAAGTGATGAGGATTGATGGAGGTGATTGAGGGTTATGACCCTATGGTCTAGGGATAATAAAAGATATTATCTACATATTTCCACATTACATTTATTTTCTATAAAAAATGTTATAGTCATTCATTTACTTCCACCAACCATGTATTGGCCTCATAGATTCTGGTTCAATAACTGACTCATCTCGTACATTGAGAGACTCTTACAAGAGGAGACTCAATGATAACATACTGGTGACAATAGTGTGATATAACTTTTGGATGTGAGTGTTTCTGTTGGATTAAATTTGTAGCAGTGTTGAGGTCTTACGAAATAATTCATGGTATGGAATAGTTTTCCACATTTCAGGCTCAGGTGGATTGATTTAGGTGATGAGTGTGTCGTGTCCATAGTGATGGAACAATAAATTCATTTATAAAAAATGTATATATATAGGAATTACATAATGGGTGTCATGACACTCAATGTTTCACCATGAGCATCCCTTTTTTTATTTACCTAATAAATATGGGAGATTTTCGTAATGGTTTCATTTCTCTCATGTAATGTAGGTGATCATAAAGACCATGTACCCACTACAAAGGATTGACAACCCGCATTGATTAGTTGATAGTGACATGATTGTTCATAAAGGTCAACCTCAGGAAAATGAGTTTAGGAGTGGAGGCAGAGTTTGTTAGGTTCTCAAATCATGATATTTTCAAGGGTGTACTTCATGTATGTAGTATACTACAATGCTTTCAGAACTAGGATTTGTTGTTTCATGACGTAGAGGAAAGCTGTGATTGCCTATAGTACACAGCAGCTGACACCACAAGAGCATAACTACAGAACCCGTGATCATACGTTAGCAGTTTTAGTATTATAATTGATGATGAGGTGACACTATGTGTTCGATGAGTGGTTAATCATCTACTGCAATATGAAATGTCACAAATATATCTTCTCTTAGAATGATATTTACTTGATATAGGTACGATGCCTAGAGATTCACCAATACTATGAATTTTAGATTTTTTATACTCCTTGGAAAGGGAAACTGGTGGGAGATTCTATCTGCAAGAGATATAGTTTTACCTTGTTCAATGAGTCCTTAGAGAAGTTGATATTGTTGCAGTTATCCTTTTTGGATATAGATAAACTAGCTTAAATAATGTCAATGTTTGACATTCCTCTACTCTTATAGTGAGCTAGAGTGGAACAACATGGGTATACCAACTATGGTAATTTACATTCTTAGATGTCCATAGTGCGTACACATTATGGATATTCAAAAGGTGGGTATCACATCATTATATTTAGAGGATGCACATTAGTACTAATGGAATTTTGGGTGGTGGTTCTAATAGAGTTTCATAAATCCCCTTTAGAATCACATCGTGGTGTGTCAGAGATGTACAAGGACTGCCAAATTTGGTTTTGGTTGATAGGGATGAAGAAATGAGTTTCATAGTTTGTTTCTAGATTCCTTACTTTTCAGTAAGTGAAGGATTTGAAATTGGTTCTACTCAGTCTAGATCAACACCTTGATTAGTAAGAATGGAAGTGATATGTGATTTAAATGGGCTTCTTGAAGGTTTACCACATATGTATAAGAGAAAAGATATAATCTGGGTGATCTTTGACTGACTCCCCATGTTGTCCCACTTCTTATCTGTCCAAGAGAATATCACATTAGAGAGATTGAAATGCCACAATGTGCAAGATATAATTGATCTCTCTTGAGTTTCTTTGATGATTATTTTTGTTCTTGATGATTACATTACATCCTATTTGTGGAAGTTATTTTAAGAAGAATTAGAGACCTAACTAAACATGGGAATTGAATTTCACCAAAAAAACAGATGGACAAAATAAGTGGACTATTCATGTTTTAGAGAACATATTGTTGGTGCACGACGTATTCTATGTGTCGTGGATGAGGAGGTACATGCATGACCCATTACACATCCAAGATTAGGGTGAGATGAACCTATAAGATGAAGTGAATTTTTCTAAGTACCTAAGTGAGATCAAGGATTAGTTAGAGAATATCCTTCAGGGGAAATCAATTCTTTATGTGTGTCTCTAGTGGAAGTATAAGAATCTCTTGAAGAAAACATGTGAGCAGGAGGCTTAGATTCGTTCTATGTACCCAAATATATTTTTATTTACCTTGTTTTGGATTGTCAAGGACATAAATCTCCAGGTTGGGATAATTTATTGTATCCAATTTTTCATATATTATTTTTCTACATAAATGGATTTATTTCAAGACTAGGTGTAGATACGGTGTGCGATTCTGAGGCCCGGTGTGCCCCAAACAATTGTTTTAAAATTATACCAAAATATAATAACATGAGGATAATTTTTTCCCTAAAATGTAATAATAACTCCTAGAAGGGTTTCTATATTAGAAATCGGAGGGATCTATTGATTTTAGTATTTCACCATTACCCAAGAAGTGTCCTAACATTGGTCGGTGCATGTCATATTTAGAAAAAGTAACTGAGCATGTAACCATAAATAAAATAATTACATAAAATTATTTAATTTTTAAATCCTTATAACTCATGAATGGATACTAGTATTAGAAATATGATACCACCATTGAGTTTTAATGTGATTTTTTCCCTACACATGAAATAACCTTCGTTGGTGCAGGTTGTGTGTGAAAAGTTATCGCGGGTGCGGAAATGAATAAAATAAATGAATAAAATTATATTATTTCATTTTTATGAGGTAGTAATATTTCAATATTTAAATTTATTTTCATGATGTAATTCTAGGGTAATCCTCAAAACATTGGAGACACTATAGGACCACAAGGGAGAGGCTTGGATAATTCTCTCATGTGAATTACATAAGATCGAGGATCGAACAATTGATGAATCATCAGATTCCACGGATCAAGGATCAACAAACAATGAATACACAACTTCATTCATTGTGAATGGTAAATCAATGTTAAGGTAGGGACACGATTTAAATTTTTTAATTTCCCAATTCGTAAATTATATAATGAATGTGAATTTGTCAATGAATGGATTGATTCACAGTTCTTGTGTATTTTAGGAAGGAAAGTATTTTGTGGGGATTTGGATGGACAACTTAGTTCAGTTAATATGTTGATGGTATCTACTTGTAGTTCTATAAAAAATGTGACATGATAAACATGAACATCAATCAAGGTTAATTAATATAACGACCCACACTTTACATACATTGTTAATACTTCAAAATTGAAGCACACTTATTACAACATATGACAAAACCACAAAGGACCGTATAGGTATAGTGTCTTTAGAAACTGGGAAACATAAACAACTGGTTCATAAATCTTCTACAGTGTCTCCCATTTATTTCATCATATCTAGGGTCCCTTTTAGCATATTCTACTTAATATCCATCTTCCTGACCTGGGGAAAAGAAAGCATAAAAGGGTGAGCTCAAATGCTCAGCAAGGGCAAATAAAGGAAATAAAAATCATATCATATCTTTATGAAAATCAAAACCTGCAAAAGAGATCATAATATCTTAACATGAAATAAATCATAGAAGTGAAAATGAGATCCCCATAATCATAACATAAAACTTGAATCTTTGTGGCATGCACACATAATCATGGAAAATCATTTCTTGTTAGTCATGACTCATTGCCAAGACTATCTTAGTGGACAAAGTCCCTTTCTGAACCGAGTTCACTCCTCGTTTCAGTCCTGTATCACTGAACCGAAATAACCTTCCGTTCCAGCCATGTCTATCTCATGAGATATAAAATCATTACCCAATGCATTGGAGGGAGATATAGGTCCCACCCATCTTATAATTAATCCTTTCTTATGTGTGCCACATAATCATAAAACATGCATCATCGCATAACACATGTAACAAAAATGGGATTCTTGAAACATCATGACATCATAAATAAATTCACATATGATAAAGGAATTCATAAACATAATTCCATCACAACATAGTCAAACCAATGTAAAAATATGGATAGAAACATAACCCTTTATTATCTTAGATGGAAAATAATTTTGATAAAACACTTGAATTGAATTCTTGAGGAAAATATCCTTTCTTCTTCAAAAACATTTTTCCTTTCATAACATGTCATACAACTTTAAAATAAAAGAAGTTGATTAAAAATAAACTTGAAAACATGTAAAGGAAGCTTCTTTGAAGTAATCCATTCATGCCGTATAAGTTAAAAAAAACATTCTTCGTACTTTTGTCGGAAAAGTCAAAAAGTACCTCGTACGAAAAACGACAAAAGATTCCTTTCATACGTATTACTAAAAACTAACCGAAGGGTAAGAAATGGATTTAAACAATTTTAGGTGGATGGAAATAATATTACATATTGAGTAAACATGGATGTGGATGATAAAATACACCCCAGTAAATACTTACGAATAAACAATCTCGGATAAAAATGAGATTGTGATATTTCCCTTACCTTAGGTCCGATTTGCTTTGTTCGTGTCCGAAGCTCCTGTATAATGGTTTAAATAATGTTATTGACTTATTCCAGAATCATACATATTGATATGAGATCATATATGGTCATATTATTAGCTTCTTGTTAGTAATATTTCATTGTTACTTGTTACTCGGGTCTTTATAACTTTTTGTTCTTATGCGTGTTTTGTCGAATAAATTCTTATTCTTATCTTTAGGTTATAGATAATTCATTTCCAGAATGGTATTAGTGTATTATATACCATATTCATTCATTCAATTCATTTATACAATCATTATGAAATGAAGATCATGTAGAACGAGTCGCATCACATCGTGGAGACGGTATTCCGTACGTACGCACGAGTGATGATATCGTTCCTATGATCGTGGAATTGTATTGGAGTTTATATATATATTATTTCAGTATCAATATTACTTAATAATAATCATATATAGTTACTCATTACACCATTATACCCATCCTTGTAAGGTGATGGTGGAAAATAGATTACACCACGGCGTGGAGACGGTATTCCGTACGTACGCACGCGTGGTGATTTCATTTTTCCGTAGGATGGATAGAAGGTGAATTAGGGATGTTTCATATTTATAATAACATATCAGTATGTAAGTAATACTGATGTTATTACTTTATCATGAAACAACTAAATAAGAAGAAGTTGAAGACGAAAGAAATTGAAAAGATCGGTAATGGATATTACCTCTTCTTTGGAACGCCTCTTTGAATCCTCCACTTAGGGAACTAAGAGTGGTCTTTGGAGAAGACCAGGACCTCTAGGACTATTCTAGGGAAGTGGAGAGGGGAAAATGGCAGGGGTTGGCCGAGCTTGAGTGCTCAATTTGGTGTGAGGAGGAGGGGGAGGAGGTGCCCTTTTATAAGGGAGGAGAGGGGCACCTTAGGAATATCTCAAAATATTATTTTATATTAAAGTCAAAATCGGTTTATAATGGTTCCAAAGGGTCTTATTTCGAAGATAAGGTGGGGAGGGGTCGAAATCCTATCAACCAATAGAATTTAGACAAGTTTAGGATATTATTTTAACCTTATCATTTATATTTAACTCTAAGTTAAATAATTTAACTTTTATCATGTCTTTTTGTTTTCTTTCACTATATGGTTAATACACTTACAATAACATGCCAAACGAACCCAAAATTGTTTATTATTAATATATATATCCTTATCTAAGTCATTTGGCCGAACCTTAGATTTTTAGGAATACAATAACAATTAATAATATAATATTTGATTTAAAAACTATTTTGTGTCAATTTTGACACTATTTGATATATGATTTTTGTGAAAGTCATAACAGAATTATATGTTCGAACCAAGTTGATTAAATCAACAATAATATATCATAGTAACCTAGAAAATTAGTGGAATTCATAAAAAGTCTCAAATTACATTTATTTTGGTATTTATATTATCAATTTTGTCAATATTTCATTAATAAGATAATTACTGCATCATCTTTGTGTCATAAATAAATTAAATTATTTGATGTCTACAAATTACAAATAAAATACCATCATGTAGGAAATCTTTTTATCTTTCTAATGAATATTTACAATCGAATTTATCTTATGTATAACCCTATATTAAAAATGATTTACTTATTAAACTTTGATTTTAACTATTTTAACCCTTCTTTAAATAAATTAATAATAAATGTCCTAATCTAATACAAGTGGGCCTAAATGGTCATATTTTATTCCTAAGTTTGTTTTTGGTCGAATTACACTTGTCCAATAGAATTAGGACATGTGTTAGGGTAATATTAATATCATATTTACCCTTAGTTACCCTATTTACTATTAACCGCGGTAAAAAAAGTAAAAAGTTACTATTCACCAAAAAATTATTTTCATCTCATTGAACCACATTTTAGTCCTTGATATTAAACGTGTCTCTCGGATTTTTGAAATTCCATTCACAGAAGCGGTAAAATTAAGTTTTATGCAAAATTCAGTTTTTAACCTACCACTTAGTGGTTTCACTATTCATCAAAAATTGAAAGTTTTCAGAAAAATACCAAAATTTCACCCTAGGCTAATTTTGATATTCTGAGTCCAAAAATGAAGTCCATTTTGAAAAATAAAATTTATAAAATTTCAAAAAGTGGTTATTACTATTCATAACGGCTAGTTTTAATAGCATATTGTTGTTTAGTGAAACTCGGTATTGCGTACGACGCAAGCTATCGAGGAAGGTCGCGATTGCGTGTAAAGCAAGCCAAGAAAGTGTTGTGTAGAAAAAGATTCCTTTGATGATTTATATAACATAAAAGTCTCGGGTGTTACATTCTACCCCCCTTAAAAAGAATTTCTCCCTCGAAATTCGTCACTTTGCAACAAACAAATGAGGATACTTCTCCCTCATCATATCCTCAAGCTCCCATGTAGCTTCTTCAAGTTGGTGGTTTCTCCATAAAACTTTCACCAAGCGAGTGGTCTTGTTTCGTAGGACTTTTTCGCTACGATCCAGAATCTCTATCAGCTGTTCTTCATAAGAAAGATCTTGCTCCAGTGGTACAACTTCTGAGCTGAGTACATGTGAAGGATCTGGTATGTACTTTCTCAGGAGAGATACATGGAACACATCGTGAACTTGAGAGAGATTCGGTGGAAGCGCCAATCGGTAAGCTACCTTCCCAACACAATCCAGTATTTCAAAAGGACCGATATATCTAGGGCTCAACTTCCCCTTCTTTCCAAATCTCATAACCCTCTTCCAGGGAGATATTCGTAAGAACACTTTATCGCCCACTTCAAACTCTAGGTCTTTTCTTCGGTTGTCGGCATAACTTTTCTGTCGACTTTGAGCTGCTCTTATGTGTTGTTGAATAGATCTAACCTTTTCTGCCATTTCATCAACGAGATCAGGTCCTAATAGCTTTCTTTCCCCAACTTCATCCCAGCAAGTTGGAGTCCTGCATTTCTTTCCATAGAGAGCTTCATAAGGAGCCATCTGAATACTGGAGTGAAAGCTATTATTATAAGAAAATTCCACCAAAGGTAGGTGTTGATCCCAACCTCCTTTGAAATCCATAGAGCAAGCTCTCAACATATCTTCTAGGGTTTGAATTGTTCTCTCAGACTGACCGTCTGTCTGGGGATGATAAGCAGTGCTGAAACTCAACTCTGTATCCAGAGTATGCTGAAGACTTCGCCAGAACTTCGAGGTAAATCTCGGATCTCGATCAGATATAATAGAAAGTGGTACTCCATGCAATCTTACCACTTCCTTTACATATATCCTGGCAAGCTGATCTAGAGAGAAATCCTCTCTAATAGCAATGAAGTGTGCAGACTTTGTAAGACGATCAACTATGACCCAGATAGCATTATTGCCTTTGGATGTTTTAGGAAGTCCTGTGACAAAGTCCATAGTGATGTTTTCCCATTTCCATTCGGGTATGGGTAATGGTTGTAACATCCCCTTAGACTTCTGTCTCTCAGCTTTAACTTGTTGACAAACCAAGCATCGAGAGACATATTCAGCAACATCTCTTTTCATGCCATCCCACCAGAAGTACTCTTTCAGGTCCCTATACATCTTCGTGCTTCCAGGATGAATAGAAAATGATGAACTATGAGCCTCATCCAGCAGCTCATTCTTTAATTCGGGGATGGGAGGAACGCAAACACGATTCCTGAACTTTATTATCCCCTCACAATCAAGGTTGAATTCAGGAACATTTCTCACCTTATTTTGTAACTCGACATCTTCTTTCTGTGCCTCTTTAATCTTCACATGTATAGATGGTTGAACATTCATTTGAGAAAGATAAGATTTTTCCCCTTCCATTATAATTCCAAGATCCATCCTTTGTAAATCCATAAATATTGGATCCTTTGTGATCCTCATCATGGATAAACTAGCATGGTCTTGTCGACTTAATGCATCTGCCACCTTGTTTGCTTTCCCAGGGTGGTAATGGATTGAGCAGTCATAATCCTTAATCAGCTCCAACCATCTTCTTTGGCGCATATTCAACTCCTTTTGTGTGAAAATATACTTTAAACGTTTATGATCAGTATAAATATCACACCTTTCACCATAAAGGTAATGCCTCCAAATCTTTAATGCAAAGATTACCGCAGCCAACTCCAAATCATGTGTTGGGTAATTTTGCTCATGGATTTTCAACTGTCGTGAGGCATAAGCTATCACCATATCATTTTGCATAAGAACACACCCCAATCCCTTCTTGGATGCATCACTGTAGATCACAAACCTTTCTCCACTACAAGGCAGTGTGAGCACAGGTGCACTGGATAACCTTCTTTTCAACTCCTTGAAATTCTCTTCACATTCCTCTGTCCAGACAAACTTAACTCCTTTCCGAGTCAACTTGGTGAGTGGATTAGATAATCGTGAAAAATCTTTTACAAAACGTCGATAATATCCAGCCAAACCAAGAAAACTTCGGATCTCAGTTACTGTTGTTGGTCTTGACCATCTTTCGATAACCTCTGTTTTTGCTGGATCCACAGATATCCCCTCTTTTGAGATTATATGACCCAAAAATGCAACTTTTTGAAGCCAAAATTCACACTTGGTAAATTTGGCATAAGGCTTCTCCTTTCTCAGGGTCTTCAATATAATTCTCAAGTGATCTTCATGTTCTTCCTTGCTCTTTGAATAGACAAGAATATCGTCTATAAAGACTACCACAAATTGATCAAGATAGTCTCTAAAGACTCTATTCATTAGATCCATGAAGATAGAAGGGGCATTAGTAAGACCAAATGGCATCACTATAAATTCATAGTGTCCATACCTTGTACGGAAAGCCGTCTTTGGTATATCCTCCCTTTTGACCCTTAATTGATGATACCCTGAACGAAGATCAATCTTGGAAAAGTATTGAGCTCCGCGTAGTTGGTCAAATAAGTCATCAATGCGTGGGAGAGGATATTTGTTCTTGATAGTGATCTTGTTAAGTTCTCGATAATCAATGCAGAGTCTCATTGATCCATCTTTCTTCTTAACAAATAGAACAGGTGCTCCCCAAGGTGACGCACTAGGGCGTATGAATCCCTTATCAAGATTCTCTTGGAGTTGCTTCTTCAATTCCTGCAACTCAATTGGGGCCATTCTATAAGGTTTCTTTGAAATAGGCAAAGCACCAGGTACGAGTTCTATTGAAAACTCAACTTCACGATTTGGTGGAAGACCCGGCAATTCCTCCGGAAAGACATCATCAAACTCCCGTACAATGGGCATATTCTTAATCGTGAGTTTCTCACCAACCATTTGAGATAAATAACCTTCATTTAGTGGAATCAATACCCATAAGATGGAAGAAATTTCCACTGGAAGGTTATGTTCATCCTTGCATTGATAGACGATCGTAGGTTGATCTGGAATATGAAATGTGACTTCCCTTCTTTGGCAATTGATATGAGCTCCATGTAGAGAAAGCCAATCCATGCCAAGAATCACATCAAATTCCACTAAAGGAAGGATCACAATATTTGCAGGAAGCACTTTCCCACAAACATCGATCGGAGAAGAATTATAAACTTCTGATGCGATTGATGTGCCATTAGGTGTTGTCACAGCTAACTCAACATCTAATTGTTGAGGTAATACGGTGATACCCTTAGAAAATTTTTCAGAAATAAAAGAGTGGGTGGATCCAGAATCAAATAAAACATTTGCTACTTTAGAGTGGATGGTAAGTGTACCTTTCACCACATCGTTATCGTACTCCACATCGCTGATAGAAATTGCATGTGACTTTCCTTTTTCTTTAGCCTTAAGAGTTTGTTGACGTCGACCATCATCATCAACCCTTGGATTTGGGCATTGATTGGCATAATGCCCCATCTCCTTGCACTTGAAACATTGAAGTGTAGCAGGTTCATTCTGTGTATCCCTTCCTTTGTTTGCATCATTAGACATCTTCTTCCCATTATCACGGCATTCAAATGCCCGATGACCTTCCTTTCCACATTTAAAACATTTACTTGTCCCTTTAAGACAACTCCCTCCATGTTTCTTTCCACACTTTGAGCATAATGGAAAGTTCATCTTCTTTTCAGTGTGCTCTTTAGAGTTTCCTTTGAATTCCATCTTCCTCTTCTTATCAAACCCATGTGACTGATGGGTTACTCCAATCTCCATCTCGACTTTGAGAGCACATCGAACGATTTCCTCGTAGCTATTGAAGTCCCTTATGGCTAACGCCCTTCGAAGACTTGGTTTTAAGCCACTAAAGAATCGATCGATCTTACTCTCAGGTTGGATAATAATACCAGAAGCGTACCTTGCAAGTCTTGTAAAATTTGCTTCATAGGTACTAACAGATTCATCATCCCTTTGCTTCAGTTCAAGGAACTCTTTCTCCATCTTTGTTCGGAGAATACGAGGGAAGTACTTATTGAAAAATAAGTTCTTGAACTCGTCCCATTCCATAGACTCAATTTCATCCCTTTGCCTCGTATTCTTAACAAGATTCCACCATTGATCCGCATCTCCTTCCAAACGATACACTGCTAGGATGACTTTATCATGCTCAGAACATTGAAGAACTGAAAATATCTTTTGAGTAGTACTAATCCATTGTTCAGCAACTAATGGATCAGTAGACCCGCTGAAAGATGGTGGACGCTGCCTCATGAAGGATTCAACAGAATGTTGCTCCCTCCTTTGTTCGTTTGGAAATCCTGCATGATTCATAGCTTGAGAAAGTTGTGTGAGCATGGCTACAAGATTTTGCATTCCAGCTCCCATATCGTTTGGTTGCTCAGGGGGACAATCATTGCATTGCCCATCGCATTCCGCATTAACACGGTTCCTTCGGGTTCCAGCCATTGACTAAAACCAAGAAGAATAGTGTGAGCAACACTAATTATAATAGGAAACCACATAATTCAAGAGTAAAATTTTCATGCTTAAGGTCTTATCCTAGGTTATTCAAGGCCATTTCTAAAACACTAAGATTGTGTTCTATGCTTAGACTTATCCTTAGGGTTCTTACTAAGGCTTTCACATCCTAGTTTCCAAAGGTTGACTATACCTTTCCTCTGATACCAACTATAACGACCCACACTTTACATACATTGTTAATACTTCAAAATTGAAGCACACTTATTACAACATATGACAAAACCACAAAGGACCGTATAGGTATAGTGTCTTTAGAAACTGGGAAACATAAACAACTGGTTCATAAATCTTCTACAGTGTCTCCCATTTATTTCATCATATCTAGGGTCCCTTTTAGCATATTCTACTTAATATCCATCTTCCTGACCTGGGGAAAAGAAAGCATAAAAGGGTGAGCTCAAATGCTCAGCAAGGGCAAATAAAGGAAATAAAAATCATATCATATCTTTATGAAAATCAAAACCTGCAAAAGAGATCATAATATCTTAACATGAAATAAATCATAGAAGTGAAAATGAGATCCCCATAATCATAACATAAAACTTGAATCTTTGTGGCATGCACACATAATCATGGAAAATCATTTCTTGTTAGTCATGACTCATTGCCAAGACTATCTTAGTGGACAAAGTCCCTTTCTGAACCGAGTTCACTCCTCGTTTCAGTCCTGTATCACTGAACCGAAATAACCTTCCGTTCCAGCCATGTCTATCTCATGAGATATAAAATCATTACCCAATGCATTGGAGGGAGATATAGGTCCCACCCATCTTATAATGAATCCTTTCTTATGTGTGCCACATAATCATAAAACATGCATCATCGCATAACACATGTAACAAAAATGGGATTCTTGAAACATCATGACATCATAAATAAATTCACATATGATAAAGGAATTCATAAACATAATTCCATCACAACATAGTCAAACCAATGTAAAAATATGGATAGAAACATAACCCTTTATTATCTTAGATGGAAAATAATTTTGATAAAACACTTGAATTGAATTCTTGAGGAAAATATCCTTTCTTCTTCAAAAACATTTTTCCTTTCATAACATGTCATACAACTTTAAAATAAAAGAAGTTGATTAAAAATAAACTTGAAAACATGTAAAGGAAGCTTCATTGAAGTAATCCATTCATGCCGTATAAGTTAAAAAAAACATTCTTCGTACTTTTGTCGGAAAAGTCAAAAAGTACCTCGTACGAAAAACGACAAAAGATTCCTTTCATACGTATTACTAAAAACTCACCGAAGGGTAAGAAATGGATTTAAACAATTTTAGGTGGATGGAAATAATATTACATATTGAGTAAACATGGATGTGGATGATAAAATACACCCCAGTAAATACTTACGAATAAACAATCTCGGATAAAAATGAGATTGTGATATTTCCCTTACCTTAGGTCCGATTTGCTTTGTTCGTGTCCGAAGCTCCTGTATAATGGTTTAAATAATGTTATTGACTTATTCCAGAATCATACATATTGATATGAGATCATATATGGTCATATTATTAGCTTCTTGTTAGTAATATTTCATTGTTACTTGTTACTCGGGTCTTTATAACTTTTTGTTCTTATGCGTGTTTTGTCGAATAAATTCTTATTCTTATCTTTAGGTTATAGATAATTCATTTCCAGAATGGTATTAGTGTATTATATACCATATTCATTCATTCAATTCATTTATACAATCATTATGAAATGAAGATCATGTAGAACGAGTCGCATCACATCGTGGAGACGGTATTCCGTACGTACGCACGAGTGATGATATCGTTCCTATGATCGTGGAATTGTATTGGAGTTTATATATATATTATTTCAGTATCAATATGACTTAATAATAATCATATATAGTTACTCATTACACCATTATACCCATCCTTGTAAGGTGATGGTGGAAGATAGATTACACCACGGCGTGGAGACGGTATTCCGTACGTACGCACGCGTGGTGATTTCATTTTTCCGTAGGATGGATAGAAGGTGAATTAGGGATGTTTCATATTTATAATAACATATCAGTATGTAAGTAATACTGATGTTATTACTTTATCATGAAACAACTAAATAAGAAGAAGTTGAAGACGAAAGAAATTGAAAAGATCGGTAATGGATATTACCTCTTCTTTGGAACGCCTCTTTGAATCCTCCACTTAGGGAACTAAGAGTGGTCTTTGGAGAAGACCAGGACCTCTAGGACTATTCTAGGGAAGTGGAGAGGGGAAAATGGCAGGGGTTGGCCGAGCTTGAGTGCTCAATTTGGTGTGAGGAGGAGGGGGAGGAGGTGCCCTTTTATAAGGGAGGAGAGGGGCACCTTAGGAATATCTCAAAATATTATTTTATATTAAAGTCAAAATCGGTTTATAATGGTTCCAAAGGGTCTTATTTCGAAGATAAGGTGGGGAGGGGTCTAAATCCTATCAACCAATAGAATTTAGACAAGTTTAGGATATTATTTTAACCTTATCATTTAGATTTAACTCTAAGTTAAATAATTTAACTTTTATCATGTCTTTTTGTTTTCTTTCACTATATGGTTAATACACTTACAATAACATGCCAAACGAACCCAAAATTGTTTATTATTAATATATATATCCTTATCTAAGTCATTTGGCCGAACCTTAGATTTTTAGGAATACAATAACAATTAATAATATAATATTTGATTTAAAAACTATTTTGTGTCAATTTTGACACTATTTGATATATGATTTTTGTGAAAGTCATAACAGAATTATATGTTCGAACCAAGTTGATTAAATCAACAATAATATATCATAGTAACCTAGAAAATTAGTGTAATTCATAAAAAGCCTCAAATTACATTTATTTTGGTATTTATATTATCAATTTTGTCAATATTTCATTAATAAGATAATTACTGCATCATCTTTGTGTCATAAATAAATTAAATTATTTGATGTCTACAAATTACAAATAAAATACCATCATGTAGGAAATCTTTTTATCTTTCTAATAAATATTTACAATCGAATTTATCTTATGTATAACCCTATATTAAAAATGATTTACTTATTAAACTTTGATTTTAACTATTTTAACCCTTCTTTAAATAAATTAATAATAAATGTCCTAATCTAATACAAGTGGGCCTAAATGGTCATATTGTATTCCTAAGTTTGTTTTTGGTCGAATTACACTTGTCCAATAGAATTAGGACATGTTTTAGGGTAATATTAATATCATATTTACCCTTAGTTACCCTATTTACTATTAACCGCGGTAAAAAAAGTAAAAAGTTACTATTCACCAAAAAATTATTTTCATCTCATTGAACCACATTTTAGTCCTTGATATTAACCGTGTCTCTCGGAGTTTTGAAATTCCATTCACAGAAGCGGTAAAATTAAGTTTTATGCAAAATTCAGTTTTTAACCTACCACTTAGTGGTTTCACTATTCATCAAAAATTGAAAGTTTTCAGAAAAATACCAAAATTTCACCCTAGGCTAATTTTGATATTCTGAGTCCAAAAATGAAGTCCATTTTGAAAAATAAAATTTATAAAATTTCAAAAAGTGGTTATTACTATTCATAACGGCTAGTTTTAATAGCATATTGTTGTTTAGTGAAACTCGGTATTGCGTACGACGCAAGCTATCGAGGAAGGTCGCGATTGCGTGTAAAGCAAGCCACGAAAGTGCTGTGTAGAAAAAGATTCCTTTGATGATTTATATAACATAAAAGTCTCTGGTGTTACAATTAATCTTGATTTATTGTGATTTTCTCCAATTCTGCATTTCAAAATGAGTGTTCTTTGTTGGCCAGAGGTTCGACACTTCTCGAACAATCGATCGTTGAAAACTCTTTTCTTGGTGACCTGATTTGATATTGTAAATTAGGGATAAACATAGAATGAAAGGTTTGTGACAAGGTATATATATTGATTTAGGCAATGTATGATTCAAAATTTTGTGTTTATTGGAGAATAATGAAGAACACCGATTTTATCTATTTTTAGAGTAGATCTAATGAGGAGATTTGTTGTTCGACATCGGCATGGACGGGATGATCTTTATCTATGATCTTCCACTTTTTAAGGCATTAGAGGAAGGGTAGTGGTATATGGAAGAGACAACCAACATGGTCGTGGCGGTGGTCAGCGCATTGTGATGCAATAAGGGTAAGCACTGTAGGAGGTGGTGACATAGTAGGTGGAAACGTCAGTGGTGCGGGGAATGGAAAATGCAAAGGGTTGGTGGAGGTGGACATGGAATAAGCCATGGGGTTACACTATGCTAGGCATGGAACAGGGAGAAAGCCCAATAAAGAGTGGGGGATAGCCTATGTAGGCTGGGCTAGAATAGAAGGAATTGTTAGGTCGGGTTGGTGGGCTAGACTTGATTCGGATCAAATCTGGGGCAACCAAGGTGGAGCTCGGTTGTAGTCAATCATGGCACCGAGAAAGATCGAGTTTCCCTAGATGTTGCGACAAAAATAATGAGAGAGTTGGTTGAACGTGTCGTCTTATCCGGTGAAGTAGGTTGACTAACCATAGCAATTGACCACATAGGTAAGTCTGCAAACCCCCGATAGGTTTCGAGCATTTTTTTTCAAACACTCATAACTCCTAGACCGAGCATCCAATCGACCAGCAGTCTGTGTTTTTGAGAACCTAACATTGAGAAAATATTTTTAAGGCAAATATTTGGTATCTTGTATCTTTAAATGTTATGTATAGCCTTCAACATTTCATTTATATGCAGACTACATGCCATAATAGGAAATTCCACATGGTCATTACTTAGTATAGGTGGACATGTCATGTAATCCCTTGTAAACGCCTTGTTACCCCATAAATATTGATTTAGTAACTTTATTTCATATTGTGGACCATTATTGGTTGATAATGTTCCCCTAATTATTTCCATGAGGGTGTTGTGTAGAATTATATCCACAATGTTGGATTGTATTCATATCTAGAGGCTGGGTCTTAGTTAGAGTATGGTATCCCTCCGTGTGACTACTGTAGTATCCTCTATCACCCCATGTGGATTCTTTTGAGTTATGTAACCTATATAAGTATGGAATTTATCATATATCTATAAGGACAGATTAAAAGTGTCTGTTGAATCCTGGGTTTTTTCTGGCCATGATCCCCTACATAGAAGATTGATCCAGATTGGGTATGTTGTACCCCCAATGAGACTAGGCACAATCTGTGGTGTCCCTTATTCAGTTTTGGGAATGATACCCTCTCTATGTATCATACTCTCCTTTTCCCAATAAATTCTTATTTGGAATTTTCCAAAATGATATATTCCTCTTTATGATTTTCTATGATGATATCATGGCTTGAGGAGTGATATAACTCCCTGAGCTTCCACGGTACGCTCCCCTTTGAATAATACAGTAGCATGTGTTGTGCGCAACTTCGAGTTCTAACACACACCACAACCATTCAAACTAGATGTTATGAATAGTAATAACCACATTTTGAAATTTTATAAATTTTATCTCTCAAAATGGACATAATTTTTGAATTTGTAGTGCTGAAATTTTCCTAGGGTGAATTTTTGTTTTTTTAGAAAACATTATAATTTTCATGAATAGCGAAAAATAAAAAACATTAATTAAAAACAACTTTTTTAATACAAATAATTTATAGTGATAAATTATACTATTGAGAGGTTTTAAATTATAATTAGAATATATTTTAACCATTTAATCCAAAATTGATAATTGGATGTAATTTCACATTTAAACTAGACATAAATAAGTGTCAATCTTTTGATAGTTATTATTTATTAAAAAACACGCTATTTGTTTTGATAACATGAAATAATTTAAAAATAAAATCTGTCACTTCTATGTTTTGAATTTAGAAAAATGGTTTCCATATTTAGAATGAGGAGGTAAAAATTGAGTAAATAGGTAACTTTTATTTTTAGAAATTTTGAGTAATTACTTCGGAAAATATTTTATTTACCATGGTTAAAGCGTTAATCTAGTAAATAAGGTCAAACAAATAATATTAAAATAATATTAAATTGCCCTAAAACGTGTCCTAACCCTATTGGTTGATACATGTACGATCATGGTCAACTTTGGGTCTATTTTGGGACCCCATGGATCCCCTTGTAAGTGATAATGACACTATATTAATTAAGTTAAAGTAAATACAAAAATGACATAAGAACATATATTTTAGAAAGAAAATGATAAATAGGGTTATATATGTTTTATTTTAAACTATAAAAATTCATTTTAAAGATAAAAATATTTCCTCAATTATGGTATTTTATTTTTAATTTTTAGAGATTGAATAATAAATTTATTTATGAAACAATAAGGATGAAGTATTTTCCTTATTAATGAAAGAATCAAATAGTTTTTTTTATAAATGTTACAATAAATATAAATGGAAATTTTTGATGGAATCCAAGAATTTAATTGGTTAAAATGACATTTTAGCATTTATTAAATGATATTTTTTTGAATTAATAAATATTTTATGACTTTGACAAAAATCAATTATTAAATAGTGTCAAAATTGACATAAATGAGTTTTAAAAATGAAAATTATATTATTTATTGATATTAAATTTCTAAAAATATAAGGATCATCCAAATGAATTATATAATGATAGGTGTATTATTAATAGACCACTTGGGGGTCTCTTGGAAGTATATAGTATGTTTATTAACATTATAATATAAAAATACAATGAGACATGGTAAATGTCAAAATATTTAACTTAGAGTTAATACAAAATGATAAAGTTAATATAGTGACCCAAACCTTTCTAAAACCTATTGGTTGAGTGTTTTTCGACATATCCCCACCTTATACTTTAAATAATCCACTTTGGATCCATTAGAAACCGAATATGAATTTATAATAAAATAATATTTCTAGCTTTTCCTAAGGTGCCCCTCACCCCTCTTATAAAATGGAACTCCCCCTTCTCACTAATTAACACCATAAAAGCCTTTTGGATTGGACAAAACCTTCCCAAATATCCTCTCAACTTCCCTCAATTCATCCTAGAGGCCCTCCTTTGGTCATAAATCCAACTTATGGAGCCCTTTGGATCATATCAAAAGGACAAACCAGAAGAAGAGGTAATAATTTCACCACCCTCTTTGAAGTTATTTTCTTCTTCCACTTCTTCATTTTTTATTTCCATTCTAAATTAATAACTCCATTATAATATATATATATATATTGATGTTATTATAAATATGGTAGATCCATATTCATTATTCCATCTATCCTTTGAATGACATGTCACCATATGTTCGTACGTACAGATTACCGTCTCCACATCGTGGTGTAATTTTTATTCAATACATTATTATTTGGATGTGTTTAATAATGATGTTTAATTCATGTAAATAATAAATATAACATTATAATTATTCTTTATATATGATATAACATCCAATTATATGTTATTATAACATCAAAAGAGTGATATTGTCGCTCGTGCGTACGTACGGATTACCGTCTCCACGAACGCGATGTGATTCATTCCCATTGTATCCATTCAGGGCTAAATTTCATTGGATAATTAAAAATAATGTTTAGATACATGATATAATTCATGATATGAATAATATAACTCCCATCCATAACAAATATGTCTCACATAACAATGAATATAATATAATTCAATGGTGTTGTTTTTACAAGAAAATGTGTGAATATAATATGATTGATTTACACTGAATATCCAATCATATTGGGTGTATTTATATTTGTCACACATAAATATGTTGTTGATTTATCCGTAACCAAAGGATATGTTGTTTAAAAGATATTTCATCTAAATGTACATTCTATTGAGACTTATTTGTTGTTATACAAAAAATCACTTTTATATAGTGTATATTATATAAATTGACATATTACATCATGAATACATTTATTATAATGATATTATAATGTTTTCAATACCTCAATTAATTATATTCAAGTGTCTCACTTTTGGTTAGGAACTCCAACTAAAATATCATTTTCAATGTTTTAAAGATTTATTATTCTAAACAATTCTCATTAATGTCCATGTTTTAAAAAAAAAATATTTATTTATATGGACATTAATGATTTAAAATTAAAACTCCATTTAAATGATTCAAATTGGTATGGGACACTTTGATTCAAAAATCTATTTTTAAATTGCTTCTTGAAAAAAAGTGTGACTTTTAAATGTTTTCAAGATAAAGGAGGATATTTCTCACTAATATTTTTGAAGATTACTTTCAACTATGTATATATCCTTCATTTTTCTCGATTGAGGTTAATCTAATAGAATAAAATCTCCATATTGTATCAAATGAGTTATGTTTTACTATGGATGTCCTATTTTTATACCATTCATGGTTTGTGGATAAATTATTGACATTTCATATGTTATTTTTGAAACGAATGTTTATGTTTTGTTTCAAAACTATTGATATGAGGAATTCATTGGACATAGTAAGTGACAGGTGGAGCAGGCTATAGCTCCTCAATGCATCGGTAGGTCTCATGAGACAAACTAGTGTCTTGGCACAAGGCCTTGACAAAATCTTATTTGTAGTCTTGGAACAAGGCCTTGACTACGTGGTTATGAATGTTTGGAATTATGCATTCTATTATTATTAAAGTGGTTATTGATATTGAATGTGATCATTCAAATAGTAGAACATCCATTTGAATAAGTAAATGTCATTATTTGATTTTATCTTTTCCATATTATGCTGAAATTCAAGTTTAAAAGGCTTTTGTTCTAGTCTTATACACTGAATTAAATGTCTATGCTTATTTATGAATGTTTGTACTATAATGTTTTCCATACTGAGCATCTGAGCTCACCCCTTTTGATGTTTTATTTGACCAGGATACAAAGAAGTATATTATGACTGACCTCTAGGGATAGTCTATGGCTCTCAGTGTTGTCTATAGAGACAATGTTGTTGTAGTTTTCCATTTTATGATGTAATGTAAACCTTATGAATGTATATAGTACATACAAGGCTACTTATCTAATTGGTATTTCAAGACTTGATATTTTATTATCATGCTAATGATGGGTAATAACGCAACAAATCTAGGCTTTTGGGGCCGGGGCATTATAGTTGGTATCAGAGAAAGTTTATTACAAACCTATGAAACTAGATTTAGATAAACTATGAATAGATCACATAGAAATAAGATAGAATTTGAGGATTAGTATAGAATAACTTTCTAGAATTTTGGTATTTTAAAGATTGTGTGAGTTTTCAAATCAATACATCCTTATCTGGATACGAGCAGGTAGAGGATGCTCTGTAACAGATGTACCTAGGGGTAAAACCCAAAAACACTACTTTGATCTAGACTCGAACGGGAACTGTTGCATGACACTCGGCCTTGCTGCCCTCTTGGCTATGAAACTCCCTAGGGATATGCTTTGGATAATTTACATTTTCATTACAAATTGATTTTATGTATTTTAATATAAGATGAGAATAAATTACCTTGGTTAATCATAAGGTGTTTTAAATTGAGAATATGGTGTCATGATATTCTCTAAATGATTTTATGACTACTGTTACTCACACAATGCTTTCTGGTTTTAGTCAATGGATGGATTCCAAGGAAGTCATTGTAACTTTTCGAATGATGTACAAGGTGGGAACAGTGGTGGAAATGAGAAAAAATGGAATGTTGATAGGTGTAAAATATATCATGTTCATGCCAAATCAGTTTTCCAAAAATATGATCAATTACATATATATTAACCAACTCCCAAACTAAAAAAAAGGAGAAATGTGATGAATGATGAGATCTCTGACAGTGGAGACCATGGAGAAAAGAATCTGCATTTCCCATCATGCAAGAAATGTGGAAGGAGACACACAGGAAAGTGTTTCAATGGAACAAAGAAATAATTTCCGTGTGAAACAAAAGACATAAAGTGAAGAATTGCTGAGGAAAAAAACGAAAAGTACTTTAGATGAAAATAAAAATGGTCTCAAGAATCCATTTATAGTCATTTTCTGTAAATGTAGGAGACCTGGTCAATACCTGAGTGAATTCCCTATTCTATAGGATATTTTTTTTTGTCAAATAAGAAGCTATATGGAAATAAATGGTTGGAGAAAGTATTAAATGTAATAGTACTCTTTGTTGATGGGATTACATTCGAATAATTTTATATTTTATTTGTAACCCTGTAGTTTGTCAGGTGAAATTGATATTTCAAGAAGACTTACATTTTCTCTTGTGGGTATAGTTATAAATAACCATTTGGTTTTATATGATCATTGGGTTTGAGGCAATTACGAGTTATTATATTTTGGGATGAAAATGAAAGGTATGAGATAAAATTTTTGGTTAAATTATATTATGGTTATTTTGATGAATTTATCTCATTTTGGTAATGTTATAAAATACAGTTTTTGAAGAAGGACAACACGGAGACCGTGTGACATCCCGCCGCGTCGGAAAAAGTTGTGGTAATCGAACCCACAACCAAAGTAAGATGGATATTTATCTCCTACCACTGGACTACGTGGAGTCCCTTTTTAGTGTGACTAATTATTTTTTGTAAAATTATTATATTGATCAATAATAAGTTTATTTGGGATCTTATGTCTTATCAAATGAATACCCTTAGTATTGGAAAATGATTCGGTGATTAAGAGATAAATATTATTTTGGAAGATGTTAGCTTTGTTGGGAACACTATATGCCCAAGGAAAATAGAATACGATGAGATTTCATTTGAGGAGTAATGGTGGTTTTTTATCTATGTTTTTATTATGTATTAATAGTGATTTGGGTTATTTATGGAAATTATTAACCAATAATAGAGAATATGTTATTAGGTTAATTACTTTTAAGTATTTGACTTTAAGAGTAGTTGATGTCATTTTGAGATACAATTTAACATGGAAGACTACATAACCAAATTCTTCTAAGTTTTGGGTTTCAATATTAGTTTGGATTATATTTAAGAATTTTAAGGACAATTGTTTATTGAATGGTATTTATCTAACTTTGGGTTATTGTTTCTTTTGTTTTTGAAATTAAGATTAGTGTTTCATTCTCTAATGAAATATCCTTTAGGGGGATCATCCGATATTATTCTTGCCATTTTGGTTTTGATAAATCTAAAATGAAAAGGTAAATATATAGTTTATCCTTCGTGGATCATGTGATTCTATTGAAGATTATTCTAGATCTTCTAGTGTTACCATGACTTCGTAAATACTCATTGTTTAAAAAAATGAGTTAGTGGTATAAATTTATTAAAGACTGGAACTATACATAAAAATAAGTATATCTCTTTATGTTCTTAGTCAATATCATAAATAAATTCCCAATATTTATGTAATGTAACTTAAAACAAAAAAAATGTTTTCTGTTTACTTTTCCTACTGGAAGACTAAGGACCATTTTTACCATCACAATTTTGTGGTTGTAAGAACCCCAGTTTTGAGCCTGTGAGACTTTGAAATTCTCTTGATATTATTCTAGAGCAGGGCGTTCCGACGGCATACGAAACTGAGCCCTAGTGTGGCCGGAATAAGTTTTGGCATGCGTTCATACTAGGCGGGCTAAATAAATATAATAACTACTGAATGGTAGCTCGGACGGAAAACCTGAGGGCACCGTTGAGTCCAGAACGCGCTGTTTACCCTAGGAGTGGTATAATTTTCGTGGGTGCGGACCAACTGTGAAAAATTCCCCCAGGGGCATTTTCGTAATTTTTTGGTCACGGGCGTCGAATATTATAACTCTTGAATGAAGGGTCAGATTAAAATTTCAAGGATTCCATTGCGTTCAGGGCATGGCGTTTTCCCTAAGGGAGGCTTAAACCCAGCCTCGACGAAAGTTCTGGAACGGGCCGATGAGCGGGTGATTAAGAGTGTTTTTCTATTTAAACACACTAACAACCCTCTTCACCCTCCTTGGACATTCCTCCCTATCACAGTGGCTCTCAAAAAGCTTCCAAACTCCCCTCCATCACTCTCTCTAGGCAAGGCGGCTTCGGCATCCCGATCGTGAAGCGTCGGGCAAAGCCCTCAATGTAGGCTTGTGTTTTATCTTTTCCATTCTCGCAAATTTATTCAATTTAATTTTCTTCGTGTCTAATTGATGTCTGATCATCGATTGAGGCCCCTGGTTTCGTAGTGATCTACTTTCTCTTCACAACGATCCTTTCAGATCAATTTTTGGAGTCCCGGGGCACCCGGGGTGGCCCCGGGAAGTCTTTCGGCCAAATACCCCACATTTTCCGGTGGATCCAGTGTGGTCCGGCAACCCGGGCGGTGGTGCGGCGCGTTCCAGCGGCGGCGGTGAACTCTGGAATGTCGGATCGCAGGCAGAGGCTCCGGTTCCAGGTGGTGGTGCGGCTAGCAAGCGGCGGCTCCGGCTCCAGGCGGCGGTGCGACGTGCGGGCGGCGGCGTGACGCTTCGAGCGAGCGGCATGGCGTGGTCGTCCGGGTAAACAGGGGTCGTGGCGCAACCCCTCGAAGGGAACCGATACCCGCTTCCCGCGGGTCTCATCGTAGACCAAATACCTCCATCGCGGCCAGTCGGATGAAGCAGGGACCGCTAGGGGACCGCGGATCCGTGGCCGGCCGGCACGGGCCGGCCCGGGCCGAGTAGACCGGCCAGCTAGGCCTGTCCAGCCCAACGGCTTGTCCCTTCCGGATTCGGACACCAATAAACATCGCTACGGGTGTCTGTTTTACACACTGTGTACGGAAGGATGATCCTCATCTTGAGGAGTATATTCTGGGGTGGCTTCAGGGAATTTTAATCCCCAGAACAGGAGCTCGATGGCGGGTCACACGCGTTAAGTGCTATGCTAGAATTCTTGTTTGGGTTGGCTCCGACACATCCAATGTCTGATTTGAGCGCCGTCTACGGCGATATGACCCTGGCATCTAGGTGGAGGTTTCAAGTATGTTTTCGGGTGATGAAGTGGGAATTGAGATGTGGGTCCCATGAGCCATCTTTGAGCTGCGTGCAGCGTTTTGCGGCTTTTTCACCAGATGTCCATTCAAGGAACATTAGTAGTCGATTCTGTGTATGTTTCTGAGAGAATCGCAATTGTGCAGTTCGCCCGACGAGTATCGGAGCCGGGGTGCAAGCCCTCACGGACCGACTATTTTGAATAGTACCATATCCACCAGTTGTCCGTATCGGGCGAGTAGGTAGCCTATTTCACATGTTTTTCCGTGATAACTGCAACTGTGCAACCCATTGGAGCATGTGGAACCTCCTTTGAGATCCTATTAATGTGAATTGGAGAACTTCTTTTACACACTCTAAACCTATGCATGGTGGCATTTTTATTGTCACCAGGTGATTTTAGTAGTAATGCGGAGCTATCAGAATGATTTAGGGTCTACCCTCCAGCAGGGCTGGGCAGTGGGTCACCGGAAGACACCTTATGGTCTACCCTCCAGTGGGGCTGGGCAGTGGGTCACCCATCATTTGATTCCAATTCTACCCTCCAGCAGGGATGGGCAGTGGGTTAACTATCGACGTGTTCCGGGTTTACCCTCTAGTGGGGCTGGGCAGTGGGTCACCCGTCATTTGATTACAGGTCTACCCTCCAGAAGGGCTGGGCAGTGGGTTACTTATCGACGTGTTCCAGGTCTACCCTCCAGTGGGGCTGTGAAGTGGGTCACCTATTGATTTATTCTAGGTCTACCCTTCAGCTGGGTTGGGAAGTGGGTCACCTGTCGATGTGTTCTAGGTTTATCCTCCAGCGGGGCTGGGTATTGGGTCACCCGTCGATTTATTCCAGGTCTACCCTCCATCGATGCTGGGCAGTGGGTCATCTGATGATGTATTAGGGTTTACCCTTCAGCAGGGCTGGGTAGTGGGTCACCCATTGACGTTTCGGACTTAGTCCTTATCATGAGGCAAGTCGGTGACTTTTTCCCTCTGTGGTTATCAAAGCGAGACCCTGATTGTGCAGATCAGTGGTGTGATAGTTCTAACATTACCTAAGGACCAATGAGGAAGAGGGGTACTTTTTTTCCACTGAGACGCATCCTTGAGACGCGCCCTAAAACCGTGCGGGCAAGTTAGTGCCGCCTAAAGCAGATAGTATTGAAGTGTGGTGACGAGCCCCTCTGACTTGGATTTCTTAGGTGGACAGGACGAGATGCTGGGTTGAGGATGGAATCATTTGGAGCGGATGGTGACTTACCCTGGGCTGAGATTGGAGGCAGAGATCCACTTACGCACTCGTTTGAGTTTCTTGTTGAGCATATATATATATACAAATTGGTTCATACATCCGTCTCCGCCCTCGGGGGTCCATGCCTACATATTTTCTGTTGGTTTGAGCTACACTCTCCTTACTAAGCTTTTATTCTGTTCTTGATTATTTTATTGCTCACCTCTTCAGTGACATCCATGTTGCTCCCTTGAGCTTTCAGGGAATCCTACTGAGTATCCTTATACTCACCCCTGCTTGGGATTTTCCCATAACTTGTGTGCCCTTGCAGACGACGGACATGTCGAACGTGACTATGGAGGAGTGCAGAGGTCACAATAGTTGAAGCAGCGCACTGCGGTCGTGCTAGAGTATTCAGGTGGGAGTCTATCTAGTTGTCTTCTTTTGTTAACCTATTGCTGGCTTGTGGTGTCTTTGTGTTTGGGCATGTGTTTGCTCGGTTTACTTTTCAGATTACTTGTCAGTACTTCCAACACTTTACTTCCTCTTTTTAGTTGTTGTTGTATGACTGTGGTTGGGGTTTAGTTGCCTATCTTTTTGTTTCCTTTCTACTCTGCACTATTGCATCTTGTGGGTTTTTTATGCTTGAGTACATGTACTTAGTTGAAGGCCTCCATAAGATTGTTACGCCTTCGACGCTGGTCGCCAGCCTCTAGCCTATGGAGGCAGGCTTGAGGTAGTTGCGGCTCAGGACCGGTAGGGTCGGGTCATGACAAAGTGGTATCAAATGTGGTTCATTCCATGGAGAATTGTTCGGATGTCCCTATAAAGGAACTGGTTGTGTTTTTTAGGGAAATGATGTTGACGTGTCTTGAGAGAGGCTCTCAGGCCAGGGAGTCCAGTAATGGTATGGGCGGCTAAGTTATCCATTTACCAGGACCATGATAACCTGCTTGTTGACTCAGCATGCTGAGACTTGTTACAAAGAATTGTTGAAACATGCATCATGTTGGAATGAGTCTTTGACCGTCCTTTGTTTGAGTCACCTCCCCTTTGTTATTTCTGTTATGTATATATATATATGCACATCTGATCGTGGTATCCCTTGATAATTTTGAGGATTCCCCCACGACGGTAGCCAGCCAGGTTACCCTCTCCAACTCCTGATGATGGTCTGGCGAGTGACGAGGAATCGGTTCAGGGAACCTGACATGATCCCCTCCCACCCAACGCTTCAGCGGTAGCCCTGCACCTGAGGAGCGGCAGATAGTACTTGCAGTTCAGGCCGAGGTCGCGCGCAGATTGAGCGCGCTTTGAGATTTCCAGAATCAGAGGCTGCCGAGGTTCTGTGGGGACCCGAATCCCCAGGTGGCAGAGGATTGTCTTGAGTCAGTAGAATGACTCTTCAGAATGGTACAGACCCCATAAGACCAGATGGTGGCCCTAGCCGCCAGTCTTTTCCTTGGGACAGTCGGGCGATGGTGGGATATGGTGACGCAGACCCATGATGAGTCTTCCCTCACATGGGATGGCTTCCAACATCTTTTTCGGGAGGAGTACTCCCCCTCGTGTTTGCGCTCCGTTCGGATCCAGGAGCTTATGGAGATGAATCAGGGAGGGATGTTCGTGTCCCAGTACTCGGTCCGGTTGACTGATCTTACGCGCTACTCACAGGACATGATTCGCAACAGCTACATCCAGGCGCGGAAGTTCGAGCAGGGTCTTCGCAGGGAGATCTGAGCTAGCATGGTGCCCTTGTGCATCCCCACATACACAGCGGTGTTGGAGAGGGAACTTTTGACTGAGAGATTCCTGGATGAGGGGCGCCAGATAGCAAGACCTAGCAGTGGCTCTTTTAGAGTAGAGTCTTCAGAAGGAAGACAACAGAGGGCTGGGCCTCAGCCGAGGATGCCCTTTCATTAGGGGACCTAGGGACAGGGTCTCACACAACAGTGGCACCGTAGGGCATCGCGGCAGACATGGGAGGTCCGATGCTATGCTTGTGACAGACTGGGTCACCTAGCACGGGATTGCCCGACCAGGTGTACAGATCAGCTATGGCAGGCAGCGGGCGCACTGTAGAGACAGAGGCAGCACAGTGAACAGGGGTCACCTAGGCGGGTACCCGGTGGTCCGCATGGTGGTGGCGTAGGCAGAGCGGTAGGACTAGGAGGTGGGGGACGACGTTTCGAGATCCCCCCACCACCACCACCGGGAGGCCCACGCCAGGATCAGGGAGCTGGCGGTAGGGGCCGCAGGCAGCTTTAGGCCATGAGAGTTCGAGATCCTCCAGCGCATGAGATGGTCCGAGGTACGCTTTGTTTTTACTCCACCATTCCATCCGTGCTAGTAGACACGAGTGCCAGCCATTCCTTTTTATCACTGTTGTTGGTACGAGAGTTGAGGCTTCTAGTAGAGGAGTTGACACCTGCACTTAGCCTTGAGGTTCCTACGAGAAGTGCCTCGTTAGTGACTTTTATCTACAGACAGTGTGAACTGTCGTTCGGGGGAAGGAGTTTCACGTGGGACCTGCTCGTCATCACAATGGAACCATAGGACGTCATCCTGGTCATGGATTGGATTTCGATGGTTCATGTTCAGATCCACTGTCTCCACAGACGAGTCAGAGGTGAGTTTTCTGATGGGACGAGCTTCACCATACTTGGTGAATGAGACCTCGTGGCAGAGCAGATGGGTACTCTGAGCAAGAGACCCCGACCTTTTTTGCACCGGCTGGCAAGCATGGCACTCGGAGCAGCGGACGCTATAGGCACATGGATCCCTACCGTGGTAGTGGATTACATGGACATATTTCCCGATGTTGTTCTGGGACTACCTCGGAGGTGGGAGATGGAGTTCTGCATTGACTTGTAGTTGGGGACTGCTCCGATATCTTGTGCAGCATATCAAATGGCACCCACAGAGCTTCGGGAGCTATGACTACAGTTGGATAACCTTTGTGAGAAGGAATTCATCAAGCCCAGTGTGTCCCCCTGGGCAGCTCCAGTTCTATTTGTGAAAAAGGCATATGGGATTATACGGCTTTGTGTGGATTATCGTCACCTGAATCAAGCCACGATAAAGAACAAGTTCCCTTTTCTGAGGATCGATGACCTCTTTGACCAGTTGTGAGGTGCTAAGTGGTTCTCTATGATTGATCATCGATCGGGCTACCATCAGTTGCGGGTTCGTGAGGTTGTTATTCCGAAGCTGGCCTTCCATTTCCGATATGGGCACTACGAGTTTCTGGTGATGCCCTTTGGTGTGACAAATTCCCCTGTCGTCTTCATGGCTTTGATGAACTAGATTTTCCAGCCGTATTTGGACCACTTTGTGGTTGTCTTTATTGATGACATACTCATTTACTCAGAAACAGCGGAGGAGCACGCAAAGCATTTTAGGATGGTCCTAGACTTACTTCCAGAGCACAAGTTATACGGGAAGCTCTCGAAGTTCCAGTTCTAGATTCACAAGGTTCACTTTTTGGGGCACTTCATTACAGAACATGGATTGGTTGTAGATACCGCAACGGTAGAAGCGGTGCTTGCTTGGGACCCACCCAAGAATGCGTCTGAGGTGCGGAGATTCCTTGGGTTGGTAGGGTACTATAGGAGGATTGTGGAGTACTTATCTAGGATTGCTTCCCCTTTGACCGCTTTGACAAGGAAGGGGCGACTGTTTTCCTGGACTGATCAGTGCCAACAAGCCTTTTAAGAGTTGAGGAAGAGGCTGACTAGTGCACCAGTGTTGAGGCTACCAGAGGAGGGTGTTGAGTTCATCGTATATTCCGACGCCTCAGGAGCTGGGCTCGGGTGTGTGCTGATACAGCAGCGGGCAGTAATTGCATATGGTTCGTGGCAGTTGAGGCCCCACGAGCAGAATTAGGCGACTCATGATTTGGATCTGGCAGCGGTAGTCTTTTCCTTGAGGCTATAGAGACACTACCTTTTGGGTGAGTGTTTTTTAGTCTACTCAGATCACTAGAGCCTCAAGTATATCTTCACTCAGAGGGATATGAACCTAAGGCAGAGGCGCTGGCTGGAGTTTCTACAGGACTTTGACTTCGAGATAGTCTACACTCCAGGGAAGGGCAACGTAGTAGCAGATGCCCTTAGCAGGAAGTCCCAGGCTCACCTAGTGCAGGATGCTTCAGAGCAGTTGGCTTCCCTTCATCTGACCTTGGTGGAGCAGGAGGGTACAACTTTTCTACAGTCGATTGTGTTGACTCCTTCGCTCCTTGAGCATGTGAGAGAGTCACAGCTAGGAGATGTTGATAGCGAGGTACTGCGTGATCAGATATCCATGGGAAACGCACCCAATGGGTATTCTTAAGGAGGGAATCACGAGATCTTATTTCAAGGGAGAGTATTAGTAATAGTGGAGATGCGAGTGGAGGTGATGCAGGATTTCCACACTTCTCCCTTGGCCATACATCCCGGTGTGGGGAAGATGTACAGAGAACTTCAGTGGTAGTTTTAGTGGTCTGGCATTAGGTGGAGCATAGCTGAATTCGTTTCTCGGTGTCTTACCTGTCAACAGGTGAAGGCAGAGCACTAGATTCTGGCAAGGTTGTTGTAGCCCCTTGATATCCAGGAGTGGAAGTGGGACGACGTATCTATGGATTTCATCACAGGGCTTCCGCGCACAGCAAAGGTCCAAGACTCCATTTGGGTGATAGTGGATCAACTCATGAAGTCGACACACTTCCTTGCTATCAGGGAGAAGAGCTCGGTGGAGAGTCTGAGATAGTTATATATTCGGAGATCGTCTGTCTTCATGGAGTACACTCGACGATCATCTCCGACCACGATGCACGGTTTATGTCACGGTTATGGAGAGGCTTATAGGAGGCGTTTGGGACTCAGTTTCGGATGAGTACATCCATTCAACCCTAGACTAATGGGCAGACTGAGCAAAAAATCTAGGTGTTGGAGGATATGCTCAGGGAGTGCGTGTTAGACTTCGGCCAGAGCTGGGAGGATCACCTTCCCTTGGTAGAGTTTTCCTATAACAACATTTACCACTATACTATTAGCATGGCACCATTCGAGGCCCTCTACGAGAGATCCTGCAGGTCAACAGTATGCTGGACGGAGGTTGGGGAGACCTCCCTCATGGGGCTAGATATAGTGGAGGCAACAAAAGAGAAGGTGCAGGTCATTCGTGAGCGGATTAGGATGGTTCAGAGAAGACAGAAGTCCTATGCAGACCGACGTCGCAGGCCCTGGGAGTTTGAGCAGGGAGACCATGTCTTTTTGAGAGTCTCTCCATGGCATGGAACAAGGAGGTTTGGTCAGGGAGGCTAGTTGTCCCCAAGGTTCATTGGGCCCTTTGAGATCGTGCGTCGGGTTGGTGAGGTCGCCCACCATCTCACTCTACCCCCGTAGCTGGAGAGAGTGCATGACGTCTTCCACATGTCACAGCTAAGGAAATATGTGCATGACCCCATGCACGTCATCGACTGGGGAGAGCTGGACATTGAGGATGGAGCCACCTTTGTGGAGCACCCGATGGTTATTGAGGACCAGCAGGAGCGTACTCTGCGCGGACAGGCCATTACTCTAGTACGTGTGATGTGGTAGCATGGGAGGGTGCGAGAGAGGACCTAGGAGTGGGAAAGCCAGATGCAGGACCAGTACCCTGAGCTATTTGTGTTGTTTTGTTTTTTGGTGATGAAAAACGTGAAGGAGGGAATGATGTCAGAACCCCGGTTTTGAGCCTATGAGACTTTGAAATTCTCTAGATATGATTCTAGAGTAGGGTGTTCTGACAGCGTACGAAACTGAGCCCCGGTGTGGTGGGAATTAGTTTTGGCATGCATTCACACTGGGTGGGCAAAATAATTATTATAACTCATGAACGGTAGCTCGGACGGGAAAACTGAGGGCATCATTGAGTCCAGAATGTTCCGTTTACCCTAGGAGGGGTTTGATTTTCACGGGCGCAGACCAACTATGAAAAACGCCCCCAAGGGGCATTTTTGTAATTTGGCGGTCACAGACGTCGAATTTTATAACTCTTGAATGAAGGATCAGATTAAAATTTAGAGGATGGCATTGCGTTCTGGGCATGGCGTTTTCCCCATGAGAGGCTTAATCCCCGCCCCGACGAAAGTTCGGGAACGGGCTGATGAGCGGGTGATTAAGTGAGTTTTTCTATTTAAACACACTAATCACCCACTTCACCCTCCGTGGACATTCCTCCCTGGAAAAAGGGCTCTCAACAAGCTTCCACACTTCCCTCCATCACTTCGGCAAGGCCATGAGGCTCCGGCATCCCGATCGTGAAGCGTCGGGGAAAGCCCTCGAGGTAGGCTCGTGTTTTATCTTTTCCATTCTTGCAAATTTCTTCAATTTAGTTTTATCCGCCTCGAATTGTTGTCCAATCATCGAGAGATGCCACTGGTTTTGTAGGGCTCAAGTTTCTCTTCGCAATAATACTTTTGGATCTATTTTTGGAGTCTCGGGGAACCCGGGGTGGCCCAGGGAAGTCTTCCGGCCAAATACCCCACATTTTCTGATGGATCCAGGGTGGTTCGACAACCCGGGCGGCGGTGCGGCGCATTCCAGCGGCGACGAAGAACTCCGACATGGCGGCTCGCAGGTAGTGGCTCAAGTTTTAGGTAGTGGAATGGCTATCAGGTGACGGCTCTGGCTCCAGGCGGCGGCGCGGCGTGCGGGCGGTGGCAAGGCACTTCGAGCGGGCGGCGGGGCGTGGTCGTCCGGGTAAACAGGGGTCGCAGCGCGACCCCTCTAAGGGAACCGATACCCGCTTCCAACAGGTCTCCTCATAGAACGAAGACCGGTCTTGCGGCTGGTCGTCTGAAGTGGGGACCACAAGGGGACTGCGGATCCGCTGCCGGCCGGCACGGGCCGACCCAGGCTCGGTGGACTGGCCAGCTAGGCCGGTCCAGCCCAAGGGCTTGTCCCTTCCGGATTCTGACACCCATAAATATCACTACGGGTGTACGTTTTACACACCGTCTACGATAGGACAATAATCGTCCCGAGGAGTATATTCTATGGTGGCTTCAGGGAATTTTAATCCCCAGAACTGGAGCTCGGTGGCATGTCATGCGCGTTAAGTGCTACGCCATAATTTTGGTTTGGGTTGGCTCGCACACATCCAATGTCTGATTTGAGCACCGTCAGCAGAGATAAGACCCTAGAATTGAGGCAGATGTTTCCAGAATGTTTTTGGGCATTGAAGTGGGAATTGATACGTGGGCCCCACAAGCCATATTTGAGCTGCATGCAGCGTTTTGCGGCTTTTTCACCAGATGTCCATTCAAGGAACATCAGTATTTGATTCTGCGTATCTTTCCGAGAGAATCGTAATGGCGCAGTTCGCCCGACGAGTATCAGAGACAGGGTGTGGGCCCTCACGGGCCGACTACGGTGAATAGTACCATATCCACCGGTTGTCCATATCGGGCAAGTAGGTAGTCTATTTCGATTGTTTTTCAGCAATAACTGCAACGGTGCAACCCGTTGGAGCCTGTGGAACCTCCTTTGAAATCGTATTAATGTGAAGTGTAGATATTCTTTTACGCACTCTAAATCAACAAACGGTGGCATTGTTAGTGTCACCTAGTTATGTCAGTATTAATGCGGAGCTATAAGAATGATTTAAGGTCTACCGTCCCGCAAGGCTGGGCAGTGGGTCACCTGACGACACCTTAGGGTCTTCCCTCCAGCGGGGCTGGGCAGTGGGTCACCCGTCGTTGGATTCTATGTCTACCCTCCAGCAGGGTTGGGTAGTGGGTTACCTATTGACGTGTTCCAGGTTTACCCTCCAGCAGGGCTGGGCAGTGGGTCACCTGTCGTTTGATTCCAGGTCTACACTCTAGCAGGACTGGGTAGTGGGTTACCTGTCGACGTGTTCCAGGTCTACCCTCCAGCGGGGCTGGGCAGTGGGTCACCCGTTGATTTATTCCAGGTCTACCCTTCAGCAGGGCTGGGCAGTGGGTCACCTGTCGATGTGTCCCGGGTTTACCCTCCAATGGGGATGGGCAGTGGGTCACCTGTCTATTTATTCTAGGTCTACCCTCTAGCGGGGCTGGGCAGTGGGTAGCCGGATGATGTATTAGGGTTTATCCTCCAATAGGGTTGGGTAGTGGGTCACCTATTGACGATTCGGACATAGTACTTCTCATGAGGCTAGTCGGTGACTTTTTCCCTCTATGATTATCAGAGCGGGACCCTGATTGTGCGGATCAGTGGTGTGATAGTCTAACGTTACCAAGGGACCCACGAGGAAGAGGGGTACTTTTTCCCCCTGAAACGCCTCCTTGAGACATGCCCTAAAACTGTGCGGGCGAGTCAGTGCTGCCCAAATAGGATAGTATTGAAGTGTGGTGATTGATCCCCTCTGACTTGGGTTTCCTATGTGGATGGGACGAGATGCTGGGTTGAGGATGGAATCATTTGGAGATGATGGAGACTTACCATGGGCTGAGCTTGGAGGCGGAGATCCCCTTACACACTCGTTGGGGTTTCTTGTTTAGCATATATATATATATATATAAATTGGTCCCTACATCCGTCCCCTCCCTCTAGGGTCCGTGCCTACATATTTTTTGTTGGGTTGAGCTGCACTCTCCTTGCTAAACGTTTCTTCTGTTATTGATTAGTTTACTACTCACCTCTTTAGTGCCTTCTTTGTTTCCCCCTCGAGCATTCGGGGAATCCTACTGAGTATCCTTATACTCACCCCTGCTTGGGATTTGCCCGTACCTGGTGTGCCCTTGCAGACCATGGACATGTCGATCGTGACTACATAGGAGCGTAGAGGTCACAGCAGTTGGAGCAGCGCACTGCGGTCATGCCAGAGTATTCAGGTGGGAGTCTATAAAAAGTCCAACCTGTAGAGAAAGGTATTGGGACTGCAACCTGTCATCGATGGAACACACCTCAGCCTGTCTAATCTCACTGAGCACCGTCTGGTCCTGGTCCGCCTAGAATCCTATCAAAGGCTCGCTCATCTTCATAAGACACGACATGTGCTGGCAAAGCCCGTGTAGAGGTGAGTATAACAATACCCAGTAGGACACCCTGAAAACCAAAAAGGAAATAAAAACATGGAAAATACAACAAGAAAAGGTACATTCATTTCTATACAGTATATGTCTACGGAACATATAACAAGAATATCCAGATATACTCATAAGAAAATGACCTTCGCGATACCGCCACTAGGATCCAGCCAAATATTACACTAAGCATACCATTGGGAGAACACACTCCTAGGTCTGGAGTGAGTGAGATGAAGAACTCATTCTGGGAGAACACAATCCACAAGTACCATGGGAATAGGATGCTCAGATGAGGATCACATCCAAGTCATGGGGTGGTTCCAACAACTCAGTATGTGCTAATCCGCTAGGCAGAGGATTGGCACCCGGGTAAGGTAGGTCACGTCGATACCAAGAACTCTACCTAGGGTATCAGGAATGAATAGAGGATCCGGATCTAAGTCTCACATAGGGGATTTGAACAACTCTATTCAGGAAGTCCTACTGAAGGGATCATACTCCTGTATATTATAAAATTATACCGAAAACCATCAGGAGAAAGGCCAAGGGTACGAACCCTAAGAAGGCTAGTCCAAGTCATAGAAGATGTGTGGCCCAAGCCATGAAGAAAAGTTTACACGACGTGTAGTATAGTTACACGCCGTGTTCCTTGACCCTGGGTACTGTACGTGTAAATGGCCTGTGTCCTTTGTTCAATCCATGCAAAACCAAACTACACGATGGCTACTAAAGCAGATGTCGTGTTTGTTGACACCGGGTACTGCCTGGTTAAATGGACCGTGTCCTTCAGCATGGCGGATAGAAAAACAACTACAAAGCTTTAGAAGGAAATAAAACGCTGTGTACGAGCACCTGGGTTCGCTCCGTGTACGTTGGCCATGTTCTCATACACAGTCTCTGCCCATGTCTGTGTCGCCTGCCCGTGTACCAGTATACAGGGTATCCCGTGTATCTGGCCAGGTTTGGTCATGGAGGGGTATACATGGCGTGTCCTTGGATGTGTACCCTTCCCGTGGCCATAAACTCCCGGAGTACACACCAGGTCATTCTCCGACGAACACACGCCGTGTAGCCCATACTACATGGCATGTTGTCGAGATTATTCTAGAAATATCTTCTTCCCCAACGTGCATCGGCTGATCCTATGGTCTTCGATTTAGCCATCTATTTTCCGCGAAACTCAAGATGCTAGATCACCTCATTATCGTGATGCCGAAACCATGGGGTTTAAGCCTTCAATCGGCTCTAAAATCCGATTCTGGTCACCCATGTGGAAATCATTTGAAGAACCATTTCATCCAATCCTCTTCGATCTGTCCGTTTCCACCGCAGCCGCACTTCCATAGGGTCGTGACGGTGCTAGATCTTCAATTTGGGATTGTTGCATCGCATAATGGGTGCACAAGGATCCATTGTTTCTCATCCAGTGATGAACATGAAGAACACTCATGAAGAACGTGTTAAAATTAGGGAAGAGACACACACAAATCGAGAGGGACTAACCTCGATCGATGTTCGTGTTGATCTTGGTCTGTCACCATTAGAAGGTTGAACGAAACCAAACAATAACAAGAATCAAATCACCAAAATCCTTGAAAATTCCAATCCCACAAGAAAGATCGATCTGCGGGATAATATGTTCGTGGATTAGTCCACGTTAATTATAAAAATAAAAATGTGGAAGAATAAAATCACAACGACATCCTACATGGATCCCGACGTTCATTGGCGAAGATCTGGCCGCTGTGTCGTCGTCACCGATGAAATCCATCATGAATGTCACTGCTGCATTGGGGGATTCCTCCAGAGCATTCCCAGAGCCTCCAGGGGAAAATCAGGGTTATGGGGACTGTAACACTGATCCCCTACATAATATCCATTTTATAGATAATAGATATTTGATGTTACCGGGTTGAAATAAAATATTTTAATAAAATATTTTATTACTGTTGCGTCCAAAAACCAGATTTCACCACCGACCTATGCCGGCTGATGTTAGGCCTCTCATTAGGTAAAATCGCTTTTTTAAATGCAACGGTGCCCTCAGATTTCTGATCTGAGAACCCGTTCGGGATTTATTCCAGTTTTTTAGGAAAACAACACATGTGCGTAATTTATTTATTAAATTAAATTCAAACATTTGTTTCGGGCTCACTAGGCCTCTGAACAGCACGTCGTCTCAGAGCATGGTCTTAAATTAATTCCCATATAATATTAATATAATACATGGAAAATCCAGGACATTACATCACACCCAACTTAGGGATTTTACGCCCCCGCAAAGCCAAAACAAGGGCTACTAAAAAAGATGTGGGTACTACATGCGAATATGAGCCTCCCACTCCCACATGCTATCCTGGAGATTCCTGTGCTGCCACTGGACATGCACCAAGGGAATAGCTCATCCACGAAGATCATTTCCTGCCGATCCTCGATCTCCACTAGGTACTCTGCAAAGGTCTCTCCATCATCGATTTCCAGCTCACCCTAGTCGATGACGTGCGATGGATCATGCACGTACCTCCGTAGATGCGACAAATGGAAGACGTTGTGTACTCGGTCCATCTGAGGAGGTAGAGCCAAGTGATACGCCACCTCTCCAACTCTACTCATAATCTGAAAAGGGCCAACGAACCCTGGAGATTGCTTGCTGCCTCACCCAAATCTCTACAATCCCCGTCGAGGTGAGACCCGAAGTAACACATGGTCTCCTTGCTCGAACTCTAGGGGCCACTGTATCTGGTCATCATAAGACTTTTTCCGACTCTGTCTAGTCTTCATCTGTTCCTGGATGACCTACACATTCTCTATAGTAGCTTTCACCATCTCTGGGCCCATGAGTGCTGACTCTCCCGGGTCATTCCATCAAAGTGGCGACCAGCAAGGTTTCCGGTATAGAGCCACGAATGGTGCAATACCAATAGAAGAATGATAACTGTTGTTATATGAAAATTCCACCAGTGGTAGGTGATCCTCCTAGCTATGACCGAAGTCATGTATGCAAGCTCGTAGCATATCCTCCAGAACCTAGACGGTCCGCTCTGTCTGACCATCAGTCTGGGGATGAAACGCTGTGCTCAAGCGTAACTGGGTCCCAAAATCTTCCTTGAATCCCTTCCTCAACCAGGATGTGAAACGAGCATCACGATCTGAGATGATCATGGATGGTACTCCATGAATTCTAACTATCTACTGCACATAGAGGCATCCCAATCTCTCATCTGAACTCTTCTCCCATATGGCTAGGAAGTGGGCTGACTTGGTGAGTGGATCAACGATCACCTAGATGGCATCGTGTCCCCAGGACGTACGCGGTAAACCCGTCACGAAGTCCATGGATATTTCATCTCACTTCCACTCTGGCACCTCAAGGGGCTGAGCCAAACCTGCTGGAACCTGGTGCTCAGCCTTTACTTGCTGACAAGTAAGGCACCGAGAAAAAAACTATGCCACACTCTTCTTCTTTCATGGCCACCAGAACTGATGTCAGAGGTCCTGATACATTTTTTCCATGCCTGGATGTACTGCCAAAGGGGATGTATGAAACTCCCTTAGAACCTCCTCCTGTAACGTCACTGGTACTAATGTGTGATCTCTAAAAAGGAAAACGTTCTCCCTACCTTTTGAATATCCATCACCAGCATCACCTCTGGATATCTAAGCACGTAGAGTCTCACAGCTAGCATCCTCGTGCTGTGCTTCCCCGACTCACTGTAATATTGGAGGGGTAACAACCATCGACTGAAGGCAATCTCCCTCATCTACATCCACAAAGGACAACTTCAAAGAGGCCAACTGCCTTGTCGCCTCATCCAGCAACTACGAACTGGATTTCATACTGAGAGAATCTACCACCACGTTCCCTTTCCCAGTAGTATAAACAATCTCAACATCATAATCCTGGAGGAACTCAAGCCATCACCTCTGTCTCAAATTCAGATCCTTCTAAGAAAAGATATATCTGAGACTCTTGTGATCAGAGTATTTGGTAAATCGTTCACCCATCAAGTAGTGCCTCCACATCTTCAATAAGAAGACTACCGCTGCCAAATAAAGATCATTGGTCACGTAGTTCTACTCATGTGGCCTCAACTGACGCGAGCTATAGGTAATCACCGCTTGCATGTGAATCAAGACACAATCAAGCCTGGTTCCTGATGCGTCGCAGAACACTACCTACTCAATACCCTCTTCCGGTAATCTCAGGATCAGGGCACTCGTCAGACTCTATCTCAACTGCTGGAAAGCCTGCTGGCATCTCTCAGTCCACACGAAAGGTTGTCCCTTTTAGTTCGAAGCTTTCATGGGTGCTGCAACCCTGGAGAAATCATGGATGAATCTCTGATAGTGGCCTGCCATCCTAAGGAAATTTTTCACCTCCATTACTCTCCGGGGTGGCTCTCACTCTAGCACTGCCTCCACATTTTCTAGGTACACTGCTACACCATCCACTGAGATAATGTGCCCCAGAAAGTGGACATCCTATTACTAGATCTGACACTCTGAGAGTTTTCCATAAAACTGGTGCTCTCAGACTATGTCCAGAACCATCCTTAGGTGTCTCGCATGCTAGTCTTCAGACACATAGTACACAAGGATATCATCGATGAAGACCACTAAAAACCGGTCTAGATAGGGATGAAATATACGATTCATGTGTCCTATGAACACTTCCGGGGTGTTCATCATGCCGAAGGGCATCACTATGTACTCATTGTGACCGTAGCAACATCTGAAAGCCGCCTTTGGTATATCCTCCTCCCGTACTCGCCACTGGTGATAGCATGATCGTAGATCAACCTTTAAGAACCATCATGCCCCTCTCAACTTGTCAAAGAGGTCATCGATCCTCGGTAGTGGATACTGGTTCTTCACGGTCATCTAATTTAACTGTCGGTAATCCACACACAGCCTCAAGCTCCTATCCACCTTCATGGAAAATAGCACTGGGGTTGCCCAGGGTGAAACGCTAGGTCTCATAAATCCCTTCTTCTACAAGTCGTCCAGCTGCATCCTCAGCTCCCAAAGCTCTGATGGAGCTATCCGATAAGCTGATGCTGATATCGGGGTCGTCCCGGGTTGCCACTGAATGCCGAAAACTATCTCTCGATGGGGAGGTAGCCCAGGGACATCCTCCGGAAAGACGTCCTCGTACTCATCCACCACTGCTAGAAACTGGAAACTCATAACATCTACCGCACCAAGGGCTAGGCTAGATAACTGATGTGAAAACGGTTGTGCCCTATTATGCATGAGTCCATATTGCGATGCCTGGGTCTCTCTTTCGCCGACAAAAGAGAACCTCATCCCATCACTGCGGACAAACCACACCCTTAGCCTAAAACAATCAATCTGCGCATGAACCGTGGATAGCCAATCCATACCAAGAATGATATCATAAGGCCTCGATGCTACCACCAAGAGCTTCCGGCCGAAACGTTCACATCCAAGGGTCAGGTCACACTGCCTGCAAAGGTGTGTGATCTCTGAATCTTCTCCGGTCGGTATTTCTAAGCGTAAGGGTCGAGTCAATGGCTCAAATGGAATCTGAAGGTCTTGAACAAGATAAAAAACCAGAAAGGAATGACTAGAACCTGTGTCAATCAATACGGCTTCCAAAGTAGAAAATACATAGATAGTATCTATAATCATTCCGGGAGTACCTGCGTCAAAAGCCTCTACAGCATGCAGCTGCCCCTACCTCTGTCCACCAGCTCCCTGAGCCTGGGGCGGAGCTCCTGGGGGTGGTGGTGGTAAAGGGTCAAAACACTGACCACCTCCAGCTTCTCTCCCAGCTACTCTCCCACGTCCGCCGCCTTGCGGATCTACCTCCTCCACATGTTTCCTCTGCCTCAGTGGTCCATCCACTACCCTCGTGTCAGTAGTACAGCGGGTCGGACAATCTCGAGCGAGATGTCCCCTGCCCTCACATGAGTAACATCACCTCTCTCGAGGCTGGCTGGATGTGCCCTGTGAACCCTGTATAGCTGATCCCCTGTCCTGGGATCTCCTCTAGAAATGTCTCCCATGCCTGGGTATCTGACGTCGGTTCCCTACCTCTGAGGTCTCTACTCCAGCTCGCCCACCACTAACAACTACCATCTGTCCCTGCTCTGCCCGGAAGCTCTCGACCACCAAAGCCCACTCGAGCACCCCGACATAAGTAGGAATGCCCATTGGTATGATGCTAACAGAGATATCACTGCGCAATCCCCTCTCAAAAGTTCGATCTCTGATGTACTGATCTCTGACCATATCCATCGTGTACCACGAGAGGTCGGTATACCTCTATGAATAGTCGTCCACCAACATGATTCCCTACTAGAGCTGAAGGAGCTCCTATATGCATTATTCTCTCAAGGTAATGGGTGAAAACTCCTCTATGAAGAGATTATAAAACTCCGACCATGCAAGAGTCACCTTGTCTTGAGTCTAAATGACCAAACTCCACCATCGCCCTGCCGAGCCCAGCAGAAGGCTCGCTGCCAGGATCACCATCTGGTCTGCTGGTGTCTTGACCAAATAGAAGACTCTGGAAAATTCCTCAAGCCAGTCCTCTGTTTCCAGAGGGTCAGGCTCACCTCTAAACCTGAGGGGTCTTTGTCTCTAAACTCATGGAGTACGCTCAACCTGCACTCCTCCTCTACTCGTAAAATAGGCTCCAAACACTGCCCCACAGGTGGCGGGATAACTTGAACACCACCTGGTTTTAGAACTGGGGGATCTAGTCCTTGTATCAATGCATCATCTCTGAGGGGGTCATCCTCATGATTGAGCTGATGGAACATAGCGGGTGCGCATCGCAGAGGCTTCCTGTTTAAGAAACAAGATGTATCAGAGTCAGTGAGTATATCTGGAGAGATGACTTAAGAAGGACTTAGAAACCACAAACCATTCCTATAAGATGCATGTACCATTATTTTTCACCCATGAAACTAGTGCTTTCATGTTATGAGATGAAAATCAAGTTATCAGATCCCTGCTGTATGGATATTTTATTCGTCGCACCAACACTGGGGTCCCTGTCCTGAGAGACGAACTCGAAACACTTAACACTGTTTCCCCAAACCAACTCACAGACTCTCGGTCCTAAGGTAGAACCGACCACCTCTGATACCACACTGTCACGACCCGTCCCGTTGGGGCCCGAGCCGCAACTCCCCATGCCCTCCTCCAATAGGCCAGGGGATGGTGACTAGCACCGAGTAGGCATGCTACTAACATGGGAGGCATTGTCTATAAACCTGTACACACGCACACACATCTCTAATCCTACAAAGAGGAAAAGAAAAAATTACATAAGTTGGAAAAGACACATGCATAAACTATAACCCAACCACAGAGTACGACAGGGATTTAAAGTACAGTAAAGTAAAACCCTAGGCCAAAAGTAAAAGTCCACCAAAAGAATGTCTGTAACAAAGTACAACCTGTAGAGAAAGGTATTGGGACTGCATCTTATCACTGAATGAGCACATCTCGACCCACCTGATCTCACTGAGCACCGTCCGGTCCTGGTCCACCTTGAATCTTGTCAATGGATCGCTCGTCTGCACAAGACATGACACGTGCGGGCAAATCCCATGTAGGGTTGAGTATAACAATACCCATTAGGACACCCTGAAAACCACAATGGAAATACAAACAAGGAAAATACCACACAGAAAGGTACAATCATCTCTACACAGCATATGTCTACAGATCATATAATAAGAATATCCAGATATCCTCATACACAAACGACCTTCGCGATACCGCCACTAGGATCCAGCTCGAAGAATCCACATAGCATATCATCAAGAGAACAAACTCCTATGTCTGGAGAGAGGGAGACGATGTACTCATTCCGGGAGAACACACTCCACAAGTACCTTGGGAACATGATGCTCAAATGAGGATCACAGCCAAGTCATGGGGTGATTCTGAAAACTCAGTTTGAGCTAATCTGCTAGGTAGAGGATCGAAACCCATGTATGTTAGGTCACATCGATACCAAGAACTCTACCTAGGGTATTAGGAATGAATATAGGATCCAGCTCTAAGTCTCATAGTGGGAATTCCAACAACTGTATTCAGGGAGTCCTGTTGAAGGGATCATACTCCTGTATATTAGGAAATGATACCAGAAACCTTCAAGAGAAAGTCCAAGGGTACAGACCCTAATAAGGCTATTCCATGTCATGGAAGACGAGTGGCCCAATCCATGAATAAAATGTTACACGAAGTGTTCCTTGACCCCGGGTACTACCCGTGTAAATGACATGTGTCCTTCGTTCACACCGTGAAAAACCAAACTACAAGGCGTGTAGTAAAGCACACGCTGTGTTCCATGACACCGGGTACTACCCATGTAAACTGACCGTGTCCTTTGGATTGTCAGATAGAAAAACAACTACACGACATTTAGAAGAAAATCACACACCGTGTTCGAGCACCTGGGATCATTTCGTGTACACTGGCCATGTGCCCATACACAGTATCTGCTCGTGTCTGTGTCGCCTGCCCGTGTACCAGTACACGGGGTTTCCCGGGTATCTTGCTGGGTTTGGTCAGGGAGGGGTATACATGGTGTGTCCTTTGATGTGTACCCTTCCCATACCCGTGTACTCCTAGAGTACACGCCAGGTCGTTCACCGACAAACACACACCATGTAGCCCATACTACATGGCGTGTAGTCGGGATTTTTCCAGAAATGCCATCTTCCTCCGCGCGCCTCGGCTGATCCTCCAGACATTGATTCAGCAATCTATTTTCCGTGAAACTCAACATGCTGGATCGCCTCATCATTTTGATACAGAACCCATGGGTTTCAGGCCTTCAATCGGCTCCAAAATCCGATTCTGGTCACCCGTGCAGAAATCGTTCAAAGAAATATTTCTTCCAATCCGCTTTGATCCGTCCATCGCCACCGCAGCCGCACCTCCGTAGGGTCATTCCGGTGCTAGATCTTCAATTTTGGACCGTTTCATCGCACAATGGGTGCGCAACGATCCATTGTTTCTTGTATTGTGAAGAACTTGAAGAACACTCATGAAGAACGCGATAAAATTGGGGAAGAGACACACAAATCGGGAGGGACGAACCTCGATCGATGTTCATGTGGATCTTGGTCTTTCACTGTTAGAAGGTTGAACGAATCCAAACAATAACCAGAATCAAATCCCAAAAATCCCTGCAAAATCCCATCCCTCAAGAACGATCGATCTGTGGGCTAATATGTTCGTGGATTAGTCCGCGTTCTTCCTAGAAATAAAAACGATGAAGAATAAAATCACAAAGACATCCTACCTGGATCCCGGCATTCGTTGGAGAAGATCTAGTTGCCGCGTCATCGTTGCCGAGGAAATCCATCAATAATGTCGCCGCTGCGTTGGGGGTTTCCTCCAGATCTTTCCCATAGCCTCCAGGGGAAAATCAGGGTTATGGGGATTGTAACCCTGATCCCCTGCGTAATCTATATTTAAAAGATAAGAGATATTTGACATAATAGGTTTTAAATAAAATATTTTATTTAAATATTTTATTACTGTTTCGTCCAAAAACCATATTTCACCACAGACATGCACCGGCGGATTTTAGGCCTCAACATAGGTAAAATCGCTGTTCAGAGCGCAACAGTGCCCTCATATTTCTGATCCAAGCACCCATTCAGGAGTTATTCCACTATTTCAGGAAAACCGCACATGCGCATAATTTAATTATTAAATTAAATTCAAACATTTGTTCTGGGCTCACTGGGCCTCGACACTGCACGTCGTCTCAGAGCCTGGTATCGAATTAATTCCCATATAAAATTAAAAAAATACATGAAAAAATCTGGGACATTACAGTAACAACCCCAAATAAGATACCACCATGCCATTCTATAATAGTAGTGAAAAGAGGAAGAATCCCAAAAAAAGGAAAGGAAAAAACTCCATAACGGTCTTGAATCAATGTCTTGGTCCTTCACCATGTACACACCGAGCCTAAATCAACATATCACTATAGGGCCTCTTACCTTCTACTGACATGCGATCAACATATTTTCTTGGATACCCAACTGTGACCCAAGATGGGTGTGAGTAAAAAACTCTGTAGGCCACCTCCAATGTTGTGTACAAAATTTCCACTATAATAAATAGTGCATGAAATTAAAAAATAAATGGTATGTAAACAATGGAAAGTTCAGGTTCCATTGTTTAACATGATTCATTTAATCAATCACTAAAAATTACCCCAATTCCATTTATTTTCCCATCTCCATTGCATAATCAACATTGATCACATGTTTCAAGGGTTAGGGATAATTTTAATCTAAACAGGGGTCTAAGACAATCATTCACAATGTATAGAGAAAAAAATAAAGTCACTATCTCAATCTGGATACACATATCACATCAACACATTTTCTTCACCTCGAAGCCTCGGTGTGGGTGGGATGACACAAATACAATAACATCACCCAGGAGCATCAGTCCAGGTAAAATGAACTCAATGAAATATCCTCACATTGGAGACTCAGCCCAGGTGAAATAATGTCAATACAATAATCTCACGTTGGAGCCTTAGTCCAGGTGGAATGAAATCGTTAGGGGAATAGGGCATTGGTCCTCATCTCTTACACATGGAATTGGGGTGGAGTTTAGAGCATCAGACCCACTCGATTGGTGGGTGTAGAACCTTAGTCAATAGCCCACACTACCTAGCCTTGGGGACAAGATTATTTTTCAAATCACCATAACCATACCATATCACAACCATGTATATTCAGTTCCATTGGATATCACAATACATAAACAACACAACATAACCATTTCCATTGTGAATAAAAATTCAAGATTCATAACAAACAACATGATAATTAATACCTTGCGACAACCCATTTACACATTTACCCAATTTCACATAATTTATCCATTCATCCATGTTCACTTTTTATCACACTTTTCTCTCAAATAATTCCTTTATTATTCCTATCTATATAGTAATTGTTCATTAAGCCTAACCTATAAGGCTCTATTACCATGATCTTATCCCATTCCATTATGGTCTCTAGTCATTTCCCCATAATACCCCATTATCACAATTTTTAATTAAAATTATTATCAATCTAGTAAAATTCCCATTTCAATGCGTTATCCCATTAGGTGTATTCAACACCACCTTTGACTTATCCAAATTGATTATTGTCCATCCATTAACCCATTTATCACATTTATCATTTCACAATAATTTACCCACATTCTCATTCCAAACGAAAATCTCAAATCACATAACACAATCCCTTAATTACATTCAGTCACTCTGGTGCACCACCTAATTACCATGAATTAACCCATTCCACAATTCATCCTCAATTACCATTTCCCATGATTATCTCACGATGTACAATCATTTATAAATATAACCTCTTAGATTTTCCCATTAACTCACTTGACCCCTTTTTAATCCCACCAACATGTACATAGGTCACCGCTCAAGTCATGTGTGTTACCAGGACTCCCAGTCCCATTCTTAGAGATTAATATCATAATCACCATAGGATCAATGTTATCAAACAACATCACTATATTTACTTGCTAAACTCCACTTCCGGAAATGTGGGCACACCCCATGGGTGTCCTTAATATATGTCACATCATCCTCCATGAATCTCATGGGGATCATGAAGTTTACATTCTGTTTTTTAGATTCCTAAACATAATATCACAATAATGATTTGAAAAACTCTTCAAAATGGGTGAGAATAAAAATACCTCATGCACAAATCACTATAAAACTAATAGGATATAACATATTGACAATCTAACTTGAATCTAATGATGAATGTACTCTTAATTGTATACTTGGATCCTGATTCAATGACCCCATAAATTCCCAACCTAGGTCTCACTGGAAACAAAGGGGTTTAGAGCTTCTGATAAAGATGGGAGAAACTGCAAGCCCTTATCCTAAGATGACAAGGGTGGAGAGGATTAGAATTACCATGAGATTTGATCCTTAATCAAAGGTTATCCAAAAGGATATTAGTCAAAGGAAAACAAAATATTGGAATCATGTGTTGTAAGGGTACATCAACAAGGTTACATGTGGTGAAATGGTCAAAATCCTGAGATTTGGTTTTATATCCTAAGATAGAAAATTTGTAAAGTTTTCCATTTTTCTGGGCTGAACGGTTTACCTACTCAGTTATCCAAACTGTGTACAAACCGTGCATGAGCCACTTTCCAAAAACACTATTTTCTTAAGATTTCCAAGGATCCCACATGGTTTTCCCTAATTGTGCTCAGACCGTGTGAAGTCTATTATCTAAGGATGGTCGGTCTACAAGGTTTACCCACTTGTTTTCCCCTAATCATGAGCAGACCGTGCGCCTTTCAATACATGGCCTGACTACAATCTCTTCACACCCCGATCCCCTAGGCACTCTTGAGCCTTCTAATGAACATAGAAAATACTTATCTCGACAACAAGATGAGGCCAAACCAAATTTCAAACAAAATTATACCTTAAAAAGTTATGGTATCTTACAATAATCATCTGTGACTTCCAACATCTGTAATTTTCCCCATTGAAATAAGGCGCAAGAACCATTGAAATTAATTTTATCTAATCATTCAATTCCAATTTTTATAGACCATATAATTTAATAATTTTATAGATTTTTCCAAAATATCCCCTTTCATAAAAAATGTTACATCAGAATATATAAATATACAGAAGAGGGGGTGAATTGCATCCTTTAAAAAATGATCATAATTATGTCGTTTGAGGTCAACAATATATTAGGCATATACGTAGTGTTTATCATCTTTATGAACGTATGAGCAGTGGATAAGAAAATAAATATAGAACATATCTATTTGTAGTGGTTCTATCATTAATATCCCCTAGTCAACTACACCAGTTACAATCTCTACGAGTTTAGTTAATTTCACTGGTCATGTCTTTATATGATAAGACTTATCCAAAGCTGAGTGTAGGTGGTTGACACCATTATAAATAAGTATAAAAACTTATCCTCCTTGTTATTTAATATAATAGCTAATATCCACATCTTAGATTATGAAACTGATACTCCACCAAAACTGAGTATGAGGTGTATAATCTCAAAATAAATATATTGATTTAAAAAGGTTCTGTTTAAACTACACATATTGTAATAGTAACTTTCAGTAAATGGATATTATTGTTTTGAAAATAGTTTCTTCAATAAATTGTAGTTTCAAAGAAATCTGGTTGCAATTGATCTCTAAAATAAAAGCTTCAACGATTTTCAGTAGTAAACTTATAATAAATACATGATTTAATACACATATATTTCTAATGTGTAGCCACTTCTGTAGAAAACAACATCTAATGGAATGTTGTAGTAGATCGATAAAAGTACTTCAAAAGAATGTAGTTTCAATCACAAATATGTTTTTCAATATATGGGTCAATATCTCAAACATTCTTTTAATCATACAAACATGTATATTTAACAAATACACCAATATAATAAATGAAGGAGAGAGCCTATATTGTAATTCTAGATCCCCAGAAATAGCCTAATAAATTGTGAACATTAAAATTTAAAAGATGGATCAGAGTGTTCAAAACATCTTTTAATAATAGGATATAATTTATTCACTTAATATGATTCTTTTAATATAACAAAATGTTCATTTAATGTTCAAAATGAGATTTAAATCGTCATGATATTCTGTAAATACCATTGCACGAAACTCTAATAAATTCATAAATTCAAATCTCTAATGTTGAGAAGTGTAACATTGGGTTTCTTCTTGAAATGACAAAAACTAATCATAGGTCTCAGCTACAATTTTTCATTCTTTGAAATTGATGTTGACAACGTATGTTTGATCGCATAATTACGATTGATGATCCAAATGTTTTCCTCTTAAACCTAGTGTTCTATACAAAAGTAGGGCTCTTTAACCATACATTTTCTCTTTATAAAATGAAAGGTTTCATCCAACGGTATGGTTCATTATCTATAAATTTCTATTAACATATGTAAAATTAACCATAGGTGTTGATTTTTCAACATAAGGATTAATACGAACATAGGGTTTATTCATTAAATTACATTATACAACATAGGCTATCAGTATTGTTTCAGTAATATGCTTAAAATATTTAAAAAAAATTGATGAATATTCTTTATGAATAAAAATCTTTAATATAATTCCAAAATAAGTATCATAAAGAATATTAATTTCCCAAAATACACTTAAAGTAATAGCATCTGTAAAAACAAAATAGGGTATTTGTGAGCATCAAAATCAATAAGATTTATAGAGTATTATTGAGACAATACCTGCCCGAAATATTTTTAGTATTTATTAATACACGTACTATCCATTTATAAATATTCAATTAATATATGTACTAAAATTACATTTAATGCTAATATAAAAATTTCGATAGAAGTTTGGAAGGATTACATTATCATTTAAATGATTTTTAATATCTAATTAATTTATAAAAATAACCCCAATCACAAAATTTTGGTTAGTATATGTATTATTTACCTATTGAGACTATAAAGAAAATTAATGTAAAATAACTTTTTAAATGAAAAAGCTGGTTTTTTACAATAATGTAGTGTTTTTCACTATTAATCAAAAATTGAAATTTATCAAAAAAATACCAAAATATCACCATAAGATATTTTGGATATTATGAATTCAAAAATGTATTCTATTTTACGAAAATAAATTTATATGAATGTCTAAAATTAAATTAATTATTGTTTTCAAATTTTACAAAAAGTAATTGCATTACAAAAAAAGTATTCATAAACATATATATATTATACCAAAATTTATACATTTCTTTATAAATATGTTTTATTGATGTCATAACATTAAAAATAATAAGTAATTTTTTTATTACTATTCATATTAGAATATTTAATTGAAAAGTAATACATATATTATTTAAATAAATACAATACTAAAGTGTTGTTTCAAAGAAACTCAATCATTCCCATAAACTAAGCCAAGTAGGTGTCGTGTGAAATATAACCTATTGATTTTCTTTTAAAATATTATGTACTATTGAATATTCAGGTGTTACATTCTCCCCTTCCTCATTAAATTCTATCCTTGCAATTTTAAATAGGTCATTAAAAATAAATGGTTGATACAAAAAAATTCTATTGTGGAAAACACACATCAAAAATAGGGTTACTAAAATACATAATAATAATAGGTAAATGGAAATGTGATGGACACCACCAAAATAGGATTTTGAAAATGAGAGAATAAGTAATAATTAGTGATATGTACATGGAGGAAAATGTAAATATATATATGGACTGATTGAGGTCATCAATCACATAAAAGTGAAAAACCACTAGAAAATTTAGGGAGTCAAAGACATAACTATATGATGATTTAATATACTATTGGTTCATCAAAAATTAAGGAATTAGGATAACACATTAGTTAAGATGCATTTTCCTAGATTTGAGGAATTATTTTCCTATTCGAGAAAGAACTAGAGAAATGTTACAAGATTTAATTCCTTGTATGAATGTTATACTTTTGATGTACTTTTATCTTCTTTAAGTTCGTTTTATTCACCTTTAGATTGATATTCAAGATTATTTTTTATGCATGAATCAATTTGAACAACAATTCTGGTCCATATGTAATTCATTCATCTGTTAAATGTCTACAGAAACCATTATGGTTTTCCAAAAGTATATAATACATCATACATTAATTTAAATCAATAATTTCAAATGTTCAAAATAATCAATTCCAATTTTATGACTTTACCAAACTACGTCCATCCAAATTCAATATCCAAACAGGTCTCTAAATTTCTAAACTCAATCTTATCATTTGATTCCCCAAAAATAATAATGTATCTCTTATTTTCACATAACAAATATTTGATCACCATTGAATCCTTATTGAAAACTATTATGATTCTAAGTCCTCAAGGAATAAAAAATTATGTACAATCATTATATATCTCAGGAATTTTATAACCATAGAACCACAGAACAAATAATTCTTCAATCCCAACACAAAATAAACTTAATCATTCCATATCACTCTTAAACCATTAAATATGCTACAACATCATATTCTTTAATACCTCTGTCATTTAAATTTTTATTTTATTGCTTCTTCATTATCAGTTATATAACTGTTTCTTGTATAACCTTGCTGATTCTAAACATTGACCTAAACTCAAAGCACAATGGTATAAACACTAATCAAAGTGACGTTTTCATGAAGAATCATTCATAGGATATTAAAAATATTTAATATTCTTATCAATCTGTAGGTTTATTGGATTTACCAAGGTATCCACAACCAAATATAATGGATGATATCCTATAATTATACTTACCCTCTAATTCATTCGTAGGGTTATGTTTTATATTCTTTGATTTCTAAGTCTAATAAAAATTTGGTTTCTAAACATCCTATAATTTCAATTGTCATGCACCCATGCGAGAATCCTGGAGTCTGTAAATTATTGTAATACATTTGAATGATTTCAGGGAACCTTGTACCGAAGGACTGATCAGTTCAGTAGTTATGGAAAATAGGATATATACTTGAACCCTAAATTACATATCGAAAAACAGTATGCAGATTATATTAATTTATGTGAACACCCTTTCCTCCAACATTAAACTTGAATATCAATCATTGAACACAGTTTATATTCTTGGAAAATAAAACATAAGAAAGGTGTGATTTAAAATTCTCAATAAGGGTAAACTACATATTATATGCTTTTATAAATAAGAATTAACATTTACAGAAAGTTATAAAACTGAGACAGAAACCCTTACATCATATTATTCAGCATAATATGGTGAAAATAAATAAAATAAATCAATTTCAAAAATCAAATTTATATTATAAAAGTCCAATAATAACATGTAGTGTCAATAACGAATCTAATAATGATGGAATGAATAATGTTGGACATCTGAAACATATCATTGAGGCCTTGGCCAAGACATTTGACACAAAATATATAAGGCATCGGCAAAATCCATATCTTAAAAATAAATGGGCACGACTTTATCCAATTAAATATCTATATTGTCTCATGAAACCTACCAATACATCGAGGGGAAATAGAGGGATACATCCATCACATAACACATCAAATACATTCCTCATAAGGAAAAGGCTTGTTATAAACAACAAAATCATTCATATTAATAAATTATAAGATATATGAATATATTACCCATACACCGTGAATGGTTTCTCTATAGAGTATCCACAATCAAAATTATCAAAAAAAACTCAATTATATATGATAAATTAAATCCTTATATATCACCCTAAAATAATAATAAATCCAAAAAAGTATGTATACATAGATAACAAATACTCTATTGGGATCATTAAAAATATATTAATACAAATTCAACTATTTTTTTGAAATCATTAATTCTAATGATGTGAAATTTTAAAAGGAGACAATTAAAAATAGATTTTTGAATAAAAGTATCACATACAACTTTGAATAATTTTAAAGATTTTTTTAAATAATTCATGTCTATATAAATAAATCCTAAAAGACATTTTGGAAACATGAATGTTAATGAAACGATTTAGAAAAATAAATAATTAAAACATTTAACTCAATGTTCTTCATTGAATAGTACCTTACATAAAACCATTTAAATATTAATTTTGAAAATTTTGAATGAAATTAAAAGTAGGATTAATATGGTCTTTATAATCCTTTATATAACTATAAATAATTATGTATAAACATATCAATAACATTTAAAGGGAGATAAGAGTAATTCTTTAATCATTTAAACTATCTAACACCAAATTGACCGTTTAAATAATAATCCCAATATCGTAAATTGACCAATTAAATACCATAAAGATATTTGTATTCATGATGTAAAATATAATTGTGTTAGTCTATACACCACACACACGAAACTGGTGTTGAACATGTCTAATATCTAACAGTAATTAAAACTGAGGTGGACTTCCCTTTCTTTTGGTCTGATACTCTATGTACATGTTCGAAACTCTAGTAAAATCGTATTAATAATATTATTAACATATTCTATAATAAGAAAAATATTTCATATATCACATACAATTCATCTATAGCCTTATAATATTCATTTATTAATAATGAAATTTTTAGGCCACATTTCGGTTAATAATTACTTTGTTTATTATACAAGTTTTCACTTATTATTATTTATCATATCACATAGATAATAATTTAAATTATTATAGAATTTATAAAATAATTTATATAACACATATATATAATATTTAAATAAATATATACATATAATAAATATTTGAACTAGAATAAACTTATAATAGATATGGAAGGTGGTACATACAAATGAATGTTGTTTCTATTTCATTATCGTACGGAATGGAATGCCAGTAAATAAAAAATACGTACATACATAAATATATATTCATCCAGTAACATTATTATATAATACATTTCAAAAGAATTCATAATATTTATTTTTATAATCATTCTTGAATGGTTATAATGGATGATGAATCTCATTACCTCATGCAGACAGTAAGTTGTACATACGCACTAGCGACGATAAAATTTTCTTAATGGTTAAATGGTACGGAATAGGATGGAATATTAATTTTATAAAAATAATATCATGTTACATTTATCCTTAAAATCCATTATATTCATAATAACTCCCATATAAATAATTTGTATATGAAAAATAGCTTATGCCTTGACGTGGAGATAGTAAGCATCATGTACACACACATAGTGATATTGGTTTTCAAAGGATGGGTAAAATGAGGAATACAATTTTACCAAAATAATAAGAACATTTCAGCATAAAAAATATATTTATTAAAAATATTATTATAAATTATGTTTTTGAAAAATATATAGTAAATGAAAATAATTTGATTTGAAATTGTAATATAATTACCTCTTTGTCAAGTGTCTCCTTTTGAATTGTACAAAAGGGCTATTTAAGTTAGATTTATCCCCAAATTATAGACTCTAAGATGAGGTGAGGGATGTTGGGAAAGTAAATAGTTAGGTTTTGGATGAGAAAAAAGGATTTATAGGTGTTAATGTAATATAAAGAGATGTTCTATTAAAAATAGTGGTTAGCGGCAATTTCCAAAAATCAAAAAATATTTATATATTATATGTTGATTTTCAGGTTCAATTAGAACCAAACTGATTCATTTAGATGGATAAAATTTTATTGGACTAAATGATCCCCAAATAATGAGTTTCATATATTTTTAAGTGATATCAATAACCATATTTTTTTTATTTAACCCTTAGTTAAATATTTTAACACATACTATGTCTTCTTTTATTTTTACAGTGTAGGTACAATATAGTTGCTATAAAATTAAAATTGAACTACAATTGGATAATTAATATAATATTTGAAAATTATTTATTTTTATTTTGTGGAACCTTATATTATATGAATTTTATATCATTTAATAAATTAGTATTTATTTTAAAATATCATTTATGTATATTTTAAAACTATTCAATATTTTTATTTATAAAAATATAAAAAAACATGATAACATCTTACCAATACTTCAAATATTTTACTATCATGTTTAATTTATCCCTAAAATTAGTTTATGAAATTAATTAAGAAAATTTCTAATTATATTCATATTTTTAATATCAAATAATTGATATCTCAATTAATTAAATAATTACTCTCTCATCATTGTGTCACCATTTAATACAATTATTTAATCTATTAAAATTATAAATAAATAATCACGAGGTAGATAAATTTACTGTATTTATAATGATATTTACATTCGAAAATATGACATATATATCCCCATATTAAATATAAAATTGTTATAAATATTTGAATATGACATTTTAACTATTCTTTGAATAAAATATAAAAAATTTCATAAACTATCCAAATTGGCATAAAAAGGACCATATGTTCAAACATTGTTTTATTTTTGTCGAAACACACATATCCAATGAAATTAGGACACGTGTTTTTGTAATTTTATATCACTATAATAATATTTTTAACATTAATTGCCTTATTTACCAATAATCATGTTAAATAAAATTTGAAAAATTATTCTTCACCAAAAATTATGTTTATCGTATTAAACCATATTTTTTATACTGAATACAACCAGGTATTTCCTTTTTTTAAATTCAATTCACAAAAGAGGTAAAATTATGTCTAATTCTAGTTCGAAAATGACTTTTGAAGGTGGGTAAAGGGATGTTAAATTATTCAATGAATTTTTATATATCTCTATTATAAAAATTATTCCAATGACCAAAATTAGTTTAATATATTTTTTATTTTTTCTATTTTTAATTTATAATAAAATAAATTTAAAATAATTATTTAAATAATAAAAACTTATATTATAACAATAACAAAGTTTTTTCACAATTCCCAAAAAAATGAGTATTTTCAAAAAAAATACAAAACATTCACCCTAAGATAATTTTGATATTATAAATTTAAAAATGAAGCCTATATTAATAAATTAAATTTCTAATAGTGAGTAAAATAAATTTTATTATTTTTATAGAAGGGTATAAAAAGTAGTACCTTTAATAAAATAATATTTCTAACCATATATCTATTTTTCCAAACATATATATTTCACCATAAAAATGTTTTATTTAAGTGAAAACATAATAAATAAAATTTAAAATGTATTATTACTACTGATATTACTATATTTATTGGATTAGATGAAATTATATAATTTAAATAAATGTAAAACTAAAATGTTATTTCGCAGAATCTCAATCTTCATTGTAATGAAATCCAAGTCGGTGTAGTGTGTAATATAACATATTGAATTTATTTAAGAATATAATGTAACAAGAAATCATGGGGTGTTACATTATCCCCTCAATCAATAAATTGCATCCTCAAAATTTGAGATGGGACTTTGAAAATAAAATGTTGATAATAGAAAATACCTTTGTTGAAAACCCACAACATAAATAGGGTTACTAAAATATGCTATTAATAAGAGGAAATGGTAAATGTGAATGTCCCCACCAAATTAAGATTTAAAAAATGATAATATTAGTGTCATGTAGAGATACGTACGTTGAAGAAACATGTATATATTTATTTGGAGTTATTGAGGTCATAAATAATAAACAAGTGAACAATAAATCTAAAATTGAGGACATCAATGCCATAAATCTATTTTAATTTAAAACAAAATCTGTTCAACTAATGTTATGGTATTAGGAAAACACATTTTTTAATATAGTTTTTCAAAGATTTTGGGAATTATTTTACTATCCAGGTATGATCTTGAGAAAAATTAATTTATTTAATAACATGTATCAAGGTTATCATTTAGTTCTGATTTGATCTATTTCAACTTCCTTTTGTTCTCCTGGAGATGGATATTCAAAAATATTCATTATTAATGATGAGATTTTATCAAATTTTACCATCTATAAGTATTTCATTCATCCATTATATTTTTAATAAAAACAAAATGGTTATCCCAATGTATCTAATAAATCATAAATTAACTTGAAAAAATATTATCAAATGTTCAACAAAATCCATTCCAATTTTAAGTCATGGCCAATATAATTCCCTCCAAATTCACTCTCCAAAATGGAGTGTAAATTTCAAAAATAAATCTTACCATCAGAATCCCCAAACAACGTAATGTATCTTTTATTTCCACAAACCTAATATTTTATCACATTTAATTATATAATGTATAAAATTACGCTTCCAATTCCTAAAATAAGATTCCCAATAATACAATAATTATATATCTCATGAATCTTATGACCATATAACCCTTGATGTAATAATTATTGAATACAAACAAAAAATAATCTTAATCATTCCACTTCTCTCTTAAACCCTTTACTTGGATTCATCATTATTATCCATAATAACACATTCTTATAATTTTTCTTTTTCCCCTTCATTAACAGTAATATAATCATTATTTTATAATCTCTCTCATTATATTAGTTAAAAAACTAAATTGACAAAGTGAGAAACATTAATCATAGTTATATAGTCATGAAGAATCATATTAAGGATATCCAAATGATTAAATTTTTTTACATTCCATATGTCCAGAAGATTAAACAAGGTTACCCATTTCCAAATCAAATGTATTTTATACTATAATTAGTCTTATCATTAAATTCATTCATTGGGTTAGGATTTCTAATCATTGATTTCTAAATCAATTTTGTACGGATTCTTCTAAACATGCTCTAATAAAAACTATAACACCATAAAACCAGAATCCCAAAGATGATGTAAATATTACGATACAATATAATGATTTCATGGAATCAATCCCGAAAGGACTGATCAGTTTAATAGTCATGTAAAATATATTACATAAATGAACATTATATTACAAATAAAAATCTAAAATTCAGCATAGTTGATTCTTTTTTAACAACCTGTTCTCTAAACATAACAATAAATTTCAATCACAAAACACGTATTAGAATCCTATGAAAATAAATCATAACAAATCGGTGAGATTAGATTATTAGTAAGGGTAAAAATTACAATTGAATATTTCAAAAATAACAATTAACATATAAGTCAAGGTAAAAAACTAAAACACTAGCCTTTTAAACGTAATATTATGTATGATATGGAGAGAATAAATCATATAATTCCACATAAAAATTCATATAGATATTCTACTAGCTAAATAATTACTTGTAATATCAAAAACTAATTTCATAAAAAAAGAAATGTGTAATGTTGGTCAATATAAACATACCATTGATGCCTCATCCAAGACATCTGAAAATAAATGTTTACGGCCACATCAAAATCCATATCTAAAAAAATAAAATGGGGAAGGCCTATACTATTCCCCTATCAAGATTGTCTCATGAGACCTGATGATCAATTGAGGGGCTATATCAGGCCCCACCCATTACATACTAAGTCCAATACATTCTACATATGAAAATGGCAAAACATAGACAACATTATAATTCGTACACAAAACTAGTATATGAAATAAGAATACATTAACCATAAATGAAGAATGATATCTAACTAGAACATCCACAATCCAAATGATAAAAAAATCAATAAAATATTGTAAATTATATCATATTTTATACACGTCAATTTTTGATAATATCTAACAAGGGACTTTTAAAGAGATGAATATAATCTATTGAAATGATTAAAGACATCTTGACAGAAATACCCATTTTTATATGAAATCATTTATTTAAACGATGCACAATTATAATAGGAGACATTTAAAAAGTTATTACATCACCAATGTTTCTCATACCACATTGAGACATTTTAAATGAAATAATATTTTAAAATAACATGTCCCTATAAATACCTCTATAAAACAATTTTTTAACCACATGCAATAATGAGATTGATTTAGAAGAAAAAATCATTAAAAAATTTAATACCCTTAATTAGTTAAAGTGTCCAATACATAAAACTCTAAAATTTTCCTTCTAAAACAATTGAATGAAATTAAATATTTGAATAACATTTTCATTATTATCATTTAAATATATATAAATAAATATATATAAATAATGTCAGTAATATTGATATGTATAAATAATTAATATTTAAAAATTCAATGAATCCCATACCACATTGACCATCTAAATAATAATCAAAATATCATCAAAAGAATATTTAAATATCATGAATATAAATTTATTCCCTATATATAATATCAAAACGGTAGTGAATACACCACAAACATGAAAATGGATGTGAACATGGCTTATATACCATGAAAATTAAATGTGGGATGGAATTTCCTAACCACAAGTATGATACTCACCATACAGGTCTAAAACTCATGTATAATGGTCTTGAAAAATTATTAACTTATACCATAATAATAATAATATTTATGATATCCTATATTATTCTTTAATGGATTTATATTACTCATTTATTTACAATTTAATGTTAAAGAAATGTTTTAGTTAATAATGTATTTGATTATAGAAACATTTTTTTGAGTTGTTAATCTTGATCATATTACATAGACCATGATTTACCTGATTCAAGAATGTATTACATTATATATATATATCATATATATATATATATTCAGTATATTACTATATAAATAAAATATAAATATTAAATGGAAGACACCATTCTTGGAGATGGTATATTATACATATGAATGAATTTTGTTTCTGTTTCTTTATCTTAATGAATGGAAGCAAATTATTGAAATATATTTACATACATATTTAGTATTCATGTGGAATAAATATGTGTGATATTTCATATGTATTTATTCTATATATATTTATAATAATTCATAAATTGTTAATGTGGAAGAATATTCTTATCCGGTCATGGAGATCGTAAGCCTTACGTACGCAGAATTGATGATATCATTTCTATAATGGTTAAAATGTATGAAGTTGGATGGAATATTAATTGTGCCAAAAAAACATGTTTTAATTATTATTTAAATTTTTTTATATTTTTTAATATAACCATATTAATAATGTGTACCTAAAAAATAGTTTACACCACGACGTGGAGACGTTAAGTCATATGTGTGCATGCCTGGTGATATTTTTTTTTCATATGATGGTTAATAAAATGAAAATTTTCCCCAAAACAATGAAAAAATCACATCATATAGTTTATTAATGAGTTATTACTTAATATTGGAAAAACATAGTAAGATAATGTATAAGAAAAAAAGAAAATTAATATAATTGGTAAATCAATTACCTTTTCTTTGAGTGTCTTCTTTTGATTTTCACGAAATTTATCCTTAGGTTTAATTTCAGCACAAAGTATGGCCTCAAATATGAAATTTTGGATGTTGGGAGAGGAAATTATATATTTGTAGTTGAGAAAAATATATCTAGATTTGCGAATTTATGAGAAGGAGAAGTTCCCTTTTATAAGATAAGTTAAGGGATCAATTTGAATATCATAAAATATGAATTCATCATAAATTCATTTTCTATTTCAAATATCTCCAATGTGATTAAATTCTAGTATAATTTTAGGATGGTTCCAAATTCCATAAAAAAATTCTAGACATGTCTAGCTCACAAAAATAACCTTAACTTTTGGATTTCACCATTAGTTAAATAGTTTAACACTTAGCATTTCTTTTTGTCGTTTTAAATAGTAGGGTTATTATAGTTACTATAAAATTCCAAAAGAAACCCAATTAAATTATTTTTGTCATATTTTACATTTTAAAAGTTTTTTGGTTGAACCATATATTTTTATGAATTAAATATCATTTAATAAAATAGTATATATGTCATAATATCATTTATAAAAATTATAAAACTATTCAATATTTGAATTTTTAAAAATATAAATGGAACATTATATCATTTAAAAAATACTATTAATATATTAATTTCATGAATAAGTTATCTATAGATTTATTTTATTTCCTTAATTAACTCAAATAATATTTATTTGGGTATTTTAATATCATTTATTTTTTATCTCAATTAATTAAACAAATATTGCATCATCTCTGTGTCACCATTTAATATAATTATTTAATGTATAAGAATTATGAAGAAAATATAAAGAGGTTGAAAATTTTCATTTATTTATAAATATTTTTTATAGTCAACCATATCACTTATATTACCTCATATTAAAAGTAAAATAATTATTAAAAAATGAATATGACATTTTTAACTATTATTGAAATAAAATACAATTAATGTCCCAAAAAATACAAGTGGATTAAAAAATATTATAGACCTATGGATTATTATTATAGAAACAAACTTATCAAATGAAATTAATACACGTGTTAGGGAAATTTTATATTATTATAATATTATTTTCACTTTCAATTAACATATTTACCTTTAACCATGATAAATAAAATTCATAAAGTTACTATTCCAAAAAATATATTTTGATCCTCTTGATCTACATTTTTTCAAACTAATTTCAAACATGTATTTCTTGTTTTTAAAAATAAAGTTCATAGAATCAGAAAAATTATGTTTAATTCTAATATAAAAATGTTGCTATAAGGCAGGTAATAAGACGTTTAAAATATCAATGAGTTTTTATATCTAATTTTATTATAAATATGATTTCAATGAAAAAATAGTTTTAATATATGATTTATTTAACTTCTGAAAATTTAATATTAGTTTAATGTAAAATAATTAGTAAAATGAAAAATATGTTTTTTAACAATAATGGAGAGTTTTTCATAATTCATCAAAAATTGAATTATTTTAGATTAATACCACAAATTTGAAATAATCACATTTTGATATTCCATGTTCAAAAATGAAGACAATTTTTTCCAAACTAAATTTCAGAGAGTGTCTCAAATTTACTTAAGTATTTTTTAGAAACAAACATAAAATATGTTCCTTTATGAAAATAGGACTTACAACCATATGAAAAATTATCTGAAACTCATACATTTCATTATATTCATTTTTTATTTAATTGAAAAAAATACAAATAATATTTTATATTTATTTATTAGTAATCATATTACTATATTTAATGGATAATTTATAAATATATCATATAAACAGTTATAATACTAATGTGTTTTCTCACAAGAAATTCAGTCTCACGTGTAATGCAATCCATTCAGGTGTTTCATGCAATATAAGCCATTGAATTTATTTATAAATATAATCTACCATTAAATCATGGTGTGTTACATTCATGTCCATGTTTTTACTTCAAACCTACGTTCTAACATGTGGAAACCTAGTTATATGTTACTTTGGGTATCTGTTATGGTTACAACATTCCAACTATAAGTATTTTGTTATTATTCATTTTTACGATGTGGGTTTCTATGAATGAAACAATAAGGTGTTAAACCATTGATAATAAATATTTATATAGAGGGAGATATTCATTTTATGGGTTTTAATATAACACCGTGATATTTTTTGAATAATATGTTCAAATTAATTTAATCTATTTGATATTTTCATTTCATGGAACACTGAAAAGAATTTATTTTATATGATAGAAATAAGTATAGTATTTGTTATATGCAAAACCAGGAGAATCAAGCACTAAATTCAACATTAATATTATATTTCTCTATATTGAAACAATGGTTAGACAACATTACATCGAACAATGACATTCCTCAATTTCTTTCTTAACACGCTTGGCTGTGTTTTACCAAATAAAAATATATTATTAATATATAATTATTTAATATATTAAGATATATCATGATAGTTATATTAGAGGTTATGAATAGTGTAAACTAATTTTTGAGAATATATGTTTTATAAAAATATATGATGAATTCCTATGTAATCAATTAATTAGAAATTAATGTGATAACAAATTGATTATAAAGGAAATTATTAATATTTTTTTGGTCAGAAACCTATTTTACCCTAACCAATTAATGATTAGTAAAGATGTAATGAATATAAAATATTAAATATGTAAATTAGATTTCTATCATAATATAGACCCTTATAGGATATAAATGAAAAAATGGACCAGATTTATAAATATCCAAACCCCATTATCATATAGTCTGTACTAAAAAATGATGTCTAATTATTTTTCATAAAATATATTTAGTAATTAAAAAAAACATTACACAATAGAAGACCATTACCTGTATATGATTTTTATAATTGATACAACTATTAAATTACATCATAACTATACAAAAATAAAATTAAATAAAGAAAATAATATTTAGTGCACTACCTCAACATAGAAATATACATGACAGATAATTATAATAAACGTATAGAAAATGATTTTTTAATATAGGGTGAGAATTTAAAACTCCTAGTAAGTGTATATAAATAAATTAATGAATTATTTTAAAACAATTCATTAAAATTAAAATAAATACTTAATATTAGATTTTAATAAAATTTTCATTATAAAAAAATAAATTTAGAAAATAATTGAAATATCAATATAATTATATTTGAAATGGTTTATATTATTTATCCATTTAAAATAAAAATTTCTAGGGTTACATTCATGATTAAAGGAAGACCATAATAATGACCATAGTGATTCTAATCATAAGCTATGTGGAAACAAGTTCCCATATGAATAATGGGATCAGTCCCATAACCTTCCATAACAAACTAGTTCCATTTTCTGAAATAATATAAAATGGACCTACATTTCTCAATTCTAAAAGAGGATATTTGATAAATACACATAAAATATTATTTTATTTTAAAAAAATATTTCTTTTGAAATGTTATTAACAAAAAATCTAGTGTTTCTAAAATAATTTATATGTAAATCACACACTTCAAAATAGATATACTTATTTAAATGTAATATACAGTGTGCATGATAAAATATGTAAACACATGATAGAAAAAATTGAAATAACTGTCTATATTAGAAAATTATAAATAAAACATATAATGAAATAAATGTATACATGATCTTAAAATTCAGGCGATGTCATTTATAATTTAGATGAAGGTCATACCTTTTTATGAATGACATAAAAATGGGTGAAGATATAATTTTTCACATGAATTTATAGGTTTTTCAGGATTATCCCATAAAAATATAAAAAATATCATTAATAAAAAAGAGTTACACATAAATTATTACCCATAAAATGATAGACAAAGAAAAATTTCAAACCATTTCAAATAAAATTAAAAAATGAACACCTAATCCCTTTTGTATCCTAAAATAAATTGATTTAAATATATATATATATATATATATATAATTATATAGTAAATTATAGAATAGAAATATAATCAAAGCCTTTGATAAAAATAAATTATCTCTTCTGAAAATGCAGACACTAAAATAAAAACCCCAATCTTATAACTTCCCAAAAAAAGAGAATGATTTATAGATAAGTATCAATACATATGAAAATATATACCTACATCTATATTTATATATTTTCCTGTATAATATTGTATACAAAAAACTTCTATCATTATTAATATTACAATCATACAAACATTGACATACTAATAATATTTATAATGAAATATCATTTTTATATAAATTTTGAAATTAGATAGTAATATATGTATTTATGTACACATTTATATAAACAAATACATGTAAATCAATTTAAAATGAAAATAAATATTTTAATATATATTAAACCCTTACAAACCACAAGGTTTAGAAAAAAACTTTTAAAAACCATTTTCATATATTTACGAAATATAGATAGCCATAAATTTATATATATATGTATATATATACACATATATATGCAAAAAAGTTGTAAATGAAAAAAATCTGTTGAAATAAAATGAACCCTTATGTTTTTATGGATTGAATAATGGATTGACTATTCTAGAATTCAATCAAAAAAAGTGGGACTCGGGAGGATGTAGATCAGGTTTATTATATGTACAAAGTGGTATTTTTATAAAACATGATTACTAAGACAAATACCCCTCTTTTAAAAGATTATCTAAGGGTTTGGACCCATTTGGGAAATTTTTTCATTTCAAACAATATATTTTATTAATATAAAATTCAAAGAAAAATTAAATGAAAAAAATATTTATTTTCAAAATCGAATCATATAGAGGAATCCTAGTTTTGAGTCACTGATTGGGCTTTAAAATAAATTGATCTCGTCGTAGATGTGGAAAACAGATGAGTATGGGTCATGTATTGAGATAGAAGGTGCATCATACAGTGATGCATAATGGTTTGAATGATTGAAGAAGGAAAGTGCAGGAGGAAAATAAATGGTTACTAACCTAGATAGGATATGTACTGGTGTAGTGAAAACTCAAATGGAAAGAAATGTTAGAATTAGATGGAGGGGTGAAATTATTTTGGTTAAAACATATGGAGGGGATTAAAACCATCTTATAAAGAGTGATAGAGGAGGCTCGATCATGAGAAATGGAAGTAGATTGATAATACTAGGTCATTCGGAAATGAGTGGCTCTGAATTGATCTCACATTTAATAACACCCCCACATCAAAACCAAATTGTTTTTGGGACTCCATTATAAGGGTGGGAATAGGTTCCATTCTCCAAATCACCATCAAACACAAAGTAATTATTTTACATTTGATCCCCCCAAAGACATGGATTAACCTATACACAATGTTAGTGCCTATCCAACATATGATCATCTCAAACCTCGATATCCTATACGCGGCCTGGATGGTGTTGTTTGAGTGGGCTTATGTTGTGCACAGACTAGAGATATAGGGCATGCCCTTATAGTTTAGAATTAGTTGTGTGGGACATAGATGTTTTGTTTATAAAAAATTATTAAAAATTAGAATAATAAAATATATATACGTATATATATGACACATTAATTTTTTTCATTCTAATTTAAATATATTTAAAATTATTTTTATTATCTCCTAAGGTTATAATATCTAATTAATAATTAAATCATTGTTTGTCATTAATTTTTTTAATAAAATATTTTATTATATATTAGTATTAAAATTTTAATACACCCAATAGGTAAACTAATGGATGACCTAGTGGTTAAAAAAAGTAATGGTCACAAAACATAAATTTTAACATCTAATTTTTCAAACTGTGCACATAAACGTTATAAATAACTATCAAAGCCATTTCCAAAACAAAAAAAAATTATTTATTACAATAATTTGAGTAATGGAATGTCTAAAAGATGTGAACTACATATTTTGACTACTTTTTTTCTTTGGTGGTGCTTTAGTTATTCTAATGGGTATTTTATTGTGTTTTCTAGTGTAGTTTTCATATTAAAGTCTTGTAATATTGAAATGTATTCGTGTTTTATTAATTTAATTCATCACATGTATTATAGTTTATTTAATTCATCTAAAATATATAGAATTTTTGTATTAAAATAATAATAAAATTTATACTAATACTAATTATACTCCCAAAACATAGGTTTGGGGCGTTACATTATCTCCCCTAATAGAGTTTTACCAATGAAATTTGTTGGTAATCATATTCCCACAAGTTTATTCGTTAAAACATCAATAATTATGTTCCTACAAAAATAACAAAATTATTTTTAACAATCAAATTTAAATTATAATTTTCAATTTATTCTTTCAATGATTCAACAAGAGTTTTGTATTCTCTTTTCTCCAAATTTAAAATGTAGTTTTATTTTCATTAATTTATTTTTCAGAAACACAACTAGAGAAACTAGGTCAAACTCATGTAAAGAGTGACGAGATCTTATTTAAAAGGAATGAGAGATGAAAATCTAAAAGGCATCATAATGAACGCGATTTCTATAAATCAACTAAACTACCTCATTTTATTAAACCATAAAATCATAAATTATCCCATAAGAAGTAAAACTCATGTCTTGATATAGATATGCTGAACGGATTTCACCCACTTCAGTAACATCAAAAAAATTATTTAAAGACTAAATCTTTTCAGACATGGTAAATTATTTGAAGTTTCCCTAAGTATAGATTACTAAACATAAAAAAATTAGTTATGTGCATTCAATATGAAAAAAATAAATTAATCCCAATCCTCAAAATAATTAATGTTTAATAGTAGTGTTGGATATTTGATAAATATTTTTTTGTGACAGAAGATGTTTTACTAACGGCATGAATATATCCAAACATGATTTTAACTTAATGTATTATATTATCTTGTCTAGGAGTAAATATATATTATTTTTCCGAATTTTTCCATCCATCTAAAAATAAAAATCAAAATAATGTTTATATGGGAGGTATACATAATTTAATTTTTTTAATTTCATCTAATTTTAAACATTTATCTAGATCATTCTTCTAATACCCATTATAATCCCCAAGACCCCAGAATCCTATATTTGGGGATAAAACATGCAGTGTAATTTTTCTTATAAAATACATTGAGTCATTACAAAACACATTACATAATAGAAAACCATTACTACTATATGTTTTGGATAATTATATAAAACTATTATATTTCATGAAAACTATAAAAAATAAAATTAAATGAACAAAATAATATCTAGGGAACTACCTCTATATAGAAATATACATCACGGATATATCTAGTAAATCTATATAAAATAAATTTAAAGTATATGGAGAGAATTTAAAATTCCCATTATGGGGTTTTAAAAAATTTAATAAATTCTTATAAAACTGTTCTTTAAAATAAAAATACATACTTAAAAGTATATTTTTATTATATTTGAATTATAAATAAATAATCTTTCAAAATCATATATTTTCAAAAAAAATAATTTAACGAGAAATATCATTAGGATATGGCTATTTAAAATGATAATTTATTGTGGTTTTTTTATGATATGTGGTATTCCATAATTAAAACTATAAGAGTCTTGTGATAACTCATATGGAAAAATGATCCCTCAAGACATAGGGGTTCACTCCCCATAAAATCCTATAAAAGTATAATGCCATTTTTTATAAACCGGTTTAATGGACATGCCTTTCCCATTGCAAACATAAAACATTTGTAATATATATATATATATATAATATTATATTCTATAAAAATAAAATAAATATTCTTATAAAATGTCATCAACATAATCTCAAGTGATTCAAAACCATTTTACAAGATTCCCATTATTAAAAACATATATACTTATTTAAAGGGTATAAATAGAGTGTATTATAAAATATGTGATCACATGATATATACACTTGAAATAATTGTCCTTGTTCGTAAATCATAATTAAAATAGATAATTAAATAAAAACATAAATGATCAAAAATTTCATACTATTTCATTTATAATTTAGATGATGTACATTAATAATTATGAATTACATACCAAGGGGTGCAGATACAATTTTGAAAATGAAATATTAACTTCTTTTGGATTAGCACATAAAATGATAATAAAAAAATTTATAAACAATAGTTACACATTAAATATAACCCATAAAATGAGAGACTAATAGAAATATCAATCCATTACATATTGAATTTAAAAAGAAAATATAATAAGATTATTTTCCTAAAAACAATTGATATACATTTATATATAGACATATATATAAAAAATTATACATAAAATGATAGAATGAATATTTATTAAAACCCTTTTAATAAGATAAAGGACCCATTATATAAACATTGACTTTAAAAATAAAACCCATGTCTTATATCTTCTAAAAAATAGAAATCTATTTAGATAGGTATCAATACATATGTATATATACACCTATATATATGTATGTGCATGTATAACATTGTAAAAAATATAAATTGATCTATTATAAAATTAAAGCCTTACAAACATATGCATAATTATAAATTTTAAAATGAAAAATTCCTTTTCATAAAAATTATTAATGTTGATAATCATATATGTGTATATATATATATACTTATATGTAAAAATATATATGTAATTATTTTAAAACAAAATATTTTTTGAAAAATAAACTAAAACCTCACAAGTCATGTGTTTTATAAATAAAATTATTAAACAGAAACACTTTCCTTATATACATACTAAATATAAATTGTTATATTTGTTTATATATCAAAATATATACCCATATATATGTATTCATTTGTAAAATGACAATAATTGGTTTAAATAAAATGAACCCTTACTTTTTTTGAATCAAATGTGGGATACAAGATTCTAAAATTTGAGAAGGCCAAAAAAGGGGACTTGGGATGATGAGGATGCGGTATTCTCAAATGTGAAAAGGGAGATAAAAAATACTATTAAGAAAAATACCACACTTTTGTAAAACTTTCCATGGGGTTAAACCCATTTAGAAAATTTTCATAGATCAAACAATGGTTTCAATTTATAAATAATATAAATAAAATGAAGTGTTACAAATATATAATTTAAAAATCTGAATTTTTATAGGAATCTAGGTTTTGAGTCACAAATTTTGTTTTAAAATAACCCAACTAGTAGTTTCTGTAGAAAATATATAGGCCTAGGGAAATTGATGGGTATAGACTAGACATTACATGTTGATTTCTACTTGTTTCTAGGGTTGAGGAAGAAAAATGGAGGAGGAAATGAAATAACAGCTAACCTACTAGTGATACATATTGGTGGGACACTGACTCAATGTGGATGAAATGGAAAATTGGATAGAGGGATGCGATTATTCTAGTTGAATCAAATACATGGGATTAAACCATTAATTCAAACTGAAGTAGAGGAGGCTTTGTTAGTAGAAATGTAATTGGGAAGATGTGATAAGATTAGTCCAAAATTAACAGGATTTATTAGATTCCACCTTTAAAAATGTGTCCCACATCAAAACAAATTGGTTTTAGGACCTCATAATAGGGCTGGGAATGGGTGTGTTTCTATGAAATCACCATATCACACACAAGGATCCATATTAATAAGATCCCACCCCATTTCTTGGCTCAAACTATACATGGGGCAGTACCTGACCCACTTATGCTTGGTTTAAACAAGTCCCACATATTCACAAGCTAGTCTATGTTTCTCGAGTGGGCTTATGTTGTGCCCACACTAGACATTGAGGGCTTGTTATCATAGGCTGCACTCAGCTATGTGGGTAGTTGGAATTGTTTTGTATAAAAATGTATTAATCACAAGTAGAAGAAATTATTTATGCATATATATATATATCACTCCAAAATTAGATTTTTATTTTTAATTTTTTATAATATAATTATTTTTATTATATCATGAGATTAAAGTAACCAATATATAATTAAGAAAATATATTACATTAATTTAATTTGATACAAATATTATTATAAATTAATTTTATTATTTTAATACATCGAACAATAAAATTATATACACAACCAACAGTTAAAAACATGACTGTAAACTAAAAATAAAATCTTGTAGATATTTTTTTAAATCGGTCACATAAATCGTATAAATTCCTATCTACACCATGTATAAACATTCAAAATTATTCCTCTCTTAAAATAATGGTGCTCTTCATATCCCATAATCTCCGTATTCTTTCTATACAGCTCAAGATAAAAATTTTAAGGATTGAAAATCTAAATGATTTCCACGACATATTTGGACTACTTATTTTACATGGGGGTGTCTCAGTTATTATACAAGGTCCTGTAATTTGTTTTCAAGAGTAGACATAGTCTTCCGGCCTTATAATAATGTAATGTGTCGGTTTTTTGTTAAATGAAATTTTTCATGTAAATTATTAATTCTATAATTCATCTAAATTATAAACCATTTTCTTATAAAATTATTACAACAATATAAATTAAACTATATATACATTTACAACATGGGTTTGGGGCATTATAACATTCATGAATTTTCTTATCCCCATGTCATACATGATATATTAATTTTTTGTCACCATTTTTCATACTATTTGGTATATAATCCACTTAAGAACTTGTTTTTAAGAAAGACAGACATTACTTTTTCAATGTAATGTTTTTAATAATGTTTTCAAAATTTATTTACAAATTTTCAATTTTATTTTCTATGAATTTTCTTTTAATAATTTTTAATGATATAATTAACGTATTTAATGTGTATTTAATGAAAGGAAAATTAATATTTTTTGAATAATATTCTATATGTTTTCTGGGAAATTTTTTTCCAATATGATTTAAATTATTCTTTATAATTTTTAAGGTATTTTATTCGAATATGGTTTTAAAAAGGTTTAATTCATTAAAAATATATTTTTAAAGATGAAATTATATTTTAAAAAATAATTTTGATGATTTTTTATCAATTTTTTTATATCTATGATGAAATTCGTTATTGTTACTCATGATTTTTTTGGAAATAATGTAATAAAACAATTCATATTATATCTATGAATAATTATTATTAATTTAATGGTCTTTATGAAACCCATTTTTCATTCATGGGTTATATGTTTATGGAATTTGTTTCTCATCCATGGGATATGGGCTTATGAAATCTGATTCATTTCACAGGTTATGATTTAGTGAAATGATTATGAACATGTCTTTTTTTACACATTCATATTTGATTAAATGTTTATGAGACCCAATTCGTTTAATGGATTATGATATGATTTTATATGAATTTGTGGAATATGTGTGTATGATTTCATTATGAGATGGGTGGGAAATATATCTATTTCTAATGATTTGGGTAATGATTTATATCTTATGAGATAGACTATGATGATCTTGGGAATGATCCTTGACTAATAATATGGCCATGAGAGGGAACCCTGACTACCGAGATGGAATGAGAAGTGATCTCATGCTTATAAGATGGCCATAAGAGTGAACTAAAACTAATATGATGGCATAGGGTGCGAGACCATACTACAAATATTGTCTTAGAAGAGATTCCTAGACTACATGGGAAATCATGTTATATACAGAAATATGTCAATTTTTATTCCAGATGGAGAATTAGCATAAATTAACAAGTCAACGGGGGAATAAAGTTGTTAATACCGAGTGCATCATCCCTCACAATACAATTACATAAAGAAGAAAGAGAATACATTATAGATAAAATTGACCATTTTTCATTTTTATCTACCCACGAAGCCCCAAAATCGTCCACTTGGTTCCCCTCATGATAGGTATGTGTGATGTCCACCCATTGAATGAAGGATTTTAATATTCTAGAATGATATATGATTGTCCATGGACACCAAATATTATTTTTTAACACTATCTGAAACACGAAGGAGTCTATATTGACTACTTCTAGTGAGAATTTATTATCTCAAAAAAACATGAGACCCTTCCTAGTAGCCTTGGCCTCTTCGATGAGGGAATCCCAAATTCCAAAACCACTAAAAAATCCTGAATAAAAACCCTTTAGAGTCATGAACCGATCCCCACCTGTATAATCCCCGAGATGCAGGATTCGTTCACCTTAAGCTTGAAACCACTAGTCAGAGTATTCCACCATACCCAAATGCCTTGCCTGCTAAGGTTCTGGAGAGTCAAGTGAGAATAACTCCTTTACAAGAACCTCTTCAATGAGTTCGACACATCCCAGTGTATGACAAGAAGGACTAGTTATACAATGTTGCTACACATTTTTATCACCAGTCCCATGTGAGAGAGGATTAGACCAGTGTGATGGGATTGATTTTTTTCCCTCCAGATAACCCAGTAGGCCACAAAAACTAAGAGAGACTCCTACTACCTCTCATATATCAGGTCCTATGACCCCTACACCCAATAATAAAGGATGTATTTTATTGAAAAACTCCAATTCAAAATCCTAAATAACTCACTGAGTTTCCCCCGGACAATCTCAACCCACCCCTACCAAATAACATAATTCATACTAATTATTCCTTGGTGTTCTTGAAAAATTGGTATTTATATACCATAGAAATTTCTTTTCCTTTAACCAACTCAAACATGGGAAGAATCTTCTACGAATCATCCAAACAAGGATGTTTAACATCGTAGTAATTTCACTTCACTAGATGTACTCATTACAAACATCCGGACCATACTCTATTTTAATTACAGATTGGTTTAGTTTAGATAAGAATGAAGCCAAAGATGATCCTTTAAAAATGAGCCTATTTGGTTCTTCACAACTGTTGATATCAGTTAATATCTCTTTCTATTGGAAGATGAGAATGGCATGAATGATGATCTATAATATTATTTTCATAGTGAAATAAATATCCATGGATGGGTAGTCTGGGAATCCAATCACCATTCCATCCCAATTATCATTCTAAAAACTGATCTTCCAACGTCCTATAATCCTATTTGAGCGATTCCATGGGAATGATAGGAGGATAGAAATACCTGGCCGAATACATGATATTCCATTATGAGAAGGATTTCCTTTTGTACCATATATTATATACATAAACGAAGCCCAGAGAGATTTACCATCCATTATTTCCTATGCAAATGTTTCATAATTACTCGACATAAGCTCCCAGAAATTCGTAAGGTTGAAAACCCTAGCTCAAACCATTTTATCCATCATTTATCATGAGGCTTTATTTTAACATTATTCTACATAGATGTACTATATGAATCAATTCATGACTATTTCAGTGTTTTTCTGGACAACTATTTATAAATTGAGCATGGAAACAAATGAATGGGAATGGAGGATATCAAAAAAATTTCCAAAGTCATGCGGTCAATGATGGAAAGAAACTTTTTTTTGAATTAGTGATATGGGTAATGATATTTAAAACATCCCATTGAATGGGTGAATAAAAATCATTTCGAGGACTGCTGGAGAACCCAATAAATCAATAAAAAAAATTTATGTTTTGAATACCTGTTCCATCATTGATTTTCACTACCTATCTCTCCGAGCACCATCTTGATATAAAAAAAGGGGTGTGGCCCTATTAATAGAATTCCCAATTCACTGGAAGTATGTATAAATGATTTATTGAACTATGGAATGTTTCTTCTATTTCCATTATAGAAAAATTCCATGTAATCATAAAAAAATATGTGAGAGATCACTCCATGATTGAATCTACAATGTAACATTTTCAAGGTAACCATATTCAGCATCCACTCCAAAAATCTACTAAGGGTGTCCTGAAATGAGAAAAATAAATTAGGAGAGAATAGATCCCCTATCGTAATACCATAAGTATTCTTTAAATAACCCACACCTATACCCCATGATGTAAATTTTCAACAATGGTGAACTAACACCCTTGAAATACAAGTAAACCATTGCTCAGGAGAATATCATGATTCTCTCCACATTGTTGATTAGTCTCAAATCAATTATGACATATTCCTTTTTCATAACAACACTAATCAACACATTTGAGACCATTGTATACTTGTTAGTTTTCCCCACCATTTCTTTAACCATGTAAATCACTGCTTGCAATGACCTCCCTTTTATAATTCCTTGTCGGTTATCTTAGACACAAAGGGGGAGAAAAAAAGGGAGGATTCTATTTTAATTATTATGTTATCATACCCTTATTCTCCCGATTACTCATACATATCTCCCATGTTTACCATTACAAAGAATTTGATCTCACTCCTTTTTTATGTTTTCTTCCCAATTTTATTAAGATATTCATTATGTTTGATGTGTATAAGAAGGGTGATGGTCAAGAAGAACCTAGTTGGAGATCATGTAGATCTATTAAGTACTAATTTTTTTGATTACATTTTTCCAACATCACTAGACAAATATAAACATTGGGCATCAGTTTGTAATTTTTTTATGTATTATATTTTTTTTTAAAATAAATATATGTAATGAGGGGGTAAATATATTGTTAGTAGTATGAGGGAATGGTAGTGTTTACGTCGAGCACCGTGGAAGATAATTTTATACATGGTGAACTAGTCTATACTATTGGGTAGAAATGATTATGATAGATCCTCAAAATTGTGTATATGATATTTAGACATTAACACTATACGAAATGGGAATATGACATTTGATTGATGTTTCCTAAAATTATATGAAATGTTTCAATGTGATTTAGAATTTAATAATTCTAACCATATATATTATTGGTGCTTGTACAATGATTGTATGTGATATCATATGATGTGATAATGTATTTGTGGTGGCGAGATATATATAAAATGTTATGATACATAACTCAGTTTGTCTAATGTAAAGATTATCTAGAAAGAAGGCTCCTATCATTTGGTTTTGTAGATTATTACATGTTTTATGGTTTAGTGGGGGTGTACAATACACTAATATGTCTGGAAAGGATTGATCAATATGTCTTTAACAATAGGGTATGATCGATGTGTTAGGCGATGTGTCTATGAGGATTTAAAGAAATAACCAATATATTATGGTGTTTTGAGTGTCTGGGGTGATATTTTTTCTTGGATATATCATTATAAATCATTAAGGATTAGTTCTAGTAGTGATGAAAATTCCTTGGTTTGCCTCAGTAGTGACATTTTATGGGAAACTAACATATGGGTAGAGGGTTGTTGGAATTACGTGTAAGATTAAATGGTTGTGTTTTATATAGAAACATGAGATACTAATGGAAGGGTAACAATTACATGTATTCATTAATATGTTGGCTTTCTAGGCTCATATAAAAAGATATTGGATATTATGTAGTATTTTATTTAGAGCTACAACACTCATTGGGTGTTTTGTGGGGTGAAACAGTACTCATGTAAAGATTTTTAGGGAGATCCATTATTCATGAAATGATTTATGTGGTGAAGAAATTTTCAACATGTGATTCTGTGGGTGAATTATTTGATAAAATATTATAAAGTTTTTGTTGTATGGAATAATATTTATTAAGAATTATAAGTTAAATTTTTTAGACCAAATTTATGAAAAAGACTCTACTTTTTGGTTGATTAGTGAAAATTTAGTTTTGGACAGATGTGTGGCTTTTAAGGAATTAAGTGAAACTTGTGGATAAAATGGATGAAATAGTGATGAGGAAAGGAAGTTCATTTCATTCAAATGTCATGATTACATGGAATTTTACATTAATGGGGTTGATAGAAATATTCAAAAATTTTGGCCAAGTTGATTTTGTGTAAGAAAGACACTATAGAAAATATTCTTGAAGTTGATTAGGGTTTACTAGTGTATTTTTTTATTACACTAGAAAATCATGCCATATACTATTTAATTTTTTTTATTTAACATTTGAATATATGTACCATTTAGTAGTTAAATGTGATAGGGTTATCTTCTGGATGTGTTTTGTAAAAATAGTCTATCAGACAAAAGAAAAGTAGAAATTAAATAAAATTAATTATTTAACATATGGTGTCATTCCATTAAATTAAAAATCCTAGATTTTGTGGTGGTTTTATCATTGATGGTTTAGGGAGTGATCCTATTTTGTCATTATGATATGATTCTATGTGGTTTTTTAATAGCGTGGGGTTCAAAAATCATATGAAAACCACTTATTTTTTTCCCTTTTTTTATTATCACCCCTAAGTGAACAATCAGACGTTTGGGCTACTACTTTAGGATTAAAACACCCTTTAATTATTATTTTGGCCATTTTATGTGAAATAAATTATATTTTTGTATCTATTTAGGTTAAATATCATTTATGTCTTAGTTCCCCTTTCCATAACAGGTCACATAAATTAAATTTAATAAACCATAATGTCTAAATTTCATTGTCAATTTTTATAGATTATAAAAGATTGGATAGGCTTGTGTGTTGATTGATGGAGGCTAAGTTATATCATTCTTGAGATAGGTAATAGTGGAAATATTATATCATTTTCATAATACTATACGACATAATTTTTATGTGTGTGTTTATCAATGTGATAAAAATAGTATTTATTAATATTTTGGATGTGGTTCTGGTTATTATAGTTGGTCCCTTGTAGGTGGAGTATGCGTTGTGTGACATAAAATCCATAAATGAATGACTTGTGTTATGGATGAATGTAAATCTTCGTCCATATGTAAATGGTATTTTAATAATCTTTGCAGTATTAGTTAATTCTAGTATGGTTGGTATAAATGATATTGGTGATCATTTTGTTATTTTCCTTTCATGGGTTCCATGATATTACGAAATAAGAGGCTTGCACTAGGTTATAATGGTAAGTATCTCAAATATGGGGGTTTCTTCGCAAAAACATATATTTTCTCCAAAAAGGAATAGATAAACTCAATCATACAATGTTCGGTTCATATGGTGGTGTAGGATAATAATGTGAGATATGGATTAGTTTGAAATTTGATGTGATAATGACTATGTGTCAGGTAGTTAGGTTTTATTGTGAAGATTATTATGGTAGAAAGTGAGGTTTCATAGAATGTTATGGATGTGATTTTTCCCCATGCATGTGATGTTTTAGTGAATACTAATACAATATTACACTAATTTGGTATGAAATACCCAAAGATGACAGGAATGGTTTAGTATGTTTAATTAGACCTCCCTCGAGCCGGTGAGGATTGGTTGGTGTATTTGATTTTTACTCTATAGATTCAAATGGGACAAATAAGTGTGTTTTATATGAACTGTGAGAGTCATTAAATATTGGTGGGTGTATTTGATTTTTACTCTATTGATTCAAAGGGGAAAAATACGTGTGTTTCGTATGACCTATGAGAGTCATTATATATGGGTTTGTATGATTTCTTGTGGAATTGCATAAACATGATTGGATGGCTTATTGTGAATGAATGTCAACACCTTGAGTGTGATAGGATGGGAAATTTACTTGAAGAGTCAATGACATGATTGACATTATAACAACCATATATTGTATGTTCCATTATGGTTCAAACAAATCATTCATTTCATAAATGAGATAAAGAGGAAATGAAAAATCCATAGCAACTTGGTTAAGAAATGATAACCTAATGAGTTGTTTTTTCCAATATTAGAATTCATATTCTATTATAAAATAATTCTTTTTGTTATTGTGGATCTTATATTAAGGGAAAATTTTAGATTCATACTGGATTTATACTCACACATAGACATAGAAAATTTTTGTGGGTGTGTGATGTATTTATGTTTAGCAATTCAATAGATACAAATGGCCCCTCATATGGTTATTTTGTAGGAGGATCCTGTTGGTCGAGATGATGTTGGTCCTAAATCCAAGATATTTTCATAAAGAATTTTTATTATTTATTTTTCCTTTAATTTAATTTTTATATAGATATTCTCTATGTGGGGTTTCATTTAAATTTATATTACACATATTTTATATATTATGACATTAAATGTTACAATGTGATTATTTTTACCTCAGCTATGTGATCTCCTATTTTTTATTATTGTTAGTTTTTATTTTTTATAGTGTACACTAATTCATTGTCTATTAGAAATAGTATAGTATACTAATGGTTTCACATAGTATCTCTTCACTATCTTGTATACTCTTATATATAGAGTGGTGAATGTGAGGTCACATGGGTCCTCGACACCGATCATGTTATCTTGTTAGGGGAATTAAAAAATATCAGATTAATTAGTGACGTATAATTCTAATTATTATTGATGATGAAATTATTGAAATTGAATATTTTCATCATCGTGGTCTATTTATTTTATTCTCTTATCCGAATGAAAAAATTAAAATCACCAACAAAATAGTATATAAATAGATTTACCGATTAAAATAGTAATATAGATATAAAATGTGAACTATCATATCACATTATACATTATGTAATCAACATTTTTAGTTGTATGTATGAAATTATATTGATATTTTCATAGATTTTCGTCAATTAATTTAGAGACTGTCATCACATTTTTTTAAAATTTTATAAAACTATGCAGTCTAAATTTGTCACACTTGTTTTTAAATTGGTTTATCTTGAATTGATTTAAATTTTTCTAATAGATATTTATTTCTTTGAAATGAGTTATAAAATCGTTCTTTAATGAAAACTAGGGGGAATATTTCACAAGTCTATAATATTATATTTTAAACCATGAAAATTTGGATGATGAAGAAGATAATTTTGTTCATAATTATATCATTGAATTTATGATCATAAAGAGTAATAATATAATATTTACATTAATATTGATTTTTTTGATAAATAAATAAAAATGGGATAATGAAGATCCCAATTATATTAGTGAATACTGATTTTAAATTATTCTAAATAAATGTGTTATGAAATTTCAATATCACTTTTCATGATTTTTTAAGAGTTTATTAATTGAGAATACAAGTGAAAAAGAATGTGAGAATCATATTGTTTAGAAAATGAGAAAATAAAATATTTTTCATTATAGTATCCTTGTCATCATTTTATGTGACCATAACAAAATACTTAGAGTGATGAAATATTATTTGGATAAAGATTTAAGATATTAAAAAAACATTATATTAAACATAAGAATAAGAAGATTATATTTGTTTAAATAATTTTTAACAGTGTTTTTTTAAAAACAATTGAGTCACAATATCTAGACAACATATCCTATATCAATATAAAACATAATATCATGTGAATTAATATATAGTGAAGCATAACAGAAATTTTTAGTATTAAAATCAGATCACATAGGTGTAGTGAGTAGTGGGTGGTTGTGTAAGTGAGTGTAATATTATTGTGACTCATCGTAATATCAATGATATTAATTTTAGTGAACAACCAAGCCTACTAATATTTTACTCAGATATCTATAAAGTGTTGTATCTTATTGTGAATAATTCAACCATTCATATATGAGGTGTGAGATTTATCCTTGTGTAGAAATTATTCTTCAAAGATTAAAATATATAGATTAAATGTGGGAATTCTGCTTGTCACACATTGGACTACATTAACCATCATCAGATGTTGTGATCCTAACTCCATGATTTATACATTATTAATTGATATATTTTATTTGGATTAATAAAAATATTATTTTAATATCAATAATGTTCCATGAATCATAATTGTGTATTTCTAGTTTCCCTATAATTCCAATTTTAGATTACATAAATTTTTTTGATGGATAAATATGGTTTGATCCATAAAAATATAAATTTATTTATATATATGGTCTATGGATTCAAGCTACAATTGTGATCATTTGGAGCCCTTCAAAAGACTCAATGACACCATCTAATTGATCATAGTTAAGATAGGGTATGTTTAATACAAGAAACATTTCTCTTCAATGATGTTTTGATTGTGATTTAATATAAACTAGGTAGTCTAAAGCTTAAAATGAGTTATAAATTGTAGTGGAATATGGTGGTATGCATCGTTGAATGAATCAATGGGATAATAAAATCAAAAAAATATTTAATTTCATTATTATGGAATTCAATTTTTATGTCAAATTAGAGATAGATAGAGAGATGATAGATTGTAAATGAGGATTAAGAGAAACTAATAATCACCCTATTGAATTATATCCTATTTATGAGGTGCTATAAAAATATATATCTTTCATAATAAAAATTTATATAAAACGTTTCCATTCATTATACTATACATATTGAAGAAGGCTGCCATATATCGAACCACTATAGGAAATGTAGTAAATATAACAGATTTTCTGTCATGGTTTATAAAACCATTATAAAAAAACTATTTATTAATTTTTTTAGTGATACTATGAAATGGTATGTGTATTTACATGGGTTTTAACAAAATTTTAACAAATGAAGTTTAAATGGTAATGATTTTCAGTTTTTAAAAACCAATGTTATATGTTTAAACTCCTCACATCCACTTAGTAACCCTCACCCCCATTCTCAACCCACTTATTAGTTTTGGACTCCCCCTCAATATTGGTTAATAAACTCCCTCCCCCTCTTCCAAAAACCACTTATCAAAATCATCCTTAGACATCCCCTCAAAACATTTCATCATTAGAATCTTCTTGTATTTCCCCCAAAGGGTTCTTAATGATGAACCGCTCTCGACTACCCACCACCTAGATTTTTCTCGATACCATACTAACTATTCCCATTGACACAACGCTAGATCTACCTCTATGGATCCCTCTCTACCTCAATGTCACTAGTCTCACATTCTGATTTTCTTTATGGTTTTTCCTATATTATCAACAATCATTGACAATTTATTAAATTATATGATTATATAATTTTTATTAAATTTAATTTGGATTAATAATTTAGGTATTTTCTTTCTCATTAAGTTTTAAGAGTTTAGTATAATTTGGAAATATATTTCTTTTATGTGTATTTTTATATATATTTTTTTCCATTGAAATTTAATATAATAAATTTTTTTATACCATTATATATTTATATTTTTTAATTGATTGAGTAGGAAATCTAGTAGATGTGTATATAAAGTGAACTTCCTTTCCATAAATCATATCTAATTATTTTATAATATGAGGAACATTTTTGGATTTCGAATTTTAAAGGAATCTAATGAATGGTAAATAAATTTTTTAATCCCTATTTGAAAATTCAGACAACGATTGATGAGAAATGTAGTTTTTGTGGAAATGACAGTTGATCAATTTATTACTCATTATATTTATTTTGTATTTTATATTGAGAATCCGAAATTATCAAAAAATCACTATTTTTTATAATATCAATATGATTAAGAGAAATTTTTAGTAGTACATAATTAAATGAAACGTGATAAATTATTATTTTTAGTATAATTGGGAATCATCAACAATAATATATAACAATAGTTGATTTAGTTATTGATGTTGAAGATATTAATAATGTTTTTATAATAGAAGTAATAGAACATCAAAATGATAATATATTAAGGGCTAATAATAAGGAAACTAATACTCGGGAACTGTGAAAAAAGAAAACAACTTAGTTTCTATTATTATTTGAATCTGTAAATTGTGAACTCAGTGAAGGTTTTGTAAAATATCAAATTTTAGTTTTCTATTAACATTGTATGAAATGAAATTTTAATTTGGAATTAAAAATAATGTTATTTCCATGATATTATAATTTTTGTGTTATGCATATACTAATGATAAGATCCCTTTGACAATTTATGATATGATTTTTTTAAATAGTTTGGTATTCAATTATATTAAGATTCATGTATATCCAAATGATTGAATAATTTCATAGAAAGATTATTCGAATATATAAAATTAAAAAATATTCTATACTTATAGATGGAAATCAAAATATAATTATATCAGATTGATTCAAAATACCAACATTAATAAATAAATATAGAAAATTGTTGTGAAGGTTTTACATTGTATCCCATTTATTCCATTTTTGTGAGTATTTCTTCTCTCATCAAAATCTAATGAACATATAAAGGGTCATAGTTGGATAATAATAAAAATGAGCACAAGTGACATCCAAGATATTCCTAAGAAAAGAAGTCCATTGATAAATTACTTTTTGATTTCCATTCTAATCCTAGAAATGTAAGTTTGGGATTTGAATACAATTGATTAAATTTATTAGGGAATTTAAGTATTTGTTACAAAAATTGGATATTTTTTGGATCCCATATAATCTACCTCCCGATATGTGTATGAAACATTCTTCATTCATCAAATCAATGATTATTTCTAGAAGTTAATTTCATGGAAATGTTATTTATGTCTACTTTCATCCTCTTATTCATGAAATTAACGATTTTTGGAGTAACGTTGTAGAAAAATATGATGTATATATAATTAAAATATTCCAATTTCATGATTCCCTTATATGGACCATCAGTTCCATTCGCATACTAAAAAATTGTGTTGTTGTAACATATGAACTAGTTTGGATTTTCCACTTTGAAATTTTAATTTTGACTCTCAATGACTTCATTATAGTAAAAATTTATGTCTGATGTGTCATCACCAATTCCTTGATACATCTCATATAATTACTTACAAAAATTCATTTTAACACGGAAAAAATCATTTGACGCTTTCACCAAAATTATTATCAAGATCAAAAATTATTACACATTTATCAAATAATATTTTAGAGTTTAGAGATTATTTTTAGATCAATTAAAGTGAAAAAATAGTTAGATCACCAAAAGTCAAACATTCCGGGAAAATGAAAAAAATATCATATTTTTCAAATTACCCTAATTAGAATTTATATTGTTACATCTTAATATTGATGTTATATACATTGAAGAGAATCTCTAGGATAATGTGTTTTTTTTTATATTTTTTAATGAACACAGAAAATTAAAAGAACATTTCTATTCTCATACAGATTTATAATCAATCAATATTGATGGTGTTCTATGTTTAATGGGATTGGGATGTAACCAAGAAATATCCTTTCAAGTAAAAACCATCATAATTTATTTTTTCATTGAGTATTAAAATATCTAAAAGTCCTGAATGGTTATCTATATAATATTTCTAGATATTTTGATTTGAATCACCTTAAGATACGTTGATTGATAATTCATGAATCACTAGTATTGTTAGATTAGTTTCTTGCTTTTGAAATAAAGAAATTATTTTATGATAATATATCCTCAGTTTTAATAATGATTTTCACATTAATATGAATACTTTTAAATAAAACATTAAAATAATATGAGTTGGAAATAATTAATAAAAAATTTAAAATATTCTAAATCATTTAGATTTCTTCATATCGTATCATTTTTCATTTTGATGAGTCATCTGTCTATATATTTTACCAAAGAATATCATATTAGAGGGCCCATACATTATCAATGGTTGTACTCCATGGAGTGGTATTCTATATTAATATTATTTTCATTATAAAAATAATACCTTTATATATTATTTTAAAACATTATTTGTTACTTTATTCCCTTTTATCATTATGTATGTTGGCCATTTTAAGTATTATATGAAATGAAATTGACATACAGAAGGTTTTTCTATAGAAGGTTACCTTGTCAATTAATGTATAAAATTTTACTTGATGTTTATTTTTTTGGTTGAGATGATATTCAATCTATTGGGATGAGTTGATGATAATAGAAGTCAATTTATTGTTAATCTTTTGTTATCAATGATTCTAACATTAATATGAGTTTATGAAAAGATAGGACACCTTAGTAGGATATCTCATAATGATATCAAGAAAAAAATTATTAATAAATTAATTTTGGCTACTATTAATGTCATTTATATAATTAACTTAATTTACAGTTTTAATATATCTATTTTTTTAAATTTGATTAATAATAAATATAATATTATATAGGTAATGAATGATGATAATCGAACTGAAATACAAAAATATTCGATTCTATTATCTCTATGTCCATTGTAGAATTCTATGAGATTCAGTTCATGTAATATTAGTGGTTTCAAGTACTATACTATTTATCAGGAAGAAGGTATGAAGAAAAAAATAATGGTATTCATATTTCCATATCATGTTTACTATGTAATTATTGGTAGCATTATCGAATTAAATTATCAATGAAAATTTTAGGTTATGTGTAACGCCTTGACCCTAGAAGCTCAGAGCCAATGTACTATATTAAAAAATTATCATGATTAAAAGGAATAAAATTCCAAATAACCAATTAGTTTAGTAGTCTTGATGAAACTGGATACATAATTAGAACACATTTTACATTTTGAATAAAAATAAATATGATACATAACAAAACATAATAAACTATATCCTTGAAAACTCAAAAAATGAAATCTTCTTCATAACATGGGAAATGGAAAAAAAATAAATGTGTGAGCTCAAATTCATAGTAAGGGATAAGCAATACAATAGAAGATAACATAAACATAAACATTAGGCATGGTGAATAACTAATAAACATTCCTTTTAAAATAATCTTTAACACATTATGGAATGAATAAGAGATGAATAAATACTACCATAATATTACATGATCAAGTGTATCCTACCATTCAAATAACCACATGAACTATCAATAATATGTTCATAATGAAGTAAATGAATATTCCTTACATCATAACCATACCATCAAGGCCTTTTGAGAAGACCATAAATAATCATTTTGTCAAGGACTTATACCAAGACCGTAGTTTTTCTCTTGTGACCATCTGATGCATCGAATGGCAATAACATGCCCCACCCGAAATATAGTTAGTTCAATGAATATCTTATATGAATGGGGATAAACATAAAACACATACACAATCATATTTAAACTAACATATGAAATGTAAATAACTTTCTCCATACATTATGAAATTACACTAACCCTTTAGAAAAAATTGGTGAATTGTTTTAAGATAGCACAACTACAGTAAAAAAATCATAAATCATTAATATTAATATGGTATAGCATATCATAATATATAAACCTCATTGAAGTGTAATATTCATCATTGGATGTTGACATAGATTGAATCACTTTAAAATGAGACCACTGAAAAACCCATGAAGAAGTAATCCTTAAACATTCTAAAGTGTCCCATACAACCTTGAAAAACTCAAAACATAATCACTTATAATATCATGAAAATAAAGATACTCTTGATATGATATACCGTAGGGCAGTACATACACCACAAAAATGAATTTACTGGTGAATGGGGCATATATCTCATAAAAGTTAATATCAGATGAGAAAAATTATTTTTACTTAGGAATGTATAGTTCTTTTAGAAAATAAATTATATATTACAAGAAATCAGATTGTAAACATGAATATCCCCGATTATATATTAATAGGGAATTTAAATTATATTTTAGGTATAAATAGTGTACCACTAAATTAAACTCATGTAAAAAAAGTTTTAATGTTTCTTTAGAAATAATACATTTTAGAGAATTTTAAAACAAGTATTAAAGTGTATTTTAAATTGGAACGGAAATTTTGTTATCTTAAATACAAAAATGTACCAGGATTATATAATGATAAAATTAGTGTTTTTATAAAAATAATTTTTTCTTAAAACAGATTATTGTGTAGACATGAAAACAAGTAAGAATTCAAAAAGATCCCTTGAACTAGGTTTGTATTTCAGTAATAATTTTGAATGTTCCTTTTGAAACTTGTAACTACCCATAACATAATGAAGGATTGTGATTGGTGAACAATTATAAAAAAGTAAAATATAATTTACGAGGATTAAAAACTAATAAATAACTATTTAATTATTGTAATTAGTCAATTACATTAACCCAAATTAAAATGGAGGATCACATGGAAAACCCTAAACATTTGTAATCAATCGATTCATATGCCCTGAAATTAATAACATTCTAATAATACATTTTATAAGGACCCATCCTTAAAACTTTAAATAATCTTGAATTACAAAAAAATACATTATTACATATTGATGATCTTTTCAGGAATACTGTTTTAATTAATTAGGATAACTTACATACCTAACATGCCACATTTATACAAATAAGTTCCTATCGAAAACAGTTTTCATTTTTTAAAAAAATAATACATTAAAAAATAATGATTGGTTTCATTGAAAACACTCCATATAAAACAACATGAATCCCTTCAATCTTTCACCCATATTTATATCCTATGGAAAATATTTTAAAAACATGGTATGAATATAAAAATCTACAAGGGATATAAATATAGGAGGCATTATTCAAGTGAGAACATAAAAACCAATAAAACCCATATCATAAAAACTCAAATTCATTGTATACTATTGTTTTTTCCTTGGGAAATATTTACCAAATCAATCATACATTCACTATTATATATGGTATAAACCCTTGTTCAACTTCTATCTCTAGAGTAATCAATGAAATGGATTACTATAATGGGGATCACCCATCTTATCATGAGTTTTAATGACATCAATCCAACATATATTGATCTATAAAGGGGTTCAACCCAGCATATAGTGAGATATAATGGGATAAAACCAACAAAAATAATTTCCAATGAACTTATCATGGAAATAAATTATCTTTAAATCATTACAAACTACTCATTCCATAAACCTTTAAAAAGACAATCCCAATCAATATTATTAGTTACATTTAAAATGATTTTAAAATGAAAGGCCCAAAAAAATGTAATTAAAGTGAGAATTTATAAAATGTAATGGATATGTGTATACACTGTAAATACACATAGTTTAACATAATATAAACAAAAATTCATTAGACCCAAAATTTTAATACCTTTTAATGAATAAAGATGATGGTTAACCCAATGAATGGAAATATTATTAGGAATTCTCTTACATAGGGTTCTTCTTGTACAAAATTTGTTTAAACTTCTTGTATAATGGTTAAAATAGTGTTATTAATTACTTACTAAAACATATCCATCTTTATAATTTCTTATATCAACATTTCTTCAAATAATTTTATCCTTTATATGTTAGTATTTTGTTCCTCACATTGTTTTAGGTTGTTTTTTTTAAACGTTTATCATTATTGGTTAATGATGAATATTCTTGTCGATAGGAAGTGAAAATTAAAAATTGGAATGGAAAGGTATTTAATAATTTATAGTACCATTATTTATTTCATTTATCATTTTGATGTTTGAAAAGATAATAACTTATATGTTAAAACATTAACGATGTTCGTTTAGGTCATTTTAGTGGTTCTGTGATAATAACGACCTCATTTAGTATTATAAATCAATATGATATGAAAAAAATAATTAAAAAAACATTGATCAGACATACTACATATATTATAACTTGTTCCAACCAAAAAATGGTTTCATTACCAAACATGGAATAATTATTGAAAATCGAAATCACATCGTCCATGATGTCGGTAATTCGACACATCACTAATAATGTTTTTATTCCTTGAATAAGTGGTAGAGGAGAAGATAATGAAGATGAATTTTACATGAATATGAGACAATCTTAAATATACATGATATATGGATATTTCATTCCTCTTGGTTAAGGGTAGATAATGAAATAATAAAAAATGAACAAAATATAAAACAATAATTGAGAGATTCCTTAAAAAAATTCGGTAGCCAATGACTATGCAACATGATTTTAGAAAATATTAAAAATAGATGGAAAAAGGGTAACACATCTAGAAAAAAATACTAATATAGAATAAATCATTAATAATAAGGAAATAGAAACATGTTATGGAAACATGAAAGTATTACCACATAAAATAGAACAGGAATGAAAAAATAATGCAATTGAGAATTTTATTACAGTGTAGAGTAACTCATAGAACTTAATGCTTTTAAACCTAGGGGCTTGAGAAAACCATGGGAGGACTACTAGGGTGGTATGGAGGCTATAGATTCATTGATGATAAAATTGGAATAATGTTAATGAATTAATGGGTTGGTATTTAAATCAAAATTTAGAGAATATTTCAATAATTTCTTAGGGACACCTCATTAGTGGTATTTGAAAAAGTATGGTATTGACCATGGTATTTTTACAAGGTTTTTAAAGCTCTATTCATCATAGAGTCCATTGATTGACTAAGGGAAGTACCTCAATCAAAATAGAGTGATGAACATCAAGAATTTCACAAAGGCATTAAGGCGGGAAAATACACATGCGCACCAGCCTTTGGCGTGCAAGTCACGTGCGCGCCAGTCAAGGGCGCATAGGTCACTTTTGCAGCCAATATGGATTTTTTCTCAAACATAGGTGGCCTATAAATTGGCTCTGTGGGGAACCCCATTTGATGGAAGAAATTTCCAAAACTCAGATTCATGCTTTGGTCACCAAAGTCTTTTCCTATGGTCTTCCTAACACTTCAAATGTAATTCTTTACCTAGAATGGAAGCTCTATAGAGGAAGGATGAGGCCTAAGTATTATAACTCCTCAATACATGTGTGCCTAAGTGTCCAGCCCTTACAAGAAGTGAAGAAACTTCCGCAAAGCCTTTCCCTCTTAAGGGAACATGTACGACATCTTTCTGGAATCATTTAGAGATGATATTAAGTGATCCAATACAAAGTCTCCCTAGTATCACATTATGGATTCTTCGTTGCCCAAGTTGACTCATGTCACACAAGAATACTTGCATGCCCAGGACTTGCATTCCAGAACAAAACTTGCGTGCCTCTTTCCAAGTCACCTCCTTTCCTCCAATCCAACTTTCCTCTTCAAAGATAGCCGTAAAAACCCTCTTCAAATCCATTTGTGTCGTGGTTCCTTTGTTGGCTTCTTTATTTGAAATTAAATTTTTATATGATCTTTTGATTTAGGCCTCCTTCTCCGGAGTATTCCCTAAATTACAAGTCCCCATAATATGGGAATCCTTCATAAGAGTAAGCCCCAGTCTTAATTTTGTTCGATTTGGGCCACCATCTCAGGAGTAAGCCCCAAGTTACAAGTCTCCATAAACTGGGCCTCTTCTCAGGAGTAAGTCACAATCATAATTTCCTCTTACTTTGGGCCTCCTTCTCAGGATTATGCCCCATGTTATATGTTCCCTTTAATTGGGACTCCTTCTCAAGAGTAAGTCATAATAATAATTTCATTTAGATTTGGGATTTCTTCCCAGGAATAAAACCCCATCATAAGTCCCTTTTGATTTTGGCTTCTTTTTTAGGAGTATGTCCTGTGTTAAAATTCCAAATTTCCATAAAGCACAAATACCTTTATGGACCCTGATCATGGGATTCATTCATAAACATAGTACGGATCTTCATTTACTTAGTCCATCATACATACATAATCCCCACATAATTTCTTATAGCTTCATCTTTCATGGATTAATCATCAGATTTACTAATACTTCTTGTTTCTCACACGGAGCCTGACTCACATGGGCTTATAGAGTAAAAATAATAATGACATATCTTTTTGGTCAATTAATTATGCATAAACCTCATACTTCATAACATGAACTATGTGGACTTTGATCTCTTCCATAAAAGTAGAGTACGTAAGAAGCCTTTCTAAGGATCAATCCCATCTTTCATTAATTTTTTTCTGTCCTATATGATGTTAATCTATATCCTTCCTATCGAACTATGTGGGTTCTAATTCCTTCTCTAACAAGGTTACGTAGGTAGCCCATGTGCGGGTATGATCACAACTCTAAAATATTCCCTATCATTCTGAATGACAATACAATTCAAGTTCTCTACTGAGTGGCTTTAAAATAAGTACGGCCTTCATAGAGACCAAGATATTTCTATAGAATTTATTGAAGGAAACCAATGAATAAAAATCTCTAATTCATATAGATGATTCCATTTTTATGAAGAAACTCAAATAAAAATAAAATATTATAGAAATCCCATACATATCAATCATTGATTGCAAAGCCTACAGGAAAAACTCATTTTCATGCTTGGTAAATTAATAAGGATTCATGATCAAAACATAAATCTATAAGAGAGTCCCGGATTAGACAATAATTCCCCCCAAAAAGGTATTATGAGTCTGACCTCCCATCCTCTCGACCAATGATAATTCTTAAGCCTCATTATTCCATGACTAATGAGAACCTACCTTTAGAATGTAGTTCCAAATGGATATAGAAACATTTGGTGTTTCCAGTTCTACAAATAAACCCGTTAGAAACCTATTAGAATGTATAAACCTTAAACGAACAAGGTCATCCCCATTTTCTGAAAAACAAACATGGTGAACCCAATGTGAATCCTTATCAAGGTAAAATGATGTTTTACTTATTTGTTAGTCCCTTATATAACTCCATGTGAGGGCCAACAAAGCAATCAATCAAATATGTGTTCGTCCAAAAGATGTAGTCTAGCCAAAATTTTCTTGATTATGTATGTTATATCAAATAGTAACTCTTTTCCAAGATCTCTCTGCAATACATAAATAGATTCTTTAAAGTTCACACCTGTGAATGCTTTGGCTATTACACCTACTTGATCGTCGTCTTCTCTGAGGACGACATCGCCTACTCAGCATCTTCAACGGTGGGTCTCAAATGTATTGGGGAGGGAATACTGTTAGCACAATACCATCACGACTCTGGAGGCCGCATGACATTCCCTCCAAGTTAATGACTCACCCTGGTTGTCCGGACAGTGACGACCAGTGGTCAAGAAGCATGTGGTTCCAACCACCATCTCCAACCGTTTCGGGTCGTTATACCTGGAACACAACAACTAGTATCTCCCATATTATAGGAAGGTGAATGAGAAGGTCACTCAAGGCCTTAATTCAAGAAGAAATTAGTCCTTCATGAGGACTCTCATCAACAATATCTGCATGACCCGTGTGGTAGGGAACCCTCAACATGATGAAGGTATCACCTTTAGGGGTTCGACTCAGGTTCCTCAGACCCGACAAAGCAAAACGAACCGTCAGAAGAAAAATCCAGTCAATAGGGAGAAGGTTCTTACTTTTTCCCTCTCCGGGGAAGTCCATCAAGCCAACTTGATGGAAAACAACGAGCTTGCATATACAACTGTCCGTCATGGAATTACTACCCTACAGACTCGTCTGACAGTAACACGCTAATCCCTCCAGGCAAATCTGGTGGAGTATTATAGGCAGGCATATACACCTGTTTATAATTCATCAGCTAGTCAGCAGACTCTTCTGACTACAACCAATGAATCTCGCCAATAAAATTTTTTGGGGAACAAACAGCAGGAACATACACCCACAATTCATCAAGATAACCAATAGTCTCATTTGATAGCACCCAGAGATGTCATTTGGAAAGCTCCAATGAAAAGTAGGAGAAATACACAATTTTATGCCCCCACACATGAGTACTGTCAGAATTCACTAATAGGAAACGAAGGATCGTAGCAGGAATAAACACATACACCAAGCAAGGAATGGATGTATATTCCCGTTCCAGCACCTGAAGTCACCAAGCACATTCTGACAGTGGTTAAAGAGTAGAAGAAAATCCATGCACATATTCTGGATGCCAGTCAGAATATTATAATAACTTCATCAGAATCATAGGGAAGGAATCATACATCTATCCATATTAGTGGAGTTAATCTTCCATATATCACTCCGGCAATGATACAAACTTCTGTCTCAATGCAGGAGGGTTGTGGTGCATACTCTGCCATGTCATACAGACAATCATGTCTGGCACAGACACCCAATTTCAATGGAGATAATCAGCCTAACCTGACCATTTCTCATTATCAGGAACATACACCTATCCATAATAACCAATTTCATCAGCAAAGTGGTTTCCAATGTGAGTAAGAAGGAATCTAAAAAAATACCCATCCGACATAGTCAAGAAATCAATATCCAATCTGTAATAAGGCCTTGCTCGATGCTGGAGTTTTTGAAGCCCTCAGACAATTATTTGTTGCAACTCAAGATTCTACTCATTCATTTTCAAATTCTGGAAATAAAAACAACAATTCTGAATTGTCTTCATCAGACAAGTCACCATGAAGTCATGCTTCATGAAAGTTCGGTCGATCTCAATGTGTCACATTCAGATGAGATCCACGAAAAACCTCTACGTGGCCAGAAGATCTAGGAGAAAAATGTTTCATCTTTTGTTGTAACCCACCATGGTGGTCCTCCCCCATGATGATGAATTTAGCTGAAAAATTCCTATTCGTAGTACTAATTCGCATTTCATGGAAAAAATTTCAATTTATAATTTAGTAACGAGAAATCCCTCTTATCTTGAGGCACTTGAAAATGCGAAGCCAGTCATGTTCGATGCTTTACCGCTAGTGGGTGAAATATTTTTTAAATCAGCAGATAGAACGAGGTGTAGGTCATTCTCTAAACCACCCCTAGGTCATTCATATTCTATTTTGATAAATGAATTCTCTACCAATCTTGTTGAATATGATAAAGCAACAAAGAAGCACCAGAATTGGTCTAATCGGGTAGAATAATATTCATCAAATGATAAAGAGGAATTGTTGAATATGAGAAAACAACTAGAGAAAGGTAAAGTAAGACTCATGTTATGTCCTTTGGCTGACTATCAGTATGAAATTCTATAACTGATGACTAAATATTGTCTTAATGATATTCGTCTCAACATCTGGAAAAATCATTGTCATATAAAAGATAAAATATTATCTTATGATGAATATGAAAATCATGTCAAGATAATAGAAGGGTTACAATGTCAAATTGATTTGGAATCTCTCTTAGTTTCATGACATTCGAATGTTGAAAAGTATTAGACATCCCTTTAGCATTCATTCTTTGGCACATTAAAAATCTTGTGCCAGTTAATTACCAATTCCTATTTTGGTATTCATATCAGTGGATGGGGTGTTCCGGGCACACTGAATTTCACTGTACTCTCCAGTCAACAAAACCCACCAAATGTGGTCTAATGCAATGTTTTTCCCATGGCTTGACACATATATCTAGTGTTGGGCATAATCAAAGGATCGCCCAAGAACATGCCTCAACTAGTTCTTCCAAAAGATAGGAATACAAAGAACAAGATGTTAAATTATTCTTGCATCAAGGAAATGAGAATATCGAACATGCTTCTCGTTTAGAGCATGCACATCATCAGGTGAAAGATGTTTCAGAAATCATCCAATAGTCATCTAAGCCAGGTGATATGAGTGGATGTCGGATGATGCATCTGGCCAATTTTCGGACTAATGTTCACAAAATCAGGAGAGATTTTAAGAATATCTGAGATGTAGCTACTCAAGATCCACCTTGTCTTTCCAAACTGTGGACTCTTTTTATACAACCCTCGGGATCAACAGATAGGATTCGAGGATATGATTAGGAAGAGAAGGAACAAACCCAGTCCTCCGGAATGGGGAATTTTTCAAATTCACAATCTCTTCCTTAGTGAAAGTCAGTCTTCTCTAGATTAGGATAGAAGGCATAAGAGGAACGCAGAGCCAAATTATCATGAGATTACCTCCAAATTACGGTTCATCAAAAAGTTCGTGAGGGATCAACTCAACAAAAGTAAATGTCTCATAAAATTCATGGAAGAAGATAGTATCATAGAAATGCCAATAGAAGGGATGCAATGCATTATGCCTTGATAAATGTTATCAATTCCATTGTCACTGATCCCCCAGAACATGAGGTTCACTTAGAGGAATCAGATGAAGATGTTCCTATTCCAGAAGTTGTATACACCGAACTAAATGAAGAAGGTGTGCATACTAGAAGCCAGATGGCTGACCCGAGGCAATATATTCTTTCAGGTAATGCCCTTACAAACCCCAGAAAGGAACATTCTAAGGAAAAGGGTAAAAGTCATGTTACATCCCACCATATGTCTGGAGAAGGCAAATCACTCTAATTAGAGGAAAGGTTCACACAACAAGAGAATGAAATAAAGGATTTAACGAGGTTGAATGAAGAACTACATCGAGGAAGTCCTTATCCTAAGCGTGCTGATGTCAGTCATAGAAGGGAATTCTTCGATGTTACTAGGATAGATTAAAAATATCATCCTTTACAAGTACACCATCACAGGTCCAATCCTATGGGTCATTCGCAAAAACCACAGGTAGTAAAATAATCTGTTGGAGTACCAGTCACCATACCCGTCCAAACTCCACTTCTTACACCTGTTCAGGTCCAAGCTCAACAAGATGATTCTCAAATGTTAATAACTACCATTGAGTCATTAACAACATAGTTATAAGCTATGGATGGAAAACATGCAAAAGAAAATTTGGAAAATAAATCTTGCACTGAATGGGTTGATGCAATTTCTCCCCCTTCAAAATTTGAAAATACCACATTCCAAATTATTAATGGTTCAGGAGACCCAGAACAACACTTAACATGTTATGTTTCTCATTATGATCCTATGATGTTAACTCTTCAACAACAAGAAGTAGTTAAGCTCAGATGTTTTGTGAAGTCATTATAAGGGCCTACTTTTTTCTGGTATACAAGTTTGCAATCTCGGAAAATTACTGGGTGGGAATATCTCCATCGAAAATTTACTCATAAATTTAGCTCAACATTGCCAAAGAGAACATTTTTTGATCTTACAAATTGTAAGAAAAGGCAAAATGAACGTTTTTCTGATTTCATTGCTCGATGGAAGAGATTAACATATTCATTAAGTTTAGCACTCCCTCAAGAAGAATTGTTTCCAATCTATGTTGAAAATTTTCATAATGAATTACGTGGACTATTGATCACTATGATATATACAAGAGGGTTTTGAAACCGTACTTCAATCACATAGCAGATTGATGATTATCATACAATGTCTAAGGCGAAAACTTATGTAATTCCATCAGCTCCAGGAAAGAGAATGGGGATAGTAGATACTACTATAGTTACACTTAATCATTTACATGTACCTACATCCACTTCAAAACCATCATCACATGGAAGGTCTTCACCTCCTGAGCATCAAAAACAATGACCATCTTTTCAACATGATCAAAGAGATCAACGATGGAAAATGATTGATGATTTTAAGAACTAGGTTTATACATCCCCGAATGAACAAGTTCTTAGCTACTTCATCTCGGCTCTAAAAATCAATATTTTTTAGTTTCCAAGGCCCAAAAGGATGAACAAGGAAGGAGATGAAGATCTCCCCAATTATTTTCCATTTCATCAGATGTTGGGGAATACCATTCAGGTGTTTTTTGTCTTCAAATACCTCCTACAAAAGATGGTGGACTCTGGACATGTAAAATTGAAAGGTTCTTTTCCCAGGTAGCATGTGTTAATGCTATTGATCCAGAGGAAGAAGGCGAGTGGCATGATGTCAAAAGAAAAAATGCATAGAAATATGATGATTGGATGGTCAAGAAAATGATCAGCCGATCTCATGAAATTTTGCTAACACAATTGAATCAACCAATTGTTTCTTTAGCTATGAATGCCAAAACACAAACACCTGCATCAGAAATAAAATCATCCAAAAGGCGGCATAATTCAATGAATGAAGAGAAGTCAGAAAAAGATGAGTTCCTGTCAAAGACTAAATTATCTTTGACTCTGGCATATTTTATTCCTTCAGCTTCAAAAGCACGGGCACCACCGCACCATATGGTATAGTCTGAAATGGTTCATCATGTTTATTCATCATCAGATGGAGAGATGATCTTTGGTTCTATTAACATGACTCACTTAACGGACCTGTATGCCAGTCATAGTTTCAATCTTGATGAGACTGATTTCCTTATATCAAACAGAGGAATTAGAGGGAGTTTCAGAGGTCTAGAATACAGGTGAAGAAAGGGGATATTTCAGAATCCACTATTCCAATCCTACCGCTGCTAGAACTGTATATGTAGCAGAAACTTATGGAAAATCCTTTCAAAGGGCTCATCAAGAACAAGAATGTTTTTCCACACATGGGAAATTCAGTCCTGGAATAGTTATTTTGGAAGATCGGTTAGAGGTTACACTTTATTCCTCTCAGCAAATAAATAAACCTATTCGTTCTAATCTGCCAAAGGCAGGAGTATTTCAAACTCCTACCCCAATACAATATGCATCTACTTCCAAAGCATCAACTTGTAAGGCACCTGTGAAACCACATGTTCCTTTTGGGAAATGCAGATCTTTCTACCTGAAGTATGATGTCATGAAACATTTGGCCCATGTACCAGCCAAGTTATATATTCTGGATTCCATGAATCTATCAGAGGATCTTTAGGAGGAACTCATTAAAGTTTTGTCAAGTCCTCATGAATTCAAAACTAAAATTGTTGCAGCTAAAGTATACCATATAGAGAATGATCTTATAGAATGCCATGCAGTGATATATTTTAGAGATGAAAATGAAGATGATGTTGTGCATGGACATATTAGACCATTGTATTTATCTAGAAAGGTCAATGACGTAGACATTCGACGAGATTTCATTGATAATGGTTCAAGAGTCAATCTTATCCCTATTTGAACACTTCGTCGATTGGGCCTCACCGAATCTGATTTATATCCTTCTACATTGATGATATAAGGATATGATAAAAATGAACAGGAACCTCTGGGAGAGATTACACTCAGATCTCAGTTTGGAGACCCTGTATCCAATTCATATTTCATGGTTTTTCGTCATGAAAAAGCCTTCTACATTTTTCATGGAAGACCTTGGCTACATCTACATGCAGTTATACCTTCATCATACCATCAATGTCCGAAATATTGTTTTGATAGTCAAATTGGGACATAGTATGGTGATAAAGCCCCATTAAAAACATGTGAATCTCAATATGTTGAGTCATAACTCTATCACATGGAGGTAAAAGAGATATCTACGACAAATAAGGTTACAAAAATTAATGCTGCATATGGTTTGGAAAACATTCCAGTAAACCCATTCATACATGTGAGTACAGAGTATGTATTTCCTATTAGTCAAATTGACTAGATAGACCCTAATCCAAATACTATTATGGAAACATCCATAATTTCAATTACAGAAACCATCCCAGACAACATGTTAGAAATTGTTGATTCACCAGGCAATGATGAAAGCTAAAATGGAGATGTCTTCTATTCGTCTGCTGAAATACATCTATTCTATACTTCATCAACCAGGACTGAAGAAGTTATAGAAATTCCAGAGATGAATGATGATGTAGATTATCAATACATCATCTCCTCTTTATCACCTCAGAAAGACCATTCATCATCAATTGGGACAGAAATGATAGCCTCTTCTTCAAGATGTTTAAGTTTTAACTTCTCCTCTGGTCATGAAAATTATTCTTCATCATCTAATATGCATGTAGAATCAAAATAATTAACATATACTGAATAAGAAGAGGAATATCTCAGGTATGCTCCTCCAACATTTGATGAAGGTATCTCTTCCACTATGTACGAACTCAGAAAAATAAATCTGGGTACAAATGAAGATCCACACCCCAGTTTAATTAGTTTGGCCCTATCTCTTAAAGAGAAAGAAATGTATATTTAATTTCTAAACAAAAATTTAAATATATTTTCTTTGAATTATACAAAAATTCCAAGGCTTGATCCTAATGTTACTACTCATCATTTCAGTTTTCCAGAAAAACATTGATGATTCATGCAAGCTACAAGGAGAACACAACCAACATATGCTTCCAAAATAGAAGATGATATGGATAAGCTTATCAAAGCTCACTTCATTAGAGAAGTTAAATATCCCAAATTTATGGCTAATATTGTCCCTGTGAAAAATAAGAATGGAAAAATTAGAGTTTTCATTCACTTTAGAGATCATAATCGCCATTTCCCCGAGGATGATTTTCCAGTTCCGATCACAGAACACTTAATTGGTTCAACAGTTGGCTACGAAGATCTTTCCTTCATGGATGATTATTCTAGGTACAATCAAATATGAATGTCCCAAGAGGATGAGGAGTATACAGATTTCTATGCCCCTCAAAGTGTGTTTTGCTATCGGGTAATTCCCTTTGGCCTGAATAATGCAGGTGAAACATATCAATATTCCATGAACCGTATCTTCAAACCCTCTTTAGAGAAATTTGTTTAATGTTATGTGGATGATATGGTGGTTAAATATAGACATCTTTCTAATCACTTGGCTAATTTGGAAATCATATTCCAAAAACTTCGACAACACAATTTGAAGATGAACCCCTTGAAATGTGCTTTTGGGGTAACCTCATGAAAATTTCTTGGCTTTGTTTACACCATCATGGTATCGAAGTTGATCTTGAGAAGAAAAAATCAATCCTTGGTATATCACCTCCTCGAAATTTAAATGAATTGAGAGGAATTCATGGACACTTGGCCTATATTCGGTGTTTCATCGCTTATCTGGCAGGTAAATATTTACCCTTCACCAAATTAAGGAAGAAGGGAGTCACCTACCAGTGGACTGAATAATGTAAAGAATCATTCAATATTATCAAAAAAAATCTCTTGATTCCACCGGTATTAATTCCACCTATTCAAAGAATACCACTTATTCTCTACATAATAGCTTTAGTGCGATCATTGGGTGCCTTCCTTGCCCAAAACAATGATGCTGGGAATGAAAATAGCCTTTACTATCTTGGTTGGACTATGGATGAGGTAGAAACTCGATATTCAAGTGTTTACAAATGATGACTAGCATTAATATTTTCATTTCATGAATTGAAACACTATCTGCAACATCATGAGGTCCAACTGGTATCACACAATAACCCACTCAAATTTATCCTTAGTCGTCCAATGCTTACAGGACATCTGGCTAGGTGGGAAGTTATTTTGCAGTAGTTTGATATTCAGTATGTGTCTCAAAAGTCAATAAATAGCCAAGAACTGGATGATTTCCTTACTGAAAAACCATCAGTACAATATACAAATTTAGATATTGAACTTCATGATGAGGAAGGCTTCTCTATTCAAGATAATCCACAAACATGGGAAATATACTTTGATGATGCTTCTATAATTCCAACATGATGAAATTGGATGATCCTAAATTCAACAAAGATGGGTTATGAATTGTGCTTATTTATCCAGAAAAGGCAGTGCTGTCATATTCCATCTTATTGTTGGGAGGCGGTACAAATAATGAAGTAGAATATCAAGCCTTCATCGTAGGATTGGAGTTGGTGCTTCAAAAATAGGTGAATCTCTTAATAGTTAAAGGTGATTCAGACTTAGTAATAAAACATGTCAATGGAGACTATACCATCAGAAAAGAATAGTTAATCCATTTGTGAGATTAATTCAGAGAGTTAATGGAGGAATTTCCTTCAAAACTGACATTTTCTTATCTCCTATGATCACAAAATGCTCATGATGATGCACTGGATAATGTAGCCATAGTTCTGGAAGATCCAAATTGGGATGAAACAATCATCAGTGTTTCCCATCGTCGTGTAATTTCACCTCATTTTGGAAATCCATGAAATCAGTCCCATTTCTGAACCATATGTTCATGTTATGGGATGGATGACAACTATCAGTGAATAACTTAAAAATGGAACACTCACACCTGATATAGATGGGAAAGAACAAGTCCGGAGATGTGTGGTAAATTTTACTATTTATGATAGCTCAGATCACAAAACAATTCTCTACAAGAAAGGTTTGGATGGAATTATATTCAGATGTATTGATGGTGATGAGACAATGGCTGTCATGAATAAAGTACATGCAGGAGTCAGTGGTGGACACCAGTCTAGACATAGATTGTCTGATCAAATTCGAAGGCTTGGATAATTCTTGGACTTTAATGATACAAGTTTTTGTTTATTTCACTAAGAAGTGACATTCATTACAATTATATTCCAAATTCATCCATCAACCCTTAGTGTTGATCCATACAGCTAAATAATCATTTCCATTTTCCACATGGGTAATGGATATAGTAGGACCTTTCCCTTCAGCTACATCCAAGAAGTTTAACTATATTCTTACTGCTACTGACTTCATTTCCAAATGGGAAGAGTCAATACGTCTCAAAGAAGTTAGTTCTAAAATCATATTTATCTTCACCAGGTCTAACATTGTTACCATATTCGGTGTCCCTCAAACAAGATTTACAGATAATGGAACCACCTTCTGTTCATCCGTGGTAAGGAATTTGTATCAAGAATAAAAAATCAAATCCAAGCATTTATCTCGATATCATGCTGCTGCCAATGGCCAAATAGAAGCCTTCAATAATACTCTTTAAAAAATACTACAAAATATGGTGGATAAAGATAAGAAATCATGGCTTGATAAACGTTTTCATGCTTTATGGACTTATCGTACCACCTCCCATACTGCTATGTGGTCAACTCCCTATTCATTGGTATATGGAACAGACTCATTCTTTCCCATTGAGGTTCAATTATCTTTTCTCAGAGTAGCCATTTGTGATCAGTCATCCAGAGGTGAAAAATATCAGAAGCGATTTGATGAATTGGAACAATTAGACTAAAAAATATTGTGTACCCTGCACCACATAGAATTCTATCAGAATCGAATAGTGCGAGCATTTAATAAAAATGTTCATCATCGTTCATTCATTTAAGGAGAATTGGTATTTGTCCTCAGAAATACAATGATACTAGGGAAGAAGCCTCCAAAGCCTGAGCCAAGGTGGGAAGGATCTTATTCAAGACATAATGTTTATTCCAATAGAGCATATTCTTTAATCACAATGGATGGAGAACTCATTACAACTCCAACCAATGCAAGATTCATGAAGAAGTATTTTGTGTAACACAAATTCACTTTTACATAGCTATATGATTATAAAATGTGCAGCACTAGTCCATGCATATGACCTTAAACTAATTTAGTCATTTTGGCGAAGACTTTAAACTGCATAGTCCCTCTATTGTCCAACATGACGTTAAACTGTGTCTAGTCCATTATATTTCCTACATGATGTTTTGTGCACTATTAGGGTTGTTTCTACCTCTTGTTTCTCACACTGAGTATGACTCATGTGAACATATATTAAAATTCAACCATAATACCCTCTCTGGTCTACTAACCATGCGTAAGTCCCAACACCATTTTCGGTCATTGTTCTCATGTACAACTCGGTCACTAATTTTTTTAAAATTTAACTATGCGGACATTGATCCTTGCCTTCTTGGATGGGTACATAGGAAACCTCCTAAGGTTCAAGACCAAAACCAACATCTTCACACTAGATCACCACTATCTCATACGGAGATGATCTGTGAAGCCCCCCCAGAAACTAATATCTTCATATTGGTTCACCATCACCCTTGCTATATGAAGTTGAAATATACAGTCCCCTATTGTCCTCACTGCAAGACATTAAATTGCATAACCATACATCTTATCTACATTATGCTAAACTGTACAGCACCGGTCCATGCATATTCCCTTAAACTATTCGCATATTTGTCCAGTTAGACAATAAACTACTTCATTCTTTGACATCCTCACCTGAGAGGGAATCATTATGGATATTGATCTCCAATGATGTTGTATTCCAAAGACTACGTGCATACATGGAAATGCACCAAACTTTAATCTTATATCCAACCATCATTGCTCTAATGTCCCCTTTCACCCATCCCATGTAAGAACCAAATTTGTACAAAGGGTATTTCAAGAACTACATATGGATTGATTCTCATCCTTATGAGATACATAGGAACGTTCGAGCAACCCTCAAATCAAGCCCCGAGTCTTTGGGCCTAGCCCCAAATTACACTTTCAGTCCCTTGGCTGAAAATTCCCCATATGATCACTTAAATGTGGTATGAAAACCATAGTATTCATTCACATCAGGTTTAAAAAACATACAATGTGTATTCCTCATTATGGTCTGAGCTCTATAACCCTAAACTAATATCTCTTACACTCTCATCCCACAAGAAATTAAACTGTGTTTCAAGAACTATGTATGGATTGATATCCATCCTTATGGGATATGTAGTAAAGTCCAGCACCTCAATTGAGGACCCAACCACAACATGATTATGGTTAGATATTGTCTGTGTATCTCCTTCATGCATTGGAAAATACCCATTTTCATGTGTTATTCCCCTATCCTTAAATACATCCAGTTCTCTATACCTCTTTTCTTGACTTCTGGTTACAAAAGTTCTGAAACCCTAGAATTATTTTTTCTGACTATGCAACACGTTCCCCTAGGTGGCCTTGCATAAATAGTCTACATAATGGACCTAGAATCCAAAAGATCCTTTTATTTGACAATGCAACCAATTCCCTAAATTGTCCCTTCATAATTCAAACCCCCTAACAGTTTTTTCAAATAGAGGCAACCTCAATCTTGGGAGGAAAGCCTCTTTTTTCTTTATTTGTCTTAACGACAATGTGTAGGGATCTACAAAAATAGCCATTCATAACATATTTTTCTCATAACCTTTTTCATGATCTAAAAGTATTTAAGTATATGGTTTATATTTTCCTTCCCTAAGTTTGTGTCAGACCATCATATGAGGTACATTCTTCCAATTAATTAAAAATCTTGATTGGAAATATCCTCTCCATATTCAATTAAATCTCTCCATACAACAGACTCTATGCTTTAGAAAATTTGAATCTCCATAAACTGTCATTGGCTTTTAGCAATAGAAATATAATGTTTCTGAGAGTTATTTCTCCAGACTATTCCACATGTGCCCCTAGGTGGCCCTTCATAAGTAGTCTACATAATGGACCTGTCAGGAAAAAGATGCGATTATTTAACTATGCTGGCAATTCCCTTAAGTGGCCCTGTATAATTCAACCCCGTAATACGATTGTCAAATAGTGGTAACTTTACTCTTAGGAAATACTTCCTCTAAGGCCCTTCAACCATTTTTCATATCATCCCTCAGATTCAAAATTTATGAGGTCATATTTTACATGTTTTCCCCCGTACATGAATGTGGTAATATGTTTTCAAACAAATAATCAAGTAATTGAGTAAATTTTAATCCATTTTTTCAAAGCTATTCGACCTTAAACACTATCATTTTTATGTCCAACATGCATGACATTAAACATCCAACAAGATATAGGGGACTCATTAAATTAGGATCTTTTAAAAGGAACTCTAAACAAAAGTCGAGTCCCAGCTCACTAAACGAACATATTGTATGATTTAGGAAAAATTAAACAATAAAAGATGTGAATTTTATGGGGTTGTTTGTATAATCCTAGAAAAAATCAAACTATTCTTTTTTAGACCCATTGGCTTAGGTAAAAAAATATAAACATAAGTAAATAACAAGTGGATATAGGTAAAATTATTGAGGATGAAATGTCTTTTTCATTAATGCACAAGATTATAAGAACATCCATAGATTGGAGTCTCTTCCCCTTTTCAAAAATTACAAGAGACTTTCAAAAAGAATTTCATTTGATTTACGACATTCCGAGCATCATCATCAGCCACCTGGAATTCATTCATTTAAATTAATACAATAAGAGACGCAGTGATACCATCTCTTCTTGGAACAATTGTGAAAAAATGTTCTTGAGTGCGGTTTGAGAAGATTTTCTACTGATCAAATAGTGACTCTATTTCTATCTAAGAGACTTGGAAGATTGATACATGGATTTGAGAATGTGGTATTGGAAGTAAAGATCCATTTGCAGAAATTAATCTTTTAAAATTTTGTTCTAATGTCATGATAGTCTTCTCTCCACAAACTAGCAATGTAAAACATATCATCCCATGGGTTTTCTATTTTCACATGTTCAAGGAAATGGCATGGAGAAAAAAATTGAAAGTCCAAACCATTGTTGCTTCTCTTAATGAACAGTTTAAACGAAATAGAGGGATAACAGTGCAACAACATCTTGAGCGTGTGAGGTCTCAGATCTGGGGCACAAGGGCTATGATGAATTATGAACACCCTCTCTACTATCCTAGTATTGACAATTGATCATGGAACTGAGAAATTTGCTGAAGAAGAAATGGTGTAAGTCTGAAACCAGGAATGGGGAATATATTTCTTTGCATCTAGAATGTTGACTCCTTGAAGATTTCCATGACCATATAAATGAAAGTAAATAATTTTTGGGAAATTTAATTGATATTTTCTTTAAGTACTTGTCCAAATATGGTAGAGTGTTGTCCCAGATATCATTGTAATCATGGCCAACGATGTTCATCATGTCATCAATTTTCTTGCTAGCCAACTCATCATCCAATTCGATCTTCCTTGGAGCCATTGAATCTTCACAAAGATCAAATAATTAACTTTTATGTAAGTTGTTTTTTCATAAAATCGATGATGAAATTGAAAAAAATGGCTAAGGAATTAAGGCGCACAAGTCTAAACATGGTACGCAAGTCTAACCCGGTCGCGCAAGTTGTACCACGCTCATACTGGGGCACATGTCAGAAATAGTCTGATGAAGCGCGACACAACAAATTGAAGCATAGAAGAGCAAAAATCCAAGACACCCGCGCAACAAGAGATCACTGGCGCGACGAGAGCGGGAAGCATTAGAAAGCTGGGTTCTTTGCGCGAAGTGATGCCTATATTTATAGGTGATCCAAAATCTTGCCCGCCGCAACCGACATGCCTCATACCTGCGCGTTGCTAGATCTTGGTTTCTCTTTTTCCTAAGATTCAATACCTTTTTACTTTTTTTTTGATCCAACTCTAAAGGGGGACATTTGTTGAATCAATATTCATCATAGAGTCCAAATATTGAGTAAGAGTCATACATCATGCAAAAAAGAGGAAAGAACATTAAGAATTTCCCAATGGCATTAAAGGGTACAAATATACATCAGTGCCAGCCTTCGGTAAGCAACTCACTTGTGCGCCAGTCTTGGGCGGGCAGGTCACGTGCGCACCCAAAGTGGGTTTTTGCCTAAACATAGGTGGCCTATAAATAGCCCATGTGGTCCACCCATTAAATGACGAATTTTCCAAAACTCGAATTCAAGCACAGGTCGCCGAAGTCTTTTCCTAACGTCTTCTAAACACTTCTAAGGTAATTCTTATCCTAGAATGGAATCTCTAAAGAGTATGGATAAGGCCTAAGTATTTGAAATCATCAATACATGCGCGCTTAAGTGTCCAGTCCTTAAAGGAAGTGAAGACACTTGCGCATCGCCTTTCCCTCTCAAGGGAACTTGCAAACCATCTTTTTGGAAGCCACTATGGATGATACTAAGGGCTCTAATTCAAAGTCGCCCATGTATCACTTTATGGATTCTTTGTTTCCCATGTTGACTCATGTCATCCAAGTATACTTGCACGACCAGGACTTGTACACCAGAAAAAAAATTGCGCTCCTTCTTCTTAGTCACCTCCTTTAATGAAATCCTCCTTTCCTCTTCAAAGATATCCTTCAAAACCATCTTCAAATCCATTTGTGTTATGGTTCAATTGTTGGCTTCCTTATCTAACAATAAGTTTTGAATATTTCTTTTGATTTGGGCCTCCTTCTCAGTAGTAATCCCCAAATTACAAGTCCCCAAAATATGGGCATCCTATATAGGAGTAAGCCCCAGTCTTAATTTCTTTTAATTTGGGACTCCTTCTCAGGATTAATCCCCAAGTTACAAGTCACTTTAAACTAGGCCTATTTCTCAAGAGTAAGTCCCAATCATAATTTCCATTAACTGTGGGCCTCCTTCTCAGGATTAAGCCCCAGGTTATGAGTTCCCTTTAATTGGCCCTCCTTCTCAAGAGTATGTACCAATAATAATTTCCTTTTGATTTGGGATTACTTATTAGGAATAAAACCCTGTCATAAGTCCCTTTTTATTTGGGAATCCTTTTCAGGATTATGTCTCGAGTTAAATTCCAAATTCCATAAAGCACATATATCTTTAGGGTCCCATCTCCTAGGATTTTTTCCTGAACTAAGTCCAGATCATCATTTACTCAGTCCATCATACATATGTAATCCCCACATCATTTCATATGACAACATCGTTCATGGTATAGTCTCCATATTTACTGATACCTCTTGTTTCTCATACCATGCATGACTCGAGTGGGCTTAGAGTTACGACATATCTCTTTGGGCCATTAATTATGCATAAACCTCATACTTCTTCACTCGAACTATGTTGAATTTGATCTCTTCATTAAAAGTAGAGTACGTAGGAAGCCTTTCTAAGGTTGAAGACCATTTTTCATTAATTATTTTCCATCCCATATGACATTAAACAAAATCCTTATTATCATACCACTTGGGTTCTGATTCATTCTTTAACAAGGATACGTTGGTAGCCCATCTATGGGTACGATCCCAAATCTAAAATAATCCATGTCTTTCTGAATGATAATAAACATCATGTGCACCACTGTGTGGCTTTAAAACTAGTATGGTGATCATAATGACCAAGAGATTTCTATACAATGTATTTAAGGATACCATTAACTAAGAATATTTAATTCATATAGATGATTCTCTATTGATGATGAACCCATACATATCTATCATTGATTGCAATATCTAAAGGAAAAACTCATTTTCATGCTTGGTAAATTAATAAGGATTCGTGAACATAACTTAAATCTATAAGAGTGTCTCGGTGTAGACAATAATTTCCCCCAAAAAGGTGTGATGAGTCTGACATCCCATCCTCTCAACCAATGAAAATTATTATGCCTCATCAGACCACAACTAATGGGAATTTACCTTTAGGAAGTATGTTCAAATGGATGTAGAATCATAGGGTGTTTCTAGTTCTACGAATAAACCCATTAGAAGTCAATTTGAAATTTTGAACCTCAAGCAAACATGGTCATCCCAATTTTAGAAGAAACAAAGGCATTACCCCCATGGGACACCTCACATATTAATTTACTATACACAAGTCAACCAGATTTATTACATCAATATTACATCATTAATGATTTATTAACACACATAAACTCAAAACTATATTTTTATTATCAACTAAAAAATAATATGTTTCATAAAAATACCAAAATTATACCCAGACCATTTTTCGATGTGTATAATTTTAAAATGAAATCCATTTATTTAAAAAGATTTTTCTAGGTATTATTAATTTTATTTTTAAATAACATCATAATGAACATAAAAATATAAAATTTTAAAAATATAACTGATTTTATATCACATTCCAAAATTAACCAAGATGTAATTATATTAAAGCAATAAGAAAATAATATTCTTAAGGGCTGGTTACTATTCACCAAAAGAACAAGCCTGTTCCATCAGAATGTAAATAACTTATTGAACAAAATTATAGACAATTTTTTTTAGAAATTGAAAACATAGAACATGAAAAATTATTGTTAAAGTATAGTTATAAATATCTACTTAAAAAAAGATTCATGCATTTGAATTTTTTAACCATAGAGTGTTACATTATCCACAGATTCTAGAAATTGAATCATCGCAATATTAATTACATATTAAACAATTGAGGGTACCATTACATCATTGCATTTTCATAATCCCATGATGCTTCTTCAACCACGTGGTTTCCCCAAAAAACCATTACCTAGTGGATTACCTTATTCCGCAATACCTATTCCCGTCGATCAAGAATATGAATTGGTTTCTCTTCCTAAGAAAGGTTCTATTCCATCTAATCTACTATGGGGCATAAGACATTTGATGAATATGGCACATTCTTCATCAAAATCAAAACATGAAAAACATTGTGTACCTAAGAAAAACTCGATGGAAAATCTACCCAGTATGATACTGTTCAAACCTTGTCTAGGATTTCAAAAGGAACGAAGAACCATGGTATTAGCTTCCATTTCTTACCAAAACTCATCACACTTTTCAAAGGAGAGATTTTATGGGAACACAGGTCAACTACCAAGAAAGAGAATTCTTTCCTTCTGTTATCAGTATAAATTTTCTTCATGATCTGTACTGTCCTTATATGCTACTAGATCATCTTCACTTTCTCATTCAGTACTTCTAATAATTCTAGCCCCATTACCTATATTTCATTAACTTCATCCCAATACACTGGAGTCTGACACCACTACCCAAACAATGCCTTTAAAGGTGACATATTTATAATAGAATGAAAGCTATTTTTATAATAAAACTAAACTAAATAAAGATACTAATCGCCACATTTCTGATATTCCATTGAACAATATTGAAGAATATCCTCCAAATTCTGAATCATTCGTTCTAATTGACCATCTTATTGAGGATAAAAAAATGTTCTGAAATTTTTCTCTCTTCCCAATGACATCTGATTCCCTTCCAAAAGTTTCAAGTGAACCTTGTTTCACGATCAGATACAATGGAATGAGTAACTCCATGTATCTTGACAATCTCTTTGAGTTCCAGTCAAGAATGATGATCCAAGGATATTGTATCATGAATAAAACTAAAATGTGTAGATTTTTCCAGCAGATCAAAAATAACCCAAATTGTATTGTTACCTCTAGAAGTCATTGGTAGTCTCACAATGATATCAGTGGATACACTCCCCCATTTCCACTCTGGCATAGAAAAAGGCTGAATCATCCCCTTCAGTAACATCCTCAATGCTTTAACCTGTTGACATGTCTAACATTTCATGGTAAATTCTACAATATCCCTTTTCATTCCATCCCACCAATACTACTCTCGAAGGTCTTTGTACATATTTAAACTGCCGTGATGAATTGAAAATTGATAACTATGAGCTTCACATAACAAATCATTCTTAAACTGAGAATCACAAGGAACACACAACCATTTTCCAAATCGTAAAACACAATCATTATCAAGGTTAAATTATACAAGATAAACCATTTTAACCAATTCTACATTTTTATAAATCTCATGGTCTTCCTTCTAATCGAGCTTAATTATTTCTGATAATGAGGACTGCATTGAAACCTGAAACAAAATAGACGTATTATCTGTCCGAGCCATCTTCTCTTCTTCATGTTTTATTTCTTCTGAGTGAATATATAATTCAGGATTTTATGGTCAGTATATAGTTGACATTTTTAATCATATAAATGATGTCTCTAAATTTTGAAATAGAAAACCACATATTACAATTCCAAATATTGTGTGGGATAATTTTACTCTTGTGGTTTAAGTTGTCTTGAAGCATATGCAATTACCTTATAATTCATCATCAAAAAACAATTGAGACCCTTCAACAAAGCATCACAGTTGATGAAAAACTCATCATTTTGGGAAGGCAAGGCTCAAAATGGAGTATTCACCAATATATTATTTAGTTCATGAAAACAAAGGTCCCATTTTTCAGTCCAAATAAATTTAATCCCATTCTGTGTTAATATAGTTAGTGGTCTTGATAACCATGAAATGATTTTAACAAACATTCAGTAATAACCCATTAATCCATGAAAACTAAAAATATCTGTAAAATTAGTAGTTCTAGGCCATTTATAAACCACTTTTGTTTTGGAAGGATCAACAATTATTCAATCCTTATTTACAAAGTTCCCTAGAAAAGAAATATATTGCAACCAAAAATCACACTTTCTGAATTTTCGTACAGTTTCTTTTCTATTGATGTTTTCAAAACAACCCTAGGATGTTTTTCATGATCCTCTTTACATTGAGAATATACTATAATTTCATCAATAAATACAACAAAAAACATATCCAAGAACGTAAGAAATATTATATTCATAAGATCCATGAATACATCAGGTGCATTAGTTAACCCAAAAGGCATAACTACAAACTCATAATGACAATATCTAGTATAAAACACAATCTTTGGGAAGTATTAAACCTTTACTTTCAACTGATGGTACCCCAACCTCAGGTCTAACTTTGATAAATAATATGATCAATAGAGATAATCAAACAAATCATCTAAATATGGGGAATGATACTTGTTTATAATCGTAATGTTATTCATGGATCTATAATCAATGAAATGACTCATTGAACCATCTTTTTTCTTAAAAACAAGATCAGAGTGCCCCGTGGTGATGTACTGGGTCGAATGTATCATTTGTCTAAAAAATCCTACGTGTGGATTTTTTAATTCCCAATGTTCCATTTGGGCCATCCGATAAAGAGTTTTTGAAATTTTCATAGAATCAGGTACTGATTACATTGTAAACTCAACCTCTCGATTAAAAATAACACCAGGAAAACATCAGGAAAAATATCTAGGTATTCATTTACCACTGGTATAACATTAATCTGGATAGTTACCTAATATCCAAAAATACAAGTAAGATAACTTCCATTTATATATTATTCAGTTTCTTAGCATCCTGATAAGTTATTAATGATATGGGTTCATTCTTGTACACAAACTGATATTCATTCTAAAAAAATTCTTTTTCTCTGCAATATAACATTGCATGATAAAAAGAAAGCATGGTTATACCCAGAATAACATCAAGCATTGCTAGAGGAAAAAAACTAGTTTTTTTCATGTAAAATAATTCCACATATAGGGATAGAAAGATTGTTTTAATTTATTTTTACCACAATATTTCTTTTAGGTGCTTTAACCATCAGATTTAACTTCAATTCACGAGGTTTCATTCCCAATTATTCTGAAACTTTATCTGAAATGTTGGATTGTGTAGAACCAGAATCACACAACATATTTATTAAAACTATAAAAAAATCAATGTACCATATTACACCTCATTTTAACTCTCAACATGTATTGATGTGGTTGGGAAAGATTTTACTGAACCCTTCTTCTTCAAATCTTGTTGATTCCCTTCTAGAGAAACTTTCTTCAGACAAACACTAGAAAAATGACCCAATTACTTATAGTTAAAAAATAATTATATCAACTTCTCATTAATTATTGGATCATTTTCCTTACACATTCGAGACATGTGTCCAAACTTATGACCTTGGTATCATTTACAATAATTTAAAATACATACACTAGGATTCCTTTTACCACACTTTTCACAAGAAGGGAAATTCATTTCCTTACCTCCAGACATCATTGATGAGTTTATTCTCCATTGTATGTCAACCTGATCGCTTCTTATTCTTTTAATCACAATTCACATATGTTTCAAAAAAATCCATAGCATCTTTTTTAGCACAACGAAAAATCATCACATATATTTTGAACTCTCGTGTGGCCAAGTCTCTTCACAAAAATGGTTTCAAACTAGAGTAAAATATATTAATTTTACATTCAAAATCCCGAGTAAAATGTAGTACATACCCAAAATTTTTTGTAAAATTGGATTCATATGCTACCACAAAATCATCATCATTCTTCTTCAGTTTGAATAATTGTTTCTCCATTTTGAGTTAAACAATATAGGGAAAATATTTTTCTAGAAAGTGGCTCTTAAAATCATTCCATTCCAAACTATCAAGATCATATCTTTCTCTCATATTCGTAATCATGTACAAACATTGATCAGATTAACCATCCAGGAGATAATTTTTTAGAATTATCTTTTGAATTTTTGAACATCCCATGACATCAAAAATCTTTTCTAGTGAATTAATCCATATCTCGTCTATCACTAGATATATAGTACCATTGAATACTAGAGGACGTGGGATCATGAAATTATTCAAAAAGTCATGTTTATTCATGGTTTATCATGATCCTCTCTATCATGAATACCACCACCATTTATCACTTGATTCATCTGATTTATTTCTTTCACATACTGCATGATTTGGATTCCCACTACTTTGTGTTGACCAAAATATTATTTTCAACAATACATATTAATGTTATTTAAAGGGGGAGATTATTGAAAATAATACTCTATCTATTTATTATAATATTGATGCTCAAAAATACCCTTAGTTATTTTCTAATGATTTAATTCAGTATTTTGCAGGAATTTATTAATTTATTTTACTCTTGAAATATAGAGAATTTATTTCTTATTCAGAATCTGCTTTAGTGATTTCTGGAATCACTATTCATACCTTACGTAGATATATATAGCGTGGAATCTGCTTTAGCGTGTTCTAGAATCACTATTCATACACTACGTGGATAAACCTAGCGTAAGGATCAAAAAGAGTGTATACATTTTGAGAAAAGAGAAAAGTATAGTTAAACAACCATACGTTTTCTGCAAATTATGGAAGAAGAACCTTACATTAGGAAGGAACCTTACGTTTTGGTTATCCGCAAAGTATGGAAGGAGAACCATATGTAAATACTAAATTTTATGTTTGTTTCTTAAAAGTATGGTTCATCAACCTTACTTTTGTGAACAACCATACGTTCTTGGAAAAGTATGGATCTTTTACCGTACGTTTGAGAGTTGAAGAAAAATTATGGATGATCAACCATTCGTTTATGTTCAAACTTACGTTTTCAACCTTACGTTTGAAGACTATTTCACCAACCCTACGTTTGAAGGCCATGTCATCAACCTTACATTTGGCGTCGGAAATTTTGAAAGTCGATATTTTTATGCAGCGGTCAACAAGCTGATTATTGGGTGGATTTCAGGCCGGATTTAAAGTCATTTTTAAAATACAACTTTGACTAATTCGAAACCGGTTTATCAATGGATTTATGATCAAATTAAAAGTATATTTTTATAACGAGTCTTAAGGGAAGTTACGACTTCTCTGTAAATTCAAATTTTTTAATATCGGGAATCAGAAGGCGACATTTATGCATCTAAATGTGCATGAGATATGCTTAGCTTTATTATATATGTTCTCTTTGAAACAACAGGTACATGTGTATAGTAATCGATCTATTATTGAAAACGGTGGAAAACAGAGACTGCAGAAATTCATGATTGATCTGCTATTTCAAAAAGGAGCATTAAAGCTCTGTTTATTTACGAAGAAGGAACTTGATAGAAGATTCACTTGTTCTACATTGAATATCTACTATGGATCTATTACTGTGAAGTTGTGAATAATATCTCTATATCTATTGAAACTGTAGCGACTCCGAACTACTTCATCTTGAAAATTAATATTTCTAGAGACCTCAATCCATCTACTATCAATTGCATTCTATTTCAATTGTGAAGATCAACTGGAAAACATGTTTCTAAAATTGTTTTTATTATTGAGTAACCAGATTCTTGTTCTAAGCTGTGTAGGTTCTTGTTTGAACCAGAAGGCTTTGTTATCCTTAATATTGTAATGGTGTCAACTGCCTATACTCAGTTGTGAAACTGTCTATGGAAAAGAGGACCATATAGTGAAAGTCACCATGCTCGTGGAGTTGAGTGTTGGTGGAGTGGACTAGGGGCCTTCTGTTCCCAAAACCACTATATATATTTGTGTACTTGTTTTTACTTATTCCTGTGGATGATCAAATCTGATAAAGTATAAAGGAAATAACTCATTTAATGAAAGAGTTATCGAAAAATTTCAAATGACACAATTCACCCCCCCTTTTGTGTATAATCTGTAGATTCAGATCCAACATTTGGTATAAGAGGTGGCCCTTCTGATAGAGCCTTAGCAAGAAAGAATCATTTAAATATTATACAATAAAGCATGATGAGTAATACAAGAGAAGGGTTGTCAATGGTTAGAGCACCATATTTTAATGAATACATCTATGGTTTCTGGAAATCGCGAATGATAATATATCTAAAAAACCTCGGATATAGAGTCTATTAAAAGATTCTAACTCCATATGAAATTCTTGAAAATCCTGAGACCTGGAGTGCTTCTATAGAGGCAGAGTATGATATGAATTCAAAGGCAATGAATGCAATTATCGGTGGTCTAGAACCAGATGAATTTAACAGAGTATCTCAGTGCCCAACAACAAATGAGATTTGGAAAACAATAGCTGTGGTCTATGAGGGAATAGAAAATGTGAGACAAATGAGATATGCAACTGCAAAATTGAAATTTGATACTTTCAGAATGGTTGAAGGTGAAATAATTACCCAAATGAATGGGAGATTTACAGAAATTGTCAATAATATAATAGCTCTAGGAGGAACTATCATGCAGGTTGATCAAGAATTAAAAGTACTGAGGTTACTTCCTATTCAATGGAATGATATCTCTGCTACAATCAGGCAATCAACTCCTGTCAAAGATCTAACCATGAGAGAGATGATTGGTACACTGATGATTTATGAAGCTGAAATGAAAGATGAGGCTAATGAACATAATGTTCTTATCAAAAGAGAAGATACTTCCTTGATAGTAACTTCACAAAAATGAATAGAAAACTGAAGAACAGAGAGGTAAAAGCTAAATTAGAGAGATTTGACTCATCAAACTCAAATGAAGAGCTGGCTCAGCTAGCCAAGTAATTTAGAAAGTTCTACAGCAAAAAAAGAGGCTTCAAAAAATCCATTAAGAGAGATGATAAGGATGTAAGATGTTATGAATGCAAGAATATGAGGCATATCAGACTAGATTTCCCACAATTTAGAGATTCAAAGAAGAAGAAATTATTTAAAAGAATTGACTTTGATCAGAAAGACAAGAAAGCTATGAAAGACACTTAGAGTGTATCTGAAGACTTCAGTAGATCTCCTGAATCATTCTCAGAAAAAAAAGAATTCAATCTAAAGGAAAACATGTGTTTCATTGTAGAAACCGATGAGGTACACTAATATATCTCCGCTGACTGAAACAATGAACCAAATTCAGAATCAATCTATACAAATGGAAAACATTCAGCCTACTGCAATATGCATGAAGAAAGATATGACTCACTATTTAAGAAACAAAAGTCACTAAAAATTAAACTTAAATCCATTTCAGATGAAATATATACAATTCTAAAACAACATAAGGAATTAACTGATAAATACAATTCGATTAACACTAAATATATTAATTTTGAATCAAGAATAAAAACACTACAGGATGAAGTAGAATCTTAAAAACATGCTCCTTTGGTCTTTACAAAACGAGATAATTCATTAAATGAAATTCTTGAAAAAACTGTCATTAAAAAGGAGAGATTTGGAATTGGAATTAAAAGAGAAAAACTAACGCAATATAAATATTATTTTGTTCCTAGCTCTAAAAAGGATAATTGTAACTTTTGTGGGACAAAGGGCCATATAGCTAAAAAATGTTTCTTAAGACAACCTAAAATTTGTGGTATTGATAAAGCCTATGTTTCAAAAGATTTATATTATTCAACTAATTTTAAAAGAAGAAATAAAATATGGATACCCAGATCATTACTATCTAACACCCTAGGACCCAAAAAAATATTTGGTCCAATGAAATTTGTTTAAATGTCTTTGCAGGAAGCAGGTCATCAGAGAGGAAAAGATATATGGAACATGGACAGTGGATGCTATAACGACCCATACTTTATATAAATTATTATTAATTCATAATTGGAGAACACTTATTACAACATATAACAAAACCAAAAAAGGGCCGTATAGGAATAGTGTCTTTAGAAACTGGGAAACATAAACAACTGGTTCATAAAGCATCTACTTTGCCTCCCATTTATTTCATCATATCTAGAGTCCCTTTTGGCATATTCTACTTAAAAACCTTCTTCCTGACCTGGGGAAATAAAATATAAGAAAGGGTGAGCTCAAATGATCAGTAAGGATAAACAAAAGAAATATCAATCAAATCATATTTATAAGAACATAACATTTTTGAAATCTTAACCTGCAAAAGAGAGCATAATTTCATAACATGGGATAAATCATAGTAGTGAAATGAAATCCCAATAATCATAACATAAAACATGATACTTTGTGTCATACACATATAATCATAGAGAATCATATCTTATTAGTCAAGACTCATTGCCAAGACTATCTTAGTGGACAAAGTCCATTTCTGAACCGAGTCACCCTCGTTTTAGTCCTGTTTCACTGAACCAGTATAACCTACCGTTCCAGCCATGTCTATCTCATGAGATATAAAATATTTACCCAATTAATTGGAGGCATATATAGGTCCCACCCATCTCATAATGATACCATTATTATGTGCGCCAAAAAATCATAAATCATACATCATTGCATAACTCATGTAATAAAAATGGGAATCTTAAACATCGTGACATCATCAAACAATTCATATAAAATAAAGGAATTCATAAAAATAATTCCATCACAACAAAATCAAATCAATTTAATAATAGGGATATAAACAGAACCCTATATTATCTTAGATGGAAAATAATTTTGATAAAACACTTGAACACCATTCTTGAGGAAAATATCATTTCAAATTCAAAAAAACATTTTCCTTCTTTGACACGTCATACAATTTTAAACTAAAGAAGTTGATTAAAAATAAACATGAAAACTTGTAAAGGAAGCTTCTTGGAAATAATGTTTTAAAAATCCATTCATGCTGTATAAGTTAAAAAAACATTCTTCTCGTACTTTTGTCGAAAAAGTCAAAAAAGTACATCGTACGAAAAACGACTAAAGATTCCTTTCTTATATTTTACTAAAAACTCAACGAAGGGTAAAATAGGATTTAAACAATTGTAGGTGAATGGAAATAATATTACATATTGAGGAAACATGGATGTGGATGATAAAATACACCCCATTAAATGCCAAAGTATAAATAATCTCGGATAAAAATGAGATTGTGATATTTCCCTTACCTTAGGTCTGATATGCTTTGTACGTGTCCGATCCTCCTGTATAATGATTTAAATAATGCTATTGACTTATTCCAGAATCATACTTATTTTTATGATATCATATTTGGTCATATTATTCGCTTCTTAGTAGTAATATTTCATTGTTACTTGTTATTCGAGTGTTTATAACTTTTTGTTCTTATGCGTGTTTTGTCAAATAAATTATTATTCTTCTCTTTAGGTTATAGATACCTCATTTATAGAATGGTATTAGTGTAATATAAATCATATTAATTCATTCAATTCATTTATATAATCATTATGAAATGAACATCATGTAGAATGAGTCGCATCACATCGTGGAGACAGTATTCTGTAAGTACGCACAAGTGATGATATCATTCCTATGATGGTGGAATTGTACTGGTGTGTATGTATACTATTTCAGAATTAGTATCACTTTATAATAGTCATATATAGTCATTATTTACACCATTATACCCATCCAAATAAGGTGGTGGTGGAAAATAGATTACACCACGGCGTGGAGACGGTATTCCGTACGTACGCACGCGCGGTGATTTTTTTTTCGTAGGATAGATAGATGGTGAAATAGGGGTTTTCATACTTATAATAACATATCAGTATATGAGTTATACTGATGTTATTACTTCATAATGAAACAACTAAATAAGAATAAGTGGACGAAGAAATAAAGATGAAATAATCGGTAACGGACATTACCACTTCTTTGAAGTGCTTCTTTGAGACCTCCTTTTAGGGCACTAAAATAGGACTTTGAAGAAGACCAGAACCTCTAGGATGTATCTAGGGAAGTGTAGAGGAGAAATTGTCAGGGGTTGGACAAGATATAAGGCTCAAAGTGGTGTGAGGAAGAGAGGGAGGAGGTTCCCTTTTATAAGGGAGGAGAGGGGCACCTTTGGAATAACTAAAAATATTATATTATTATAAAGTCAAGTTCAGTTTTAAATAGCTCAAAATTGATTTATTTCTAGGATAAGGTGGGGATGGTTCTAAATCCTTTCATCCAATATAATTTAGACAAGTTTAGGTTCCTATTTTAACCTTATCATGTAGATTTACCATTAAGTTAAATAATTTTACTTTTATCGTGTCTTCTTGTGTTCTTATACTATAGGGTTAATAAACATACTATAAGCATCCAAACGAACCCCATGTTGTTTATCATTAAAATATATAACCTTATCTAAGTCGTTTGGCCGAATCATAGATTTTTCAGAGTACAATAACAATTACTAATATAATATTTGTTTTAAAAACTATTTTATGTCAATTTTGACACTATTTAGTAATTATTTTTTGTAAAAATCATAACAGAATGATTATTTCTCAAAAAGTTAATTAAATCAATACTAACATGTCATAGTAATCATTAAAATTAGTGTAATTCATAAAAAGTGTCAAATTACATTTATATTTGTGTTTATAACATCAATTATGTCAATATTTCATTAATAAGATAATTACTGCATCATTTTTGTGTCATAAATAAATTAAATTATCTAATGTCTAAAAATTACAAATAAAATACCATTATGTATGAAATCGTTTTAGCTTTCTAATGAATATTTACAGTCTAATTTATCTTATGTATAACCCTAAATTAAAAATGATTTACTTATTAAACGTTGATTTTAACTATTTTAACCCTTCTTTAAATAAATTAATAATAAATGTCCTAATCTAATCCAAGTGGGTCTGAATGGTCATATTTTATTCCTAAGGTTGTTTTTGTTCTAATTAAACTTGTACAATAGAATTAGTACATGTTTTAGGGTAATAATAATATCATTTTTACCCTTAATTACTATATTTACTTTTAACCGTGGTAACAAAAGTAAAAAGTTACTATTCACCAAAAAATTATTTTCATCTCATTGAACCACATTTTACTAATTGATATCAACCGTGTCTTTAATATTTTCGAAATTTCACTCATAGAAGCAGTAAAATTATGTTTTATGAAAAATTCAGTTTTTTTAACTACAACTTAGTGGTTTCACTATTAATCAAAAATTGAATGTTTTCTGAAAAAAACCAAAATTTCACCCTAGGCTAATTTCGATATCACTAATCCGAAAATGATGTCCATTTTGAAAAATAAAATTTATAAAATTTAAAAAATTGGTTATTACTATTCATAACAGCTAGTTTTAATAATATTTTAATAGTATATCGTTGTTTAGTGAAACTCGGTATTGCGTACGACGCAAGCTATCGAGGAAGCTCATGATTTCGTGTAAAGCAAGACAATCAACTGTTGTGTGGAGAAAAACATTCCTTTGATGATTTATATAACATAAAAGTATCGGGTGTTACATTCTACCCCCGTTAAAATGAATTTCTTCCTCAAAATTCGTCACTTTGTAACAAACAGATGAGGATACCTCTCCCTCATCACATCCTCAAGCTCCCATGTAGCTTCTTCTAATTGGTGGTTCCTCCATAAAACATTCACCAATCGAGTGGTATTGTTTCGTAGAAATTTTTTTCTATGATCTAGAATCTCCATCGGTTGTTCTTCATAAGAAAGATCTTTCTCCAGCAGGACAGCTTCTGAGCTGAGTACATGTGAAGGATCAGGTATGTACTTTCTCAGGAGAGATACATGGAACATATCGTGAACTTGACAGAGATTCGGTGGAAGCGCCAATCGTTAAGCTACCTTCCCAACACGATCCAGTATTTTGAAAGGACCGATATATCTAGGGCTCAACTTCCACTTCTTTCCAAATCTCATAACCCTCTTCCAGGGAGATATTTGTAAGAACACTTTATCACCCACTTCAAACTCTAGGTCTTTTCTTCGGTTGTCGGCATAACTTTTCTGTCGACTCTGAGCGGCTCTTATGTGTTGTTGAATAGATCTTACCTTTTCTGCCGTTTCATCAATGAGATCGGGTCCTAAAATCTTTCTTTCCCAAACTTCATCCCAGCAAGTTAGATTCCGGCATTTCTTTCCATAGAGTGCTTCATAAGGATCCATCTGAATACTGGAGTGAAAGCTATTATTATAAGAAAATTCCACCAAAGGTAGGTGTTGATCCCAACCACCTTTGAAATCCATTGAGAAAGATCTCAATATATCTTCTAGAGGTTGAATTGTTCTCTCAGACTGACCATCTATCTGAGGATGATAACAGTTCTAAAACTCAACTCTGTATCCAGAGTATACTGAAGACTTCGCCAGAACTTCGAGGTAAATCTCGTATCCCGATCAGATATAGTAGAAAGTGGTACTCCATGCAATCTTACCACTTCCTTTACATATATCCTGGCAAGTGAATCCAGAGAGAAATCCTCTCTAATAGCAATGAAGTGTGCAGATTTTGTAAGACGATCAACTATGACCCAAATAGCATTATTGTCTTTGGATGTTTTAGGAAGTCCTGTGACAAATTCCATAGTGATCTTTTCCCATTTCCATTCGTGTATGGGTAATGGTTGTAACATCCCCTTAGACTTATATCTCTCAACTTTAACTTGTTGACCAACCAAGCATCGAGAGACATATTCAGCAACATCTATTTTCATGCCATCCCACCAGAAGTATTCATTCAGGTCCCTATACATCTTCGTGCTTCCAGGATGAATAGAGAATGAAGAACTATGAGTCTCATCCAGCAGCTCCTTCATTAATTCGGGGATGGGAGGAACACACACCCGATTCCGAAACTTTATTATCCCATCACAATCAAGGATGAATTCAGGAACATTTCTCACCTTCTTTTGTAACTCAACATCTTCTTTCTGGGCCACTTTAATCTTCACATGTATAGATGGTTGAACATTCATTTGAGAAAGATACGATTTTCCCCTTTCATTATAATTCCATGATCCATCCTTTGTAAATCCATAAATATTGGTTCTTTTGTGATCCTCATCATGGATAAACTAGCATGGTCTTGTCGACTTAATGCATCTGCCACCTTGTTTGCTTTCCCAGGGTGGTAATGAATTGAGCAGTCGTAATCCTTAATCATCTCCAACCATCTTATTTGGCTCATAGTCATCTCCTTTTGTGTGAAAAGATACATTAAACTTTTATGATCAGTATAAATGTCACACCTTTCTCCATAAAGATAATGCCTCCAAATCTTTAATGAAAAGATTACCGCAGCTAACTCCAAATCATGAGTTAGGTAATTTTGCTCATGTATTTTCAACTGTCATGAGGCATAAGCTATCATCATATCATTTTGCATAAGAACACACCCCAATCCCTTCTTAGATGCATCACTGTAGATCACAAACCTTTCTCCACTACAAGGCAGTGTGAGCACAGGTGCACTGGATAACCTTCTTTTCAACTCCTTGAAATTCTCTTCACATTCCTCCGTCCAAAAAAACTTAACTCCTTTCTGAGTCAACATGGTGAGTGGATTATATAATCATGAAAAATCTTTCACAAAACGTTGATAATATCCAACCAAACCAATAAAACTTCTGATCTCGATTATTGTTGTTGGTCTCGACCATCTTTTGATAACCTCTGTTTTTGCTGGATCCACAGATATCCCCTCCTTTGAGATTATGTGACCCAAAAATGCAACTTTTTGAAGCCAAAATTCACACTAGGTAAATTTGGCATAAATCTTCTCATTTCTTAGGGTCTTCAATATAATTCTCACGTGGTCTTCATGTTCTTACTTTCTCTTTAAATAGACAAGAATATCATCTATAAGGACTACCACAAACTGATCAAGATAATCTCAAAAGACTCTATTCATTAGATCCATGAAGATATAAGGGGCATTATTAAGACCAAATGGCATCACTATAAATTCATAGTGTCCATACCTTGTACGGAAAGCCGTCTTTGGTATATCCTTCCTTTGACCCTTAATTGATGATACCCTGATCGAAGATCAGTCATGGAAAAGTATTGAGCTCTACGTAGTTGGTCAAATAGGTCATCAATGCACGAGAGAGGATATTTGTTCTTGATAGTAATCTTGTTAAGTTCTCGATAATCAATGTAGAGTCTCGTTGATCCGTCTTTCTTCTTAACAAACAGAACAGGTTCTCCCCAAGGTGACGCACTAGGGCGTATGAACCCCTTTTCAAGATTCTCTTGGAGTTGCTTCTTCAATTCCTGCAACTCAATTGGGGCCATTCTATAAGGTGTCTTTGAAATAGGTAAAGCACCCAGTATGAGTTCTATTGAAAACTCAACTTCACGATTCGGTGGAAGACCCGGTAATTCCTTCGGAAAGACATCATCAAACACCCATACAATGGGAATATTTTTAATTGTGAGTTTCTCACCAACCATTTGAGATAAATAACCTTCATTTAGTGGAATCAATACCCATAAAATAGAAGAAATTTCCACTGGAAGGTTATGTTCATCCTTGCATTGATAGAAGATCCTAGATTGATCTGGAATATGAAATGTGACTTCCCTTCATTAGAAATTGATATGAGATCCATGTAGATAAGGCCAATCCATTCCAAGAATCACATCAAATTCCACTATAGGAAGGATCACAAGATTTGTAGGAAGAACATTCCCACAAACATCAATCGGAGAATAATTATAAACATTTGATGCGACTGTTGTGCCATTAGGTGTTGTCACAGCTAACACAACATCTAATTGTTGAGGTAATACAATGATAACATTAGAAAATTCTTCAGAAATAAAGGAGTGGGTGGATCCAGAATCAAATAAAACATTTTCTACTTTAGAGTGGATGTTAAGTGTACCTTTCACCACATCGTTATCGTACTCCACATCGCTGATAGAAATTGCATGTGACTTTACTTTGTCTTTAGCCTTCAGTGTTTGTTTACATCGACCATCCTCATAAACCCTTGGATTAGGGCATTTACTGGAATAATTTCCGGTCTCCTTGTACTTGAAGCATTGAAGTGTAGTAGGTTCATTCTGTGCATCCTTTCCTTTGTTTGCATCATTAGACATCTTCTTCCCATCATCGCGACATTCAAATGTTCTGTGACGTTCCTTTCCACATTTGAAACATTTACTTGTCCCTTTAAGAAAACTCCCTCCATGTTTCTTTCCACACTTTGAGCATAAGGGAAAGCTCATCTTCTTTTCAGTGTACTCTTTATACATTCCTTTGAATTCCATTTTCCTCTTCTTATCAAGCCCATATGACTGATGGGTTACTCAAATCTCCATCTCAACTTTGAGATCACATCAAACGATTTCCTCATAGCTATTGAAGTCCCTTATGGCTAAGGCCCTTCGAATACTTGGTTTTAAGCCACTAAATAATTGATCGATCTTATCTCAGGTTGGATAATAATACCAGAAGTGTACCTTGCAAGTCTTGTAAAATTTGCTTCATTGGTACCAACAGATTCATCATCCTTTTGCTTCAGCTCAAGAAACTCTTTCTCCATCTTTGTTCGGAGAATACGAGGGAAGTACTTATTGAAAAATAAGTTCTTCAACTCGTCCCATTCCATGGACTAAATTTCTTCCCTTTGACTCGTATTCTTAATAAGATTCCACCATTGATCAGCATCACCTTCCAAACGATGCACTGATAAGATGACTTTATCATGCTCAGAACATTGAAGAACTGAAAATATCTTTTCAGTAGTACTAATCCATTGTACAACAACTAATGGATCAGTAGGCCCGCTGAATGAAGGTGGACGCTATCTCATGAAGGATTCAACAGAATGTTGCTCCTTCCTTTGCTCGTTTGGAAGTCCTGCATGATTCATAGCTTGAGAAAGTTGTGTGAGCATGGCTAAAAGATTTTTCATTCCAGCTCCCATAACGTTTGGTTGCTCAGGGGGAAAATCATTGCATTTCCTGTCGCATTCCGCATTAACACGATTCCTTTGGGTTCCAGCCATTGACTAAAACCAAGAAGAATAGTGTGAGAAACACTAATTATAATAGTAAAACCACGTAATCAAGAATAAAATTTCACACTTAAGGTCTTGTCCTAGGTTATTCATGGCCATTTCGAAAACACTAAGATTGTGTTCTATGCTTAGACTTATCCTTAGGGTTCTTACTAAGGCTTTCACATCCTAGTTTCCAAAGGTTGACTTTACCTTTCCTCTGATACCAACTATAACGACCCATACTTTACATACCTTGTTATTACATTAGAATTGAAGAAAACTTATTACAACATATAACAAAACCAAGAAAGGACCGTATATGTATAGTGTCTTTAGAAACTGGGAAACATAAACAACTGGTTCATAAAGCATCTACTTTCCCTCCCATTTATTTCATCATATCTAGAGTTCCTTTTTGGCATATTCAACTTAATAACCTTCTTCCTGACCTGGGGAAATAAAACATACAAAAGGGTGAGCTCAAATTCTCAGTAAGGATAAACAAAAGAAATAGCAATCACATCATATTCATAAGAACATAACATTTTGGAAATCTTAACCTGCAAAAGGGAGCATAATTTCATAACATCGGATAAATCATAGTAGTGAAATGAAATACCAATAATCATAACTTAAAACATGAAACTTTGTGACATACACACATAATCATTGAGAATCATATCTTATTAGTCAAGACTCATTTCCAAGACTATCTTAGTGGACAAAGTCCATTTTTGAACCGAGTCACCCTCGTTTCAGTCCTGTTTCACTGAACCGGTATAACATACCATTCCAGCAATGTCTATCTCATGAGATATAAAATCTTTACCCAATTAATTGGAGGGAGATATAGGTCCCACCAATCTCATAATGATACCATTCTTATGTGTGCCACAAAATCATAAATCATACATCATTGCATAAACCATGTAATAAAAATGGGAATCTTAAACATCGTGACATCATCAAACAATTCATATATGATAAAGGAATTCATAAAAATAATTCCATCACAACATAATCAAATCAATTTAATAATAGGGATATAAACAGAACCCTATATTATCTTAGATGGAAAATAATTTTGATAAAACACTTGAACTCCATTCTTGAGGAAAATATCCTTTCAAATTCAAAAAAACATTTTCCTTTTTTAACATGTCATACAATTTTAAACTAAAGAAGTTGATTAAAAATAAACATGAAAACTTGTAAAGGAAGATTCTTGTAAATAATGTTTTAAAAATCCATTCATGTCATATAAGTTAAAAAAACATTCTTCTCGTACTTTTGTCGAAAAAGTAAAAAATGTACCTCGTACGAAAAATGACAAAAGATTCCTTTCATATCTTTTACTAGAAACTCACCGAAGGGTAAAATAGGATTTAAACAATTGTAGGTGAATGGAAATAATAGTACATATTGAGGAAACATGGATGTGGATGATAAAATATACCCTAGTAAATGCCAAAGTATAAACAATCTCAGATAAAAATGAGATTGTGATATTTCCCTTACCTTAGGTCTGATATGTTTTGTACATGTCCGAACCTCCTGTATAATGATTTAAATAATGTTATTGACTTATTCCAGAATCATACATGTTTTTATGATATCATATTTGGTCATATTATTAGCTTCTTAGTAGTAATCTTTCATTGCTACTTGTTATTCGGGTGTTTATAACTTTTTGTTCTTATGCTTGTTTTGTCGAATAAATTCTTATTCTTCTCTTTAGGTTATAGATACCTCATTTCCAGAATGGTATTAGTGTAATATATATCATATTCATTCATTCAATTCATTTATATAATCATTATGAAATGAAGATCTTGTAGAACGAGTCGCGTCACATCGTGGAGACGGTATTCTGAACGTACGCATGAGTGATGATATCATTCCTATGATCGTGGAATTGTATTAGAGTGTATGTATACTATTTCAGAATTATTATAACTTTATAATAGTCATATATAGTCATTATTTACACCATTATACCCATCCAAGTAAGGTGTTGGTGGAAAATAGATTACACCACGGCGTGGAGACGGTATTCCGTACGTACGCACGCGCGGTGATTTCTTTTTCCGTTGGATTGATAGATGGTGAAATAGGGTTGTTTCATACTTATAATAACATATAAGTATATGAGTGATACTGATTTTCTTACTTCATAATGAAACAACTAAAGAAGAATAAGTGGAAGAAGAAATAATGATGAAATAATCGGTAACAGACATTACCTCTTCTTTGAAGTGCTTCTTTGAGACCTCCTTTTAGGGCACTAAAATAGGACTTTGAAGAAGACCATAACCTCTAGGATGTATCTAGGTAAGTGTAGAGGAGAAATTTTCAGGGGTTGTCCGAGCTTGAAGGCTCAACGTGGTGTGAGGAAGAGAGGGAGGAGGTGCCCTTTTATAAGGGAGGAGAGGGGCACCTTTGGAATAACTAAAAATATTATTTTATTAAAAAGTAAATATTGGTTTTAAATAGATCCAATTTGATTTATTTAGAGTCTATGGTGGGGATGGTTCGAAATACTCCCATCCAATAGAATTTAGGCAAATTTAGATTCCTATTTTAACCTTATCTTGTAGATTTAACATTAAGTTAAATAATTTTACTTTTACCGTGTCTTCTTGTGTTCTTATACTATAAGGTTAATAAACTTACTATAAGCAGCCAAAAGAACCCCAAGTTGTTTATTATTAAAATATATAACCTCATCTAAGTAATTTGGCTGAACCTTACATTTTTAATAATAAAATAACAATTACTAATATAATAATTGTTTTAAAAACTATCTTATGTCAATTTTGACACTATTTAGTAATTAATTTTTGTGAAAATTATAACAGAATTATTTGTTCGAAAAAAGTTAATTAAATCAATAATAACATGTCATATTAATCTATAAAATTAGTGGAATTCATAAAAAGTTTCAAATTACATTTATTTTGGTGTTTATAACATCAATTATGTCAATATTTCATTAATAAGATAATTATTGCATCATCTTTGTCGCATAAATAAATTAAATTATATAATGTCTAAATATTACAAATAAACTACCATTATGTAGGAAATATTTTTATCTTTATAATGAATATTTATAGTCGAATTTATCATATGTATAACCCCATATTAAAAATTATTTACTTATTAAACTTTGATTTTAACTATTTTAACCCTTCTTTAAATAAATTAATAATAAATGTCCTAATCTAATCCAAGTGGGCCTAAATGGTCATATTTTATTCCTAAGGTAGTTTCTGGTCCTATTACACTTGTCCAATAGAATTAGTACATGTTTTAGGGTAATAATAATATCATTTTTACCCTTAATTACAATATTTTCTTTTAACCGTGGTAAAAAAAAGTAAAAAGTTACTATTCATCAAAAAATTATTTTAATCTCATTGAACCACATTTTACTTACTGAAATCAACCGTGTCTCTACGATTTTCGAAATTCCACTCACAGAAGCGGTAAAATTAATTTTTATGAAAAATTCAGTTTTTTAACTACCACTTAGTGGTTTCACTATTAATCAAAAATTAAAAGTTTTGTGAAAAATACCAAAATTTCATCCTAGGATAATTTCGATATTACGAATCCAAAAATGAGGTCCATTTTGAAAAATAAAATTTATAAAATTTCAAAAAGTGGTTATTACTATTCATAACGTCTAGTTTTAATAATATTTTAATAGTATATCATTGTTTAGTGAAACTCGGTATTGCGTACGACGCAAGCTATCGAGGATGCTCACGATTTCATGTAAAGCAAGACAATCAAGTGTTGTGTGGTGAAAAAGATTCCTTTGATGATTTATATAACATAAAAGTATCGGGTGTTACATTCTACCCCCGTTAAAATGAATTTCGTCCTCGAAATTCGTCACTTTGTAACAAATAGATGAGGATACCTCTCCCTCATCATATCCTCAAGCTCACATGTAGCTTCTTCTAATTGGTGGTTCCTCCATAAAACTTTCACCAATCGAGTGGTCTTGTTTCGTAGGAATTTTTTGCTACGATCCAGAATCTCCATTGGCTGTTCTTTATAAGAATGATCTTTCTCTAGCAGTACAACATCAGAGCTGAGTACATGTGAAGGATCAGGTATGTACTTTCTCAGGAGAGATACATGGAACACATCGTGAACTTGAGAGAGATTCGGTGGAAGCGCCAATCGGTATGTTTCCTTCCCAACATGATCCAGTATTTCGAAAGGACCGATATATCTAGGGCTCAACTTCCACTTCTTTCCAAATCTCATAACCCTCTTCCAGGGAGATATTCGTAAGAACACTTTATCACCCACTTCAAACTCTAGGTCTTTTCATCGTTTGTCAGCATAACTTTTCTATTGACTCTGAGTGGATCTTATGTGTTGTTGAGTAGATCTGACCTTTTCTGCCATTTCATCAACGAGATCGGGTCCTAATAGCTTTCTTTCCCCAACCTCATCCCAGCAAGTTGGAGTCCTGCATTTCTTTCCATAGAGAGCTTCATAAGGAGCCATCTGAATACTAGAGTGAAAGCTATTATTATAATAAAATTCCACCAAAGGTAGGTGTTGATCCCAACAACCTTTGAAATCCATAGAGAAAGATCTCAACATATCTTATAGAGTTTGAATTGTTCTCTCAGACTGACCGTCTGTCTGAGGATGATAAGCAGTGCTAAAACTCAACTCTATATCCAGAGTATGCTGAAGACTTCGCCAGAACATCGAGGTAAATCTTGGATCCCGATCAGATATAATATAAAGTGGTACTCCATGCAATCTAACCACTTCCTTTACATATATCCTGGCAAGATGATCCAGAGAGAAATCCTCTCTAATAGCAATGAAGTGTGCAGATTTTGTAAGACGATCAACTATGACCCAGATAGCATTATTTACTTTGGATGTTTTAGGAAGTCCTGTGACAAATTCCATAGTGATGTTTTCCCATTTCCATTCGGGTATGGTTAATGGTTGTAACATCCCCTTAGACTTCTGTCTCTCAACATTAACTTGTTGACCAACCAAGCATCGATAGACATATTCTGCAACGTCTCTTTTCATGCCATCCCACCAGAAGTATTCTTTTAGGACCCTATATATCTTCGTGCTTCCAAGATGAATAGAGAATGAAGAACTATGAGCCTCATACAGCAGCTCCTTCTCTAATTCGGGGATGGGGGGAACACAAACCTGATTCCTGAACTTTATTATCCCATCACAATCAAGGATGAATTCAGGAAAATTTCTCACCTTCTTTCGTAACTCAACATCTTCTTTCTGTTCCTCTTTAATCTTTACATGTATAGATGATTGAACATTCAGTTGAGAAAGATATGATTTTTCCCCTTTCATTATAATTCCTAGATCCATCCTCTGTAAATCCATAAATATTGGTTCTTTTGTGATCCTCATTATGGATAAACTAGCATGGTCTTGTCGAATTAATGCATCTGCCACCTTGTTTGTTTTCCCAGGGTGGTAATGAATTGAGCAGTCGTAATCCTTAATCAGCTCCAACCATCTTCATTGGCGCATATTCAACTCCTTTTGTGTGAAAATATACTTTAAACTTTTATGATCAGTATAAATGTCACACCTTTCTCCATAATGTTAACGCCTCCAAATCTTTAATGCAAAGATTACCGCAGCTAACTCCAAATCATGAGTTGGGTAATTTTTCTCAGGTATTTTCAACTGTCGTGAGGCATAAGCTATCACCATATCATGTTTCATAAGAACACACCCCAATAACTTTTTGGATGCATCATTGTAGATCACAAACCATTCTCCTCTACAGGGCAGTGTGAGAACAGGTGCACTGGATTACCCTCTTTTAAACTCCTTGAAATTATCTTCATATTCCTCCATCCAAACAAACATAACTCCTTTCCGAGTCAACATGGTGAGTGGATTAGATAATCGTGAAAAATCTTTCACAAAACGTCGATAATATCCAGCCAAACGAAGAAAACATCGGATCTCGGTTATTGTTGTTTGTCTCGACCATCTTTCGATAACCTGTATTTTTGCTTGATCTACAGATATCCCCTCATTTGAGATTATGTGACCCAAAAAGGAAACTTTTTGAAGCCAAAATTCACACTTGGTAAATTTTGCATAAAGCTTCTCCTTTCTCAGGGTATTCAATATAATTCTCAAGTGGTCTTCATGTTCTTCCTTGCTCTTTGAATAGACAAGAATATCTTCTATAAATACTACCACAAACTGATCAAGATATTCTCTAAAGACTCTATTCATTAGATCCATGAAGATAGCAGGGGAATTAGTAAGACCAAATGGAATCACTATAAATTCATAGTGTCCATACCTTGTACGGAAAGCCCTCTTTGGTATATCCTCCCTTTTGACCCTTAATTGATGATAACCTGATCGAAGATCAATCATGGAAAAGTATTGAGCTCCGCGTAGTTGGTCAAATAGGTCATCAATGCGCGGGAGAGGATATTTGTTCTTGATAGTAATCTTGTTAAGTTCTCGATAATCAATGCAGAGTCTCATTGATCCATCTTTATTCTTAACAAACAGAACAGGTTCTCCCCAAGGTGACGCACTAGGGCGTATGAACCCCTTATCAAGATTCTCTTGGAGTTGCTTCTTCAATTCCTACAACTCAATTTGGGCCATTCTATAAGGTGTCTTTGAAATAGGCAAATCACCCGGTACGAGTTCTATTGAAAACTCAACTTCACGATTCGGTGGAAGACACGGTAATTCCTCTAGAAAGACTTCATCAAACTCCCATAAAATGGCCATATTCTTAATCATGGGTTTCTCTCCAACCATTTGAGATAAATAACCTTCATTTAGTAAAATCAATACCCATAAAATGGAAGAAATTTTCACTAGAAGGTTATGTTCATCCTTACATCGATAGACGATCATAGATTGATCCGGAATATGAAATGTGACTTCCCTTATTTGGAAATTGATATGAGATCCATGTAGAGAAAGCCAATACATGCCAAGAATCACATCAAATTCCACTATAGGAAGTATCACAAGATTTTCAGGAATCACATTCCCACAAACTTCAATCGGAGAAGAATTATAAACATTTGATGCGACTATTGTGCCATTAGGTGTTGTCACAGATCACTCAACATCTAATTGTTGAGGTAATACAGTGATACACTTAGAAAATTCTTTAGAAATAAATGAGTGGATGGATCCAGAATCAAATAAAACATTTTCTACTTTAGAGTGGATGGTATGTGTACCTTTCACCACATCGTTATCGTACTCCACATCACTGATAGAAATTGCATGTGACTTTCCTTTGTCTTTAGCCTTAAGAGTTTGTTGACCTCAACCATCCTCATAAAACCTTGGATTAGGGCATTTATTGGCATAATGTCCCATCTCCTTGCACTTGAATCATTGAAGTGTAGTAGGTTCATTATGCGTATCACTTCCTTTGTTTGCATCATTAGACTTCTTCTTCCCATCATCGTGACATTCAAATGCCCGATGACCTTCCTTTCCACATTTGAAGCATTTACTTGTCCCTTTAAGACAACTCCCTCCATGTTTCTTTCCACACTTTGAGCATAAGGGAAAGCTCATCTTCTTTTCAGTGTACTCTTTAGACTTTCCTTTGAATTCCATTTTCCTCTTCTTATCAAGCCCATATGACTAATGGGTTACTCAAATCTCCATCTCAACTTTGAGAGCACATCGAACAATTTCCTCGTAGCTATTGAATTCCCTTATGGATAAGGCCCTTCGAATACTTGGTTTTAAGCCACTAAAGAATCGATCGATCTTACTCTCATTTTGGATAATAATACCAGAAGTGTACCTTGTAAGTCTTGTAAAATTTTCTTCATAGGTACCAACAGATTCATCATCACTTTTCTTCAGTTCAAGAAACTCTTTCTCCATGTTTGTTTGGAGAATACGAGGGAAGTACTTATTGAAAAATAAGTTCTTCAACTCGTCCCATTCCATGGACACAATTTCATACCTTTGCCTCGTATTCTTAATAATATTCCACCATTGATCAGCATCACCTTCCAAACGATACACTGCTAAGATGTCTTTATCATACTCAGAACATTGAAGAACTGAAAATATCTTTTTAGTAGTACTAATCCATTGTTCAGTAACTAATGGATCAGTAGGCCCGCTGAATGAAGGTGGATGTTGTCTCATGAAGGATTCAACAGAATGTTGCTCCTTCATTTGCTTGTTTGGAGGTCCTGCATGATTCATATCTTGAGAAAGTTGTGTGAGCATGGCTAAAAGATTTTGCATTCCAGCTCCCATAATGTTTGGTTACTCAGGGGGACAATCATTGCATTGCCTGTTGCATTCCGCATTAACACGATTCCTTCGGGTTCTATCCATTGACTAAAACCAAGAAGAATAGTGTGAGAAACACTATTTATAATAATAAAACCACATAATCATGAATAAAATTTCACACTTAAGGTCTTATCCTAGGGTATTCATGGAAATTTCTAAAACACAAAGATTGTGTTCTATACTTAGATTTATCCTTAGGGTTCTTACTAAGGCTTTCACATCCTAGTTTCCAAAGGTTGAATATACCTTACCTCTGATACATACTATAAAGACCCATACATTACATAAATTGTTATTACTTTAGAATTGAAGCAAAATTATTACAACATATAACAAAACCCAGAAAGAACCGTATAGGTATAGTGTCTTTAGAAACTGGGAAACATAAACAACTGGTTCATAAAACATCTACTTTGCCTCCAATTTATTTCATCATATCTAGAGTCCCTTTTTGGCATATTCTACTTAATAACCTTCATCCTGACCTGGGGAAATAAAACATAAAAAAGGGTGAGCTCAAATGCTCAGTAAGGATAAACAAAAGAAATATCAATCACATCATATTCAAAAGAAAATAACATTTTGGAAATCTTAACCTGTAAAAGAGAGCATAATTTCATAACATGGGATAAATCATAGTAGTGAAATGAAATCCCAATAATCATAACATAAAATGTGAAACTTTGTGGCATACACACATAATCATATAGAATCATATCTTATTAGTCAAGACTCATTTCCAAGGCTATCTTAGTGGACAAAGTCCATTTCTGAACCGAGTCACCCTCGTTTCAGTCCTGTTTCACGGAACCGGTATAACCTACCATTCCAGCCATGTCTATCTCATGAGATATAAAATCTATACCCAATGCATTGGAGGGAGATATAGGTCCCACCCATCTCATAATGATACCATTCTTATGTGTGCCACAAAATCATAAATCATACATCATTGCATAACCCATGTAATAAAAAATGGGAATCTTAAACATCGTGACATCATCAAACAATTCATATAAGATAATGGAATTCATAAAAATAATTCCATCACAACATAATAAAATCAATTTAATAATAGGGATATAAACAGAACCCTGTATTATCTTAGATGGAAAATAATTTTTATAAAACACATGAACTCCATTCTTGAGGAAAATATGCTTTCAAATTCAAAAAAACATTTTCCCTTTTTAACATGTCATACAATTTTAAACTAAAGAAGTTGATTAAAAATAAACTTGAAAACTTGTAAAGGAATCTTCTTGGAAATAATTTTTCAAAAATCCATTCATTCCGTATATGTTAAAAAACATTTTTCTCGTACTTTTGTCGAAAAAGTCAAAAAAGTACCTCGTACAAAAAATGACAAAAGATTCCTTTCATATCTTTTACTAAAAACTCACTGGAGGGTAAATAGGATTTAAACAATTTTAGTTGAATGGAAATAATATTACATATTGAGGAAACATGTAAGTGGATGATAAAATACACCCTAGTAAATTCCAAAGTATAAACAATCTCGGATAAAAATGAGATTGTGATATTTTCCTTACCTTAGTTCTGATATGATTTGTACGTGTCCGAACCTCCAGTATAATGATTTCAATAATGTTATTGACTTATTCCAGAATCATACTTGTTTTTATGATATCATATTTTGTCATATTCTTAGCTTCTTAGTAGTAATATTTCATTGCTACTTGTTATTCGGGTGTTTATAACTTTTTGTTCTTATGCGTGTTTTGTCAAATAAATTCTTATTCTTCTCTTTAAGTTATAGATACCTCATTTCCAGAATGGTATTAGTGTAATATATATAATATTCAATTATTCAATTCATTTATATAATCATTATGAAATGAATATCTTGTAGAACGAGTCGCATCACATCGTGGAGACGGTATTCCGTACGTACGCACGAGTGATGATATCATTCCTATGATCATGGAATTGTATTGGAGTGTATGTATACTATTTCAAAATTATTATAACTTTATAATAGTCATATATAGTCATTATTTATACCATTATACCCATCCAAGTAAGGTGGTGGTGGAAAATAGATTACACCACGGCGTGGAGACGGTATTCCGTACGTACGCACGCGCGGTGATTTCTTTTTCCGTAGGATGGATAGATGGTGAAATAGGGTTGTTTCATACTTATAATAACATATCAGTATATGAGTGATACTGATGTTATTACTTCATAATGAAACAACTAAAGAAGAATAATTGGAAGAAGAAATAAAGATGAAAGAATCAGTAACGGACATTACCTCTTCTTTGAAGTGCTTCTTTGAGACCCCCTTTTAGGGCACTAAAATAGGTCTTTGAAGAAGACCAGAACCTCTAGGATGTCTCTAGGGAAGTTTATAAGAGAAATTGGCAGGGGTTGGACTATCTTTAAGGATCAAAGTGGTGTGAGGAAGAGAGGGAGGAGGTGCTCTTTTATAAGGGAGGAGAGGGGCACCTTTCGAATAACTAAAAATATTATTTTATTATAAAGTGAAGTTAGGTTTTAAATAGTTCCAAATTGATTTATTTAGAGGATAAGGTGTGGATGGTTCGAAATATTCTCACCCAATAGAATTTAGACAAGTTTAGGTTCCTATTTTAACCTTATCAAGTAGATTTAACATTAAGTTAAATAATTTTACTTTTACCGTGTCTTTTTGTGTTCTTATACTATAAGGTTAATAAAATTACTATAAGCAGCCAAACGAACCCCAAGTTGTTTATTATTAATATATATAACCTTATCTAAGTCATTTTTCCGAACCTTATATTTTTATGAATAAAATAAAAATTACTAATATAATATTTCTTTTAAAAACTATTTTATGTCAATTTTGACACTATTTAGTAAATAATTTTTTTGAAAATCATAACAGAATGATTAGTTCGAAAAAAGTTAATTAAATAAATAAAAACATGTCATGTTAATCTAGAAAATTAGTGGTATTCAGAAAAAGTGTCAAATTACATTTATTTTGGTGTTTATAACATCAATTATGTCAATATTTCATTAATAGGATAATTACTGCATCATCTTTGTGTCATTAATAAAATAAATTATTTAATGTCTAAAAATTACAAATAAAATACCATTATGTAGGAAATTTTTTTATCTTTGTAATTAATATTTATAGTCGAATTTATCTTATGTATAACCCAATATTAAAAATGATTTACTTATTAAACATTGATTTTAACTATTTTAACCCTTCTTTAAATAAATTAATAATAAATGTCATAATCTAATACAAGTGGGCCTAAATGGTCATATATTATTCCTAAGGTTGTTTTTGGTCGAATTACACTTGTCCAATATAATTAGAACATGTTTTAGGGTAATAATAATATCGTTATTACCCTTAATTACCCTATTTACTTTTAACCGTGGTAAAAAAGTAAAAAGTTAGTATTCAGAAAAAAATTATTTTTATCTCATTGAACCACATTTTACATACTGACATCAACCGTGTCTCTCATATTTTCGAATTTCCACTCACAGAAGCGGTAAAATTATGTTTAATGAAAAATTAAAATTTTTTAACTACCACTTAGTGGATTCACTATTCATCAAAAATTGAATGTTTTTAGAAAAATACCAAAATTTCACCCTAGGCTAATTTCGATATTAAGAATCCAAAAATGAAGTCCATTTTGAAAAATAAAATTTATAAAATTTCAAAAAGTGGTAATTACAATTCATAATGGCTAGTTTAAATAATATTTTAATAGTATAACGTTGTTTAGTGAAACTCGATACTGCGTACGACGCAGGCTATCGAGGAAGCTCGCAATTTCGTGTAAAGAAAGACAAGAAAGTGTTGTGTGTAGAAAAAGATTCCTTTAATGATTTATATAACATAAATGTCTTGGGTGTTACAACTGCTCAAGACATATGAGTGGAAACTCATTGAATTTTTCTTCACTCACTCAAAAGGAAGGTGGACTTATCACATTTGGTGACATTGCCAAAGGAACAATCATTGGCATTGGAACTATTGGAGATCCAAAAACAGTCTCAGTCAACAAAGTACATTATGTAAAAAAATTAAAAAACAGCCTAATAAGTATCTCTAAACTCTATGATGATGGATATACTGTTGATTTTTCTAACAATTATTGTACTGCTTCTAAAGATAAACTATTTAAATTTAAAGCACCAAGATCTGAAAATGTCTATAGTTTGGATTTAAATTCCTTGTGTAAACAACAACTAAACTGATTGATTACTAAAGTAAGTGAATCCTCGATCAGGCATAGGATACATGGACATTTCAATGTATTTGTTTTACATTAGTTATCTATGGAACATTTAGTTTCTAATTTACCAAGTCTCAAATTTGAAAGTGACAGATTTTTTGATGCATGTCAACTTGACAAGAAACACAAATCATCCATCAAATCTGTTAATAAGGTTGCTACCTCTAAACATCTAGATCATATTCATATGGATTTGTTGGGACCCTCAAGTGTATCATGCTTAGCTGGTAAATTATATAAATATGTTTTAGTTGATGAATATTCATGATTTACATGGATTTTCTTTTTGAAGTTTAAAAATGAAGCTTTTACTTTATTTAAAATTTTCAACAAATCTGTTAAAAATGAAAAAGGGTTCAATATAATCTCATTGAGAAGTGATCAGGGTGGAGAATTTGAGAATCTGGAATTTAATTCCTTTTTCTCAAATATGGGTATTAAACACACCCTTTCTGCACTAAGAACACTTCAACAAAATGGGATTGTAGAAAGTAGAAATAGAACTATTCAAAAAATGTCTATAACTATGTTAAATGAATATATCATACCTAAATATTTCTTGGAAGAAGCTATGAATACAACGTGTTATATAATTAATAGAGTTTTAATTAGAACTATTTTGAAAAATACACCCTATGAACAATGGAATAACAGAAAACCAAAAGTTAACTACTTTAAAGTTTTTGGATGCAAGGTCTACATCTTAAACACCAGGGATAATCATGGTATGTTCGATCAAAAATCTTATAAAGGTATTACTTAGGATACTCTGCTACCTCCAAAGCTTAGAGAGTTTATAATAAGAAGTCAAGGATTGTTGAAGAATCAGTTCATGTGAAATTTGATGAATCTGACCCCTTTGAGAAAAGGACAGAACAAATGGATGAACTTGACTCTAATGATAACATGAGACTTGAGAACATAAATAATGATTTTGAAAATGATATAAAATAAATTCAGTCCAGTTCAGAGGAACATGATATTGATGAACCTTTAAATATTTTACCTAGAAAGTCTAGAACCCTAAATAATCACCCTTTAGAAACTGTAATATGTGACCTATAAACTGGTGTTCAAACTAGAAGAAACATAGGAAACCTAGTGGAATTCACTTCCTTCCTATCTCAACAAGAACCCAATACTATAGAAGAAGATTTAGATGATGAAATCTAGGTAATTACAATACAATATGAATTAAACTAGATCAAAAGAAATGAAGTTTGGGAATCAATGCAAAGACCTAAGAATTATCCTGTAATAGGAACCAAATGGGTTTTTAGAAATAAACAAGATGATCAAGGAATTATAACTAAAAATAAAGAAAGATTAGTAGCTAATGGATATAATCAAGAATAAGGAATAGATTATGATGATACTTTTGCACCTGTAGCTAGGTTGGAAGCTATTAGAATCATTTTAGCCTATGAATCTTATATGAATTTTAAATTATTTCAGATGGAAGTTAAATATGCCTTTTTAAATGGTTATTTAATGGAGGATGTTTATGTTGAGAAACCTCCTAGTTTGGAAAACTCTCAAAAACATGATTCTATTTTTAAACATACTAAAGCTCTTTATGGCCTTAAACAAGCACCTTGAGCATGGTATGAACGATTATGTTCTTTTAAAAAAAAAATAATTTTACTGTTGTAATGGAAGACCCAACACTCTTTAATAAAACTGTGAAAAATAATGTTTTATTGGTTCAAATATATGTTAATGATGTAATCTTTGGATCAAATAATAAAACTATTTGTTAACAATTTTCAAAATTATTTCAAGAAGAATTTTAAATGTGTATGATGGGAGAATTAAATTACTTTTTGGGTCATCAAATATTTTAAAAATATTTTTGAAATGTTTTAAATCAAATCAAATACATTACTAATTTACTTACAAAATTTGGACTTCAACACATCAAGCCATTTAATACTCTTATGTGTACTTATATAAAACTTGATTTGGATAAAACTGGGAAATCAGTTGACAACAAGTTATATAGAGTTATGATTGGTAGTTTGTTATAACTTACTGCTAGCATGACAGATATAATGTATTAAGTTTGTCTTTGTGCTAGATTTCAATCAAATCCTAATGAATATCATCTAACTGCTGTTAAAATAATTTTTAGATATTTAAATGGAACTATTTTTCAATCTCTTATTTATCCTAAAACTTCTGATTTCAATTAGATTTCATATTCATTTGATGACTTTGGACGATGTAGATTAGATAGAAAAAGTACATCAGGAACATGTCACTTTTTAGGAATGTCTTTAGTATCATTGTCTAATAAGAAACATCCTTCAGTTGGCCTGTTGTTGACGCTCCTTTCGTCACAGAATCTAAAGATCGGAAAAGGGAATATCTGAGCTCAAAGTGATTCATCCTTTGAAGAAAACATCAAAAATCGACAAAGGGATGAACAAGGAGATCATTTCCCATAGGTTGTGCAAGTTCCCTCATGGTCGTGCAAGTACACTTGCGCGCCGCCTAGTGGTCGTGCAAGTACTTGCGCGCTGCCTATTGGTCGGGCAAGTAGACTTGCGCGCCGCCTCATGGTCGCTCATGTGACTTGCGCGACCTAAGTGGTAACCGCCCGGTAACCGCTCGGGGTCTTCTCCTGCCTATAAATAGACCCTGTGGGCCCCCCATTGAGGATGATCTTTTTCCAGAAACTCAGATTGAAGCTCCCGATGCCCAAGTCTCTTCTCAAATATTCCGGAACACTTCTAAGGTAATTTCTTACCTATAACGGAAGATCTAAAGAGAAGAAGGAAGGCCTAAGTGTTGAAACTTATCAAACACTTGCACGCCGGTTTATTTCCTTCAATATAACTTGCGCGTCCCTTTTCTGGAAGAACCTCAAGAGGATTCTAAATGGTTTAAAAAAGAGTCGCTCAAATATTTCAATGCTGGTTGAAAATCGCGCAAGTACACCATGTGTCGCGCAGGTATACCTGCAGGACCCAAACATGCGCGCACACGGAAGACTTGCGCTCCTTTCAAGACTTGCGCGCCCCTACCTTTTTGGGTGCCCATCTTTCCCATCTTACCCCTCTTAAGCCATTACACCTTTCCTTTTCAAGATTCAGTCTTCAAGACACTCTTCAATGCCATTTATGGCATGATTTCTTGATTTGACTACCTTATCTGAAAAGAATTCTGTGGAATATCTCTCAAAACCTAGTGATTTAAATATCCTTATGTCACTAAATATAGAGAGTTCATTCATTCAACCTCATCCTTTAAGATGAGAGAATCCTTAACTTGGGCATCCTCCTCAGGAGAAAGCCCCAAGCATAATCCTTTAACTTGGGCATCCTCCTTAGGAGTAAGCCCCAAACCTTAATTCCTTTAACTTGGGCATTCTTCTCAGGAGTAAGCCCCAAGTCCCCTAACCTGGGTCTCCCTTTTCGGAATAAGACTCAGTCATAACCTGGGCCTCCTTTTTTAGGAGTAAGTCCCAGTCATAATCTTGGGTTTCCTTTTCAGGAGTAAACCCCAAGCCCCCTTAAAATTTCTCTTAACCAGTCCTAATTTACCCTTGATTTGGGTTTCCTTTTCAGGAGTAAAACCCAATCATAAGTCCCCTCCTAACTTGGGCATCCTCCTTAGGAGTAAGCCCCAAGATTAGAGTATTCAAATCACCATAAAGCACATATACCTTTATGGAACATGTTCCTGGATTTTCTCCCTAAAAGTGAATCCTAAACCTTCATCTATCTGGGCAGTCATACATACCTAATCCCCAAACAATTTCTTATGATTGCATCTTTCATGGCACAATTGTCTAATTTTTACCAATACCTCTTGTTTCTCACACCGAGCATGACTCACGTGAGCTTAGAGTTTAAAAGTAATTATGAAATTCTTCTTTGAGCCATCAATCATAAACATCATACTCCATCACTCGAACTACGTGGGTTATGATTCCTTTTCCAAAACAAAGGATACGTAGGTAGCCCATTTATGGGTTCGATCCCAACATTGAAATAATCCCTGTCCTTCTGAATGACGATAAACTTCAAGTGCCCCACTGAGTGGCTTTAAAACCAGCCTGGTCATCATAATGACCAAGAGACTTTTATATAAATGTTTTGAAGGATACCATTGACCAAGAATCTCTAAACAGATATAGATGATTCTCTATTGATGAAGAAACTCGAATACATAAAAAAGATTCTCTAAATTTCTTGCATATTTAATCATTGATTGTTAAAACTAAAGGAAGGCACATTTTATACTTGGTAATGTAATAAGGATTCACGAACATAACTTAAATCTATAAAGAGAGTCCCGGAGTAGACAATAATTCCCCTCAAAAAGGTGTGATGAGTCCGACCTCTCATCCTCTCGACCAATGCAAAATTCCTAAGCCTCATCAGTCCACAAGCTAATGAGTGCCTACCATTGGAAAGTGGGTCCAAACGGATGTGGAATCATTGGATGTTTCCGGTTCTACGAATAAAACTCGCTAGAAACCGATCATAACGTTTGAATCTCCCGTCTAGGAGGTCATCCCTGAAATCCGTGTGAAACAAAAATGGTGAACCCGAAGTGAATCCTTAACCAAGTTAAAGTGATGTTATTCTTTTTTGTTAGGCCCCTTGGGCCAACAAAGCAATCATTGACATGTGCTCATCCAAAAGATGCAGTGGCCGGATTCATCTTTATTATGTCTGTTATATGGAACAGTCACTCTTTTCTCAAGATCTTCTGCAAAATGGCTTTCCTTAAATTCACCTATGTGAATACTGCTGCTGTGAAAACCTCTACTGTGAGGTCTGCTGCTGTGAAAACCAATGCTACTACTCCTGCTGGAACGTCATCCGCTCTAAGGATGACATCACCAACTCAGCATCTTCAACGCTGGGTTTCTAATGCACATGTTAAGGAGTACCGTCACAACGGTACTATCCCAACTCTGGAGGCCGCTCGTCAAGCCCTCCAAGTTAACAACTCTACCTGGTCGTCCAGACAACAGCGGCCAATGATCAAGAAGCATGCGGTGCTGACTACCGTCTCCAACCGTTTCGGGTCGTTATCCCCGGAACGCAATTTCCATTCACTCCCTTACTATGAGGAAGAGAATGAGCAGGTCCCGTAGGACCTTAATTCAAAAAGAAATGAGTCCTTATCAAGGGCTCCCATCAACAATCGCCGCCCGACTCGTGTGGTAGTGCGCCCTCAACATGATGAGGGTACCGACTCCAGGCATTCAGCTCAGGTTCCTCGAACTCGAGCAGGCAAGATGAACCGCCAGAGACGGAATCCGGTTAACAATAGGCAGGTTGTCATCCCTGCCATCTCTGGAGAAGTCCACCAACCTAACATGGTGGAAAACAACAAGAAGGCACACACACCTGCCCGTTTTATTTCCGCTGTCCAGCAGACTCGTCTGGCAGCATCAAGCCGATCCCGCCAGGCAATTCCGGCGGAGTACCATAGGCAGGAACATACACCTGCTTATACATCACCAGTTAGTCAGCAGGCTCGTCTGACTACATATGATGGATCTCGTAAACCATGTTTGGAGAAGTGTAATCAGCAGGCATATACACCTGCTAATACTAATCAAGCCTACCAACAGTCTCGCTTGGTAGCGCACGGAGAAGTCAGTCGGAAAGTCCCGACGACAAATAGGAGGCAGACTCAACTCTCTGCCTCCACACATTAGTACTGTCAGGATTCACTGACAGGAAAAGGAGGAAAGGAGCAGGCACATACACCTACTCCAAGCCCGGAATGGACGTATATCCCTGTTCCGGCGGCTGAAGTCACCAAACATATTTTGTCAATGGTGAAAGAGCAGAAGAAAATTCCTGCTCATATTCTGGATGCTTGCCAGGATATCATAACAGCTTCAGCATCATCACAGGGACAGACACATAAATCTATCCCTGGAAATGGAGTGACACCTCAACGATTCACTCTGGAACAGACATACACATCTGTTCCAGTCCAAGAGGGTTCTGGGGCATACTCCCCCATATCATACGGACAACCAAGTCAGGAACATACACCTGATTTGAGTGGAGATCATCAGCCTAACCTGACCATCTTTTCTGTTCAGGCACATACACCTGCTCAGAGCAATCACTTTCCTCATCAAGTGGTTTCTAAAGAGAGTAAGAAGGCATCTAAGAAAAAGATCCGCCCAGCACAGTCAGGAGATCAAAGGCCAATCTGTAACCAATCCTTGCTCGATGCTGGAGTTCTTGAAGCCCTCAGACATTTATCTGTCAGAATTCAAGATTCTACTCCCTCAGTTCCCAATAACAGGAACATTAATTCTGAAGGTCTTCAACAGACACTTCCTCATGAAGACTTACTTCATGAAAAATCGGTCAATCATGAAGTTTCTTCTTCAGATGAGAGCCACAGGAACCCTCTGTGTGGTCAGAAGACCATGGAGTAAGAGATTTCATCTTTTGCTGTAACCGATCATGACGGTCCTCCTCATGGTGATGAACTTCGCTGCGAAAGTCCTCTCCGCAGTAGTGATTCACGTTGTCTCGAAAATTCTTCATAAGGCAATGTAGTGACGAGAAAGCCCTCTTATCTCGAGGCACTTGCAAACGTAAAACCAGTCATTTCTGATGCTTTACTATCGGCAGGTGAAACTCTTTCTCCATCAGAAGATAGCCTGGGGTTCAGGTTATTCTCCGAACCATCCCTGGGTCATTCATCTTCCAGCATGAATAGTGATCTCTCTACCAATCTTGTTGAATCCGATGAAGCAACAAGAAAACACCAACTCTGGTCCAAACAGGTAGAAGAATCTTCATTTAATGATAAAGAGGAAATGCTGAACATGAGGAAAAAACTGGCAAATGGTGAAGTACCAGTCATGTTTTGGCCTTTGGCTGACTCCCAGTACGACATTCCAATGATGTTGAAGGATGATGGAATCCATGATATTCATCGCAACATATGGAAAACTCTTTGTCAATTAAAGAAGAGGGTATTATCTTACGATGAATATGAAAATCATCTTAAGATAATAGAAGGGCTACAATGTCAGATTGATTTGGCATCTCTATCAGTCTCTCGGTATCAGAAGGCTGAAAAGCAACAGAGAACCCTTCAACGTTCATGCCTTGGCGCACTAAGAAAATTGCGTCAGTTAATTTCCAATGCTCCATATGATGTTCATATCAGAGGATGGGGTGTTCACGGAGCACTACATTTCACAGTGCTTTCCAGTCAGCAAAGTCCGCCGAAAATGGTCTCATGCAATGTTATTGCCCATGGCTGGCCACAGTCAATGGGCTTTGTTCATAATCAAAAGCTTTCTCAAGAACATGCTTCAACTAGTTCCTCTAAAAATCAAGTATATAGAGAACAAGTTGTTGAATTGCTCCTACATCAAGCAGGCTAGAATATTGCACAAGCCTCTCGTCTGGAGCAAACACGTCATCAAATGACAGAAGTTTCGGAAATCATCCAATGATCTATTGAACCAGGTGATAAAAGTGGATACAGGTTAATGCATCCAGCTAATTTCCGAACTAAGATTCGCAAGATCAAGAGAGATTTTAAGAAGATCTCAGACATAGCATGACAAGAGACACCCCAGCTGTAACAGCCCGAGATTTTATGAAAAATATTCCTTTTTATTTTACTAATGTCTTGTGTTGTACGCTACACCAAAAGGAGCTTGCACAACACACATCCTTGACTTGCCTTGCATTACACGCAATCGCGACCTTCCTCGATAGCGTGTGTAATACGAAATACTGAGTTTTATTAAACAACGATATGCTATTAAAATATTATTAAAACTAGCCGTTATGAATAGTAATAACCACTTTTTAAAATTCTATAAATCTTATTTTTTAAAATGAACTTCATTTTTGGATTCGGAATATCGAAATTAGCTTAGGTTGAAATTTTGGTGATTTTCGGATAACTTTCATATTTTGATGAATAGTGAAAATTACTAAATTATAATTAAAAACAACTTTTTTAATCGAAATATTTGATAGTGATAAATCATTAATTTGAGTGGTTTTAAAGTATATTGAGAATATATTTTTACAATTTAATACAATGTTGGTCATTGGATGTAGTTTCACATTTAAACTAGACATAAACAAGTGTCAATCTTTTGATAGATATTGTTTCTTAAAAACACGCTATTTGTTTTAACAGCGGGATTTAATTATAAAATTAATTAATGCAACTATTATGTTATGAATTTGGTAAAATAGACTTCATTTTTGAATTCGGAATATGAAATATAGCTTGGGATGAAATTTTGGCATTGTTCTGAAAAACATCAATTTTTGATGAATAGTGAAACTACTAAGTGGTAGGTTAAAAACTGAATTTTGCATAAAACTTAATTTTACCGCTTCTGTGAATGGAATTTAGAAAATCCGAGAGACACGGTTAATATCAAGGACTAAAATGTGGTTCAATGAGATGAAAAGAATTTTTGGTGAATAGTAACTTTTTACTTTTTTTTACCGCGGTTAATAGTAAATAGGGTGACTAAGGGTAAATATGATATTAATATTACCCTAACACGTGTCCTAATTCTATTGGACAAGTGTAATTCGACCAAAAACAAACTTAGGAATAAAATATGACCATTTAGGCCCACTTGGATTAGATTAGGACATTTATTATTAATTTATTTAAAGAAGGGTTAAAATAGATAAAATCAAAGTTTAATAAGTAAATCATTTTTAATATGGGGTTATACATAAGATAAATTCGACTATAAATGTTCATTAGAAAGATAAAAAGATTTCCTACATGATTGTATTTTATTTGTAATTTTTAGACATCAAATAATATAATTTATTTATGACACAAAGATGATGCAGTAATTATCTTATTAATGAAATATTGACATAATTGATAATATAAATACCAAAATAAATGTAATTTAAGACTTTTTATGAATTACACTAATTTTATAGGTTACTATAATATATTAATGTTGATTTAATCAACTTGGTTTGAACATTTAATTCTATTATGACTTTCACAAAAATCATAAATCAAATAGTGTCAAAATTGACACAAAATAGTTTTTAAATCAAATATTATATTACTAATTGTTATTTTATTCCTAAAAATCTAAGGTTCGGCCAAATGACTTAGATAAAGATATATATATTAATAATAAACAATTTGGGGTTCGTTTGGCATGTTATAGTAAGTTTATTAACCATATAGTGAAAGAAAACAAAAAGACACGGTAAAAGTTAAATTATTTAACTTAGAGTTAAATCTAATTGATAAGGTTTAAAATAATATCCAAACATGTCTAAATTTTATTGGTTGATGAGATTACAACCCTATCTCATCTAATCTTCGAATATGAGTCATTTTTGGAGGTTTTTAAGTGGGGTTAGATTTATTATAAATTAATATTTTTAAGAATTCCTAAGGTGCCCCTCTCCTCCCCTATAAAAGGACACCTCCTCCCCTTCCTCCTCACACCAATTTGAGCACTCAAGCTCGGCCAACCCCTGCCAAAATCTCTTCTCCACTTCCCTAGAAACATCCTAGAGGTTCTGGTCTTCCTCAAAGACCAATTCAAGTGCCCTAAGAGGAGGTCTCAAAGAGGCACTTCAAAGAAGAGGTAATTACCGTTACCAATTCTTTCATCTTTATTTCTTCTTCCACTTCTTCTTCTTAGGTTGTTTCATTATGAAGTAATAACATCAGTATCACTCATATACTGATATGTTATTATAAGTATGAAACAACCCTATTTCACCATCTATCCATCCTACGGAAAAAGAAATCACCGCGCGTGCGTACGTACGGAATACCGTCTCCACGCCGTGGTGTAATCTATTTTCCACCACCACCTTACATGGATGGGTATAATGGTGTAAATAATAACTATACATATTTATTACAATATCATATTGATTCTGATATATTGTATAATCCACTTCAACTCAGTTCAATATTTATGGAAATGATATCATCGCACGTGCGTACGTACGGACTACCGTCTCCACGACGCGATGAGATTCATTCTCCATGTTAACCATTTAAGAATGATTATAATGTATATATAAGAAATAATAATGAAATATATGACATTATAAAGCTACTGGATTTATGTATATATACATATGTATGTCATCTACTTACTTCCATTTCAAGACAATAAGGAAAGTAAAACAACGTTCATGCGTACGTACGGACTACCGTCTCCATGAACGGTGTTTTTCATTTTACTTATCTATCTATTATATATATATATATACTGAATATATATGATATATAAATCATATTTTATATTCTGGAAGTAAGTAAATCATGATATAAGTAATAATTATGTCAAGAACAACAAGTCAAAACACCTAAGATAAATGAAACGATTTTACCCAAAACGCTTCTTTAACATGGAATTTACAAAAGAACGGGTAATATAATGTTATAAGTGAACCATATATGATATCATAACAATGAATATGATTCTGGAATAAGTCAATAACATGATTTAAATCATTATACAGGAGTTTCGGACACTTACAAAGCAAGTCGGACCTAAGGTAAGGGAAATATCACAATCTCATTTTTATCCGAGGTTGTTTATTCGTAAGTATTTACTAGGGTGTATTTTATCATCCACATCCATGTTTCATCAATATGTAATATTATTTCCATCCACCTACAATTGTTTAAATCCATTTTTACCCTTCGGTGAGTTTTTAGTAAAAGAAATGAAAGGAATCTTTTGATGTTTTTCGTACGAGGTACTTTTGACTTTTCCGACCAAAGTACGAAGAATGTTTTTTTTAACTTATACGGAACGAATGGATTTATACTGTTTTATAAAGCCTTATTTTCATGAAGATTCCTCTAAAATATTTCATGACTATTTTCAATAAAATCTATTTCTTTTAAAATTTCATGATGTTTTGTGAAAAGAAATTGATTTTGAAGAAGAAAGGATATTTTCCTCAAGAATTCAATTCAAGTGTTTTATCAAAATTATTTTCCATATAAGATAATAAAGGGTTCTGTTTCTATCCATATTTTTACATTGATTTGACGATGTTGTGATGGAATTATGTTTATGAATTCCTTTATCTTATATGAATGGTTTTATGATGTCATGTTGATTAAGAATCCCATTTTTATTACATGGGTTATGCAATGATGTATGATTTATGATTTTGTGGCACACATAAGAAAGGATTCATTAAGAGATGGGTGGGACCTATATCTCCCTCCAATGCATTGGGTAAAGATTTCATATCTCATGAGATAGACATGGCTGGAATGGTAGGTTATACCGGTTCAGTGAAACAGGACTGAAACGAGGATTACTCGATTCAGAAAGGGACTTTGTCCACTAAGATAGTCTTGGCAATGAGTCTTGACTAACAAGAAATGATTCTCTATGATTATGTGTGTATGCCACAATGAGTAATGTTTTAAGTAAGGGTTTCATTTTCACTACTATGATTTATCCCATGTTATGAAATTATGCTCTCTTTTGCAGGTTAAGATTTCCAAAAATGTTATGTTCTTATGAAAATTATATGATTGATATTTCTTTTGTTTACCCTTACTGAGCATTTGAGCTCACCCTTTTTATGTTTTCTTTTCCCCAGGATATAAAGAAAGGTTTTAGGTAAAAAAAAGGAAGATCTTTGTGGGAGATTTTGAAGATCTTTCACCAGGATTAGAAGATTACGTTCCGAGTTTCCAAAGACACTAAACTATTACGATCCTTGTGTGTGTATTTTTGTTATGTATTAAGTATTCCGCAAAAGTAATGTAAAGTCCATGTACGTCAGGCTACGGGTCTCTACAGTTGGTATCAGAGGAAAGGTTTAGTCAACCTTTGGAAACTAGGACGCGAAAACATTAGTGAGATCCCTAGAGATATTTCTAAGGTATGTCTAGGAATGCCCCTAAGGATAAGTATACGTATAGGATATATTCCTAGAACTACGGTAACGATCATAGAATTTAACCTAATATGTTAGATATTGAGGGTGCTCCCCCTTTACTATGTTGTCTTCCCTAGCATGATTTCGCCTCTCACAAAATTCTTTTTGTGTTTTAGTTAATGGAGGGAACCAGAAGGAATTCGGTTAACATTGAATCCAATGGACAAATTGGTGACTATGAGCAACAAAATTGTGTAATGCCTAAAGATAAAGATATTGTGATTATGCCGAATCAGTCATCGCGATATATGATTAACAAGGTGAAATTTAGTGGTATGACTAATTCATCAAAGAAGAGGAAGATAAACTATTATGCATGTTCGCATGTTGAGGATCATAAAAAAAGAAGATTGAGATTTCTAAAGAAGGGAAGAAGAACCTTGAGGAATACCTCAAATGGAGGGACCGATGTTATCTGTGTGGAGAAAAGGGTCATAGAGTGACAGATTGTTATGGAGTTCAATGTCTTATTTTTGGAGAACATGGGCATTACCCAACTCAATGCCCTGACCTAAAAAGATACTTCTAAATCAAGGAAGGACTTATTCCAGGACAGTCATTGAAGTGGATGGACTGAAGTGTTTATGTATTGGTATTCAAGAATAATGTTGTTGAGGTACTTTTATGGTGTATTGGAATATTTATGTATTGCTCTAATGTGGTATTCGAAGTGATTGAGGTATTTTTGGAAAAAAGATGATATGCGCATAATGAAGGGAAAATAGGAAAATGAAATATTTGACAGTATTCATGAGCTCATGATTGATATAAGGACTAAGTGATATCATGGTTTGAGTATATAGAATTTTGAGGATTTTGGTATGTGGAAAGTGTTAACTTTTAACTGCACTCATGTTTTCACTAAGGTATTCAAGAGAATACACGATTAAGGACTTTGAATGTTTGGAATGTGACCAACAAGACATATCTTATGATATGTGGGGATCAACGACAGTATTAAATCTCTGGTAATCGATGTCACTATATTATGAGAGTGGACTGCAGTATTATGTATAAGCCTAAAGATTAGACTGGATTATGTTGGACATAAGTTAGTATTGTTTAAGGATATAAGATGGGATGTTATAGTAACGTAGTTTTAGAAAAAGGGACAACCTGCAGGACGGGCGACAGCCCATCGCTTCGGACAAGGCTGTAGGAATCGAACCCACAACCGAAGTGCGACTGGCCTTTATCGCCTACCACTGACCTACAGGAAGTTCTTGTTTAGTAGAAACTAGTTTTATTATATTAAGCAGTATGATATATGAAGTATAAGTCCATTTTAGGAACCATATGTGATTAATCTCACTATAGAATGACTTATGTATATTTAATAACTTTTTCTAACCTTTTGTTTGAGACAGATGGAATGACCCATCATTCTATCACATAATCTGCTAACACTTCACAAATAACAAATTCAACTTCATTTATTTAATAGATGAAGTAGAAATTGTTCAAGGCACGAACAAAAGTGAGATTGTACCAAAATAAAGTAAGTATTTATTTTAAGCAAATTTTCAACTTTAGGGAAATGATCTTGAAAACCAAAAATGTTGTCCTAGTGATCTTATACCTGATAAATCAGATGGTACCTTATATCGTCCCAAATTTATGGATTTGTGATTACTGGCTTTTCCATAGCCATGTTCTCTACCACTCTCCATCAGAACATGATGGTTAGATTTCTCTTCCATATCCATATTTTCACCTATGTGGAAACCCAGTGATTAGTTTATTTGGGTAATCGTTACATTTCATACTTTAGTTTTTAAAGCCAAGTTTTGGTATTCCCTTTTACGATGTGGGTTTCTATTAAAGAAAATTTCGAATAGTAAACCATTTATAACCCCGACGAATTTCGAGGGCGAAATTCATTTTAAGGGGGGTAGAATGTAACAGCCCGAGATTTTATGAAAAATATTCCTTTTTATTTTACTAATGTCTTGTGTTGTACGCTACACCAAAAGGAGCTTGCACAACACACATCCTTGACTTGCCTTGCATTACACGCAATCACGACCTTCCTCGATAGCGTGTGTAATACGCAATACTGAGTTTTATTAAACAACGATATGCTATTAAAATATTATTAAAACTAGCCGTTATGAATAGTAATAACCACTTTTTAAAATTCTATAAATCTTATTTTTTAAAATGAACTTCATTTTTGGATTCGGAATATCGAAATTAGCTTAGGATGAAATTTTGGTGATTTTCGGATAACTTTCATATTTTGATGAATAGTGAAAATTACTAAATTATAATTAAAAACAACTTTTTTAATCGAAATATTTGATAGTGATAAATCATTAATTTGAGTGGTTTTAAAGTATATTGAGAATATATTTTTACAATTTAATACAATGTTGGTCATTGGATGTAGTTTCACATTTAAACTAGACATAAACAAGTGTCAATCTTTTGATAGATATTGTTTCTTAAAAACACGCTATTTTTTTTAACAGCGGGATTTAATTATAAAATTAATTAATGAAACTATTATGTTATGAATTTGGTAAAATAGACTTCATTTTTTAATTCGGAATATGAAATATAGCTTGGGATGAAATTTTGGCATTGTTCTGAAAAACATCAATTTTTGATGAATAGTGAAACTACTAAGTGGTAGGTTAAAAACTGAATTTTGCATAAAACTTAATTTTACCGCTTCTGTGAATGGAATTTCGAAAATCCGAGAGACACGGTTAATATCAAGGACTAAAATGTGGTTCAATGAGATGAAAATAATTTTTGGTGAATAGTAACTTTTTACTTTTTTTTACCGCGGTTAATAGTAAATAGGGTGACTAAGGGTAAATATGATATTAATATTACCCTAACACGTGTCCTAATTCTATTGGACAAGTGTAATTCGACCAAAAACAAACTTAGGAATAAAATATGACCATTTAGGCCCACTTGGATTAGATTAGGACATTTATTATTAATTTATTTAAAGAAGGGTTAAAATAGATAAAATCAAAGTTTAATAAGTAAATCATTTTTAATATGGGGTTATACATAAGATAAATTCGACTATAAATATTTATTAGAAAGCTAAAAAGATTTCCTACATGATTGTATTTTATTTGTAATTTTTAGACATCAAATAATATAATTTATTTATGACACAAAGATGATGCAGTAATTATCTTATTAATGAAATATTGACATAATTGATAATATAAATACCAAAATAAATGTAATTTAAGACTTTTTATGAATTACACTAATTTGATAGGTTACTATAATATATTAATGTTGATTTAATCAACTTGGTTTGAACATTTAATTCTGTTATGACTTTCACAAAAATCATAAATCAAATAGTGTCAAAATTGACACAAAATAGTTTTTAAATCAAATATTATATTACTAATTGTTATTTTATTCCTAAAAATCTAAGGTTCGGCCAAATGACTTAGATAAGGATATATATATTAATAATAAACAATTTGGGGTTCGTTTGGCATGTTATAGTAAGTTTATTAACCATATAGTGAAAGAAAACAAAAAGACACGGTAAAAGTTAAATTATTTAACTTAGAGTTAAATCTAATTGATAAGGTTTAAAATAATATCCAAACATGTCTAAATTTTATTGGTTGATGAGATTACAACCCTATCTCATCTAATCTTCGAATATGAGTCATTTTTGGAGGTTTTTAAGTGGGGTTAGATTTATTATAAATTAATATTTTTAAGAATTCCTAAGGTGCCCCTCTCCTCCCCTATAAAAGGACACCTCCTCCCCTTCCTCCTCACACCAATTTGAGCACTCAAGCTCGGCCAACCCCTGCCAAAATCTCTTCTCCACTTCCCTAGAAACATCCTAGAGGTTCTGGTCTTCCTCAAAGACCAATTCAAGTGCCCTAAGAGGAGGTCTCAAAGAGGCACTTCAAAGAAGAGGTAATTACCGTTACCAATTCTTTCATCTTTATTTCTTCTTCCACTTCTTCTTCTTAGGTTGTTTCATTATGAAGTAATAACATCAGTATCACTCATATACTGATATGTTATTATAAGTATGAAACAACCCTATTTCACCATCTATCCATCCTACGGAAAAAGAAATCACCGCGCGTGCGTACGTACGGAATACCGTCTCCACGCCGTGGTGTAATCTATTTTCCACCACCACCTTACATGGATGGGTATAATGGTGTAAATAATAACTATACATATTTATTACAACATCATATTGATTCTGATATATTGTATAATCCACTTCAACTCAGTTCAATATTTATGGAAATGATATCATCGCTCGTGCGTACGTACGGACTACCGTCTCCACGACGCGATGAGATTCATTCTCCATGTTAACCATTTAAGAATGATTATAATGTATATATAAGAAATAATAATGAAATATATGACATTATAAAGCTACTGGATTTATGTATATATACATATGTATGTCATCTACTTACTTCCATTTCAAGACAATAAGGAAAGTAAAACAGCGTTCATGCGTACGTACGGACTACCGTCTCCATGAACGGTGTTTTTCATTTTACTTATCTATCTATTATATATATATATATACTGAATATATATGATATATAAATCATATTTTATATTCTGGAAGTAAGTAAATCATGATATAAGTAATAATTATGTCAAGAACAACAAGTCAAAACACCTAAGATAAATGAAACGATTTTACCCAAAACGCTTCTTTAACATGGAATTTACAAAAGAACGGGTAATATAATGTTATAAGTGAACCATATATGATATCATAACAATGAATATGATTCTGGAATAAGTCAATAACATGATTTAAATCATTATACAAGAGTTTCGGACACTTACAAAGCAAGTCGGACCTAAGGTAAGGGAAATATCACAATCTCATTTTTATCCGAGGTTGTTTATTCGTAAGTATTTACTAGGGTGTATTTTATCATCCACATCCATGTTTCATCAATATGTAATATTATTTCCATCCACCTACAATTGTTTAAATCCATTTTTACCCTTCGGTGAGTTTTTAGTAAAAGAAATGAAAGGAATCTTTTGATGTTTTTCGTACGAGGTACTTTTGACTTTTCCGACCAAAGTACGAAGAATGTTTTTTTTAACTTATACGGCACGAACGGATTTATACTGTTTTATAAAGTCTTATTTTCATGATGATTCCTCTAAAATATTTCATGACTATTTTCAATAAAATCTATTTCTTTTAAAATTTCATGATGTTTTGTGAAAAGAAATTGATTTTGAAGAAGAAAGGATATTTTGCTCAAGAATTCAATTCAAGTGTTTTATCAAAATTATTTTCCATATAAGATAATAAAGGGTTCTGTTTCTATCCATATTTTTACATTGATTTGACGATGTTGTGATGGAATTATGTTTATGAATTCCTTTATCTTATATGAATGGTTTTATGATGTCATGTTGTTTAAGAATCCCATTTTTATTACATGGGTTATGCAATGATGTATGATTTATGATTTTGTGGCACACATAAGAAAGGATTCATTAAGAGATGGGTGGGACCTATATCTCCCTCCAATGCATTGGGTAAAGATTTCATATCTCATGAGATAGACATGGCTGGAATGGTAGGTTATACCGGTTCAGTGAAACAGGACTGAAACGAGGATTACTCGATTCAGAAAGGGACTTTGTCCACTAAGATAGTCTTGGCAATGAGTCTTGACTAACAAGAAATGATTCTCTATGATTATGTGTGTATGCCACAATGAGTAATGTTTTAAGTAAGGGTTTCATTTTCACTACTATGATTTATCCCATGTTATGAAATTATGCTCTCTTTTGCAGGTTAAGATTTCCAAAAATGTTATGTTCTTATGAAAATTATATGATTGATATTTCTTTTGTTTACCCTTACTGAGCATTTGAGCTCACCCTTTTTATGTTTTCTTTTCCCCAGGATATAAAGAAAGGTTTTAGGTAAAAAAAAGGAAGATCTTTGTGGGAGATTTTGAAGATCTTTCACTAGGATTAGAAGATTACGTTCCGAGTTTCCAAAGACACTAAACTATTACGATCCTTGTGTGTGTATTTTTGTTATGTATTAAGTATTCCGCAAAAGTAATGTAAAGTCCATGTACGTCAGGCTACGGGTCTCTACACCAGCTTGCCAGACTGGGGACTTCTCTAACCCAACCCTCAGAGTCAACAAATGAGATTCGAGGAGTTGAGCGGAAACAGCAGGAACATCCCCAGTCCACCGGACTGGGGAATTTTTCAAATCCTCAATCCCTCCCTCAGAGAAAGTCAGTATTCTCTCGATTAGGGAATAAGCCTCATGAGGAACGAAGAGCCATGCTATCAGGAGATTCTCTCCAAGTGACGGTTCTCCAAGAAGTTCCTGAGGGATCAAGTCAACAGAATTCCATGTCTCATCATGGACATAGAAGAAGACAATATCACAGAAATGGTGATAGAAAGGATTCCATGCAATATGCATCCATTAATGTCATCAATACCGTTGCTGCTGATTCAACAGATGAGGCTCAATCAGAGGGATCAGACGAAGAGGTTCCTGCTCAAGAAGTTGCACACACAGACCTAAATGAAAAAGGTGTGCGCACACGTAATCAAAGGCTTACCCAAAATCTGGGTATTCCTTCAAGTAACCCACTTCCCCCTCTCCGAAAAGGATCCAATAAGGGGAAAGGAAAGAATCAGGTTACTTCTCACCCTTCCTCTGAAAAAGGTCAATCTCTCTCATTAGAGAAAAGGTTTGCACAACAGGAGGAAGAAATGAAAGAATTAAGAAGGTTGAATGCAGAACTGCTTCAGAGTAGTATTCTTCTTAAGAATTCTGAAGTCCGACTGCCGAAGGAATTTGTTATAACTACTGAGATGGATCAGGAATATCCTCCTTTATCAGTACACCCTCAGAGGTCTAATCCTACGGGTCAAACGCAACAACGGTTGGCAGCACTACCATCAGTTGCAGCACCAACCACCACGTCTGTCCAAGCTCCATTCATTGCACCTACCCAAAACCAAGTTCAACCTGACATTTCTCAAAATTTAATAACTACAATTGAGTCATTAACAGCTCGGTTAGAAACTATGGAAGGGAAACGGGCGCAAGTTCAACCTGAAAAGAATGATTACCCTGAATGGGTAGATTCAATTTCTCCTCCATCCAGTTTTGGAAACCCTGTTTTCCCTACTTTCAATGGATCATGCGACCCTGAACAACATTTGACGCATTACGTGTCTTGTTGTGATCCAATGATGGGAACTCCAGAGCAGCAAGAAGCAGTGAAACTCAGATGCTTCGTGCGAACCTTGCAAGGACCAGCTTTTGTCTGGTATACAAGCTTGCAATCCCGGTCAGTCATCGGATGGGAGGATCTTCGTCAAAAATTTCTTCTTCAGTTTAGCTCAACTTTGCCAAAAACGACAGTTTTCGATCTTACAAACTGCAAGCAAAGGGAGAATTAAAGAGTCTCTGATTTCATTGCTCGTTGGAAGGGATTAACGTATTCCTTGATTTTAGCACTCTTTCAGGAGGAATTGTTGCCAATCTGTGTGGCAAATTTGCGTGACGAATTACGCACGCCATTGATCCCTGTGAAATACACAGGAGGGTTTCGAGACCTTACTTCAATCGCTCAACAGATTGAAGATTCCCTTATACAGGCTAAGGTTAAATCTTGTGTAATTCCATCATCTCCAGGAAGAAGAATGGGTAAAGCAAAAACTTCTACAGTTATGCTTAAACAAGAACCTGTACCTATTTCTACTTCAAAACATTCATCTTCTCGAAGGGCTCCACCTTCTGAACGCCAACAACAAAGGATGTTTCGTCCAAATAATCAAAAAGATAAACGACGAAAACAATTTGAGGATATGAAGAGTAAAACTTACTCTTTCCGAAGTGAGAAAGTTCCTGGTTACTTCATTTCAGCTCTGGAAAATAATTTGGTTCAATTACAAGTGCCCAAGAGGCCAAACAAGGAAGGAGATGAAGACCGTCACAATTATTGTCCCTTTCATCAAATGGTGGGGCATCCCATCCAGGAGTGTTTTGTCTTTAAAGACCTCCTACAAAAGATGGTCGACTTGGGACAAGTCAAATTGAAGGGTTTTTCAGCTCATGTAGCATGTATTACCGCTACAGATCCAGAGGAAGGAGGCGAGTGGAAGGAAGTCAAAAGCAAAACTGCGAAAAAATATGATGATTGGATGGTTAGAAAGACAATCAATCGGACCCATTCCATTTTTCGAACACAATTGAAGAAGCCAATTGTGTCTCCTACAAAAGCTGCAGTAAAGCCTCCATCAAAAGATAAATCCTCAAAAGGGCAGCGCAATTCAAAGAATAAAGAGGAATCAGGAGAAGATGAGTATGTATCAAAGCCTAAATTGTCTTTGAATCTGGAAGATTTCATGCCATCTACTTCAAAGCCACGGGCACCGTCCCATCAAACGACACAACCAAAACAGGCTAACCAGGCATAGTCTTTATCAGACGAAGAGTTAATCTTTGGTTCTGTTAATATGATTCAATTAACAGATTCATATTCCAGTCTTGATGAGCCTGAATTCCCTGTATCAAATAAGGGAATCCAAAGAGGTTCTAGAGGTTCAGGATATAGGGGAAGATGTGGATATTTCCAAAGCCACTACTCTAATTTTACCCCTGCTAGCACTGTATATGCAGCAGAAACTTGTGGTAGAGCCCTTCAGCGAGCTCAAAAAGAACAAGCAAGTTCTTCTGCCAATGGCCAACTCAGTTTTGGCACAGTTATTTTGGAAGACCGATTAAAGGTTCCATCTTCTTTATCTCAGCAAGTAAATGGATCTAATCAGTCTAATCTTCCAAAACCAAGGATGTTTCCAACTTCAATACAAGATGCATCAGCTTCCAAAGCATCTGCTTCCAAGGTACCTGCTAAACCGCATATTCCTATTGGGAAACGTAGACCTCTAGATCAAAAGTATGATATATTGAAACACTTGGCCCAAGTACCAGCCAAGTTATCAATTTTGGATGCTTTGAATCTGTCAAAATATCTTCGGGAAGCACTCATCGAAGCTTTGTCAAGTCCTCAGGAGTTTGAAGCTGAAATTGCTACAGCTGAAATCTATCACATAGAGAATAATCCTGTAGAATTCCATGCAGTGATATCTTTTACTGATAATGATTAAGATGATGTTGTGCATGGGCACATAAAACCTTTGTAATTATCTGGAAAAGTCAATGGTATAGATGTTCGAAGAGCTTTCATTGACAATGGTTCAGGAGTCAACCTCATGCCCAATCGTACACTTCGTCGAATAGGCCTCACAGAATCTGATTTATCTCCTTCTACCATGATGTTGCAAGGATCTGATAAAAATGAACAAGAACCACTGGGAGAAGTTACACTCAGAACTCAGTTTGGAGATCTTGTTTCTAATTCGGATTTCATGATTGTTGATCAAGACTCAGCTTTCAATATCTTGCTTTGAAGACCCTGGCTACATCAGCATGCAGCTATTCCGTCATCATACCATCAATGTCTCAAATACTGTTTCGATGGTCAAGTTGGAACATTGTATGGTGATAAAGTCCCATTCAAGACATGTGAGTCTCAATAAATTGAGGCGGAATTTTATCACATGAAGGGAAGAGAAAAATCTACAATGAAGGAAATTACCAAAGTTAATGCTCCATATGGTTTGGAGAAAATTCCAATAAATCCATTTTCACATGTGAGTACAGATTATGTGTTACCTATCAGTAAAATTGACAAAATAGGCCCAAATCAAAATACTCTTATGGAAAGATCCATAATGTCAATTACGACAATCGAGCCAGACAACATGGGAGAAATTGGCAACTTACGAAGCAGTGATGAAAGCATAAGTGGTGACGTTTTCATTTCATCTGCTGAAATCCAACAAGTCTATACATCGCTAATCAGGCCAGAATAAGTTATAGCAACACCAGAGGTGAATAATGATGTCGATTCTCAATCCATCATCCCCTCTTTATTTCCCAAAGAAGACCCTTTATCATCAATAGGGTCGGAAATGGAAGCTTCTTCTTCAAAATGTGAATATTTTGACATCTCTTATGATCATGAGAATTTCGTTATTTCATCTAATTTGCAAGTAGAAACGGAAGAAATAACACATGATGAAGAGGAAGAGGAAGATCTTAGAGATGCTCCTCCAGCATTTGAAGAGGGTATCTCTACCACTATGGATGAACTCAGAGAAGTAAATCTGGGTACAGAGAAAGATCCACGCCCCACTTTAATTAGTGCGGCCATGACCCTTGAAGAGCAAGAGATGTATATTTTTTTCTAAAGAAAAATAAAGATATTTTTGCTTGGAATTATACAGAGATGCCTGGCCTTGATCCTGATGTTGCCACCCATCATTTGGGTTTTCCAAAAGAACATCGAGGATTCAAGCAAGCCGCGAGAAGAACACACCCAACCTATGCTTCCAAAATTGAGGCTGAAGTGGATAAGCTTATCAAAGCTAACATCATCACAGAAGTTCAATATCCCAAGTGGTTGGCTAATATTGTCCCTGTAAAGAAGAAGAACAGACAAATTAGGGTTTGCATCAATTTCAGAGATCTTAATCGGTATTGTCCTAAAGATGATTTCCCAGTTCCGATTACAGAACTCTTAATTGATGCGACAGCTGGCTATGAAGTACTTTCTTTCATGGATGGATATTCTGGATATAATCAGATCCGAATGGCCCCAGAAGATGAGGAATATACAGCCTCCATAGCTCATCAAGGTGTGTTTTGTTACCGGGTGATGCCCTTTGGTTTAAAGAATGCAGGTGCAACATATCAACGCACCATGCATCGTATCTTCAAACCTCTTTTAGGGAAGTTTGTTGAATGCTATGTAGATGATTTGGTGGTTAAATCCAAACAACGTTCTAATCACTTGGCTGATTTGAAAGTCATATTCCACAAGCTTCGACAACAAAATTTAAGATGAACCCCTTAAAATGTGCTTTTGGGGTAACCTCAAGAAAATTCCTCGGCTTTGTTGTACGCCATCGTGGTATTGAAGTCGATCCTGAGAAGACCAAATCAATCCTTGGTATGTCACCTCCTCATAATTTGAATGAATTAAGAGGACTTAAAGGACACTTAGCCTATATTCGGCGTTTCATCGCCAATTTGGCAGGCAAAAGTTTACCCTTTACCAAATTATTGAAGAAAGGAGTCACTTACCAGTGGAATGAAGAATGTCAAGAAGCATTTGATGTCCTCAAGAAATACCTCTTGAGTCCACCAGTACTCATGCCACCTTTTGAGGGTAGACCTCTTATCCTCTATGTGACAGCTTTAGAGCGATCATTGGGTGCCTTTCTTGCTCAAAAGAATGATTCTAGGAATGAAAATAGTCTCTACTATCTCAGTAGAACTATGCTTGAAGTAGAAAACCAGTATTCAAGTATTGAAAAGTGCTGCCTAGCATTAATCTTTGCAGTTCAGAAACTGAGACACTACCTGCAACATCATGAGGTCCAATTGGTATCTCGCAATAATCCGCTCAAATTCATCCTTAGTCGTCCAATGCTTACAGGACGTCTAGCAAGGTGGGAAGTTATTTTGCAGCAGTTCGACATTCAGTATGTGTCTCAAAAGGCAATTAAGGGTCAAGCTCTGGCTGATTTCCTGGCTGAACATCCTTTAGTGGAAGACACGTATTCAGATATCGAACTCCCTGATGAGGAGGTTTTCTCTATTCAAGAGAGTCCTCAAACATGGGAAATGTATTTTGATGGTGCTTCTAGAAGTCCAACAGGGAAGAAAATGGAAAATCCTAAATTCAACAAAGTTGGTTTAGGAATTGTGCTCATTTCTCCAGATAAGGCAGTGTTACCTTATTCCTTTTTGTTGTGGGAAGGTGGTACCAATAATGAAGCTGAATACCAAGCTCTCATTACAGGCTTGGAATTAGCGCTTCAAGGACAAGTGAATCACTTAAAGGTGAAAGGTGATTCAGACCTGGTAATCAAACAAGTCAATGGGGATTATACCATCAGAAAAGAAGAATTAATCACTTTGTATGATTACGTCAGAGATTTAATGTCGAAATTCCCATCAGAACCGACATTTTCTTAAGTCCCAAGATCACAAAATGCTCAAGCTGATGCGCTGGCTAATATAGCCACAGCTTTAGCAGATCCGAATCGGGACGAGAAAACCATCTGTATTGCTCACCGTCGTGCAATTTCACCTTATGTTCAAGTCAGAACAGAGGAAATTAATGAAATTAGTCCCATTCCTGAACCATATGGTCATACTACAGGATGGATGTCACCTATTAGGGAATACCTTCAAAATGGAACACTTCCACCTGATAGAGCCGAGAAAGAACAAATTCGGCGACGTGTGGTCAATTTTACTCTTTATGATAGCCCAAACCACCTCGAGAAAATTCCCTACAAACGTGGTTTTGCTGGAGTTCTCTTCAGATGTATTGATGGTGAAGAGACAATGGCTGTCATAAAAGAAGTGCATGCAGGATTCTGTGGTGCCCACCAATCTGGACATAGACTGTCTGATCAAATTCGAAGGCTTGGATACTTTTGGCCTTCAATGATACAAGATTGTGTTAATTTCACAAAGAAGTGTAATTCATGCCAAGTATATGCCAACTTCATTCATCAACCTCCAGAGTTGCTTCATACAACTAAATACTCATGGCCATTTTCCACATGGGGAATGGATGTGGTGGGACCTTACCCTTCAGCTACGGCCAAGCAGTTTAAGTACATTCGTACTGCTACTGATTTCTTCTCCAAATGGGCAGAGGCTGTACCTCTCAAAGAAGTCAGTTCTAAATGCATTGTTAACTTCATCAAGTCTAACATCATTACTAGATTTGGTGTCCCTCATACCATATTGACGTACAACGACACCAACTTCTGTTCTTCTGAGGTAAAGAAATTGTATCAAGAATACAACATTAAGTCCAACCATTCATCTCGATATCATGAAGAAGCTAATGGCCAGATAGAGGCCTTCAACAAGACTCTTTCAAATATACTGAAAAAGATGGTGGATAAAGATAAGAGGTAATTGCCTGATAAACTCTTTCATGCTTTATGGGCTTATCGGACTACCACTCGCAATGCAACGCGGTCAACTCCATATTCATTGGTATATGGAACAGAAGCAGTCTTTCCAATTGATGTTCAATTGCCCTCAATCCGAATAGCCATTTGTGATCAGTTATCTACATATGAGCAATCCAAAAAGCGGTTGAATGAATTGGAACAGTTAGATGAGAAAAGATTGTGCACTTTGCACCACTTGGAAATCTATCAGAATCGAATAGCACGAGCTTTTAACAAAAAAGTTCGTCTTCGTTCATTCATTCAGGGAGAATTGGTATTGGTTCTCAGAGCACCAATGATACCAGGAAAGAAGCCTCCCAAGCATGAACCAAAATGGGAAGGACCTTATTCAATACATAAGGTCTACTCCAATGGAGCATATTCTCTAATCTCAATGGATAGAGAACAAATTATGACTCCAACTAATGCCAGATTTCTGAAGAAGTATTTTGTATAAACACAAAATATTATTCCTAGATCCAAAACAATCACATTGGTTCATGGTATTGTCCCTGCTACATGACACTAAACTGTGCAGCACCAATAGTCCTAACTGCAAGACTTTAAACTGCATAGTCCCTATATTTTTGTCCCTGCTACATGACACTAAACTGTGAAGCACCAATAGTCCTAACTGCAAGACTTTAAACTGCATAGTCCCTATATTTTTTTCCCTGCTACATGACACTAAACTGTGCAGCACCAATAGTCCTAACTGCAAGACTTTAAACTGCATAGTCCCTATATTTTTGTCCTACATGACACTAAACTGTATTATGTCCTATCTACATGACGTTAAACTGCACAGAAGTTCCTATATTTTGTCCGAGATGACATTAAACTATATTGTGTCCTAGCAACATGACATTAAACTGTGTGGCACTTTCATCGTCCAGCATAACGTTAAACTGTAAAAAGTCCCCAGAACTGATATCCTCATATTGTTTCACCTTAGTCCTAGCAACATGACTTTAAACTGTACAGCACCAGTTAGTCCTAGATACATGACTTTAAACTGTACAGCAATGGTCCAGTATGACTTTAAACTGCAACTTCGTCCCACATGACATTAAACTGTGAAAAAGTTCCCTAAACCGTCCAGCATGACCTTAAACTGCATCATCCCTTGTCCAGCAAGACGTTAAACTGTGACGTCCTAACTACATGACGCTAAACTGTATAAAAGTCCCTCACATCCAGAAAGACGTTAAACTATATAATCATCAAAGGTACTGTATGACATTAAACTGCACCATTCATGGTCCATGCATATGACCTTAAACTATTCGCACTTTCGTTCGACATGACATTAAAATGGTACACTCTTTTGTCCTTATTGCATGACATTAAACTGCACAATCCCCCTTTCGTCCAATATGACGTTAAACTATTTTATCCCCATCGTCCTAACTACATGACGCTAAACTGTACAGAAAGTCCTTGATATGTTCTACATGACATTAAACTGTTATTTTGTCCCTGCTATATGACACTAAACTGTGCAGCACCAACAGTCCTAACTGCAAGACTTTAAACTGCATAGTCCCTTTTTTATGTCCTACATGACATTAAACTGTGCATCGTTAAAGTTGTTATTACCTATTGTTTCTCACACCAAGTATGACTCACGTGAGCTTAGAGCGAACATCAACCATAACACTCCCTTTGGGCCACTAACCATGTGTAAGTCCCAACAACATTTTTTATTAGATCATTGTCCACAAGAACAACTTGATCATTAATTCATTCTTTAATTGAACTACACGGGCTTTGATCCTTGCCCTCCAGGCTGGGTATGTAGGCAACCTCCCAAGGTTCAAGACCAAAAAAAATGTCTTCACATCGGTTCTCCACCATCTCATATGATGTTGATTCGTGAAACCGCCCCTGGAATCAATATCTTTACATTGATTCACTTTCGTCCTTGTTATATGACGTTAAACTATACAACACTTTTGTCCGGTACGACAATAAACTACAATATTCTTTGATTTCATCATTTGAGAAGGAACCATTATTGACATTTATTTTTTCAATCATGTTTCATTTCAAAAGACTACATGCATACATGGTAATGCCTAGACTTTTTATCTTAGGTTAAACCATCATTGCACTAAAGTACCCTTTCACCCTTCACATGTACGAACCAAATTTGTACAAAGGGTAGTCCTAGAACTACGTGGACTTGATTCCCATCCTTATGGGATACGTAGGAACATTCGAGTATCCCTCGAATCCAGTCCCAAGTCTTTTGGGCCTAACCCCAAATTTCACTTTCAGTCCCTTGGCTGAAAAGTCCTCATGAAAACACACAATGTGTATTCATTATTATGGTCTGAATTCTATGACCCTAAACTAATATTTCTCATACTTTCGTCATGCATGACGTTAAACTATATTTCAAGAACTAGGTATGGCTTGATTCTCATTCTTATGAGATACGTAGTGAAGTCCAAATTTCAATTCAGGACCCAGCCACAACATGATTATGGTTATCATTGACCTATGTATCTCTATATACATTGGACAATACCCATATTTATGCGTTATAATCCTAACCTTAAATATTTTCAGATCTTCATAACCCTTTTCATGACTTTTAATCACAAAAATGTCAAACTTCTGAGAATTCTTTTGCCTGACTATGCAGCACGTGCCCATAGGTGGCCTTGCATAAACAGTCCACATAATAGACTTGTCAGCCGAAAGATACTATTTATTTGACCATGCAGCCAATGCCCTTAGGTGGCCCTGCATATTTCAACCCCTTAACGGGTTTTGTTAAATAATAGTAACTTCATTCTTGGTAAGAATGCCTCTTTTTTCCTTATTTGTCTTAAACGACAGTATGTAGGTATCCGCAAAAAAATAGCCATCCTTAACATATTTGTCCCATATCCTTTTTCATGATCTGAAAGTATTCAAGTCTATGGTTTATTCTTCTTCCCTACGTTTGGGTCAGACCTTCGTAGGAGTAATATTCATCCAGTTATTCGATATTCTTGTTCGGAAATATCTTCTCCATATTCATGTACCTCTTTCCATAAAACAAACTCTATACTTTAGAAAATTTGAATCTCCATAAACTTTCACTGGCTTTTAACACTAGGAAAGTAAATTTCTCGGAGTTATTTTTCCTGACTATGCAGCACGTGACCATAGGTGGCCTTGCATAAACAGTCCACATAATAGACTTGTCAGCGAAAAGATGCTATTTATTTGACCATGTAGCCAATGCCCATAGGTGGCCCTGCATATTTCAACCCCCTAACGGGTTTTGTTAAATAATAGTAACTTCATTCTTGGAAACTACTTCTTCTAATGCCTTTTAGCTCTTTTTCATATCATTCCTCAGATTCAAATATTCTTAAGCCATAGTTTACATTTTTTTTCTCTGATACTTGAGTATGGTAATATGTTTTCAGATAATTTGTCAAGGAATTGAATAAATTTTTAGTACATTTCAGTCAAATCTATTTCGACCTTAAACATTAGCCCCTTTATGTCTGGCATGCATGACTTTAAACTACCCACAAAAGACAAAGGAACTCTGAATAAAAGTCAAGTTCCAGCACACTTGCGCGCTGCCCTCTGTGCCCTGAAGACTTGCGCACCCCCTTTTCCTTTGAATGTATTCAATTTCCTCAGAGTCAAATCCTCATTTCTATCCGGATCCAACTCTGAGGGGGGACTTTTGTTGACGCTCCTTTTGTCACAGAATCTAAATATCGGAAAAGGGAATATCTGAGCTCAAAGTGATTCATCCTTTGAAGAAAACATCAAAAATCGACAAAGGGATGAACAAGGAGATTATTTCCCATAGGTTGCGCAAGTTCCCTCATGGTTGCGCAAGTACACTTGCGCGCTGCCTAGTGGTCGTGCAAGTACTTGCGCGCTGCCTATTGGTCGTGCAAGTAGACTTGCGCGCCGCCTCATGGTCGCTCATGTGACTTGCGCGACCTAAGTGGTAACCGCCCGGTAACCGCTCGGGGTCTTCTCCTGCCTATAAATAGACCCTGTGGGCCCCCCATTGAGGAGGATCTTTTTCCAGAAACTCGGATTGAAGATCCCGACGCCCAAGTCTCTTCTCAAAGCTTCCGGAACACTTCTAAGGTAATTTCTTACCTAGAACGGAAGATCTAAAGAGAAGAAGGAAGGCCTAAGTGTTGAAACTTATCAAACACTTGCGCGCCAGTTTATTTCCTTCAATATAACTTGCGCGTCCCTTTTCTGAAAGAACCTCAAGAGGATTCTAAAGGGTTTAAAAAAGAGTCGCTCAAATATTTCAATGCTGGTTGAAAATCGCGCAAGTACACCATGTGTCGCGCAGGTATACCTGCGCGACCAAAACTTGCGCGCCCATGGAAGACTTGCGCGCCTTTCAAGACTTGCGCGCCCCTACCTTTTTGGGTGCCCATGTTGCCCATTTTACCCCTCTTAAGGCATTACACCTTTCCTTTTCAAGATTCAGTCTTCAAGACACTCTTCAAAGCCATTTATGGCATTATTTCTTGATTTGACTTCCTTATCTGAAAGGAATTCTGTGGAATATCTCTCAAAACCTAGTGATTTAAATATCCTTATGTCACTAAATATAGAGAGTTCATTCATTCAACCTCATCCTTTAAGATGAGAGAATCCTTAACTTGGGCATCCTCCTCAGGAGTAAGCCCCAAACATAATCCTTTAACTAGGGCATCCTCCTCAGGAGTAAGCCCCAATTTCAAATCTGGGCATCCTTCGTTAGGAGTAAGCCCCAAATTCTTAAAGTTCCCAAACTTTGGCATCCTCCTCAGGAGTAAGCCCCAAACCTTAATTCCTTTAACATGGGCATTCTCCTCAGGAGTAAGCCCCAAGTCCCCTAACCTGGGTCTCCCTTTTAGGAATAAGACTCAGTCATAACCTGGGCCTCCTTTTTTAGGAGTAAGTCCCAGTCATAATACTGGGTTTCCTTTTCAGGAGTAAACCCCAAGCCCCCTTAAAATTTCTCTTAACCAGTCCTAATTTACCCTTGATTTGGGTTTCCTTTTCAGGAGTAAAACCCAATCATAAGTCCCCTACTAACTTGGGCATCCTCCTTAGGAGTAATCCCCAAGATTAAAGTATTCAAATCTCCATAAAGCACATATACCTTTATGGACCATGTTCCTGGATTTTCTCCCTAAAAGTGAATCCTAATCCTTCATCTATCTGGGCAGTCATACATACCTAAGCCCCAAACAATTTCTTATGATTGAATCTTTCATGGCACAATTGTCTAATTTTTACCAATACCTCTTGTTTCTCACACCGAGAATGACTCACGTGAGCTTAGAGTGTAAAAGTAATTATGACATTATTCTTTGAGCCATCAATCATAAACATCATACTCTATCACTCGAACTACGTGGGTTCTGATTCCTTTTACAAAACAAAGGATACGTAGGTAGCCCATTTATGGGTTCGATCCCAACTTTGAAATAATCCTTGTCCTTCTGAGTGACGATAAACTTCAAGTGCCCCACTGAGTGGCTTTAAAACTAGTCTGGTCATCATAATTACCAAGAGACTTTTATATAAATGTTTTGAAGGATACCATTGACCAAGAATCTCTAAACAGATATAGATGATTCTCTATTGATGAAGAACCTCGAATACATATAAAAGATTCTCTAAATTTCATGCATATTTAATCATTGATTGTTAAAAATAAAGGAAGGCATATTTTTTACTTGGTAATGTAATAAGGATTCACGAACATAACTTAAATCTGTAAAGAGAGTCCCGGAGTAGACAATAATTCCCCTCAAAAAGGTGTGATGAGTCCGACCTCCCATCCTCTCGACCAATGAAAAATTCCTAAGCCTCATCAGTCCACAAGCTAATGAGCACCTACCTTTGGAAAGTGGGTCCAAACGGATGTGGAATCATTGGATGTTTCTGGTTCTAAGAAAAAACCCCCTAGAAACCGATCGGAACGTTTGAATCTCCCGTCCAGGAGGTCATCCCCGAAATCCGTGTGAAACACCTGTCAACAGCTGAGGCAGAATATGTTTCTACTAGAAGTTGTTTTGCACAAGTGTTGTGGATGAAAAACACTCTTATGAACTATTTATTGAATTTTAATAATACACCTATTTTATGTGATAATTCAAGTGTAATTAATATTTCAAAAAATCTTATTAGTCATTCTAGAACTAAGCACATTGATATAAGGCATCACTTCTTAAGAGATAATGTTACTAAAAAGGATATATTTTTAGAATTTATAAATACCGAAATTCAATTAGCAGATATTTTTACTCAACCACTTCCCACTGCATGGTTTGATTTTATTAAGGGGGAGCTAGGATTATTTAATTTTAAATAATTTATATTTTTTGAATACTTCTTAATTTTTTTTCTCATTCCACCATATGCAAATTTTATTTTTTTAATTATATGTAATGATTAGTGATTACACGGGAATCAAGGCTTTCAGAGCCTTTTCGACATCAAAACCGTTTCACTTCTATCAAAACCATTTCGAAATCCAAAAATCGCACTTCTGCTTCTAAACCATAATCTTCGATCCTCTAAAACCCTAACCATCAAACCTTCAGAGATTCTCGCAATGATGGTTAGATCTAAAATATCCAGTGAAGCCGAGCCAAGCAATGTCCAGAGACAATGCAACGAGGGAAGAAAAATCTTACAAGGCAAGGTAATCGACCTCGACTGGATATCTTAGACAAATCTTATGTTGAAGCAAGCACTGTCATTTCAGAATCGTGAACAGATTTTCAACAGTGAAAATACGGAATTTCTGTATGAATTAGAACTTAGATACTTCATCAAATCTGTACAGTTTAGTCTGGGAGATACAGAGGATATTATGTTGTCTATGATATAGGATATGGATTTCTCAATCTCATCAGTAGAGATTGTTCATATTCTCAACTTCCCTCATGAGGGATTTTTTCATTTTCATTTGAAGAATATTGTAGATTCTATGCATAAATCTGAAGAAATTATATCTTTTATTTTTGGTACTAAAACTATAAAAAAATGATTAATAAGGATTTGGAGACTGATCAGAAAATTTTGGTCAAATTTATTCAAACTGGAATAGATCCAAGAATGGAAGAGATAGAAAATATTTTGTACCCTGATATGTATATAATGTTTTTTCTGTTAAGAGATATTATCTTAAACTTTCCAAGGTACATGGTATGGTATCTCAATTACTGATGTCAAAGCGATGCCCGAATGAATTTCTACCCTTTAAGTCGATTTATTTCTAAACTACTGCTTAAGAAAGACATGGTGATATTAATGGATGCTCGAGCTACCTGTCTTCACAGTAATACATTTAATATTGGAACTTTTTGGAAGGTTGGATATTTCTAGAGCACCATTAAAGGAAAACTTCTTCTAGTAGGAGTTAAGGAGGACTCAGAGAGTGCTCAGGCTCAACCTGCAAAGTCCAAGGAGGGACAAGCTAAATCCAGAGTCAGCAACGTAGCAAGAAGGATTCTCTTTGAAGTAGATGATGTTGAGGAAGACAGAAGTCAGGAGGGACTTCAATAAAAAAGAGCGAGACCTGTTAATGAGGAAGTTACTTCCCCTACTTTGGAAACAACAACAAAAGCCTTATTTTCTTATACTTTTGTAAGAGAGGCCGCTATTGATAAGATCATAGAAGATGTTAGTGAATGGATAGTGCAAGTAGAGGGATCAGGAGCACAATAAAAAGCTCAAAGTTAGAATTAGGAACAAATTGTTGCTGATGTTGAAGTTGCACTTCAACAGGAATAAGAGATGGAGGTAGTACCTAGTGGAAAAGTGGCCAGACCTCAGGAAACCAATGAAGATATTGTTCTTGAAAACCCATTGGAAGGCCTAGATGCCGATATTTTTGGTGATCATGCTTCTGATGCTCACATAGAGGTACTTCAAGAGTATTTTTCTATAGAGGAGTTTGAGAACTCTAAGGAAAAATCTGTGGACCAACCTTCTCAGGACAGTGAAAAAGAAAAATCTGATGCTGAATAATTACCTTTGGAACTACTGCATCAACCAAAGCATGTGAATATGAATCAAGCATAGGGTGCATCTAATTCAAGAAAAGAAGATGTTGAAGAACTGTATAGAAAAGTATCTCAGTTGGAATCTAAGAATGTCATTCTATAAAATGTCTTAGACGTGGATCATTTGATGTTTCAAAAGCTAAAGGAGTATACAGTCTAGAGGCAATATGTTGAAATGTTTAAAGAGGATATGCTGAATTCTATTGCACAATTGAAATCTGAAATGGTTATGAAGTCAGATTTATCAGATCTGAAGTCGTTTATAGAGAACCAATTTGCATCAGTTGCAAATAATGTTGTTAGTGGATCAGGTACTTCACCTGATTTAATCAGAAGGTTTCAAGCTATCACAGTTTCGATGAGCAACATGAATGACATGATACAAGATATTCAATGTAATAGTACTCTTTTATCTATTTTTCTAGACAATCAGAAGTTTTTAGTGGATCAACTGATATCGAGTGAGCCATCGATCAGAATCCTGTTAAATCATTTATCAGAGAAGCTGTCAGTGTTTGTCGAAAAAGAGGATAGGATGCATGAGTTTTTCAGAGTCAATTTAATATAGGATATTCATATGACTCAAGAGAATAGAGAGATCATTATCAAACCTAGAGATGGGATGATGAAGAGACTTAGAGAGCAATTTACAGAAATCAAGTCTGAAATCCAATGGAGATAGAACCTGTTGCCTATCTTACCCAAACCTTGATTCCTGTGTATATCATTATCATGTATATACTGTTATTTTTGAATGAAAATTTACTTCATTATTTGTTTTTTTCTTTCTCTATTTTGTTTTATTAGTCTTCATTTTTGAAATTAAAGTACTCCAGATTTAATTATTGATAAACAATTAATAATAAGCATTTACCTACAGTTCAGTGCCACATTAAATGTGTTAAAATCCATGATTTTTCATTTTTTATATCACAATAAGGGGGATAAATTTTGTAAAAATAAAAACATTTTAATTAAGCGGTATTTAGGGGGAGAATTAAAGGAGAATTTGGATAACCACAACATTTTATTTTTACAAAACATTGTTTCAATAGTTTTCTGTATATTTATTATTTATTCAGAAGGAGATATTTTTCTAAACTTAGATATTATTTCATCCTCTAAAAATTCTAAAACATTATGTAACTACTTTTGAATGTTAATTTAGTTTAAATAATCATATTATCTTATGGGTATTGTGATCCTCAAAAAGGGGGATATTGTTGAGAAAAGTATTATTTTCAACAATACATTTTAATGTTATTTAATGGGGGAGATTATTGAAAATAATAATCGATCTCTTTATGATAATTTTGATGCTCAAAAATACCCTTAGAAAGTTTCTAATGATTTTATTTAGTATTTTGTAGGAATTTATTAATGAATTTTACTCTTAAAATAATGAGACATTATTACTTATTTGGAATCTGCTTTAGTGCATTATAGAATCAATGTTCATACCTTATGTAGATAAATATAGCGTGGAATCTGCTTTAGCGCATTCTGGAATCACTTTTCATACTCTATGTGGATAAATGTAGCGTATGGATGAAAAAGTGTGTATAATTTTTGAGATAATAGAAAATTATGGTTAAGCAACCATACGTTTTCAGCAAAGTATGGAAGAAGAACCTTACGTTAGGAAGGAACCATATGTTTTGGTTATCAGAAAATTATGAAAGGATAACCATACGTAAATACTAAACGTTACATTTTTTTCTCAAAAGTATGGTTCATCAACCTTACTTTTGTGAACAACCATACGTTCTTGGAAAAGTATGGACCAAGTAAAAGTATGGTTCTTTTACCGTACGTTTGAGAGTTGAAGAAAAAGTATGGATGATCAACCCTACGTTTATGTTCAACCTTATGTTTTCAAACATACATTTGAAGACTATGTCACCAACCCTGCGTTTTGAGGCAATGTCATCATCCTTACGTTTGGCGTTGGAAATTTTGAAAGACGATATTTTTATGCAGTGGTCAACAAGCTGATTATTGGGCAGATTTCAAGACAGATTTAAAGTCTTTTTTAAAATACAACCTCGACTGATTCAAAGCCAGTTTATCAATGGATTTATGATCTAATTAAATGGAGATTTTTTTGTCGAGTCTTAAGGGAAGTTACGAGTTCTCTGTAAATTCAAAATTTTGAATATCGTGAATCAGAAGGCGACTATTATGGATCTAAATGTGGAGGAGATATTCTCGACTTTATTATATATGTTCTATCTGAAACACCATGTACATGTGTATGGTAATCGATATATTATTGACAAAGGTGGAAAATCGAGACTGCAGAAATTAATGATTGATCTGTTATTTCAAAAAGGAGCATCAAAGATTTGTTTGTTTAAGAAGATGGAACTCGATAGAAGATTCACTTGTTCTGCATCGAATATCTATTGTGGATCTACTGCTGCTGAAGTTTTGACCTATATCTCTATATCTATTGAAAATGGATCGACTCAGAACTGCTTCGTCTTGAAAATCAATACTTCTAGAGACCTCGATCCATCTGATGTCAATTGTATTATGTTGCAATTGTGAAGTTCAACTGGAAAACTTCTTTCTGAAATTCCTTTTATTCTTGAGTAACCAGCTTCTCATTCTAAGCTATGTTGGTTCCTTTTTGAACCATAAGGGCTTGTTATCATGAATATTGTAAAGGTTTCAATGTACTATACTCAGTTGTGAATTATTCTATGGAACAGAGGACTAGATAGTGAAAATCACCAAGCTCGTGTAGTTGAGTGTTGGTGGAGTGGACTAGGGGCCTTCTATTCCCCGAACCACTATATATCTTTGTGTTCTTATTTTTACTTATTACGCCACATGATGAAATCTAATAACGTATTAAGGAAAAAACTCATTCAATCAAAGAGTTATCGAAAAATTGAAAAAGTCACAATTCACCCCCCTCTTGTGTATAATCTGTAGATTCAGATCTAACACACCGGGCTTCATATTCGGACATATATCGTCTTCTTGGTGCCTTCCTACTTTAACTTATCTATTTCATCTCAAGATAATCCTTCTATAAAAACATAAATTAGATGAATCAACATATTAATCTTTAAATTATAAAACATTTAAAACTATAATAGAGTTAAAAACATTTATGTTATTCTTTAATATCATACAAACTCCTAAAGTTATCTAAACAATCCTCTGATACCAACTATAATGACCCGACTATAAAACGTTACATAATCATTAATTTTAGTCACGAAATTACATTATTAAAAATTGAAGATTTTTCAGGTATATAGTTTTAATTAATTACAATAACATACATACATAACATACCACATTCATAAAAATCGGACAGAATTAAAAATAGTTTCAATTTTTTTTTCAAAATATAATACATTAAAACATAAATTATGATTTATTAGGAAACACTCCATAAAAAAAATCACTAATACCTTCATTAACAAACCCATCCTTCTATACTGTGAATTTTTTAAAAAATATGGTATGACTATAAAACTCAATAAGGGTTATAAAGATAGAAAGCATTAGTCAAGTGATAACATAAAAACCAATCCAACCCATATCATAAAAACCCGATTCATAGTATACTCATGATATTACCTTATGAAATATTTACCATAACAATCTTATATTAAACCTTATATATGGAATAAACCTTTTGTTAACTTTCATCTCCAGAGTTCGCAATGCATTGGACCACTATAATGGGGCCCACCCACCATATCTAGAGCTATAATGGGATCAACCAAACATATCATGAGCTATAAAGGGGGTCAACCCAAAATATTGTGAGAGATAATGGGATAATCCCATCATAAATAATTTCCCAGCAAAATATAATGGTAATATATTGTCTTTCAATTAGGAGGAACTAAAAATTCAATAAACATAAAAAAAGAAAATCCCTTTGAAAACAATTAGAGAGACTTTTAAAAGGATTTTAAAAGGAAATTCTATTAAAAATATAATTTATGTGAGAAATAATATAATGGAATGGATATGTGTATACACTATAAATACAAATAGTGTAATATAATATAAACAATAAATCCTTACACCAACAATATTAATACAATATAATGATTAAATAAGAAGGTTAAACCAATGAATTGAAATTGGTTTAAGAATTCCATTACCCCGGGTTCTTCTTACTTCAGATGGGTTCATACATCCTGTATAATTGGTAAAAGGGTGTTCATAATTTGCTAAAAAACATATCCATCTTTATAATATATTATATGTCTAATTATTTGACCAATTTGACCATTTATTTTCAAGTATTTTGTTCCTTTCATTGTTTTTGGGTATTTTCATTACTTGTTTTCTTTGATTGGTAAATGATGGATATACCGGTCGATTGGAAGTGACAATCCTGAATTGGAATGGAAAGGTATTGAATTATTTATAGTACCAAAATTTATACCATTTATCATTTTAATGTTTAATATGAAGATAATTTATATGTTAAATCATTAATGATGATCATTTAGATCATTTTAGTGGTTCTTTGATAACAATGACCTCATTTTGTCCTATGAATTAATACCATGAGTAAAAAATAATTAAAGAACCATGAATATGACATAATACATATATCATAACCCAGTTCAACCATAAATGTTGTTATATTACCATACTTGAAAGAATTAACGCAAATTGAAATCACATCTTCTTTGATGTCGATAATTCGACACATCATTGATAGTGTTTTTATTCCTTGAATAAGATTGAGAGGATAAGAAGAATGAGGATGAATTTTCCTTTAACATGAGAAAATCTATAATATACACGATTTATAGGGATTTCATTCCTCTTGGTTAAGAGGATATGAGGAATGAATAAGTAATTAAATGAACTCAAAATTAAAGAAGAACTGAGAAATCCCTTACGAGGTTACAGAAAATATTAAAAAGAGAGGGTACATGGTTCACCCATCTAGAAATGATTCATAATTCCAAATAGATAATGATTAATAATAAATAAAAACATGATATGGAAACATGAATGTTATAACACCTAAAAGAGAACCTGAATGGAAAAAGTACGAAATTGAGAATTTGCTTACCATAAAGAGTAACTCCTTGAACATGATGGTTGGGACCTTAGGGGCTAGAGGAATCCTTGGTATGACTGATAGGGAGGTATGGAGTCCAGAGCATCATTAATATGGAAATTTTAATGATGTTAATGAATGAATGGGTTATTATTTATAGTAAAAGTGAGGGAATATTTTAATAATTTCCAAGGGACACCTCGTAAGTGGTATTTGAAAAACCATGGACTTTACCATGGTATTTGGCCAATTTATTATCCAAATGGAGCACAAAATTTTTTTAGTTAATATAAAAAAATTGACCATATTAATTACAAATTTTTTAAATCATTAATGATTTCATTAACAAACAGAAATTGAAAATTTTATTTCAAATGTTCACCGAAAAATCAATTATTTATGAAAAATACAACAAATTCACCATAACCATTTTTCGATGTGTAGAATTAAAAACTAAAATCCATTTTTTTGAAAATAATTTCCTAAATATTATTAATATAATTTTTAAATAAAATTATATATAATTAAAAAATTAACAATTTTAAAACTAGAACAACTTTTATATCACATTCATAAATTTACCCAGATATAAATATCATAAATCCATAAGAAAATACGATTACTAAAGGAATTTTAAAATTTATCAAAAACAACATGTTGGTTTCATTAGATCCTGAATAACTAATTTAAAACATTTATAGAGGTCTATTTTTCAAAATTCAAAACAAAGATGCTATAAAATTTTGTTTAAAGTATATTTATAATTATTTACATAAAATAAAGTTTCATGCATTTCACTTATTTTTTTAATCAAAGTGGTGATACACATTGAATAACATGAAAATAAATATATTCATGATATATTACATAAAAAGGAAGTATAGATACAATACAAACAAGTATTAGTAGTGAATACAGAAAATTATACAAAAATAGAAGTGTGATGAAGAAACCCTTACTTTATGTCCGAATGTGTTACACTCAAGAAATTAAGGTCATGGAATAAGAAATTAGACATACTAATAAATTAATTTGGAACCTATTAAAAATGTATTTATTATTTATGGATTTTATTAATCCCATTATGTTTTTATCAGTTTGTTATAAGATTCAATTTTTTCATTTTGGAGGGTTTGTTTTCATGGATTCCATAATTAGATCAATTTTTTATGTAATGAAGTTCATGTGTATGGGATGTAAATATATATATTTAAATTTACACATTATTTATGAACATACTTAAGTGATAATTTTCATTTATATCATTTGGTTACATGGAATGAGGAAGACTCAATTGATGAAATAATAATGACATTCACTTATATTAGATTAGAAGTATTTTTATTTCTATGAAAAAGTGTGATAATTTTATTAAACAACATGTACATATGCTAGTTTCAGGACCTTTAATGAAGGAGAAATTGATGAAAGAAACTTTGTTGTCCATGATGGTTGTAAATTGGATCCTCACTGACTATAATTTTGTTTATAAAATAAAATAGATAGATTGAGAATATTGATGTTGTTTTTACCATTCACATGATATAATTCCTATATATTTTTGATACTAGAGTTATAATGTTAATTTTCATAGATGAGGTGTAGAGAAGATAATAATATAATGGATCATGAAATTAATATGAATGAAATAAAATCTTAATTTCCCTCTGGAATCCACCTCTTTCATGAATCACTTAATGGGAAGGTGATTTGTTCTTTTATAAGGACCAGGAGACTCTTGGACAATCGGAGTGAATAAGAATGGTTATTTGGGAAAAACTATGTGGATCTTCAAGGCATATAGGATATAAGAGAATAGTGAGTGAGGATGGGGTTAGTTGTTGGAAGGAGTGAATTTCGAATATGTTTTTCATTATTTAACTTATTCTCTCAAGACATCCCATAGTGTTGTTTTATGTGACCCATTATAGTAATAAATGCATGTTAGTTTGAACCAAGTGTCCATACATCACTCATGAATTCATAAATAGTGTATTTAAAAAATAATTTTTATATACAGTATTTTACAGTATTTCACTATTCATAAAATATTCAAGTACTTCGTCAAAAATACCCAAAATACAACATAAACATTATTTGATGTATATAAACAAAAAATGATCTCCATTTTTTGAAAATAATTTTATAAGTATAATTAATTATATTTTGAAATAAAATCATAAAGGTTTAGAAATATAAAAATTTTAAAAAAATCATTTGTTTTATAACATACTGAAAAATTAATCAAGTTATCATTATCTAGTGACCTTAAAAAAATAAAATAATAATATTTTTTACAATTCAGAATAGTCATATTACAATTCATATTACTATTCATAAGGGTATGTTACTATTAAAAAATAATCAAGTTGGTTCTACCAGACCTCAAATGACTTGCTGGTATCAACTGTAGATAACCGTTATTCAAAATTCAAAACACTGTGGTTGAAATATAATTTTTTTACATGGATAGGATATAATAATGTGGTGTTTTTAAAGACTGAGTATTCCATTCATTCTATAATAAATCTAATTTTAAATTATTGGTTTGTTACATTATCCCATCCTTACAAATATTTTATCATAGAAATTTGAAATTGAACTTCGAATGTTAAAGGTTGGTACTTGAAAATTCCCTTATGGGAAACCCACATCAAGAGTATGGTTAAAATATCATATTAATAAGAGGAAAGTGAAAATTCATCGGTTACTAAAAAAATGTTTCCTAATTGGACAACATGGTCATTGAAAAATAATCAAACCATCATGTAGTGAAATTAAAATCCAAAACCCATAAAATGATCATATTAAAACATTTTATAAAATGTTGAAAATTTACAAAATTTGATGATTCAACACATTATACTGAAGGTTTATAAGTTTCCATGATAAACTTATCATGAATAGTTTATCAAAAATAAGAAGCCCTAAAATTCACAATCCATACATGTGAATTACTTCATCGTGTTTCCTCTTGAAATATGGTAATAACTTGAATTATAATAATAACCATATTGTAACCATGCATTCTACTATATTTCATAAGTAAGAAACATGTAATTGGACCTATTCCTTAAATCCAATAGTTATTTAAACTGCATTGATCATAGAAAATACCACTTCTCAACTTATTAATATTCAGTTCCAAGGTATTCAATACTTATTTGAATTAATCATTTCATCATCATTATCTCAACATCAGATTTATATTAAGGATTGTCTTTCCCACAATGATTTTTTTTCTAAAAATATCAACTTTATAATGAATCACCTTTTATTTGTACCATTCATCGCATGACCTCTAATCCTTAATGAAATAGTAATTTACTACAATCATTATATATCTCATAATTCATACAACTAGTACAACACTAGAAACATATTCAAATTTCATGATCATTGGCCATGCATATTAATCATTCTACTTTATATGTGGTACAATCATAACTTGATCATAATCCAAAATCAACATTTAGGGTCTATTCCATCGACATTTGGACCATTTAATCTCATAGAGTCCCATATTAATGTATTTAAAGCATTGAATATAGAAAAATTCATTACTTGTCCTAAAATTAGGAGCATAGTGGCCTTTTCTTACACACTTGATGAAAAATCATTTTCCCCTCAAGCATATACCAATGATATTCCTTCCACAATTATCACATATAGGAAAATACATATTTACCTTCTTCCCATTATACATGTTATTACATGTTATCCTCTTCTTATTCATCATCCATTTAATTCTATATGACTCATAGAAGTCATTACATACCTTAACAACACATGATATTATTTCCACATATGATGGGGAATCATTGGAGGTAATATTCCATTGAAATGATGTCCTAAGACCATCAGACATATAATCCTTCGTACTCTTTGCATTACATGATTTATTAATGTTCTCATTCCTTATACAAGGATCCATTTATTATTAATTCCATATTATATATTAGTCCATAAAATTACAAACTCTCTATATCTCTAAACATGGTATAACACACTACATAAATTCATACATTGTAAGTCCTTAAACCATATACAACAGTAACATTGGGCACAAATCCATAATAAATATTTATAATAAGGTTATGAACTTATCAAATAATATCCCATAGTAGTATCAAACCAAGATTGCAACAAGGTCCATTTTTGTGCACCAGTTCTCGATTGAGTCTAGCTCAAAGCAGTGTTTTCGGTATTACCCCTAAATACATCTATTCTAGATCCACCTATAATTTTTCGTATACATACATGGATTCATTTTCATGATAAACCACAAAATTTATCCCTTAACAAAATTCAATGATGTTCTTGTATTCTTATCCCCCTAAAATATCTTTGTATCTTGTTCACTAATGAAATTTTTTTATATATAGTATCTAGGTTTTTACTAAACATCCTTTGAAACCAACTGTAACACCCCTACCCTTGAAGCTCGGAGCTGGTGAAATAATTTAATACATTGGAATTATTACTATGAATCAAATATAAAAGTACATAGTAATTTAGTAGTTTTTAAGAAACTAGATATATACATGGATCCCAATTTATATTTTTAATGGAAAAATATATGATACATAACAAAAGCTAGTAAAATGCATCCTTTAAAACTTAATAAATGATATCTTCATTATAATCTATAGAAAGAAAAATAAATGAAATGGGTGAGCACCAATGCTAAATAAGGGTTATCAAATACAGTGGAAGATAACAAAAACAAAAATATGAGTCATGATGAATAATTAAAACACATGCCTCTTAAAATAAACATGAACACAATATGGCAGGAACAAGAGCATAATAAATAATACCATAATTAAACATGATCATGGGTATTCTACAATTAAAATATCCACATGAAACATCCATATTGTTTTCATAATTATAGAAATTAATATTCTAGACATCACAACCATAACATCAAGGAATCGTTCCAGGAATATAAATAATCATTTTGTCAAGGCCTTATGCCATGATCGTAGTTTGTCTCATGAGACCTGATGAAAAATAAAGGGGATATAAATGGTGCCACCTAACACTTAACATGTCCAATTATTTCATCATATTAATGGGGGTAATAAAAATAAATATTTAAAATCATATTAGAACTAACACATGACATTTAAATTACAAAATATGAATATTAAGCCTAAACACTATCCATTTAGAGTGAATTGGTTAATGGTTTTAAGATATAACTTACACATTAAAACAAATAATAAACAATTCAAAAAAGATTTTTTATTATATCATATGTTATAATCCTCATGGATAAAAAAATCAACAAAGGTCATTGAAATATATTTATATACTTTTAAATGAGACTATTGAGAAATCCTTGTGGAAATAATCCTTAAACAGTCCAAACTGTCACATACAACCTTGGAACACTAAAATAATAATCCCATATAATATCATGAAAATAAGGATAATCATGATATTATATACCAAAGGATATTAAATACACCACAATAAATAAATATGTTGGGAACAAGTTATATATCTCATAAAAGATGATGCGAGATGAGAAAAATCATTTTTACTTTTGAAAGAAATGTTCTTTTGAAAAATAATTTAAATTTGCAACTAAATAAGATTTAAAAAATTAATATCCTAGAAAATAAATTACTAGTACATTTAAATTATTTTTTATGTATAAATTTTGCCCCACTGATGTAAAATCATATAAAAACAATTCGTATGATTCTTCAGAAATAAATCATATTAGATCATTTTAAAGAAAGTATTAAATAAAATTTTAAAATGGGATGGAATTTATTTTCTATTAAAACCAAAATTTATACAATATACGTTTTATGATAAAATTATTTTTTTATAAAAATTTGGTGGATTAAAACAGATTCAGGTGTACACTTGAAAATGGGTATGAATTCATAAAATCCCATGAACCAGGTTTGTATTTCAGAAATAATTTTGAATGTTCATTATAAAACGTGTAAATCCCCATATAAAAATGACTGAATATTTTTGGAAAACATATATATAACCCTCATATATAATTTATGAGGATTTCATAATAATAAATTAGAATTTAATAGTGGTAATTATAAAATTAAATTAAACTGGATGAAAATAGTGGTTCGTGTGGAAAACCCCTAACTCATTAAAATCAATCGATTCGTATGACCCAAAATTAATAATATTAATATTATACATTTAATACTATGAAAATAATAATATTCAAGATATATAAAATAAATGGGATGTATAAATACACCATACCCACGTATTAGTATTGAATGTAGAAAATCTCTCAAAAATGGAAGTGAGAAGAAGAAAAAACCCTTACCTTAAGTCTGAATTTGTTTAGCTCTTGAAAATAAGGTATTTGAATATGAAATTAGAATTATTATTTACTTAATTAAGAACTCATTAAAAATTTATTTAGTTTACCATGATTTTATTAATTCCATTATTCCTTTATTTATTAGTTAAAAATTCTATTTTTACATTTCTGAGTATTCATTTTTTTTTATTTCCATAATTAGTTGACTTGTTTTTTAGTAATGATGTTCATGTGTAATGGATATAAATATCCAGAATTTAATTCACAAATTATTTATCAACATATGTAGGTGTTAATGGTAATTTATCCCATATAATGATCTGGAATGGTGATGAATCATTATATCAAATAGTAAGGACATTAATTTAAATTATTTTTGCGGTGTTTATGTGATTAGAAACTAGGTTGGTCATGTTATTTGATAACATACATGCATAATAGTTCATGAATATTATGTATATTATAGTAAATATATTCTAGTCTTGTTCAACCATGAAAATAGTTTCATTACTAGTTATTAAAGATAAAATGAAGAATGAAACTTCGTCGTCCACGAAAGATGTAAATTGGAACCTCATAGATAATAATTTTTTTTATAAAATAAAAGAGAGAGAGTAAGAATATTAAGAAAGGTTTTTCAATCCACATGATTTAATTCTAGTATATATATGATAATGTATTTTTGACAGTCATTTAGATAGTGGTGGTGAGGTTATTATAATAATAGAATGAATCTTGAAATGAAAATGAATGAAATATAATGTGAATTTACCTGTTCAAACCACCTCTTTGAGAATCTCTTAAACGGATGGGGTATGTGAGTTATGGAATGAAGAAGATATTCTTTTATGTTGGAAGTTTCTCGGGAAGGATATTTGGGAATAAAATTGAGGATCTTCATCTCTTTGATAAGTAAGGAGAAGAGGGAGTGGGGGGGGGCCTCTAGTGGAGGAGAGGAGTGAGTTTTGAATATTTGCTTCAGTATTTTATTTATTATCTCTAGACAACCAATAGTGTTGTTTCATGTAACCCCTAATTGTAATAAGTAAATGTGAATTAGTTCCAAGTGGCCTTATATCAATCATTATGTCATAAATAGTGTATTTAACTCATAAACTCTATATAATGTATTTTACCGTTTTTCACTATTCTTAAAAAATTCATGTATTTTAGAAAAATTCCAAAAATTCAACCCAAATATTAATTGAAATTTAAAATTAAAAAAACAACTCTATTTTTTAAAAATAATTTTCCAAAGATTGTTAATTTAATTTTTATATGATGTAATAGTTTATTCAAAAAATAGAAATTTTAAAACTATCAATCGTTTTATATCACATTGAATAATTAATAATGATCTAAATATATTTAATGCGTAATAAAATAAAACACTTTTATTTTTACTATTCAGAAGGTTCATATTACTATTCATATTACAATTCGTAAGGGTATGTTATAATTAACTAAAACTCATGTTTGTTCTATCTGACTCCAAAAGAATTACTAGTCAAAACAGTATATGACCATTTTTATTAATTCAAAACACTAAGGTGGAAAAATTAGGATTACTGGGATATGTTATAACAATTTGGTGTTTGTAAAGCCTCAGTGTTCCATGTGTTATATATTAAATCATTTTTGTAAATTCTTTGTGTGTTACTTTATGTTATATATGTATAACATGGAAAATCTTAAGAGGGGTATAAATAAATATTTATTACTATTTACTTTTGTAAATTACTCTTAGGGGATTATTACTAGTTAGTTGAAAAAACAAGATTTATATTTTATGGATTTCTAGGAAATAATTATGTTGTATTGATAATATAGTGAGTGATGGTTGGAGAATCTCTGTCAACATCAATCAGAGAGACATGTATAATATATGGGATGGAAGTGAATTAATATTAGACATTTAACCCCATCAAAAAAGTGACTTAATTTTATTTTCATGATGATGTTGATAATTTTAGTCATGTGAGAAAGTGAAAAGAAGGTAATGAATAAATAGAAGAAGAACCATTAATGTTAATTATAAAATCTAATTAGAACATGAAAATCCTATAATAGAATTTTTAGGTTTTTTATTTATAAATATACTTAATGTTTTTTTATTGGAAAATTAAAGGACTCTTTTTTATATTAAAATATTCAGGGAATAATTTTTTAACCCATATGGGAGAACGAAATATCAATTGTGTGAGTACCCTCTGTATGTCACATTACACTCATTCTTTTTCTACAAAACAATGTACAATTCATCACATACAATTCACATTTTTTTAATATTATTTCTTATTATTGTAATATACTTTCATTTGTATATATGGATTAAGGTAATGACAAAGATGAATCAGATATGATCTAGAATTATTTGTAAACATCATAAATTTTCACTTAATTTTTTTTTTGTTTTTGAAGTTATATTAATAAATACATTTTCGTTATAAAGTTACATTACATATAAATTTAGTGCCTATCATAAAAATAATTCAACTATTCAATGAATAATCCTCATTGAAATATTCTATACATTCTTTAAATTCTAATATATAAATAATTATTGTGATCAAAACATGAGGTAGATGAGCTAGTTGTTCTAAAGGAAATAATTGTTCTATGGAACCATTTCTATTATTATACATTTTTTAAATAATATAAAATTCCTTTATTTTTAATTTATATCATAATTCTTATTTTGAATTATTTTTTGGGCTTATGAAATAAAAAAATTTGAGAAAATTCATTTTATGTTTTGTAGAAAAAACTATGCTAATGTTAATAAATTCATTCAACTGTAAGAAAAATATTTTAAATAATTGGATGTTTCTGATTTCTAGTGTTTAATTCCACGAATATTTAACATTTTATTTCATTTAACATTTAAATTATTTAATTAATATCAAATTATATTTTGGTTCAGTAAATTTCATGTATATAAATAGAGTTTTTCATAAATAATATTATCTTTATGTATACAATTACTGGTTGAGATGGATTCTATAAAATAAAACTATTTTGGAATAGTTTAAAAAGTGTATTAGGAAATTTGAGATATAATCATAATGGATTATGTTAATATAAATGAATTATAGATGTATAGAAATAATATATTGTACCAAAATATAATAGAATTTTTATATAAAATACTATTTTATGTGTCTTCTAACACTACTAACTCAATATTATGCTAGGATAATTTTAGGGATGTTAATTATTACCAACTATTCATTTATTTATTTCACCATTACATAAAATGTGTTTTTATGAAATCATATATAATTATAATGGTATTTTATTTATTATACATTTAGTAATCTTATTACTAATGTGATGTAAGGTATATTATTAGATGGAACTAGTGGTCTGAAGGGGGTGAAGTAGGTGATGGGAAGTAACATGACTGAGTAATGGGGGGGAGGTGAGATGTATACATCTTAATATAGTATCATATACTCATGTTTATATTCCCATTAAAAAATATATTTCATAAACAATGATTAAATATCTGATGTATTATATTTAATAGAATAATTTTCGATGAATGAAATTTGTTTATATTTTTATATTTTCCTAATTAATAATTTTCATATAATATTTTGTATTAGTTTTTGGTGGAATGAATTTTAATTGATCAATTTTTTAATATCATATACCTAGAGATGGTTTTAACCGCCAATAAACAATTCAAAATTATTTAAACCTCCATGAATGAAAATCAATATACTTTAACCACCCCAACATGAGGCCAGTTTTCCAAATTTATCAGTGTTTTTACCACTACTAAATAGTTATACTATATAAAAAATGCCATTAATTTATTAAACCAAAACCATTGTTTTCTTTTATAAAAACACATATAAATTAAAATAACTATACAAAAATAATTAAATCAACATCTATATCTAAAACCATTACAATATATAAAAAAGAATCATTATATATATAATTAAAATCTATTTTTTGGTTGATTAAAAAACATTGAAACCGGTTGGAGGTACATTAAACTACCTTGAAATTTAAAAAACCATCAACAAAACACAATTTTCTTATATTGATCATTATGTGAATATGAAATAAAATTAATATAGGATTATTCTTTTATTTATGTATGATTCACCGTGTAATGTAATTGTGTTTGATGAAACTTGATAAACCATGAAATAAGATTTCATAATGAATGTGAGGTTTATAGTATAATTATATGATGTTTAAGAAGCCATATAAATCTAAGAGTAAATTTTCTTAAATAATTTCACAGTGTTGTGGTAAGGAGATAAATATATTGTGATTTATATTCATAATAATAGAAGATAATATTTATATAAGGATAAGAAGGTACTATTACATAGAATCAGGTAATGAATGTAGTATTTGAATAATTCAGTGTATGAAACGACATAAAAATTCATGAAGTGAAAGAATATTGTTAGTAAAATTTGAATTTCAAGTCACATTTTCCACTTATACAAAACTTTTGAAACGAGATAAATTTTTTTTCCATGAATATCATTCACTTGATAATTCAGATAATTTAGTGATTTTATTCATAATTTCATTAATGTTTATTTAAAAAATTAAATTGGATGGCTTACATAGAATAATCTAGATCATATTTCCAGTGGTATTTGATGATTTATATTTAATATGTGAATGGAATATTATTATTCAAAAAAAATTATTGTGTGGATATAAAGAGTAACATGGAAAATGTTGACACTATATCAGATGGAAAAATGTAGTGGAATATTATTTAATGTCTTCTTTGGGAAGGGAATTTAATTTTCAACAAAACTATAATGTAACCAATTGAATAGATATATTAACAAATTATCACATGATATGAGGGATCATATCCCAATGGATTGAAGTTTTTATTAGATTTGGAATAGTATATACATACATTATTATCAAATAATATTGGAAAAAAATACCACTTTAAAATTCATGTGAGTAAATTATTATTTTATCTAATATATCCTTGGAATAAATAATTGATACCTTTTTAGTATCAGAGGGATGGGGAAAAATAAAAAAATTTGAGATCATATTCATAATAAGGGAATATTTAAAATCAAATATATTATAGAATTAAAAAACAATCTATAATATATCAGGGATAAAATATAATAAAATAATACATATAAGTAATATCATAAAATATTAACATAGCCATTGATATCATTTGAACATAAATAATTACATGGATAAAAATAATTGGTTTTATAATTATTCAATACATAATTTCATATATCATTGCAAACTATGAAAGGCTTGTTCTTTGAAATCATAATCATACCATCAATGATGTGAACAAAGACATATAACACAATTAGATTGGAATGAACCTATAACGTTGGATATTTTTTCCCATAAGACCTATAGATGCATGAATGCCCTATAACAGGCCCTATACATCACAATTTATGCCTAATTCATTCTATATATAAATGGAGTCAATTATCAATAAAAAACAAATATAATTATCTTTATTTCAAAACAAAAATGTGAAATGTCAATAATGTTATCTAGTAAGAAAATTAAAAACACATGAACATAATATATTTAGTTTAATATGGGAGATTGTTTTATTAGAGTATATTCACTTAAATTTATTAATGTCACAAATAAATGTTCAAAAATATTGATATACCTTTGGAAAATCATTGGAAAATTTGATGAGGAAAATAACATTTTTTATTTTGAGATCACATTATTAAATTTTAATAACATTATATTGTTTTAAGAAATTTAATTTCATTAAAATAAACCATAAAACATATTATGTAATCTTTATTGAAATGAATATACCTAATTTCAAGGAAATACAATTTTTTGGTAAAAGTTAAAATAGAGTATTAATTCAAAACAATAGAAGAAAGTACCTTTAAAAAAATAAAAAATTTATTATAATTTATTTTTAAATATTTACATGGGTTAATGTGATGTTTTGAAAAGTCATTTGAGAATAATAAACATAATTTGGGTAAAAATTTGTAAAAATTAGGGAATGGAATAAAAATAGCAACCGTATAAAAATGAATTTCAATTTTCCTATAAAAACATTAATTTGGTCATTCAAATGAAAAATAAGGTATAATGGGAAATAATTAATCAATACCCTATATTTAAAAAATTATAAAAAAATTTTGGATTAAAATTATAAATAATACATATTCCACTATTGTAAACATGAGGATAATCAGTACTGAATAAAGTTGCTATTGTGAAATAAACACTAACCACTTTGGATACATTTTAATTATAATCTCTTTAATAGATATAAATTCTTATTAAATATAAAATACCTAGAATATGAATATATAATTTATATAAATTAATAATGTAGAAGTATAAAAAGAACATTAATGAAACTTGTGGTGAATATGACATATACCTCACTAAAACGAAAGTGTAGAAAAAACCCTTAAATAATAATAACATTAAATTGAGAAAAAAATGAATTTATTAAGTGTAACAATGAAAATATAAATAACTTTTTTTAAATAAAATAAAATATAATCATCTAAAATATCCCACATAATCATGTCCTAGCTTAGAAAATGATGATATAATATAAGATAATGAAAATAAATTGAGTTATGAAGCCCTTTTTTTAGTCTGAATCTCAACATTTATATTATATATTTATATAATATTATAATATTAATTTTATACATAATTAAGATTCTTTTATATGGTTTTTAAATTATTATTATCTCTTTAATTTTATTTATTACCATACCTTATATATTTATTAAATTAGTTAAGATCATGTTAGATGTTTTGATGATATTCGATTCATAATTGCATTACTACATTTTTTGGTTTACCATGGTAGAAGGTTTAATGGTACTGAAAAATCAATAATATTAATCATAATATCATTATAATTTCTATATATTTAATTATTTCTTTCATGGATGAATGAAAAACCTGATAAATGAATTACATAACTTAATTTTCTTGGTAGTCCACCTGTTCACATGGTTTATTTTATCATTTATTTAAAAAGAGTAATGGTAATAATGATAGTAATATAATTTCCCTAAAAATATTAATGATTTCATATATATCACATTAATTCATTAAATTCATCATAATAACCAACCTTTTGAGGTGGTGGTGAAAAAATAAAATTACATCATGGAGGCGGTAGTCCCCCCATATGCACGATTGATGTTTCTGTATCCCATATGAGGGAAAAAGAGATTAAAATGGGTTTTACATAATCATAATAAAATTTATTTATATTTAATATATCAATTATGTTATTTCATAATTATTTTATATGTTATTAAATAGTTATATGATGAAAGAAAATGGAAATTTTCTATTAAGTGTTATACCATTTCATTAGAAAACAACTTTTTTTTAAATTGTAAAACATCTTGGTCAATATTTATTTGTGAAAAACTCTATATTCCATAGGTTGGAATGTTTTTAATTTATTCAGATAGGTCATGGATGAGCTACAATGGTCTATTGGTGTTACAAATAGTTGTCTGCTGGATACCATTTATACTTGAGGAAAAAAATTGGAATTTCATAAGTGATTTAAATACAATTAATATATTTCTTAAATAATGTTCTTTCAAGATTCCATGGATAAAAATAAATAGTTTGTTTTTTCAAAATACCATCATAATTTATCTACTTGGTTTTTTGGATTCGTTTCAGACCATATATTTTGTTTAATAAAATTTATTAACTCTTTTTTCTTTAATTATAGTAACACTTTATTTTGAATTTTGGAGTAATAAATTTACTAGAACTTTGAAAATTGTCCCAAAAAATGTATATTAGAATTTTTTTAACCATTTAACATTTAAGATATTATATAGGATTATTTTTTTTATTTTTGATTATTTAATAAAATATCATTTAACATAAAATATCTTTAATGTCATTTTTGGAATAATATTAAAATTTTATAGAAATGTCATTAATTTTTAAATGGATTTTGGAAAAAAATTAAGAAGAATAATATATTATTACTAAAAATGATTTCTTTGGAACAACATAATAAATCATGATTATATTTCATCAATTTTTTCAAATTGTTTTTTATAATCTTTAGAACTGTAAGTGAAAGAATGAGGCTAATGTTGAGAAAGAATTTAATATAATTAGACCATCACGAAAAATTATAAATAAATTATGATAATAAATCTAATTAATTTAAATTATAGATAATATTTTATATTAATTCGAAACCAAATTCTTCCCTTTGAAATTATATATTACAAATTAAAATCATGTGATATTGTTTATTTATTCTTTACTTAATGTAATATAATTAGAATTATCAATTGAAAATAGAACCGAAATTCCATATTTTATATGATATTATGGATATCCTAGAATTATACTAAAAAATTAAAAATATCCCTATGTTAGGTTGATCTAGAGAACATATAACATTGTTTTAGCATTGTTTTACTTGTTGTACCCAAAAAAGAGTGGAAAACATCACCCAATTTAATAGTAATGATGGGAAAAAATAGAAGATTCCATTTTGAAAAAAATAACACCGTAATTTTTAATATGTGAAAAATTATTCGAAATTAAATTTCTCTATATTTATGAATTCAATTTTAATATAAATCAATAAAATAGAATGAAAAATGATTTCCATAAATTGTGTTTTTAATGAAAAAAATGATCTTATTCCAAAATAAAATTTATTGCTAATACCTATAGAAATTTTTTAAATTTTTATTATAAATTATATTAATTTAAATAAAAAAATAATTTTTTGGGGAATTTTTATATTTCATTTTCAATTAAAAGACAATTGAGTTTTAAAGAAATTTTTATTTTCACAAATTACAAAAAATAACAATTTTATGAAACATTTGCAATACATTACTCCAATGTAATATTGGTATACCGATTTCGAGAATATTTCCAATTCCATCAAATATAATTTATAAAAATGAAAGATTTTAATTAAATTTTCCATTCACAAAAATAAATAATAATAATTTTTAAAGAAACCAAATTTTTGCTGAATGAATTAACATTACAAAAAACTGAGTACATATTTGTTATGAATGAATATAAAAAAATTATTTATATAAATCAATAAAATATATTTTTCATAATCACTTTATTCTTATACATAGCACTAATATTTTGTCTAGGTTATAATGTTCACGTTTAAATAATTACGTTTTTATGTTATATCATAGTTCTCTTAAAACATGATGTGGCATGTTAAGAATGTAATTGATCATAATAATATTTAAAGATATATTTTTATGTGAAAAATTACACCCCCTTATGAATTTATTTCATAAAAAAATTATCTCATGATCGATTGAATTTTTTTTTGTTTTTACAGTTCTTGGAGAGGAATACAGTACATACAATCAGGAAAGGGATAAAATTATTATTATAAAAATCATTTTTGGAAATCCCATATCAAATAAAGAGATAATTATAAATCGTTTTGAAATAAGGAAAAGATAAATATTATGGTCACCTATAATAACATATAATCATGTTCCCAATAAAAAGAACATTAGAGTGAAGTAAAAATAATGATATAAAGATTAAAACTAATGACCAATAAATAATTCAAATTATATAGAAAATGATCATGTTGAGGACAAAAAAACTGAAATTCAATATGGGATAGAAAATACTATAAAATCCTCATAAATAAATATAGTAAGATATATTTTCTATTTAAACATCATTTTACTAGAGTTGAGTGGTTATTTTACTATAAAGATTGATAACGTGAATATATATATATACATGATTTATGTCCATTTTATTTTGTATAATATAACACTTTAGATGTTCTATAATCATGTTTCCATTATATACCATCTAATACTTCAATAAATTAATGTTCATGGGGAATTATCATTCCCAACTCATAAAAATAAACTATTTATAGATAATATGATAAAAAAATAGATGAAAAAACAATTCCTCAATCTTATATCCATTAACCTAACAAACTATTTTCATACAAAGATATAATATCCAACAAAAATTTACCTACATGTGGAAACACATAATAAATTAAACTCTTATGATTCTAGAATCACACCATAAGTTAATCTAGAGTTATTAATTTTCAAAATTGTTTGGAAAAAATTCAATAAAAATTTATTAGATTGATTTTATTAAATATTATTCCATGATTAATATCATATTTCCCTCTTAACAACATTAATCTCTGATAATGTTACATAGTAAATTATGTATAAACTAATTATATATTATCTAGAAAATATTAACAATTTCCAAAAATAACCTGAAACACTAAAAAAACAAAACAAAATTACATATATTCTTTGAATATTTAAAATAAATATTTTCCTCTAATTGAATATTATCATAGAAAATAAAATATCCTTACCTAAATGATAAAATTCTCCACAAATAAATACTGAAATTAATCCAAAAAATATTTAATACTTAATTAAATTTTTTATCCCATGATTATATACATGAAAACAAATATTTAATAAAAACATAATAATAAATAACTTACTCAAAACAATTAAATTAACCTATAAGGATATAATTTCATTAAAATAGACTAGTTAAATATATAAATATTTTTCCTAGTGAATAATTTTTAGTAATAAACAAACTGAACCAAAGGGTTTTATTAATACAAATATCTTATAAGGTTTTCTTTTTCTTCTCAATCCCTAATTAGAAGAAACCCTAAAATGGGTCTCTATGTTGTTAATGTAACGATTATACTTAGAATTATCAACCGATAGCACATTAATTTTTAACGATTTCACTATGGATTGTCATGGGTTTTCGTATCATAGATCATGTTATTCATAATAATGGGTTATGCAGATATTTTTTTAATTACAAGAGCATATCCCGTGATGGTTTCTATCCATCTGTGTAGTCTTAGTCCTATTATGAGTGGACTGATGATTTTCACGTTAATATGAAATCAACTCTTATAAGGTATATAAACTTATGTTTACATGTTTTAAATCCTCTTCCACATTCTTATATCCAAATAGAGGTTCATTTTCCAGGAGAACCACACTATATATAGTTAACTAATGCATCATCATATTACTATATTCCTCGACTTTTTCGAAGAATCTATCAAAGGGATTATTTTTATAATCGTTGTTTTACTAAATCATGATATCATATGTTTTGATAAACATAATGGTTTAAAAAATGTGACACCCTATATAATATGTATATATTTTATGAAATTATTTTTTAAATTAATTTAATTAATTTATGTTTCTTAAGTTACATGAAAAAATTTGTTTCTTCGTTAGGGATCATGAATCATGATATTGAGTTTTAGTGAACTATGAAATAATTTCATATTATATATTACCATTATATCATAGCCTTTAAATTTTAGCCTATAAATTGTAGTAACTTTTTAATAAAATATTAATATAAAAATACTACAAAATAAAAATATATTTATAAATCATTATGAAATAATCAATCACTTTTTATTAAAGAGAATATATTTATAAAAAAATTTCCATCCGAAAATATTATATTTACTTATTTAAATGAAAAATATATAGAGTGTTTTTAAAATTCATTTGATAAATTCAAATTCAACTTTAAAATCATCAAATTGAAATGAATATATGGTGATATTGATTTTTAAAAAATATGATATTTTTGAAACATTATTTTATAAAATTGACATTATATTTTGAAATAATTATTTCAAAATATTTTTATGTTTAATTTTTTTAGAATTTGTGAAAATGATTAATTTCTTTGTAATTATTTAAAAATACTTTAAATTTAATTGAAAAATTATTTTTTATTATATTTATTTTTGGATATAAATTATATTTTAAATTATATTTCATGTAAATTTATTTCAATTATAAATATATAAATATATTTTATTTTATTTTATTCAATTTAATTATTGCATCTATATTTAAAAACATAGTAAACTTTTAGACATGTTTTATCTGAAAACATGCTTCATCTACACGTCTACATGATTAATATTAAATTATATTTTACAAAATTTGTGAATTAAATTTGTAAAAATGGATTCCATATTCCGAATACTCATAATTTTTATTTTATAATTTGGTAAATATAATTTTTTATCAAAATGAATAGCATAAATAGTAAAAATAAATTTCCATGATTAAGGTAAAAATTGGTTTTCATGGGTAAAAAAATTGATAATTATTAAAATTCCATAAAAAGTTATTAAAATGGTTTTAGTGATATATTTTGACACTATAATGTATAGGAATTTATTATATCTATTTATTTTCATTTTGTAATGATAAAAATATTTGTTCACGATTTAATTTTAAAAAATTACAAGTGTAACACCCACCTCAGTTTTAAAATTCAAGCATCATTTTTATCTTCTTCATGTAATAATATACATAATCAATAAAAGAAAATATAAAATAACCTAAAAAATTTATTCATATCACTATATAATACATATTTTGTTCATGAATCCAATCTATGAAGGATTTTGGTGCAAATAAAAAAAGGTTACACGAAGAAGATGTAACGTTATTTAAAGATCATTTTAATTATTTCTTCCTCAACCAATTAAATTTTTATTTAACATAAAAGATATAATTATCTCAGTATATTACATATTCATAGATCATTTAAGTTAATGTAATGACATAAAAATACTTCTAGGCATCTATAAAATGGGTAAAGAAATCATCGTTTGTTTGTACGGTGGACAACCACCTCACGAATCGATGACATTCATTTTTCAATTACCAACTATAATGGTTAGGCATGATGATGGATATAATTCAAATATAGTTTATTTGAAACTTATTTTAAATTTATATTTATTATTTAATATATACCATTTTATGTTCTATTCTATAGGTTATATCATAATGCCACTTGTGTGCAAGACAACTATCACCTGGGTAAGCGAGGTGATTTGATTTCATTAATGCTTTATATGAAACAAATAAGGATAAATTTTATAAATATATAATATTTAACTGATAAAATTATGATATTAATGTAATATTTATAATTATTAAACGATAAATTTTCATTTAATTTCATACCTTCTAACCCAATGAAGGCTGACAATGTTATTCAAGACAATGTGGGCTACCGCACTTAAGATAAAATGTGACCTATTTTCATTAAAAAACCACATGGATGATATGTATACGTTTATTTAAATAAATAAAATATATTTATGATATAAAAATTAGTTTTTTAGAGATTGTATATTACTTAATGCATTTCCATAATGATTGTTTGAAAATGGAAATATTTTTCTGGCATACGTACAACATACCGTCTCAATGATTGTAACATATTTAATTTCTAAAAACCATATTTCCTAATTGGATATTAGTATTGTGTATTATTATATTTGTGATGATAAACTATTATATAATTCTCATTAGAAACATATTAAATTTATTCTCATATAGATATTTTATAAGAATTTATGTTCTTCATTTTCATATATTTATATACACAATAGTTCAAAAATATTATCCATATAAATATTGTATACATTATTCTTTTTAGTGAAAAAAACTTTTTCGTACATAACCAAATTTCAAAAAAATATATAAAAACCGTTTTTTGATATTTGTTTTGTAATTATTTAATAAATTTTTATCCCCAAGATTGACTTTGTATAAAATATTTTCAAAGGAATATTCATTCCATTTGGATTTTACTGAAATGTTAAATCAATATTTATTTAACATTAAGGTAATGAAAATTATTTCCCACAATAATTACCACTAGATCAATTCATGATTCCCTTACATGTTTTCAAATTTATTTTAATGAAAATTTCTTCCTCGTAATTTATGAAAAATGTTTTCAAAATTAAAAGGGTTTTGAAATTTTTTTATTATTTTAAAATTATTTTTAATTTGGAACTATTATTTTATAAATTAAATTTTTTTAGTGTTTTTAATGATCACTTTATAGGATTTCAATGTTTATGTCCAATGAAATTGATTTATAAAACATTGAATAATGTTTATTTTAATAAATTTATTTTCAATATGAGATCATTTTCATCATGCAATGTTAAATCGTATTATACCTTATAAATCATTTTACAACTAAGATTAAATCCATTAATGTTACTTTTTCATTAATATGGATATGATCTATGTTTTTAATTCCTAATCATATTATGAATGGTTTTTTCGATTAAATGGTGTAAATGAAATACATTTATTTTTCTATAGTTCATACCATGATAAAAGTTTTATGATACCATCTTATTTTTACATTGGATATGTTATGATGAAATAAGAAATTACTATGAAACCCATCTTTCTTTACACATGATATGATATGGAGAAATTTTTATTAAACTTATTCCATTTCGTTAGTTATAATATGAATAAGGTTTTATGATCTTATGGTACACATAAATATGATTATATTCATATGGATGGTTTAACGTATATCATTATCCAATATGATGGGTAAGTAGTTATATATCATGATATAGACATTTTTAGAATGTGTAGTGAACTAGGTTAAATAAGGGATGTTTTCTAATATGATGGTCTTGGTAGTGAACCTTTACTACTATTATGGTTTGGGTAGTTAACCCATCCCAATATCATAGAAATTATAATAATACTTTACTAATGTGGACATTATTAAAAATTATTACATGTATTTCATAATACTATGTGATATTCTAGTGTTATATTACCACGAACTATGTTAATTGATTCCCATGGGATTAATTTCATATTATATCCAAATATATATTCCATGAATGGAGATTATAATCATTGATATTACAGATATTGTGTTCAAATTTTATTATCATATTCTCAGTCCCTTAAGCTCATATTATGCTAATATATCTCCCTTTTTACCCTACCTAAGCATATGATCCCATACATTTTTTTCTATTCCCCATGTGATGATGAAATGTTTTTTGGTAGTATTAATATATGGGAGGATCATTATGGGACACATTTAATTTCATTTATGAATTAATAATATTGTGTTCAAAGTTTCTAATTTAACTAATATATTATATTCCTTAGGTATATGTTCCTATACATTACTAAATATTAGTCATAAAAGATGTAATATATTGGTTTTTGAAGCCTACATTTATAAAGTTGGTATTATAGTGATGGTTTAGTTAACAATTGGAAAGTATAATTATAAAATATTAGTGAGACCCATAAGAATATTTCTAAGGATATTTATAGGGATATCTTTATGGAAAATTATAAGGATGATTCATTCTTTGGAAAACAACATAGAATTTTTGTAAAGTATATTGCATGGGGTTTACAAGAAATTACATCCCAATATAGATACTATATGTTTTTGTGGATCATTCATAGAGGTACTAAGTGGTAATAATTCTAAAAAGGTTGCATTGAGCTTATATCAATCTGCACATAGTGAATGGAAAAGAGCCGTGTAGTACATCAGTATTTTTTTCAATCCATGGATATATGTTATAGAAATTTAAAAAATCATAATAAATTATTATTAATTATATAAATATATGGTTAAAATTATTGACATAGGATAAATATATAGGTTCTTTGGTTACGAATAAGGCATCATCATTTAGGAATCCTCTATGTAATTTTCATGATTATTTTCATTCCCATTATTATTAGTTTTTCGCACATAGTTTTATTTGTTTTTAGTCAATGGATAAAACAATAAATAATTGTGTTAATATTGAATGTGATAGACAATTTCCTGAAAATTATTCAAATGTGATGATGACTACGTTAAAAGATATTATAAATATGCTAATAATTTTTCATGATGCATGATTAAATTTGTGAAACATAATCAACTCAAGGTCTCACTAAACATAAGATCGATAATGTTTGGTGATGTTTAGGTATTCTAGACTGTAGAATATTATATATTTTATTTCATATTATTTTGATAATGTAGTTAGATGAACTAATGTGTGTTTCAATGAGGGATGGGAAAAAGTTTTTCGTGTGGAAAATAAGGGAATGTAATATATTTATAGATGAAAAATAAAATTTTGAGTTACCACAACAGATGAGAATAATGGTCTTCCTATAATAACATCTATTGTTGAATGATTCATGTGTGTGATTTATAAGTATTATTCAAATGGAGGACAAAAAATGGAATGCACATGAAGAGAATCAATATGTTTGTATGAGTAATAGTTTTTATTTTTAGTGTGAATTTTGTCTGAATATCCTATAATTTTAAAGGGTATTAAGAAATACGATGTTAAATCCACCTTAATGGTGTGAGAACTAAGCGGGATGATTGATGTATTTATGTATTGGATTTAAAAAATTATTAAAATTATAATTATTTTTCATATAAATTTTTTGTTAAGGATTTTATAATTTATATAAAATGATTCAGATTTCCTAGAAAAGTTATTTAAACCAAAATATGAAATTTTATTTATAATAAATAAATGATAATATATAATTCATCATAATAAATTCTGTTTAGTTTAGGGATATAGAATACTATTATGAATAATGTAAATTTGATGGTATTGAGGAACATAGTACTAATTAATGGTTTGTTGAAATTTTGTTCAATGTTATCATTTATGGATATTAAAATATTATTAGATTTATGTTATATATTACATAATATGTGGTTTTATTGATGGAATAATGAAGCATGTAAATTTTCATCAATGTATTATGTTAACTTATTTTATTACTATGTTTCTATAGAATATATGATAAAGGTGTCCATTTGTTTGGTATGTGATAATTAAGAGCTACTCTATGTTATTTGGGGGATTAATTTTATGTTTATTATTTTAAATGTTGTCATAATAGTGATCCATATAGACAATCGACATGTCTCGAAGGAAGATGGCAAGTCCTTGGGATACCAAGATTCCTCAAATCTTCGAAGAAGAAACTTTTCCTTCATAGAGGTTCTTTCGGGTTCTACAAATCGAGTAAGGGAGGTGTCGCCTAAATCCTCAAATATCATCAGATTAGAGAATGGTGGAATCACGGTGGTAGCAGACCCGGATGCTTTGCAACAAAGGTTAGATCTATGAAAATTTTCTTTACTCGGTCGTTTGATATATTCAAAAGGAGACAACCCTTGGTCTCATGCTTATCTTAAGAGCAGAATTTCACACTGCTGGGGCATAAGGGATTGAATATTAATCTCAATCGGTAAGGGATATTTTCACATAATTTTCAATTCAACTGAATCTTTTAATTTTGCCTGGAATCTGGGAAATTGGCATCTAAAGCCTGGGATTTTAGGACTATTTGATTGGGATGTTAATTTCAATCCTTTTACTTTTAAACAATTGAATGCACACATCTGGGTGAGACTGCATGCTTTAAATTGGGTATATTGGCATCTTAAAATTCTTAATGACATTGCATCATGTCTAGGCACCCCAATTAGGTTGGATCAATGTACATTAGATGGTGAAATTGGATTCTTTGCAATAATTCTAGTAGACATAAATCTGGAATCTAAAAGACCTAGTAACAGTATTTTTAATGTTAATGGTTTCAAAACTGATATCAGATTGGAATATAAAAATGTTCCATATTATTGTGATGTATGAAAAATTTTAGGGCACATGGTATCTAGTTGTAGGATGATCTAGAGGTATTCTAGTACTCCAGTCCAAACCTCAGATTGGACTGAGGTTAATAGGACCAAAAAGAACAAGTCAGTCTTTGTAGAGAAAAAAGGGATTCTAAAAAACCCACTGGTACCTCATGTTCAAAACCTACCTGCTACAAATACATCCAATGTTTCTGTTGCAAATCAATCTGTTTTTTCCTCTTCCCACAAGTTCTCTTAGTCTGACATGGTTGATGAGGAAGAGAAGAACTCAGAATCCTCAGCCAGGGATATAAAACCTGTAAATCCAGTCATTGAATGGGTCTGAGAGGATGATATGAAACTATTTACTAAACAATTCAATGATATTCATAAATTTTTGCGGCCTCACATAAGGAAGAGGAGGAGAACCAAATATTTCTAGAATATTAAAAAAACATTTTTGATCTTGTGGTATCCTTACAGAATAGTAAGGAGACTGGAAACCTTAACTCTGGTAAGCAGGATTGCACTGGTGACCCAGATCCTGTTCTAAGTGCGTTTGGAACCACTCAATTTAAACCTGATGCTTGCATCCCTGAGTCATACGTGACAGTCATGTCTCCCATGGTATGCAATGCTTTGGATTTTTTTTCATCTCCTACTTTAGCTGAGAATATTTTGGAAACCGCTGCATGTTTGGAGGCACACTATGCTGTTCAGCATGTTGTTGTTCAGTCTTCCTCAGATCCTTCTTTTAATAGTTTTATTCCTTCTAATACAATGGATGTAAAAGATACTTCAAGTCAGCTATTACATGAATCTGTTATGTCCCTATCTACTTCATGTAATGAAAAATATTCTGTTTCTAATATTATTTCTGCTGGTATTCAAAGTGGGCAGAATAAAAGTTTTAATGACAGAATATCCCCTGAATCTCAAGAGAAAGACAATCTCAAGGTTTCAAATATTGATGATCTTTTTCATGTTTTTAATGGTTCAGAAATTCCCAAATTGAAAGTAGGAAGACCCTCTAAGGCAATCAAAATCAAAGAGAATATCCCAAAAAAGGGGGTTCTAAACATGGCATTACGATTAAATGAAGATCTTGTACTAGAAGTGTCAGGGACTAGCCAATTCAAACACTATGAGTTTCCTAAATTCCTTTGTTATACAGCACATACCTCTTCTTATTGGGATTTCTGAACCCAAGATGATTTTTCTCCCTAAACATTGATAGTTTGAAATCTCTTGGTTTTTACTTAGTGGACTATAATATTTGTTTCTCTGAAGTCAAAAGTCTCTGGTTCTTGGCTCACTCATCATTGTATGACATGTCTTTATTGATAATGGGGGAAAACATGTGACTTGTTCCTTCAAATTATCTGGTCTTCAGCGTTATTTATCTTTTGTTTATGCCAATACCATTTATCTGGATCGTAGTAGACTATGGATGGATATTGGTGTACTTAGTTCTATCATTTCTGATCCTTGGATTATTCTTGGGGAATTCAATTAAATTATTCATCTGGATGAAAAGCTGGGTGCAGTGTTTAATTCCATCTCCTCTAGGGACTCAAATAATTGCATAGATTCTAATGATTTTCATGAAATTAATTTGTTTGGGGAAAAATTCACCTGGTATAGATGTTTTTTAAATAGAGGTGTTTCTAGCAGAATTGACAGATCATTTACTAATGAAGCTTCCCTTGATCATTGGGGATCCATATCCTGCATAACTCTTCCTAATATTAATTCTGATCATCATCCAATACTTGTAAATCTTTGTGGCAAGGAATCTAGACCACCTTTACCCTTCAAAGTCAACAAAGCCTGGGTTAATCATCCTGACTCTGCTTCTATAGTTCAAAACACCTGTAATTCTATCAGCTCAATTCATAATGTGTTTGTTTTCATTGACAAACTAAAATTCCTTAAAAGATCTCTGAGAACATGGAGCAAAGAGAAATTTAGACTTATTGATCAGGATATCTCATCTCTTGAAGATTCTCTTCAATATTTGAAAGTATAGAATACATTGAATAACGTTTCTAATGGGCTCCAGGAGGCTGGAATAACATCTGGCTAGAGAGTGATTTGACTGGTATTGTCTCTGCTATTAGGGATGGTTCATGTCACCTCTCCTTTATGCTTCAAAATCGTTGGATAAATTGTTTAGATTCCCTTTACTCTATGAATCATATTATTACTCATGTCTACAAGGAAGCTAATTCTGTTGTAGATGGATTGGATAACAAAGGAGATGAAGGTGCTGACTTTGTTTGGAATGAAAAGCTTCTTGATTATTTTTTACCCCTTTTGAAAAGGGATTTTGACAGATCTCCTATTTTTAGGATCATTTCTTGAAATGGTGCTTTTCTGGATGTTGTTTATCATCATTCTCAAGCTCTACACTATATAGTTTGGTTTAATGTTTGATTTTCTTGATACTGGATGTCAGATTTGGGATTTTCTATTCTTCTTGGCCTGTATTATAAATCTCATCTCGATTCTTCATTATCTAACCAGTGATGTTATGATATCTATATTTCTCTCCGGTTATCTTTATAATTCATTTGTATCTTTATCTGGTTTCCTTTTGAGGACCCTGGTGAGGCGTGCATGGATGGATAGAGTCATGGATGATGATATCATGATCTGATGAGCTTACCCTGAAGAGCAGCAAAGGTGCAGCTTGATGGTTCAATTTGGAGGAAAATGTATCAGTCCTAAAGGAGCCGGCCAGACTGTTTCTGGTTAGACTTCTGGAACCCGAAAGAGTATGATGTTTTTTAGAAACTCCTGAAATCTTGTAATCTTTTTTTATTTAATTAATCTTCCTTTGGCAGGGATTTGGAAACCAATCCTTTTCACCCTTCTAAAAAAAGTCATAAATATTATTCCTTCTTGGGATTATAATGCGAACAATTTATCGAATTGTTTATTTTCATATTTCATTATGTATTTAGAGACTAATGTATTACCTCAAAATATTAGATTTCTGCATATTGGATAACTTATGGAAACCTTTTGGTTGTGATGAAAAATAAAGATATATGGAATTGTTTATCATTCTATTTATGTATATTATGATCTCTTAGTTATTTCTGAATAAAAATTTCACCTTTCTTTCATAGAGTAAGAGATGAAGTTTAAGTTGATGAAATCTCATCCAAAGGTTGAGATTATTATAATGAAATGATATAAAATAAACTATCTATATCTTCTAATGAAAAATATTTATCTTTTGGAAATTTATCATTAAATAATGTTTTTTCATGATATCAATATTTTTGATGATATCAATAACCTTTTTCATGCTTCTTTGGTTTATGGTTTTGTGGTAGTTATCCTTTTGTGGACCACCATCTGTCATATGATAAATGATATATTTTAATATATATAATAATTTACACATTCCTTCCATGTCCAAATATTCACATCCCACTTTCATTCTCCGAGGTGGTAACCTAGTTATCAGTCAGATTCTGTAACCCTTATGTTTCAAGAATTTCCTTTTATGGTATGTTTTATTATTCATTTTTAAGATGTGGGTTTATCACAAAAGAATTTTAAAATGTTAAACCTTTTATAACCAAGATAATTTTAGAAAGTGAAATTCATTTTAGGGGGTTATAATGCAACATTGTAAGATTTTATAATTTTTTTAAAAATTAATTTTCGTTTGTTAATATATTATATTACACGCAACAACAATTTTCATCATTAGCATGCTTGACACTGTACCTAAAATTTCAGTAAACAATGAAATAATATAATTTTAAATATGACCATTTCAATGTATTTTTTAAATATAAAGATATTAATATTATTGATTTCTGTATGAAAAAATAACAATTTCTTACTTAATATAAATATATTTATAAATATATCGTAAATAGCCATTAAATTATTATAAAAGTGATTATATTCATCAAAAATATGTTTTATACAAATTTTATTTATTATAATTTTTATTAGAAAGATTCCATGATCTTTTAGGACATGTTTCTGATTAAATTTACTTTATTTTTTGTAATATTAATATTTAAATTTACATAATGTGGATGTTTTTTTCAAATATTTATTATTCACTAAATTGTGAAAATACATATTTTGTAGAACTAACACTTGTTTTCTATAAATAATTTAAATTAATTAGAATATTAGGTATTAGAGTTACAAAATTGTTATTTGGTAATCTGAAATCCACTATATTAGATTTTAATCTTGTTAATATTGTCTTTTAGAATAATCATGTATTTGGGATAAAAAGTGGTTTTTTCCAAATATTATTTTGAAGTGCATAAAGTTTCTCATTTTTAATTAACAAGAAAATAACTAATGGGAAATTTTTTAAATTAAATTTATTAAATAAATATAATCTAAATTTAAATGTCTTTCATTGTATGGTTATTATTAGAAATAGTGTTAATATAAAATCATTATATTATTGTAAAAAGTACACTAATTGAAAACACAATTTTTCATTCCATTTATAGGTTAATTTTTTTAAAATATTACTAAATTAATATAAAAGTATAAAATTAATTCTATAAATCATTATTTTTGAATTATACTTATTTGAATTTAGGATATTTTTATAAAAATATTGTGTTTTTTAGATGAACACTATAAATTATTGTATTTTAAATTAACATTTCCATAGTGTTTAAATTATTATTAAATTAAAATAAAATTTTAAATTGGTTTTAAATTATAATTTATTTAATTATAAATTTATAAAACTAATTTAGTTTATTGGAATCAATTTCATGTTAAAATTATATATTAAATCAATGTAAAATATTGTAAATTTTCTCTTTGAAAACTTCCTCTCTCATCATGTCTATCTGATTAATTTAAATATATATTTTTCCACTTATATGTGTTGTACTGGTAAAATACCGATTTAATATTTTATTCAACAATATTATATTATTTAGTAAGGTGAACTATGGTTTCAACCAAAATTAATAACTAAATTAGTACAAATTAATTATTTTCAATAAAGTAAAAATTGGTTTACATGGCGGGGTGGGTGGAGGTTTAAAAAAATGATTTGGGATAAAAATTTCTAAAAACATATCAATAGTATATGTTATGTGAAAATATAGAAAACATAAATTCTATGTATATATTATAATACATTTTGGTGCCCTTTTTGAATGTTAATTATGTGGCTACATATTTTCTTTTCAAAAAATAACAAGTGTGGCACCCACCTCACATATAAAAGATCACCACCATTCGTCTCTAATTCACACATTCATAATCATATATTAGGAAATACATGAAAATATAACATCAAAAAATCCCTCAGTCATGAAATTTGTATTATTTTTATAATAAATAAATCTAAGTTGGGATTTCGATGCAATCTAAACAATGTTATTCAAAGAAGTGGTAATGTCCATCAGCATTCATTTTTGTATTATTTCATCCACAGAATCCATTCATTATTATTAACTCTTGTAGATAAAAACACCTCAGTATCTCCCATATAATTATATTTTATTTTTGTTAATATAATTCCCTACACAAATATCTAATTCCATCTAATGGGTTATGAAATCAAAATTCTTGTGTATGGTGGACTACCGCCTTATGAACCGATCTGTTACATTTTTTCATTACCACCACCCATGGTTCGGGTATGAAAATGGATATAAGGTATATATATAAGATTTTTAAAATTATTAAATGTGTAGTGTCATTATATGATATATATTTTATTTCATTGCAAACCCGAGGGGATAAAATAACGTCACATTTATGTACGACAGACTACCTCCTCAAGAAATGATGAGATTGGTTATAAAAAATTCTTTATATGGAAGATAAAAAGGGCAATGATAATAAATATATATTAAATATATGAAATTATTATTACATTAACAAAATATTAATCATTATTAAAATAAAATATATATCAATTTTTTAAATTAGTACTCACTGAAATATGATACCATTGATCGTGAATGTGTGGACTACCATATTTCCAAAGCGATGTAACTATATTTTAATCACAAAAAACCAATATGACGTGATTAATTATATTCAATTGAATAAAATTTTATATATGATATTATTCAAATTATTTACTAATATGAATTCCCCCCCTTCCATTCCATAATTTTCATTCAAAATTCGAAATGTTACTCATGTGTACGTATGACCTACCATATCTATCTTTATAAAAAACACTATTTATCAAAACCATATTTCATGAAAAAAATTAAAATTATAATTTATGTACATATGTGGTAATTATGTTATGTATATTATTCTATATATTTATTTATACATGATCAATGTAATAGGACCAAAAATAAAAAATAAAAATATAAAGGAAAAAAAGTTATTACCTGAAAAAAAACATTAACATGGAGTTGTTAATAAATGGGTAGTAAAAGGAAATAACTTAATCATATATGGAATAATATATATATATATATATAAATTAATGGTTTATAAATATATTTAAAATATCATTTTATTGATAATATCATTTTTTTAAATGAGTATGAATTAATTGGAAAATTATATTAAGGGAATTATGTCCCACATTTTACTTCTTTGAGACACATGAAAAATTCCCCACATTTTTCTTGTATGTGGGGTATATAAGTAATATTTATGTATTTTATAATTATTATTATAATACCTAATTGTATTCAAAAATCCATTTTAGGATCTCTATTTCATGGGGTTTACGATATAAAAGTTATTAAAATGGGTAGGGAATTCTATCCCCATTTTCATTTTTTTGAGAATTATGTTATGTAATACACATATCATCCATTATTAAGTGTATATATAACCCTATAGAAATTTAATATCATGAATTTATTTAAACTAATGAAATTTTATGTTTTTTTTATTAATTTATATTTTTGGTGAATATGATTCAATGTTAAAATTTAAAAATAGTTTATGTTACAGTAACATCATTTATCAGGATTGATTATGATTATGTTTCCAATGAGAAAATATTATTATAAATCATTAAATAAAATCCTAATATTTATTATCCTCTGGTTATGAAATTTAAATATATTTTTTCAATTAAATTTTCACTTTCTAAATACTAAAGAGATAAAAATAATGTTTTTGAGAAAATGGTATTCGATTCTCTTTTTCATTTGAAACCTTACTTTCATAAAAACCAAAAAATTTTAATATTTTTTACAAAAATTCAATTAGAATTATTCGAACAATTATTGAAAATTTTATTTTTAAACATGATTTAATTTTTAGAAACTAATTTGAATTTAATATTCTTATCATTCTCAAAAATATTCCTATGTGTATTTTACCAAAAAATGAGAACTAAATATTTTAGAAAAATGAAAAATGAGATAATTATTCCCCAATATCATATCCTCTCAATTATTTTAATATTTCCTTGGATGTTTTAAATTTTTATCAAATGAATAGGGTTTATTCAATATTTGATAAGTTTTTATATTTAAGAGAAGTGACTTAAATATGAAATTGATTTTTAAAATGTTTTATGTTTAAATTTTGTTTCTCAAAGTAGAAAGTATACATTTTTTCAATAAATGTTTTAAATGTATTTTAATTATTCATTTATATGATTCTATTTTTTAGTCAATATTTGTAAATTATTTAATTATGTTTATTTTAAAGTACTAATTTTCAATGGAAGGATATTTTCATTAAGAAATGTTCTATTTTATTACCCATTCAAAATAATTATTCATCAGGGATGACATCCTCTTATGTTACTTTTTATTTACTAGTGAAATGATCCAAGGATACCATTTATATTCCTTCTCTGAATGATAAATTTTTAATATTGTACTTTTTTATGAAACACATTTATTTTTTCCATTTTTTATACCACGATATAATTATTATTAATCCTGTATCATTTTTCACTGGTTATTCATTGATGAAATTAAAAAATGATTATAGAACCCCCTATATTTTCCACATTTTAACATATAATGACATTTTTATCATACCAAGCTTAATTCATGTGTTATGATGTGATTAATTTTTTATGATCTTATGTAAATCATTCTTATGATTTTCATTATATAATTTTTGGGTCCAATGTCTCCCTCAAATGCATTGGGTAATTATTTTTATATCACGATATAATCAAGAGTGGAATGATAATTGAACTCAGTTTAGTAAGGAATTTTTTCAAATATTTTGGGATTGGGAGTTAACCTTGACTTATATAATGGTTTGGGGAGTGAGCCCTTTGCACTATGATATCCTTTGTAATAATAATATAATACAATGTTAATTTTTTTCTATGATTATGTGGATTGCATAATACATTGTCTTATTACAAAGTTATCATCTAATGGATCATGTTCTTTCACTCACTTATGATTATTTTCTAATTTAAACAAAAAATTTATTCCATGACTTTTGATTATAATATTTGATATGCATGGTATGGTTTTCCAACATTATTCAAATCTTTTCATGCCATTACGATCATTTTATCCTTACACAGCTAGATTTTCCCCCTTTTTAAATTTTTAATCTCACCATTCCATATGTTTCTGTTCCCCATGCTGTAATGAATGGTTATTATGTAGAAGTAATAAAGTGGGGGATTCATTCCACTGACATTTTAGATCATTCAATAATTAAGAAGATTGTATTCCAATGTTTAAATGGATCACAACTAGTATGGTTTACATGTGTGTGTTCAGGTAATGTAATTAATATCTATATAAAAGTTTTAATATAAACTTGTAATAATATTTGGTCACTATATATAGGTTCCTAGGAAATGTTTATTTAAACATTAAAAATAAGGAATATAATTTTGTAGATAAATTAGGATATATATAAGGACATGTCAAAGAATTTCTTAAATGATGGTTTTAAGGATTATTCAATATTTTGTAATATTTTTTGGAATTTTTGAAAAGGATGGAAAATTGTTTTACAAGTAATTACATCCATTTCTGTATACAAAAAGTGGTTGTTGATTTAGCATAAAGGTAAATAAAGGTAATAAAATTGAAAAGGGAACATTGATCGCAAATCGATCTTCACTAGGTGACTGAAACAATCTGTTATGCACACCTAGTTAGTCACTCGTAGGGGATATGATTTTGAAATTAAAAGACACCTTAAAAACCATTATGATTGAATTAAAAATATTGTGACTATGAATTAACAAGGATAAAGATAACGAGTCTTATATTAAAATTATTATTTCATGATTTAGACATTATATTATTTATTGTAGTTAATATTTGGTTTTCCACTATGAATAATGCTTCTAATACACTATTTTTTAACTTTTTTAATAGAGAGAACCAGAACGAACACAATTAACATTCTATGTGATTTAAAATTTTCTAATGAGAATAAAATAATGATAATAATTGGAGTAAGGGTTTTTATTTTTATTTTTAATTTATTATAATTTTATTTTATTAACAATATTCACTTTAACCAACTATTAGTATCAACAATCACGAAAAGGATATTGTTTTATGAGATTTAAAGAAATGGATACCATTTAAGAATGAAGATTCTGTTTCATATATAATGAGAGGACGAGAATAAGAAAACACACAAAATTATATAGTGATGGAGAATTTTTTTAAGTGTTTAATAAAAGGAACAATATACTTTATTTGTATAGGAAAATGGAATGTCTGGTTAGAAACATTTCTCTGAATAATGGCCCCTATAAGATATCATCAATTGATTGGTAATTCAAATTTGAAATGTATCATCATTATAAAAATACATGTCCAAGTGGAAAATAATAGAATATCATATCCATGAGAGAATTCTTCACAAGAATTTGGCCTTTATATGATGATTATTTGTAACATTTTCTCTTCAATTATCTAGATATTCTCTCACGTGAATGATTCATTCAATAAAAAATGGGAATGATACTTTGAAAAGGTGGTTCCTGAGTCATTTTAACAAAATTCCAATTGATTAATTACATGACTCGAGTAGTTCATTCAGATCATGATACCATCTCAAATTATAAAGGAATCTGCTTATTGGAAGTGTTGAAATAATCATACCTCTCAACAGTTTCCTCCTTAATGCTTTAATATTATATAAAATAGTGGATGAGTCTTTTTTCATCGCATCTGATATTGATTCAGTTCAAAAAAGACTAAAAATGTGATAGATTTTAATATTATGGGGTTTTAGAAATCTTAAGTCATATATCACTCACCATTTTCAAAACAATGTTAGATATTTATTTCAATTAGAAAAAGAATCCTACCACCCTATTTTTTGTTTCCTAGGATGACCTGATCATAGTTTGGATGTTTGAAAAATTTTCTCATTCACCGTGGTTTTCAACATTTTTTACTATAGGTAATCTCATTTAATTCATTTACCCAAATGAATTCATTGGAACAAATCTAGGTCGGGCATCATGGTTCGAACTATGTTTTTGGATGTAGAGGATTCTAAACAATATTTCATCAGGTATAATTATGCCCAGAATTATTGATAAATGCAATGTAAATGTGGATCTGTTCCTATATGTAAGAATTATTGTTGAATCCTATTTAGATCAATAATTTCTGAAGTCATAATATTTATAACTAATCATTATAGAATAGTTATTGGGGAATACTATGATTTTAAGAAAAACGTTTAAGAGGACTGCATAATAATTCCATACTCCATTTTTACTTATAGGGATATTCAAAATTAAGTCAAAACAATATTTGATAATTTTTTTATGGAGACTATGTTATCGAAAAAAAGGAAATGCAAAAATATTTGATAAGGGATAAACATTTAAAATGAAAAATATTGGTATTTGGGTGAAACAAATAGACATAATTCCTATATAAAATGATAAACCAAAAATATTTAGGTGATCAGGTTGATGAAATATAGAGGTAAATAGATGATGATATAAGAGCTAAGTTAATTTTCCATCATATTTGGAGGAACTTCAACTACATCAATCATAAATACCCTCTTGAATATCAAAATCCTAATATAGTATCTTTTTATATAGATTCTGATTTCAATACAACTCTTAATATAAATATGTATATACATAAAAAAGTAAGACAATATGATATGGATCATATTTTAGTATCCTCAAATCATACAATGAATAATTAAATAAATCTATAATGATAGCATGGTATCATCTAAAGAAAAACTGTATAATTGAATTCATATTAACAAGAATGAATCAACTCAATAGTGTGATTTTTGATGATAAATGAGTCACTAAGAGATTTTAGCATTAATAACATGAATAATTACATCACAATGGTTTGTTAAAAAGACCCACACTCTCAGAAATTGAGTTCAAGGATTCCACCATTTATAGAGATCGGGATATAGCTCATAATACTAAATCTAAAAACATTGGTGATCATATAATCTGACAATATGGAGAGGTGGATAATGTTTGATGGTCCAATCCAAACATGATTTATAGTCCTACTTTTTGAATTATGATAATTTTTTATGATTTTCAAATGACTCATCTAGCTTCAAAAGAATATGGATGTTGAATTATGATATTTCTACCAATCATATGCTAAACCATGGTGCTAATTCTTCTATTACAAGTGAAAACAATGACTTGGAATACCATGAAATATTGGAGGAAGAATAGTCCAAGAAGTAAAAATTAGTTGGGATACAACCCCAAGCTGAGAAATAAAATTATATCATTTTTTGAATTATCTAGGTGTGGAAAAAAATGACACTCTAAATTACTTAAGATTATTTATTCATACACAAACACACAATGTTTTTTTATTTTTTTTGTCCAAATATTTATACTCCCCTATTAGATCATGATTATAACAAAAAATTTATGATTTTATTATTAAAATGATTAATATTTCTTAGATAAACTATCCTTGGGTTATTTCTCATTCATATTTGAATAGTTTATTTAAATTTAATACTAAAGATGAAGAGCTCAATTGGGATGTAGTTTCATAGAACTTCCCCAAATTCTTGTACTTACTCTGAAAAAATATCTATCATGATAGATGATATGAATGTAATAATTCTCACAATTTATGAATTTGAATACATGGCCCCTTGATCATTATTTGGTATTTCAAAGATACTATATATTTGACTGAGAAAATGGGTTTTACTCATTCCCCTATTCCTAGTAGGGATTTTAAATCTTTCATTTAAATTTATAATATGTTTGAGATCAATTATGTTGGAGAAAAATATAATTTGTATAAAAGATTCAAAATATAATAGTTTAATGTATTCTTGAACATGCCTTCTTTAATTATCAAACACCATATAATTGGCATATTGTTTCAGGTACTACCTTTCCATGATTAAATTATGTTCATCATACGGTTTTGGTCAGCCATTATATTTGATTCTCCAAACCTATCCTTTATCTTGCATAACAAAATTACTGGGAATCCCTTCCTATGTGTGGTGACATTTTAAATGATTTTTGTTATTAAACAAATTTTTAAAATAAATATTTGTATTATACAATGAAGCTAGAATATTTGAAGCATAAGCTCTAGGGTTGGTTGTAAATTACATCAAACTAAATAAAAATGAAATTTCATTAATGGCTACTGAACTCATTTAGATGTATTATTCTTCCACAAATTATGAATTCTCTTCTAATTTTCATCATAAAATTAAGATATCTACAATGTAAAATTAAATTCTCTATATAAATGATAAATATTGAAAGTGTAATTTTATAGACATAAAAGATGAAATATTAATAAAGAAACACCCAATTTTACAATTATCATCAATGGTCTATGAAAGAATGTATACATCATAACATTATTAATGATGGATAAATTTTTTTTGATAATGATGAGAGACATATTGATTACATTGTTTTTTATTTTAGTAATATCTTTAATAGTCTTGAGAAAAATGAGGATTTACTTTATAATATAATTCTAATCATTTTTAGTGATGATGAAAACCATTTTTATAATTGTGGACCTCATTATATTAAAATCAATTATGTTGTCCTTAGACTAAAACCAAATAGTGGTTCATGATCGGATTTTTTTACTAACTCATTTTTATCAGTATTGGGATATCAAACATTTGGATGAGTGTAAATTGAGTAAATCATTTTCTTCAAATGGAATTATTCCAAAAGGAATCAATTCTCAATTATTCCCATTAATTAAAAAATATGTGAATTCCTTCAAGATTCACCCTTTTGACCTATAGATCATATTTAAATGCTATATAAGATCACTACCAAATTTCATTCTGATATACCTACCACAATTTTGAAACAAACTATCTCTTTGAATATATTTTTTGGTGAAAGGAAAAAAAATTCTTAGTTGTATTTTATTATCTTTCGAATGTACCAAAATTCTATTGAAATCAATTATAAGAAGTAGAAAAACTTTTAATTATGATATTAGAAATTGTTTTGATAGCATTTATTGATGTTTTTATACAATTTTCATCTAGGTTTTGGTTTTAATGATCTTTTTGTCAATGCAAATAAAAACCCCATTTTTGGTCTACATATTGTTTAGTTCTTATAATGCATATTCTATGAGTTATTTTAAATGATAAAAATGTCATATATAGTGTGATCCACTAACTACTATACTATTCTCTATTATCAATGTCCATTTAAGAAGGCTTTTTATTAATATAGTGGATCAAGGTAATCATAAGCCAGTTATTACTTCCATAAATAATTATGTCCATATGAATATCCTCAATGTGGATGATTCTATGCTATTATTATATTGGAAGAATAATTATTCAAAACCAGAATGAATATCTCTTAAATTATGATTTTTTTAACAAAAAAATAGAATAAATCATTTATTTTTATTGAAAAAATGATTCTATTTGATACAAAACATTGTAACATGAACGAAATGAACATAAAAGTGAGGTACTTATCATTCACATATCTTGGAGTCCCTCAATATTTTTGAAGGCCTAGAAGTTATTATTTTCAACAAATAGTGGTTGAAATAATGAATTTTTTTACTTCATTGAAAGAGTAATCACATTCTATGGTTATATGAATAATATTTATTAAATATATCATTTTTTATATAACATTATATTCATTCATGGTGTATAAATGGAATATTTGAATTATTAAAAATATTAACATCTATATCTTTTTTTGGTATAGATGAACTATTGAATAGAAACTATTTACACCACCTTGGACAAACATTATTACAATCTTATCTAATGGTGGCCTTGGAACTAAGAATATAAATTTTTTAATTGATGATTTATATTCAATATTAATGTGGATACATTTCAATAATAATCACATTGATATCATGTTTCATAGATACAAGATTATTGAAAGAGTGAATAAAGGAAACCTGTACTAAATTTATTACCATATTTGTTCTGAAAACAAATATTTATTCCATCATTATGTTACATTGAAAATGGATTTTTAATGGGGAGAGTTCTTTATATTAGGTATGGGATAATTAGACTGGTTCTCACATTATTCGCATTTTTATCCCCAACAATTATCTCATGATAATCACATTTCTATAAATGATCATTTGTTCTCTCTTAGACTAAATAAACATGAATATATAAACATCTACATGAACAATTATTTTATTCTCAAAAAAATAATATTTTGATATGGGAACTTACTTGTAATGTTATTATTGATTCAAAAATATTTGATCATCACAAAATGGAGGTTAAAAATGATTTATTTATTTAACTCAAATGTTTTAATAAGCTGTGGAGTTAGATATCTATTTTTACTATTGTCTAGAGAATTACTCATAATTGAGTTTGTAATGATACATGACTACAATATTTTACAATTATATTATGTTATAAATGTAATATGTCTAACCAACATATGGTATATATTCACTACTATTTCATGATTTGTGCCACGACTGCTTCATTAGGTGAGGATATAGTTAATCTTTTTGAAATTATGGGGATTGATGTTTCGTCTATTAGAATTCAACTCCAACAATGACCATTTGAATACATCACCCCAAAAAATATAAATATGATCTTTTATATTATTTTTAACTTTTTTATATCATCTTCATTGATTGAAATTTTGTTATTCATAATAATTGTGTCTTCAACCTTCGTATTGTGCTTGATAGAATAAAAACTACTACCTGGGTTGCATGCTCACTACATGGGGATTATTGCTGAAATTCCATTTAGGGTTTTAAAATTGTTCATCAATTTAGTGTTCTTTGAAACTAAATATAACCTCAAGGAATTTTTCATGTCTCATGGAATTAATCACTTCAATGATGGATCAAGGTCAATGTTGTTGGTTCCTTAAAATCCAATGTGGGCCCTACTAGTTATAGGGATATCCATAGAGACATGTAAAGACATGTACTTGGATTCTTGTTTAGAACATGTAGCATTTTAGATTCTATAAAATATGTCATTATTAGCATCACCTATATGTCTTATTTTTCTAGGAAAAAAACTATAAAACAACATATGTCTTGAGAGTGAATAGCCACTATCATTAATGAAGTAGAGAAGGTAATCACTCATCATTAATGGATCCTCCTAGCTTAATGGATGGATTTCTCTGATTCTCAATTGAGTCCCAACCATAGCATCACCCATGATTTTTGATAGATAACCTCAACAGTGGATTGAATTTCCAATAAAGGATTAAACACTGACATATCCTAATAAGATGAACTTCCTCTAAAGTTGTTCTTTTTTTAAAATAATGTTAAAAATAACATTACATGGACATATTTTACATTATTTAATTTTTCCAATAAACATGTCTCTCTATTTTTGACACAAAACCACCATTTGAAAAAATTTCCTAAGGGGAAATCATTTTAACAGAATAATTTGAGTTTTAAGAGTAATGATTTTTTTTTTAAAGATTGAGATATTTAGAATGAAAAATGATAGGAATAGGGTGATAAAGATTAATATAATGAATCTTAGTTAATTGTTTCAGAGGAAGTAGATTGAATAAATTATATCTATATTTTTATTATTTAACTAAGAAATATATATCATTTTTTATGTATTGTTTTTCATTTTTTGTTAGAAAGAATATGTTCATTGATGTTAATGGTATAAAAATGTGATTTATATGAAAAGAAGATATTTTTATTAATTTATCATATACCACAATATAATTACAAAGTGTAAAATGGTGTCTATTTTGGATGAAAAGATGATTGATATGAATAATGTAAATTAGAAAGAATTAATGGTTTTGGAATTGATTAAGGAATTGTGGAAAAAGTTATTTATGTTATCATTTAAAGAGGTTAAATAATTATTTAATTTAGGGAATATATTCAAAAATATGGGGATTTCATTCAAGATATTATGAAGAATTTATTTTTTAAATACAGTTTTATTGGAATCTAGGTTATCATGATGTTTTATAAAAATACATGATAAAGGTGTTCACATGTGTGGTATGTGACCACTGAGAGTTATTTGGTGTTTTTGCTGATAAATTTTCTTTTATTTTGAGAAACCCCAGTATATTCTTTATAAAATTTAAATTTTTGAATGGTAATATGTTTTAAAATTTATGGAATGGTTTTATTTGATCATTTGTTGCGGTTTTATAGAATAACGTTTTATATTACTATATAAAGATTAATGCATATTGGATAACTTGTGCTAACAGTTTTTCTATGATTTTTACTAAAAATAGTTGAAATGAATTATCATCATATTTATGAATCATATGACCTATTTGTTCATTAAGTGTATCAAATTCACCACCAGTTCATGGATTAAGAGATAATATTGAAAATTATCAATCCACAAATAAAGTGTTGTATCATGATTAGGAAATGGAATCAAATAAATTATTTATATCATATCATGAAAATTATTCATCATTTGGAAAAGTGTCATGAAATAATTTTTTTTTCAATTTATCATAAATTTTAATGATATCAAAGGCATTTTTCATGCATCTTTGGTTTTTGTTTCATTAGTCATTAAAATTAATATGGATCACCAATATTCTTATGATAAATATTTTCTATATCTATCTATAATTATTTACAATTTTCTTTCATATCCAAATATTCACTTCCCAATTATGTTATCATTTTTGGAATCATTTCATTTGTGGCATTAGGTATCCTTAATGTTTAGAATGTTTCATTTTAAGAAATGTTATTATTGATTTTTAGGATGTTGGTCTCTATGATTTAATTTTCAAATCTATAGCCTTTGGGGTAAGAGATGTATTTTGAGGTAGAAATAAATTTTTTGGGAAGTAGAATATAACATACATATATTTTATGAATTTTTTCATATTAATTTCACTTTTTAGATAAGTTATGTTATATGAATCAACAAGTTTCATTATTAGTATACATGACATGTAACACCGAGTATTAGTGAACCATGGAATAATATAATTTTCTATAGGAAAATTATAACATAAAAATTAAATTGGTGGGTATGACTTGTAATAACATAAATATCAAATATACAATTAAATATCATAATAAATATAAAATTATTTATTAATTATTAGCAAATAATCATCCAATTTCTAGTAAAGTGATTATATTCATCAATAATTTTTTTCTCAAAAAAATGATTTTTATAGGAATATATTATGTAAATATCATAATATATATTTGATAAAACCATCTTTACATTCAATATCTCAATTTTTCAATTATCATATGATGAAATTTATAAAAAAAATCAGAAAATATATATTATTCAATAAATAGAGTAAAATTCCATTTTTTAAAAAAATCACTTATTTTAAATAAATGAATTTAATTAAAAACAGAATTATGATTTAGTGTTATATAAAAATTATTTAGTAATATTTAATACACATAATTAATTTTTAATCATCATTATATTGTATTTTAGTAAAAGATTATTTTCAGTTTTAGATAATGGATTATAAGTAACAATAGTTTTGAAATGAATAATGTTTATCCATTTTAAATAACTAAAATAATCCTTAACTAAGAATGTTTTAAAATATGTCTCTATAATAGATATAAAATTTTTAATTTATAATCATATGTTAATTTTTATTTGACATATAGTTAATATAAAATCATCTTTTGATGGAAAAATTACACTTTCTAAAAATCATCATTTTTATCACAACAACATGTATTATATTAAATATATATATTTAAATTTTTAGATGTTTCATATGAAAATATAATATATTATTTAATATATTCGTGTTAAATATATAATAGGGAGTTTTTTTGTAATTTTTTTTGAGAAGATAAATTTTTTGATGAATTGGGGAAAATGTTAAATTATAATTGAAAATTTATATTTATATATAACTATTTATATAGTGAAATTAAATATTAAAATAGATTTAATGTAAAATGAGTTTAGTTATACATCTGTTAATACAATTTATTTTATTTTAATAAATTTAAATATTATATTGGATATAAAAACATTAAAATATATTGATCAATTTGTCTTTGAAAACATATTTTCCCATCGCATCTGTTGGAATGATTTTATAATAAAATTTATTAATTCAACATTCTGAATTTCTAAAACTGGAATAAATATTATGGATCGTAATAATTTTTTTATATAATAATATCAACATTATTTTTGACAAAAAAACAATAGTGTAATCCATAATTATTAATTATTGTTGTTGTGTAAAAAATGGGTCAACTAGTGGTAAATCAAACAAATTCAATGTTAAGATGACATATAAAATCATATGAAATAAATTTTATGGATATATTTTTACCCTATAATTTCTAAGGATATAGGATAAACCATTTTTAGCCTTCTATAGAGATAAAAATTTACATAAAACTTTTCTTATCAAAATAACATTAGTGTGCAACAAACCTCACTTTTAAAAGGCCACCCACTTTGCTTCTTCTTCAAACCATAAAACACTTTTCAATCATCCAGTACCTAAAACAATCACATTCCAATATACTGAATATAACCTATAATAATTATTTTTGTTATAAATCTATCATAGGAATGAATTTAGAGAAAAACGATGTATATTTCCTTAAAAAAGGTGATGTTCTTAAACATGCGCTTCTATTTTACATCATTCTCCACAACCATGAATTATGATTAAAACATGAATATATAATAAAAACATTATTTTATATATATTTATATGTTTTTATTTTAATATAATTAACTATACCAATCTCCAATTCTATCAAATGTGTTATGAAATCATAGTTCAGGTGTACACTAGACTATAGTCTGATAGACCGATGACAATCAATTTTTCATTACCATTTCTCACTATTTGGTTTGATGAAAGAATATATATATACATGCATATATAAAATATTTATAAATTTATTATAACTATTTAGTCATTATATCATTTATATATATATTTTTTATTTTTATTCCACAGTCATTACTATAATGCTGCTAATATGTATGAAAGACTACCTCCTCAAGAAGAGATGTGATTTGTATTAAATAAAAATTTACATGGAATATAATATATATATATATATATATTTAATATATATATATATATATATATTATAAATTAAATTAATTATTATATTAATTAAATATTTATCATTATAAAAGTTATAACATATCATTTACTTTCATTCCTATTCACACACTGAAATATGATAATTTTGTTTTTGTACCTATGAGCTACTACCTCAAAAATGTTATGTTACATTGTTTTCATCACCACACCTAATAGTTTATTTTTTCATATTCTTGTAATGAAATAATTTTGTATTTATGAAAGTATTATAATTTATAAAATATAATATATTACTTACATTCTTTTTATAGTGCTCGTTGAAATATGATAATGTTACTCACGCATAGGAATGACCTACAATCATTATTATTTTAACATACATCATTTTTCAAAATGATATTTAATTAATTGTATTATAATTAAAAAATTTGTATCAATATTATAATTAAATAATAATAATTATTATTGATATTATGGGACAATTATCAAATTAATAGGGAAAAAATTTAATCAATCAAAACATATAAATAATAGTCTTCTCATTTCCACAATCAATACTTTATCATAGATTTTTTAAATAAAAAGGTAATAAAATTGAATATCTAAATCATATATTATATTATTTATATAACTATATTAATTTAATATATTTATAATTTACACATATTTTTTATATAGTAGGTTTTAATTAGTATAGATGAAGATGAGACATAATATAAGGGATTCTCATATCACTTATTTACCTCTTTAAGAAACATTCCCTACTCATAATTATTATTATTTATGTGGAGTATATAATAATTAAGAAGGAAGTTTTTAATATTATATGAAAAATTACTATTATTTACATATCAATTTTTTGTTTAATGTTTTATTGGTTTTAAGGTTCAAAAGATACCAAGTCACAAATGGAGTTTTGTATAAATATTCCTTTATTAATAGATATGTTTTATGATGACCCTATTATCTTTTATGAGTTTCATATGAAACCAATTTCACTTATAAAATAAATAATTTATTTGTCATCATTATATATTATTTATCATTTAATGACATTTATTCAGGGGTCTTATATTTCAATGTTAATAATGTATAAAATATTTTATTTCACATTATCATTATTTATCACGATTGTTTATAATTACTTTTCAAAGGATGAAGTCTTATAATATAACTAAAATAAACTCATGAATTTATGTCGACTCCTATTATTTAATGATACGATATGTTTAACCGTCATTTTACTATATTTATATACCCAATATTTCAATATTTGTTTTTAAAAATTTCATAATTCCAATTTTCGTTCAGAAACCATATTTCATCCAAAATCCTGTTTTCAAAAAAAAGTTTACAAAATTTTTTGATTTTATTTTTTAATTATTTTTTAATTATAATTAAAATATTTCTTCATTTAACAATTTCGTAATGGATTCTTCAGGACTTTTTTTAAAAATTACTATTTGTATTTTAATATAAAAAGTGAAAACAAACTTTGTTATTATTGTGTATGAAATAAATAGTATTTAATATTTTTAGGACTTCTCAATGATTTCATGTTTCCCATATAATCCTTAAATATTACATTCAATGAAACAATTTTCATTAAAATTTGGGAAATTTTTAAATTAAAAGTAAATTATTTCAAAATGAAAGGTATTTTGGATGGGAATTATTTTTTAAAAACATTTTTTAAGGTAGAATTGTTATTTTCCCCAAAAAAATATTTTAGATAATAATTAATTATTATTTAGTATTTTTCAATTTTTATTTACCCTGAAAATTATTTCAAAATTATTTCAAAAATATTTTATAATTTTTAGTTTTTAAATTTTAATTTTAAGGAAAACAAATTTTCTTCATGAAACATACAAAGTGGTGATTCTTTAGAAATAATTTATCATCTTAGATGAAATCATTGGACGTAAGTTATTCTTTAATGGGGATTTTATCTGAGAATACCATTATTATTAATTCATATAATATTTTATTTCTATGATAACATTATCATTGTGAAACCCATTTCCTTTTCTTGGGTTATACTATGATAAAATAATTAGGAAACCGTTTTAATTTTTTTATTGGTTATGATATGATGAAATGATGAAATGGTTATGATATGATAACATTTTTATGAAAACCATTTCGATTGAAAATTTATGATATGATGAATGATTTATGATTGTATGGAACACATGAATATTAAATTCATTATTTTATTTGTGGGACCTATATATTCCTTTAATGTATTGGGGAGTGATTTGTATCTCAAAAGTTATACTAGAATCTAATGAGGAATAAGCCAGATTCGGTAATGTACTTTTTATGTAATGATGGTCTTGAGATCGAACATTGACTACTATACTAGGTTAGGGAGTGGAACCATTACATAATGATATCCTTGTCTATGTGCCTTAACTACTATGTGAATGATTAATTATTATTATATGTCGGCCACCACACTATATATTATGACAATGTTATTCTATATTTTATTATGTTATTTGATTATGTTATTATTAATGAATTATAAACTACAAAATATAATGTGATGACTCAATATTATAATTTTTGATATGAATTGTATAGTTTCCAATTGTTTAGATCATGGTATCATACCTTTATTCTAATTATATTCTTAAGTATCCCCCAATTTACACTTTAAAAAGTTTATTATCTCCCCCTTTATTATGTTTTTCATTCCCCTGGTTATCATGAATGGGTTTTAAGTATGAGTGATAATGGGAAAAATATTTTTATGTTACATTAAAGATAATTAATTAATTAAGAATATATTATTCCAGGTATTCAATTGTAAAAACTATAATGGTCCTCAAACATGTGTTTTTATAATGTAATGAATTTTCAAATAAAAAGATTGAATATCGATGTATGATATGGCTATATTGTTATACCCTATCTCCGATAAACTAGAGCTGGTGGTAATATTAGTTCATTTGTACATTATAAATAAGAATATATCATGCGGTAATGAAGAGTTTAACAGTGATGTTTTATTAGATATATACATAAATCTCACATTATATTTGAAAATATAATACTAAAAATTATAATTATAGTAATACCTTTATTATCTATTGTAAAATATCCAAAAAATAATTTATATATCACTCCATGGAATCATAAGTAATGGGAAAAATACTAATGGGTGATATTAGATAGTAAATAAACAAAAATGTACAATAAAGATAATCATAAAATAAATAGAAAATAAATAATATGGTATTGAAAAACAATTGAAAATTATTAAATATAACAAATACCATCAATTGAGTATATATCCAACTATAAAATTATTATATATATACTTCCATAGATAAAAATAACCAATTTTATAAAAATAGAATGCATATTTATGGTTATAATAATCATCCCATTGGGGAAACCTATAATGATATTATACACATACAATGGATAATTTTTCCTAGTAAAATGTTAATAAATTGGCTATAATACACCAAATATCAAGGTGGTTAGTCCCATGAGACCATTTGATGCATCTGGGGGTGATAACGTCAACCACCTATCGTATAATAATTCTAGTGAATTCATCAGGGGAAAGCGGTTAATAATCAGTACAATAATTAATAAACAATAATGTAAATAAATGAAAGTATTCACATAAAATTTAAATTTTTATCTTTAGTAAATAATTGAACATCATTATGATAATACATATAGAGTAATATATTAGATGTTTTCACTGTAGTACATCCAAGATAAAGTATAATATTAATCAATGAATGTTGGAAAAGTTGAAAAAACATTGCGAAAATCACTGTCACATTTTTTGTGGAAGCAAAAAATTTATGTATGAAATAAATTATTTAAATTATAATTTTTTCAAATTATTAATGGAATCATAATTACAAATAATCATTGAATATTATATTTGAATATTAATTGAAATCAATTGTCATAATAGTATGAAATGTCATTCATACATTAAATTTGAATATAATGATTCTGTTTACACAATTAAGAATTTTAAAAAGAATGAAGACTTGTCCAATGGAAAAGACTATTTATTTTAAATGTAGATAAATTAGAAGTTATAAAAACAAGGTTTACTATAATTTTATCACTACTAATGAGAAAATGATTATATCGTACCTCATATAACAAGGTCAGATGAGTCACATGTATTGAATTATTATAATGACCATCAGAAAAGGAGTTTTTATTATGTTATTTCTATGTGATGATATTGTTCTTTGATGATAGTGAGTTAATTATATCTTTATAAAATATGAGTGATAACTTATTCAATAGTTTTTACCACTTTGTTGGAGTCACATTCAAGACATAAGATACTAAAATGGCTTTATTGAACTTTTCAATACCATTTTAATGCTAATCATTTGAGCTTCAATAGAAATTGTGATTATACATGAACTGTAAATACAACTAATTGTCTCAGCCAAATGGTTTTTGAAGAAAAAACCAAATCTATATTGTCTGATATTTCCCTTTTCAGCTTCATCAGCATTTCACTTTATCCAGTCTGATAGAGGATGAATCCTAATGACTTCAAATGTTCACATATGAAGATATCAATTACCTTTAACATGAATATTCTTAAGAACAGTGACATCATTAATTGAGTTATCAAAAAAATACTTATTGAGTACCATTTTCATTTTTCAAATCTTCCAAAACTAGAGAAAATGATGTTTGTAAACTGAAATGATCTTTCTTTGGGTATGTTTATTTCTACTAGACTATTTTTCATGGATGGTATACATGATATTTTCTTAAAATTCGTTTTTTAATTGATGAGATTGTTTATTCTCTGTGAACGATTTTATATGATTTTATATACCAAAAAATTGAATTGAATTCTCAAACAGGTCTATTGTTATATCCCGTAAAGTAGTAGTATATTTTAAATGTAGGAATAACTGATTGATTTTATCTCTGTTTTTATTGTACATAATATAATAAGTGCTTAAATTATCACTATATTGATAGAACATGTCATTCATTGAAGCATGTCCTTCATGATTCTCAACAAAGTGTAAAATGATTGGGAATACTACATCACTTTTTTAGACTTCTATCGCAAAAAATAAAGTTCCCTTACATAGATGTTTTGTAAGACTTTTTTTTATTTAAACCTCTAACATGGTGAATGTTCCCATATTAATGTGTCGTTCATATTGATAAATGTATCATTATTTAAAAATGCCTAAATTCAGAATGAATATTTTATCAAAAATCATCCATTTGATCTTTGATTGACACATTTTTTTCACCTGAAGGATCTAACAGATTTAAAACATTAAATAGTGGTCTACCAATCAAGTTATAAAAATTAACATTGAGGTAATAATTGTTGTATCCATGCCAGTTGTAGTATACTATTTATATATTGAATTTTTTTAGAGATATCCATATAAAAGAGTCAATGTAATTGAGGTTTCTATCTGGGATACTATTTATAAATATGGTTCTAAAAAAATAAGAATCATCAAACTTATGATTAACGATCCTACACATTGATCAATCTTATAAAACATGATTGAATTTAGCGAGGTTTTTTATGTATATCAGTCCATGTTCAACTAGGTGTCATCATTTTTTCCATGAAACAATCAAAAATCATTTTTCTAAAATGATCCCACTCCATAATATATTTTTTATGCAACTGCTGATATTTTTTATAAGTGCATCTATCCATTTTTAAACTATAATATAATATTAAATGCTTTAAATAATCACTATTATCACCATAGGTATAATTCCTTCAATCAAGAGTTTCATTCATTTACATATGGACAATTGACATTAATTTGGTTCACAATGTGATAAAACTGAAAATTAGATGGATTCAACCAGAACATGGGAAAAATAAGAAATGATTCGAAAATCTAAAAAATATTTTAATGAGAATATTTATATTGATGGAAATGAATCAAAACTGATAGAGAATTAATGTTAGTTTTTATAAAAATATTAATTTCATCATTATAGTGACATAGTAGGAAAAATCGGATCTAACAAATAAAAAAATGTATAGATAAACATGTTATAAAAATATTTTGGTTTTATGATAAACATATTACATATTTCACCTATGGATAAATAAATCCTAAACAAACCGGAATAAAGATGATACTGGGAAATAACCAAGAATCTTTTATGTAACTTATTAATCATAACCTGTTTAAATTAAATAAATTAATAAAAACATAAAATTTAATTCATAAAAAAATATCCAAAATATAAAATAATAATAGGGTATTATAAATACCAAATAAATGAATGGGGTGGATAATATTTAATATGACTAAAAAAGGTTAAATTATTCACCCATAAAAATATCATAAAATTGATGTTAGAATAAATCAATTTTGTTATTTATTTAAATAAATAAACACCCACATAAAATATTATAAATATAATATAATTTAGTCAGATATAGTTAATCTCAAAATCATAGAATAATATACACAATTAGTTAGTAATATAAACCCATAAAAACAAATTGAGCTATGAAACCACTACAACTGAGTCTGACTCCCAATGTATATACATCATATCATTTATAATAAATAGATATGAATTGTAATATTTCATCAAAACATGATAATATATTATTGACATATTATTTTAAGTATTTAATTTATTATATTTAATTGTATATTTATTTAATCAGTTGAGTTCATGCAGTTTATTTTTAGGATGTTTTGTTCATAATCCTAGAAAAACAGCGCTAGGCTATGAATTATCAGTTTCATCTTCATTTCATCAGCTAAAAAGTATTAATAATTTCATAAGTATCATATTTAAATATTTATAATGATTTTATGATATCCATTATATAAAAATATAAAAAATTATTCATCTTACTCCACAGAGGTGGTAGTACATACATACACTCGAGGAAAATTATCATTTATTTACTGGGCTGAAGGGTATAAAGGAAAGATTTATATTATCATTACATAATAAAAATTATTTCCTTAATATCATATATTTTAATTGAATATATCATAATAACTATTTTTTTGAGGTGGTGATGGATGATTAAACACATCACTTAATGGTGGTAGTAGTCCACAAATACACAAGGATGCGGTTTTGGTTTCCCTTTGAAAGGAACATGAGATGAAAATTGGATCTACAAGAGCAATTATAACATTTAAGTACAACAAAAATACCAATGTTTTTATATCATACTAATTCAGTAATATTTTATAGTTTTAGAATAAGAAAAAAATTGATGATTCCTTGTTAAAAGATATACATTTTCCACATAAACTAACAATTTTCTTCAAAATTCATCCTGAATGGTTGTTCTTTTAATAAGACTAGGTCCCCTAGGTCATGGGGCAGAATGGTTGGGAAGGGAAGAGTATAAGTTCTTGAAATACTATAGTCATGAAATCACCCATAGAAGAGAAGAGATATGGTTCCGTTTTATTAGTGGGGAATGTACACACAGAGAACTGCATATATGATTTAAATATAATTAGGACCATTCTTAGGTAATGTGAAACAAAAATGAAATATATTTGATGATAATGATGAGAAGGAATAAATATCATTATGAAATAAATTTTATACGATTTTTGGTTTCATTTTTTTCATTATCATTTGGTTTATCCTCTTCATAACCATTCATATCGGTATACATGATATCAAATATTTTAGTATTTAGGGGTACTGAATCTACATAAAAAGTTATTAAGGGATCAAAAACTGAATATAGATTAAATTTTATACTATTTCACATTTGAAATATTCAATATCATTATTTTTTGAATTGAATATCCTTAAATAAAATATTTTACAACATTAAATATCATTATTTTTTGGGTGTATTCAATTAATTTTACATTAGAGTCATCATTATAACATTCTATTTCAAATAAAAAATAGTAGACCATAAATTATAAATTATTATAAATAGAAAAATTAATACACTAAATTTATTAATAAAAAATATATTTATTTTAATAATATTCTCAATTTTTTCTAATATTTTTTCCTGATATCTATAAATGTATGGAGTCATCATTGTGTAATCATTTAAGATAATTATTCCATTAAAAATATTCAAAAAATATAGTAAATAAATAAATATATATATATTTGTTTAATAGAACCATTTATACTATATTAAAACATTGTCTTCTCTTTGGAAACATATAATGAAATTTAAAATAAATAATATTACATGTTATATTTATTCATTAATTAATGTAATGAAAACATCATTATAAATGTAACAATGAAACAAAATTATATATATTAAAAGTTAGTGTGAATAATTTATTATTTACATTAAATAAAATAATGTAATTTTTTTGGTAGATAATATGACTATATCAAATAAATATATAACCCCATTTTACCATATTTTCCTTTACCCTGGTCAAAAAATTTTTACCATTGTTAATATTAATAATGACATAATTTAAAACGGACCTATATACAAAATTAAAACAAACTAATTATAAATATAGAGCCTATATTTTAAAAAATAAAATTTTATATATAGGATACACCCCACTGAATATAAAAATATTAAAACAAATTTAATTTTATAGAAAATTGTATTTTAAGATGAAAAATGAACGTATAAAAAAATAAAATATATTTTTTCATTATATAGAAAATATTATATTATATTAAATAAAATTTATACTATATTAATCTAAAACAAAATAAAAATAAAAATTTGGTTTTAAATTACTTTAAATATGAAATATAAATTGATTTTTACTAAAATTTTTATTTAATTTCACAATTTAAGAGTAAATAAATATTTTTAGTGAAAATAAAAAATCATCCTAATATAATATTGAATTCTTGACTTTATAATATATTAACCATTCATTGAGATTATAATTCTAAAATTTTAGAATGTTATTAAAATGTTTACACCAAAAATGTAATAAAATAAATTTTTAATAGAAATATATTATCAAAGCATAAAATGAAGTTTCTAAAAATGGAATAAATATTTATTATGAATTGAATTATATTACTATATTTAATATTTCTAAATATTTTTCAAAATTAATTTCTTCATATTTATATTTAATATTTAATTCATCTCCTATAATGGTCACAATTAAATAATATTTAATTTATAGTTTGTCATTGTTCCCTTAATGAATGGGGTTTATTGTTAAGAATAAATTCTAGAATAATACTTAAAAAACAAATTAGGGTTCATCATTGAATTAATGGTTGGATGATAATATATAAAAAGATTAGGAGATACCTCCAATGGTGGGATTCACATATGGAGATCATATTTAGTGACAAATATGGGGCTTTGGGAGACAACCCTCTATTATAATAATTCGTTATTATGCATTAAAGGGGTTTTTTAATCAGGATTTGATGAATTTTTTTTAATATAGAAACAATATTCATTACATGTGGAAAAAATTTGATCACAATTAACCCAACCATATTAGGGATCAAGTCACCCACCTTTTAGGAAATCCTTGTGAAATATAGTTTTCACAATTCTATTCATCCATTTGTTATCATGTGAGAGATTTCAGATATTAATTAATATCATATCACAATGTAAACCAATAAAAAACTTATTTGTAATGAATAAATACTAAAAATGACATTAACGATTTACCACCATAACCACTTATTGATATAATTAAATCTGTAAACATTACTTGAGAAAAATAGGAATTGGTGTTCATTCCATCCATTATAAGTTCAAGGAATGTGTTCAAACATTATAAAATAAGCATTTTTATAAAAAATCGTCACTTTCAATATATTATTTCTTCGTATTGGTATTTGATTTCATGATACCACATGTGATTTTTTTATTCTGGTGTTTATTTCATGCATCACATTTAGATAAGTATTTATATTCAAAAAATTATTGATACCATTTATAGAATACTATATTATTTTCTAGATGATATTACAACCACATGTATTAGAAAAAAAATATATACGTCATCATAAATATCCTTAGATCACATAATTATATATATATATATTCTATGAAAATAAAGAGAATGGTTAAATTTATCATGATCCTCATAATTTCTTTATTGATTTTAAATGATTTTTGACATATATAATCTATAATTTTTTTGTTATTATATACCAAAAATTAATCAAGCATTATATTTATGGATGGTAGTGAATAAATTTTTTTATACTTATTTAAATTGAGAAATATTATTACAACATTATTGAGATCATGTGACTTTTTTTCACCTTTAAATTTTCATCAAATACCATTCCCTCAGATTAATTTTATTAGAAATTATGTATTTAATATTGATTTTATACCATATATTATGTTTATTATGTTATAATATTGTATTTATTTTTCATCTTCATATTAATTCATTGGATTCCATACACACAACTATTTGGTATCACAAACCATTTTTTTGCAATTCCTTTTATTTTTTGTTTCACTATAAATTTGAATGAATATAACACTTCATTGATTGGTATAAAGTAGTCAATTTTAAATATACATAATTTATGTATTTATGTGAGAACCCTTATTAAAAAATTGAAAATAATATTAAAGTTTCATAATTCTCAAAAAATTAAGAGTACAATGATTTTTCACATAAAATTCATTATCATCACCAACAATTGAGTGGAACAAAATTATTTATATTTAAATTTATCATATAGTTATTCAATTTATACATAATTATATATTATACTTCCTTCTCCATTTTTATTAATAAAATAATGAACCTCACTACAGTGTCATCAATTTCAAATTTTATTTAGTTATTTTGGTTTTAATTTAAAGTATTCATATGCGTGAAGATAAAGGGTGTATAATTTTGGTAGTTGACCCCACAATTTCTATCCATTTGAATATTAAATTAATTAATTTTTTTATTTTTTTAATTTTTTTATACAGATGTTAGAATAAATTTGAGGTAAATTAGAGAATTAATGTGAAGAGGGAGAGGTGTTGAAGATAAATTATGTAACTAGAGGTCTTGGATCAAGTACTCAATGAGGGATTTAATAAATTTGTGTCTTTGGGTTAATCCACTAGGTACACATTTATATATAATTGGTTACCCAATAGAATGATATGAAAAAACATTAAAAAAGATATAATTTCCATTTTATTTCCTTTTGTAACTTTTATACACTTTAACTTGAGAAATCCTTCAATTTTATTAATTTTATCCCTTCAGATCCCTTTTATTTCTCTATTTCAATTCACGAGGCCCTCGTGTAATTAATTTAATAATACAAATCATAGTTATTTTAGGAGATAGTGTAAAATAAATAATATGGGGGAACATCATTGATTTTAATTCATATTATCGATGATCAAATCAAAAAATTCATATTGTTTTTTCCTTTACTGTATTTTTATGAAATATATTGATTCCTTCATTATTTCTTCCATCTTTTTATAGTGGGATTTCATACTAGGTGATGGAAAGTAATAAATCATTTTTTAATTATTGTTACCATAAACCATGAAATAATTAGTTAAATTCTTAAGGATCGCATATTATATGTGGGTCAAAATTTTAGGTGGAAGTTAATCGTATTGTTTTATAAACCAAAAAAAATCTTAAAAAAGGGTTAGTTTGGAAAACCCTTTGTAACAATAAAACTTTTTTATGAAATATTTCTATTGAATACTTTTTTTTCTTGAGTAGATTTTTTTCACATAATCGTGAGTTTAAACGAACCGTGAGAAGCCCTTATTATAAAATTATAATTATATGCTAGTTCTTAAATTAGTTAGAATAATATTAAAATAATATATAAAAATGTAATATGAATTCTTTTTCAACTAATTAATTATAAAAAATATAAATCAATTTTATATTTTTATTTTTGAGTGAATTATTTTTGTTAATTAATTTAACGAGATATATATGTGTCATATACATAATAAAATAGTTCGGATATTCAACCAATGGATATTTTAGTCACAGGGTATGAATAAAACCTTATTTGATGTATAAATATCTATTTATAAATGTAAATTTTACAACATTGAATAGAGTCCCCATTTAAATTATGAATTTTAATCATTAAAAATTTTATATGAAAACATAATGCTTTTATTTCGAGCCAAAATATAAAAAAACATCTATGGACAGGTTTCTGATATTTTTCTGATAACATTCATGTACTAATGAACAGTTAAAATTTTCTAAATTTAAATAGAAAATAATTTTCTTCATTGATAGAATTTATATAGTTAAATTATAGTATTTAATGGTTTTAATGTATAAATAAAATACATTTTTAACATTTAATATAATTAAGGACATTGGAAATAGTTCGATATTGAATTCATATGTAAAAATATTTCAATCTTTTGCAATGTTTTAACTTTTAAAAAACTTGTTCTCTTAGTCCGACAATAAAACTAATTCTAAATTAAATTCTTGGAATCTCTCTATTTTTAAATTTTAAAAATTTATTCCCAATTTGGAATTATTTTCCTCTAAAAATGATAATAGTCAACGTTTATTTTTTCTCCATATGAAGAGTAACTTTTGTTATTATTTTTGTTACCATAGTAAAAGCTAAATCGTGTAATATTGGGTATAAATAATATTATAAACATACCATAACACCTGTAAAAAACATTGGATACTTATATTCAACCCTTATCATCTATTCTTAGAAATGGAATCCAGTTATGACCATTTACCTAGGAATATGACATAAATGTAATAAAAACTAATTAATGGGACAAAATGTCACAATATCATTTTATATAAGTATATTAATTTTAATATAAGGATAAATGGTAGATAATATAGAATATAGAGAGTATGTAGAAATTTAAACGTCATTCCTATGTTATATAAATTTATTAATTATTTTTAGAGATTAAATTATGAAAATAAATGATGACACAATAGTGATGCATAAATAATTTTATTAATAGAAATATCTAATAAAAGATATTAAAAATATTAAAATAAATACCATATGAATGTATAAATGATATCAAGAAATTTTTTAGGGTAATACTACATTTTATGATTGTATTAAATATTTTTTTGGAATTTATCTTGTATGTTAATTTTATTTAAAATCAAATAAATGAATACGGTCAAACTGGACACTACTGACATTTTATAAAAATAACATCTGATTTTAATATTTAAAAACAATAAAAATATTTAAAAAATACAATGTAAAAACTAATAAGTCTAAAAAGTCAATATATATATCTTTTTATGGTCAATTATCACCTTATATTTAATTATTTATAACTATTAAATATTTAGAATGTTATTACAGCAATTAAAATTAAATAAAATAACTAATATGTCTAAAATGTCGTTATATATATTTTCACGGTCAATTATCTCCTTATAATTACTTAATTATAACTATAAAATCTTATCATATAAATTATTTCATTTTGGAGGTTTTTATGTCGGTTTTGGTTTTATTATAAATTAATATTTTTGAGGAATCCTCAAGTGCGCCTCACTTTAATTAGAAAAGGTGACTTCATCCATCACATCATCACTTCATTTTGATCCTTCATGATCGGCCACCATTAACTAGTTTTATTTCTAAACATCCCTAATTTAATATTATAGGTTATTCCCTACTTCAAAGACCATCTCTAGTGCCCTAAGATGAAATTTAAAGGAGGCACGTCAATGAAGAGGTAATATCTTCAACCGATTCGTTCAAATTTCATCCTTATTCTACTTCCTCTTCATTAGTTTGTTAATTATAAAGTAATAAAATTAGTTCCACTAATATAAAAATACTTTCATATAAATATTAAACAACCCCATTTCACCATCTATCTATCCTACTAAAAAATAAATCATCATGCGTTCGTTCGTATAGTTTATCGTCTCCACGCCATGGTGTAAGCTATTTTTCACCACCACCTTACATGGATATGTATAATGGTGTAAATATTTAGAATTTATTATATTTAAAACATGATACAAATTTATAAATATTTTCCACTATCCACTTCAATAACATAAACAAATTATGGGAAAGATATTGTCGCTCAAGCGTACGTATGGTTTACAATATCCATAGTGCGATGTGATTCATTATATATAATCGTCATTAAATCATGATTATATAAATGAATTGATTGAATAAATATGATATAAATTATACTAATTCAATTATTTAAATTATATATCTATAAATAAAATATAGGTATAAGAACTTATCCATCAAAACATGCAAAAAACATAAAGCAATTAATACCCAAATATTGAGTAACAATGAAATAGTACCAGAAAATAGGTGAAAATATGATTATAAATGTTATGATAAAAATTATTATGATTTGTTAATAAATATTTAACATTATTTATATCAATATATAAGAGTTTAAGATACATACAAATTATATCAGACATAAGGTATGGGATAAATTTGTAAATCTCATTTTTATTTGAGATTGTTTATTGATAAGTATTTAATGGGGTTATTTATCATCCGCATCAATGATTCCAAAATTTGTATTTCAAAATAATATTTATATCTTTCAGAAATTGTTTAATATTAATTTTTCCCAATTTTAAATTTTTTCTAAATGATATGAATAAAATCATTTGTTATTTTCAGTACAAGGTACTTTTTTGACTTTTTCAGAAAAAGTATTAGAATAATGTTTTTATAACTTGTATGACATGAATGGATTTTCATGATTTCATAATTAAACATTTCCTTGAATATTCCCCGTCAAACGTACAAGGGTTTTTTCACAAAATATTATTTATTCAAAAATTGTGTCGTATTTTGTGGAAGGAAAACATTTTTTATTAAAAAACATATTTTACTTCATGAATGATGCTCAAGTGTTATATCAAAATTATTTTCCAAAAAAAATTAAATATGTTTATTTTTATATCCCATATTATTACTTTTTTTTGTTTAAAATGGATTTATTTTTATAAAATCCAATTTGTGATTATGTTATGATGAAATGATGTTTAAGAATGCCAATTTATTTATTAAGTTATGCTATATTGATTATTTTTATGTTTTTATGGTATACATATGAATTGCATCATTATGAGATGGTAGGGACCTATATCTCCCTCCAATAAATTGTTTATTGATTTATATCTGTTTAGATATACATGACCGAAACATAAATTAAATATGGTTCAGTAATATAGGGCTAGAATGAGGAGTGAACTCAGTTCAATAATGGAAATTGCCCGCAATGATGGCCATTAAAATGAGCTTTGAATAATATGAACTGATATAACATGATTATGTGTGTATTCCACCAAATTTTATGTCTTATTTTATGACTATTGGGATTTCATTTTACTTTTATGATTGCCTTCATGACATGATAATTGGTACTTTTATACGTAGTACAATATTTTCAAATGTTATGTTCCTATGAATATATATGATTGCTATTTTATTTGTCTACCCTTACTGAGATTTTAAAATCACCCTTTCATTTGTTTCCTTTACCCAAGACAAGATGAATGGTATTAAGAATGATATGAAAAAAAGGATTCAATTTATGATGAAATAAATGGGAGACAATGTATATGTTTTATGAACCAGATGTTTATGTTCACCAGATTCCAACGATATTATACCACTATATTCATGTAATTGATTTTTTATACATTGTAATGAATATAATTCAATTCCAAAGTAATACCAATGTATTAAAATTATGGGTCTCTATAGTTTGTATCAGTGAAATGGCATAGTTAACATTTTAAAAATATGATGGGAATGAATTAGTAAGAACTCTACGGATATGTACAAGTTCAAGATATAATACTAGTGTTTTATAAATGACCACGAATAATAAGAAATAAAAGATAAATTTTCCTAAAATGAAATTTTTTCATTATTATATGGTTTTCCTATTATCATTAGTGTTTCTCACACTATAATTCTTGGTTTTAGTTAATGGATGGAACCTAATGGAATATTGTTAATGATGAATATGAAGGGAATTGCAATGATTGTCCCCTTGAGAAACCAACTGTTATGAGAGATGGAAGAAAAAATATTGAAGCAATGCTCAAATAACGTTCTCAAGATATGAATCTTTATCTACATCCAAATTATAAAAGGAGGGAGAAACATCTTGTTGAATCATTCATAAGGTAGTGTCCGCCTTAATTCAATGGGTTTTCATATCTATTAGTGGCCGAACAATGTATTTGTATCACTATAAAGATTTTTTCAGTTCTATAATGTTCTGAACATGATAAATTCATGTTAGCAGTATATCTTTTGGATGTTAAAACTGATCAATGCTTGATTATTATCATGAATATGAGGTAAAGAGATGAAATTGAATTTATGGAAAGGGATGAGTTTAAGAACTTATTTTTTAATAATTAATTTCCTCATTTTCTTTGAAAAAATATGAAGGAGTTCCTTAAACTTAAGAAAAAGTGTGATGAATATGTTTATACATACGGAAAACATTTTATGAGACCTGATAATAATACTTCTAGAATTATTATCCAACCTGAGAGTACATTTGTTCTATTATTAATGGATTAAAACCAATTATCCGAAGGGTATTGGCAATAAAGGAAATCAATAGCTACCTATAAATTTGTTGACGCGCCCAAAATATTGAGATGGATATTTTAGTAACCCACTTCTTATATGGGTTTCATAAGAAGATAAAAGTAGATTTTAAATGAAAATATTATTATCACACTGGAAAGATGATGAGTTTTCCCTTATACTCAATATGTAAAAAGAAACATAGAATAAATTTTTATAAAGGTAGTAGTAATTGTTTTATGTGGGAAAAACAAGGTAATAAAGATATTGAATCCCAATTGGATGGGAAAATTTGTCTACTGATCCAATCAAAGAAAAATCTACACAGAATGAACCTCTTAGAATTCAATGGTACAAGTGAAATTAAATGGGGAATTATTCTATTCTATTCCCTAATCCAATAGTTATTGATGATGATCAATGTCAATAAACCCTTAAGGCCAATAGAAATGGAATGTCACATGCAATTACTATTGGAGACATGGAGTATGATAATGAAGTGGTGAAATGTACACAAACCATCCACTCTATAGTAGAAAATGTTTTTTTATATTCTGGATCCACCAACTATTTTAATTTCTGAATTTTTTTAATAGTATTGTATTATTACCTAATAAATTAGATGTTTAGTTAGTTATGATAACTCATAATGGCCCAATGGTCACATTTAATGTTTATAATCCTTCAACGATTTATGTTTTTTGGAAGGTGAATCCTAAAAATATTGTGATACTTCCTATATTGGAATTTGATGCGATTATAGGTAGGAATTAGATTTCCATATATGATGCTCATATCAATTTAGAATGATGGGATGTAACATTTCATATTGAAAATGAATCTATGATCATTTATCAATGAAATTATGCATATAACCTTCTCGTAGAAATTTCTTCAATCATATGGGTCTTGATTACAATAAATGAAGGCTATTTATCTCAAATGGATGGGGAGAAACCCAATATTAATAATACACTCATTGTAATGGAGTTCGATGATGTCTTTCTAGAGGAATTGATAGATCTTCCACCAAACAGTGTAGTTGAGAATTCAATAGAACTCATACGGGTTGTTTTTCCTATTTAAATGATACCTTTTATAATGTCCCCAATTGAGTTTCTTGAATTGAATAAGAAACTCTAATAGAATTTTGGTTATGGATTCATACGCCCATGTGCATCACCTTTGGAGGCACATGTTATTCTTATTAATAAGTAATATAAATCAATGAGACTCTACATTGATTATAGTGAACATAACAAGATCTCTATCACGAAAAATATCCTCTTCCATGCATTGGTGACTTATTTGACCAACTAAATAGAGTTAAATGCTTTTCCATGATTAATATTCATTCAGAATATAATCAATTAAGGTTCAAGAAATAGGATAGACCATAGTTGTCAATCTGTACGAAGTATGAACACTATGAATTTATAGTTATGCCTTTTGGTCTTACTCATTCCCATGTTAACATCACAGATATAATTAATATAGTCATTAGAGACTATATTCATCAGTTTGTGGTATTCATTATAGATGATATTATTTTGTATTCAATGATAAAGGATGAAAATTAAGATAACATGAGAGTTATACTAAAGACCATGAGAAAGGAGATGATTTATGCCAAATTTAAAAATTGTGAATTTTATCTTCAGAAAGTTTCATTTTTGGATCAGATAATATCAAAAGAGGAGATATTTGTGAATCCAGAAAAAGTGAAGGTTATTAACAGATGATCAAGACCTACAATAGTAACTCAGATATGATGTTTTAATAGTTTAGTTGGAAATTATAGACTTTTTTGCATGATTTTTTTATATTATCTAATCCAATCATGAAGTTGGATCGAAAAGGAGTTAAGTTCATTCGGATAAAGGAATGTGAAGAAAAGTTCAAAGATACAAAAAGATGGTTATCCAGTGCATCGGTGATCACACAATCTTGTTGTGGAGAAATGTTTGTGATCTATAGTGATGTATCCTAGATGGGGATGGGGTGTGTTATCATTTAAAATATTCTGTCATTGCATATAACTTATGGTAGTTGAAATTACAAGATAAAAATTATCCAACTCATGATTTAGAGTTACCTGATATAATCATTGCATTAAAGATATAGATGAATTATAATTATGGTGAAAGGTGTGACATTTATACAGACCATAAAGGATTAAATTATATTTCCACACATAAGTAGATCAATATGTTCCATAAAAGATGGTTAGAGTTGATTAAAGATTATGACTGCTCAACAGATTAACTCCTAGGGAAAGAATACAATGTGGTATATGCATTAAGAGGAAAAGACCATACTAGCCTTTCCATGATGAGGATCACAAAGGATCCAACATTTATGGATTTGAAAATGATGGATGTTGAAATTCAAAAGTAATTGGGGAATATTATCTTTCTAAAATAAATTTTCATCCAATAATACTATTGAAATTTAAGGAGGCACATAATAAAGTTGTAGTGATACAAAATAAGGTGACAAATATTTTTGAATTTAACCTTGATTGTGATCAAATAATAAGGATCATGAACTAGGTTTTTCTTCATCCCATAACATAATTGTAGAAGGAGCTATTAGATGAGGCTCACAATTATTCATTCACTATTCAACCTAGAAGAAAAATCATGTAAATAGACCTAATGGTGTATATCTGGTTGGATAGAAAGAAAAGTGAAGTCACTGAATATTTCCGTCAATGATTGGTTTGTCAGAAATTTAAGGCTGAGATAATAAAGTATAAGGGGATGATACAACCATTACCCATACCTGGATGGAAATTGGAAAACATCACTATGGACTATTTCATCATACAAACCAAAACATCCAAAGCTAATAATGAAATCTAGGATATATTTGATCATCTTACGAAGTTGGCACACTTCATTTCTATTAAAAATAATTTACCAATGGATCATCTTTCCAGGATATATGTAAAGGAAGTGGTAATATTTCATGGAGTACCAAATTGCATTATATCTAATAGGGATCCAAGGTTTACCTCGAAGTTATGGCTATATCATAAGGATTATATGGATATAGGGTTATGTTTTAGCACATATTATCACCCTTAGATAAACAGTCAGTCTGAGAGGACGATTAAAACTCTGGAAGTTATCATTAGAGCTTTATATTTGAATTTCAATGTTTTTTTATCAACACCTACCATTGGGGGAATTTTATTACAATAATATATATCAATTAATTATTCAAATGGATCCTTATGAAACCCTATATGGAAATAAGTGCAGAACTCTAACATGTTGGGATGATGTTGTAGAATGAAATCTATTAAGACATGATCTTGTAGGTTAAATGGAAGAAAATATCAGATATATTCAACTACACATTAGAGAATCTCAATGTCGAAAAAAAGTTATGCTGATAATCAAAAGAAATAACTATTGATGGAAGTTAGTGATAATGTTTTCCTATAAATATCTTCTTGGAAGAGATTAACGATATTTGAAAATAAGGGAATGTTGAGCACTACATATATCAGTCCTTTAGAAATTGTGGATCATGTTGGGAAGGTAGCGTACCAATTGGAGATTCTACCGAATCTCTCTCAAGTTCATGATTTGTTCCATGTATCTCCCATGTGAATGTACACACCGGATCCTTGTCATGTACTAATATCAGACATCCTATAACTGAATAAATATCTTCCTTATGAAGAACAATAGATAGACATTCTGAATCATAGCGAAAATGTTCTATGAATCAAGACCACTCACTTGGTTAATTTTTTATGGTGGACCCAAAAATTTTACGAAGATATATGGGAAACAAGGATATAATTTTGGAGAGGTATCCTCATCTATTTGTTTCCATGTGACAAATATCGAGGGTGAAATTCATTTTATGAGGGGTTGTGAAAGTGCCCAATCAGAGTATTGTTTCACATAGAGGAGGATGTGGTGAATCAGTGATACTATTTTAAATTAATATTTTTTTCAATTAAAATAAAATTTTCCTCCTGTTAGATATATTAATTCCTTACTGAATACAACCTCATAACATATCCACCTGGACAAAAATATTTACAAGGATCAATATTCAATAATAATAGATATGTCCTTGATATAGTTTTCAAATGATCTAATAAAATACAATACACTAAGAAAAAATACCTGGATTATAATGAGTAGGAAGTTCCTTTATAGTCAGATGGCACTGTAAAAAAAATCCCACTACTATGTGTGCACCCTCTTAACATAATAGGCTAATACAATTGTTTTGTAACAACTCATGTCACCTGTGACCTTTTTTCAATTCAATAAATATTTTCAACATAAATACAATTATTCAATTACTTCCCCAAAAGAATGGTAATAACATCAAAGGACATTGATAAATTAATCATCCCAAATGCCATGATTGATTTTCCCAGTCTGATTATTTAACTATGATTTATGTAGGACTATTCTTTATGTATGATTTTCCTGATATAATTCAATAAAAATCAATCATCACATCTTCAATTTAGAATACAACATTTCCTCAGTCTGAGAAACCCTATATGGAGATACCCAATATGGAAATAACAAAGCTTATTAATACATTCCAATACTAAAATCTTCCAAATACAACTGAAATGATGAATATGATGATTCACTAAATACTATTTTTTCTATTTGTTTCGAAAAACAATCTGAATATAAATATTTTTTGAGTGTTTATAAAAACAATCTAAAAATGATTATTTTTTGATTGAAATATACTCTTTCACTCCCCAACCATTTTATCAATATTGAAGAGAATGTTCTCAAAACAACTCATTATTTATATAGCATAAAAATCAACATGGTATCATCATAATTGATTCTGTTGTTGTCATAGTGACTATGATTCTCTAGAAAACCAAAAACCTCTTTTAGTTGTATTCAATGTAAACATGATGACCATAAACTTCTTGAACGATATTTTCACTTTCAAATCCTCATTTTCTTAATTATAATAGACTTTTAATGTGATTCATATTTCTTTCAATACCACTAATAGCAAAATTGTTCTGAGAAAACAAGAGAATAGATTTTGAATACATTTCTTATTTCTAAGAAAAACCTATCACCCACCCAACAATCACTTCATTGATTACCTTTAATTATGAATCCTTATTCATCACCATCCTTTATTTCTACAGAATACCTATTTTTTGGAAAAAAATACAACCAAAACAAAACTTAGAGCAAATAATCTCACCCATTATACTTATTTTCAATACCCAATTCAAACACATCAATGAAAAAAAATGAGTGGTATTGTTTCTTTTTTTCTCTCCCTATTTCATTTTTCTATATCTCTCCCCCTTTCTCCAATACCCACCTGTTGAGATATAAATTAAAAGGGTCCATCGTGATAAATTTCACCCATATTCCTAAGTGATCATCATTTATAGAGGTGAGGAATTTTCTTTAACAAGTATATCAAATCATTTTCAAAACAATGAACCTTAAACCAAAAAAATATATGTCAACGTGGGAGAACCAAATGTAGAAAACAATGGTTTATAATCAAGGTGATCAATGATTTCTTTAACAATAGTTTTAAATATTAACTTTTACATACTTCTTTCAGAATTCTCATGATTAGAGAATTCTTGAAAGAAACATTTTAATACAAAAGTAATATGCACCCATCTTAAGAAACTATTTTCTTCAATATGTTATTTTAATAGAATAATCAATTCCATATTTCTTATTCACTCACCGTCAATTACCTTCATCATAGAACAAGTATACAAATATACTGGGAATAAGGAAAAAAATTGATTGTTTGTTATAAACAACAATTAGACTGAGATTCCTCTCTCAGTCATGACTTCTTATTCTTATTCTTGAATTTTTCATAGGATGTTATTTATTCATTCAATTCATCCTTCTTGAGATATTTAACATATTTCTCCTTATCAATAGAATCTTTTGATGAGGATGGAAACTTTTTTTAATCTTTAGGAACATCCATGCTACAATCAGTTTTTTCCATGTTTCCCAATCATATTTTTTTCTTTGGAAATATTGTTGAACAGGTTTTGATATCACGTACTTCATTATCATTATTACCATTTGTGGATTCATTTTTTTCAGCATTTATCATATCATTACAACTATACTTTTTACCTTTTTTTCAAATTATATTACGATTTCTATAATTTCCTATCCAGGAAAATGTGTTCTGGACAAACAACTATGCACATGTTCTTCTGTAACTTAGAAGATCTGTCTTTATTTACATCCAAACTATCCAGATTCTAAGAATTTTTATGCATATTTTGTAGTTCTGTAATTCAAACAGGACATCATACTACATGATTTACAGGTTTTTCACACATTTTACAAATATTTTCCTATTTTTGGAACCTAAATTCAATTTTCACTTCATTATTTTCTTATATATTAAACAAAAACTTCTCGGAATTCTGATTTTGAGAGAATTAACTCCCACTAAAACCATGCATTCCAAAACATCTGGAATAATAGTAGTTTTCTTTCTTAAACAAACACATATTATATATATTTCCAAATCAACCAAAATACCAACAATATCCATAAAAATTAGTATTGGACTATAAACCGTTAATACTCTCTTGAATTATGAATGTGTTTCATAGCCACATTTTCCTATTTATTTTTCAATCCACCAACCATTATATTATCAATGTGATTTTTCCTTTTAATTTTAGAAATAACGGAACCATAAGTATTAGAAACATGTCTAAATTATGAATGATTCAAAACTTTTTTGGACTCCGGGTTCATTGAGACTACTAAATTCCCAACTTTTTAGTCTTGGATACATAAATAACATTCCCAAAATTATTATTTTCATAAAAAATTACATTCTAACTCTCACCATTTGAAGGTAACGTTTTTTTGAACCTTATCGGGTTTCTCATTATGAGAACATTCACCATATTCGGTGATTTAGTTTTTAAAACTCAGTCTTTTTTTCATTTTATGAATGTTTTTCTTGGACAAGTTCCAAATCTTATTCATTTTCCTCCACATTCGCTTCCAAATAAAAAATAATATTCTTTTTTTAGGAGATTTCTTTAGGTCATCGATTTATTTTTCAATATTCTCATTCTTTTCGACCAAATATCCTTGATTTATTATTGAGGATGATTCATCATCCAACTTTTTGTTTTTCTTTTCAGGCCTTCTGGTCATTTTCACGAATTATTTAAATAATTCATTAAAATATATGAATTTCATGTTGAGTATCTTCTTCATCAGATCCACTAATTATGAATTCATCATCATTCATTATTGTAAAAACATTATTTTCCCTAGCATGATAAATGGAATTTTCAGATTCAGATTCACTTTTTTGTTCTATTTCAACACAACTACTTTTATTACATTAATAAATTTCTTCATTAACTATTGAAATGAACATGTTGACTTGACTATTTTTTTAAAATCTTCACTATCATCTTTCTAAAAAAAATATTCTCTTTTTATATTTGTATAAACTGTTATCTTTTTTCTTGGTATAGAATTTTTCATTATCACCATTCTTCCTTCAAGATATTCTTGGTCTTATTTAATAATCTCCACTTTCTTCTTCAACTCCATATTAGGGATAATTTGAAACAAAATTCCCACCAACTTTACATGTAAAAACCATTAAGTTATGTTTCCCATTATTCATTCTAGAACAGCTTTCCACATTCATAGAAATCAAGTACATAATTGAATCTAGATTTTTACATACCTCATTTTCGTAGCTAGAATATATATCTTCTTCTTTGTCAATAGTCTGCTTTTCATTCTTAGAATCCATGAAATACAATTCTCTATCAAATATAGTATTCTCTTTTATATCATTCTCCGTTATCATTTCATATGTAATGAGAGTACTATGAAAATTCTAAAGAGATAATGTTTCAGGATCTCTGCCTTCCAATGGGTAATGTTTTTCATCAAATTTATTGTGTAAGATTATCAAGTTATTTTCAACAATAATAGAACCATACAACTATTCACCAAGACACCTAATAATACTTATTACATTATTTATCCTAGCAAATAATTCCCTAATAGATTAATGATCTTATATCTTGAGAACTTCATATATCAATCACTATATTTATAACTTTTCCTTATTCACTATGGTATTTCTTTCATAAATGTTTTTCAAATTACCATATATACCTTTGGATATGGAAACACCTTTTACTCCATGAATTTACATTCATAAATTGATGACAATATTGTAATTTTCACCCTTCCATCATTCCCATGACGTCTCTTATAAACATGTGTATGTGGTGTTTTATCATCAATGGGTGTATACAGAACAGTTGCAGCATAAGGAACAACATAACTGATAGGAAGAAGATATAGAAGAATTATATATTTATAGATTTGATTGATTTTTCCATAAAATACCGAAACACATTTATTGTTCACATGGTTCATTTTCTCAATCAACGTAGAATAAAGAAGGGAACTGATCTTTCATTCCAATTGAAAGGGCTCTGTCGGAGTAATTTATAGCTGAAAAGAGGAGGGGTGAGTTAGTGAGACTGTTTTTCTTTTATTTTTTTCAATTGAAACAACCTTAAAATCCTTTTAGAGATTTCAATTCCATTCTAAAAACAAACTCTACACACATCTACAGGAACACAATGATTTATAAGTTTTAATATTCAATAAGAATATTTATGTCTTTAGTATGGTTTGGAAATGTTACAATACAATAAAATACACTATGAAAAGAATTCATAGATTAAAACATGTTAGAAGTTCCCTTACACTCATTTAGAATAATGAAACAATACCACTAGAGTGTGTGCACCCTATTATCATAATAATCTAATACAATTGTTTTGTAACATCTCATGTAACCAATTATTATTTTCAATTAAAAAAATATATTCAATTGTAATACAACCCATTATTTTGTCAACTAGAATAATGTTAAGAACCTCAATGGACATTGATAAAGAAGTCAACCATAAATCCAAGTAAAATTTTCCCAGTCCGATTCTCTAATTAAGATTAATTTAGTATAATTATTGAAGATCGATTCCCTGCTAGAATTAAATACAAGTGGATCACCAATACCTAAATTTGGAATATAAAACTTCCTCATTCTAAGAAAACCAATTCTGATATACCCATTAAAGAAATATAAAAGATGATTAATTCATTTGAATAAAAAAATAAACTAAATAAAATTGACAATATTAATATAATTATTTACTGAATATGATAAACCATAACAATAATGTCCATCAGAATTAGATTTTTGCAATATTTCATCTTCACTTTCACTTCTTCCTCGTTGGATTGTTAACAACACAAAATAAAATGGTAACGTTTTCTTTCTCAAAAAACTTATATCTTCTCTCTTTAATAAAATTAAATGTACTTCAACGTAAAACAAGTATAACGTACATCACGACTTTTATTGGTGACATAAAACATATTTAAATTGGAATCCGAAAAGAATTCTCCCTCATAAAAATTTATGCAGATCTGATTTTATCCTAAAATATAAGAGCTACTATGTCTTTGTCAACGCTTATTGATTCTTCTCAAAATATCCACAATTTTCACCTCTTCTTCTATAGACTAACATTTCATTTGCTAGTAAAATTACAATCGATGGGAAATACATGGTTCTAATAATTTTAGTCTGATTCCCTTATTCCGATTTCTTTAAACAACCATTTATTCAATTTGAAATAAATATGATGAAATTCATTCTTCCACAAGAAACATTATGTATTGAAAGAAACTCCCTTATATAATTCAATCATCATCTTCTTTCCCATTTATTTTATCTGTACCTATATGAGAAAAAAATTATCTCCAGAAATGAACTTTATTCACCAATATGTTCTTGTATAATGTCATTGAATTCAATGAGGAAATTCTTTAGCATCTCCAGATTTTATTAAAAAATTATTGTAACATTCCATTCATTCCTGCTTCATTATTTTCATACCATCCAAAACATGATATTTTCTGAAAAAAATGGAATGTATAGGGTCATCATGAATAAAATCATTCTAGATATGTTCATTCTTGATAAGATAATGTCTTGATTCAATCATTCTGGTTATGATCAATTTGGTTATGATAATTTTGGATACAATTTCTAGTTACGATTATTCTGGATACGATCATTTGTGGTTACGATCATTCTAGTTAGAATTGTTGGGTAAGATCAAATACAATATGAAAATAATGATCTTCCGTGATATGATACAATACAATCATAAATGAAAGATCCACTCAGATATGATAGAAAACAATTCGGTAATGAAGATCTTCCTAGATAAGATATAAAAAATAGGAATGTGATTCATTTTCAAATGACACTATATTTTTTCCTTCTAACTGAATATTATTGTTAAAATAACAATCGGTGTGTCATATTCCATTGGAATCACCTCTTCCATCTGTACCAATTCAATAGACACAACTTTCCATCAACATCACCTTCCCATTAGCACCACTTTTCATCAACACCACATTTCATTATCACCACCTTTTTTACATTCGCATGGAACCCAATTGTTTGGAAACACAATCGATACAATCTTAATAAATTAATATTGAATGAAAATCGGTAGAACATAACAAATATGAATGGGATTTTTTTCTAACAGTTTTGATAATTAATCAATACAATTTATTTCTCTCTACCACTTAGATACAAAAATATGAATACAGTTATTTTCTGATTGTTTTGAAAAACAATCAGTACCACTTATTTCTCTTTTCTATCTGGATATGATAAATATAAATACAATTATTTTATAATTGTTTTAAAAAAATATGAATACAATTATTTTTTTATTTTTTTGATACAAAATGAGTACCTATTTTTCTCTCTTCAATTAGGATGCGATAAATCTGAATATGATTATTTTTTTAAGACAATCTGAATACAATTATTTTCTAACTTCTTTGTAAAACAATATGATTTCAATTATCTTTAAATTATATGTAACTCTTTCATTCCACATTCCATATATCTATATTTGATAATAAGTTCTCAATAAAACTCATGATTTATATGAAATACAAATATGAAAGGCATCATCATAATTGATTCAATCGTTGTAATTGTGTCTCCGATTCTCCAGCAAAATAAACACCTATTTCTCATTATATTCAGAGTGATTCTGTTGACCATCTACTTACATTAATATGATTTCATTTTCAAATATGCTTCTTCTCTTTAATATAGAAATTCATAGTGATTCCTATTTCTACCAATACCACCAATAATACTATTTTTTCAAGAAACAATGTGAATCTAATTAGAATACATTTATTCATTCCAAGAAAAACCTATCACCAAAAAAACAAACACTTATTTTAATACCATTAATTCTAAATTGGCATTCATAAATATCATTTCATTCTTCATCATAACTATCTATTGATGAAAAATACAATGGAAACACTACTTGGTCCTAATAGGGAGAAGGTAACACTCCAGTGTTATTGGGAAATAAATTTTAAATATTTTTCACTATTTAGTACATTTCTTTGCACACAAACGCATGTTTAAATGAACATCAATATTCCCTTATTATAAAATTACTATTATATAATAGATGTTGGTTTAGTGGAAATAATTATAACTAACTTATGAAAATGTATTATGAGTTCATTACCATTCTATTATTTAATAAAAATATAAATCAGTTAACTATTTTTATTTTGAGTGAATTATCATTTTTAATGCAACTAAAGAGTTTTATATGTGTTAAATACTTAATAAAATATTTTATATATTCATCTATTAGATATTTTTTTCATATGGAATGAATAAAACACTATTTCATGTATAAAATCAATTTTTAAAATGGATAATTTTACACCATTGAATGAAGAACCTCATTAAATTAAGATTTTCACACAGAAATAAAATATATATGACAACATAAAAATTTATATTGAATTGGGATATAAATTTTTATTTGGATAAATTTATAATATTTTTCTGATAACTTTCATGTTTTTTTTAATACTAAATATATGCTAAATTTATATTGAAAATAAATATTTTCATTGAAATTCATTATATATTTAATTTATAGTACTTAATGCTTTAAAAGTACCAATAGAATATATTTTTACCATTTTATCTAATTAATGTCATTTAAATTAATTTTACATTGAATTGATATGTAAAAACATTTCTATCTTTTGGAATTTTTTAACTTTAAAAAAATTTCTCCTCTCATTCAGATATATGGATTGATTTTAAATTAATGAGAGAGAATTATATTTTTTTAAATTTTAAAAATGTATTCAGTTTTTGTAAATAGTAGGTATATATTATGTTAATATGATTCTTTTATTTTTGGGAATTATGAATAGTAATGTTGGTATTTATTTGTATTACTATGGTTTATGGAATTTTTGGTAATTATGGGTAAAAATATTATTATAAATTACATTAGCACCTTTAAATATCCAAATGGATTACTAAATTCATCCCTTATAATCTTGTTTTCAAAATTGAATCAATTTATGGCCACTTACCAATGAATATGACATGATTGTAATAAAAACTAATGAGTCTGTCAAAATTTGTCAATCTCAATTTGGTTAAGAATGTTAATTTTGATATATGGAGAACTTAGAAATAATATCGATTATATATAGTATTAGTTAAAAATAATAATTACCTACATAATAAAAATTTATTTTTAATTCATAATAATTAAACAATAACCATTATTGATGACATAATAGTGATGTAAAAATTATTTTATTATTAGTAATATGAAATAAACAGATTTAAAAATATTAAGAAAAATAGCATATGAACTAGTTAATGTGATACATGAATTTTTAAGCTGAATATGACATGTTAGGAGTGTATTAAATATTTTGGTTCTAATTTATCTTCTATGTGAATTTCATTTAAAGTCAAATAAATGAATAGTGTTAAAATTGACACTATTGGAATTTTGTAAAAAGTAAATTTTATTAAAATATTTAAAAACAATAAAAATGTTTAAAAATATAAAAGTGATTATTATAAGGCATAATATTTCATTAAATATTATTATTTTGGTCAATTAACCCCATATAATTAAATATTTATAACCATTAAATATTATGAATATTATTACCATAATTAAAATTAAATTGAATATATAAGTGTTAATTAATATTATAATGATTAAATATATATATAAAAATTTCTTAAATTTATTGTTTGATGATATTTTAACACTATATAATCTATACATAAGCATTGGTACATTTTGGTGGTTTTTATGTGGGTTTTTATTTTTTTATAAATTAATATTTTTTAGGTTTCCAAAACTGTCTGTAACCTCAATTATAAAAGGGAACCACGTCAATAAACTTATCACTTCATTTTGAGACTTCATTATAAGACCAACCATGATATTATTCCTTCTAAACATAACTATTTTTATTATAGAGGTTTTGTTATTTTTCAAAGGGAAACTCTAGTGCCATAAGAGGAAATTTTAAGGACAGATATCATGGAAGAGGTAATCTCTTCTACTGATTATTTCAAATTTATTTCATTAATCTACTTCCACTTCATAAGTTATTTATTTATAAACTAATAACATAATTATAACTCATACACTGATATACTATTATAAATATTAAAAACCATATTTTGGCTTTTATCCATCCCATGAAAAATGAAATCACCGCCCGTGCAGACGTACAACTTACAATTTCCACACCGTGGTATAATAGGTTTTCCACCACCACCATACTTGGATAGGTTTTATGGGGGGAAATAATTACTATTTTTAATTTTTATTATATGATAATAATTATATGTTATTTTTCTAAATCTAATTCAATATCATTCAGTAATTATGTGAATGGCAATGTGCATCTTCAGTATGTACAACTTACCATCTCCACGGTGCGATGTGATCTGTTCAACATAATCTTCATTAAAAAATGATTATATAATTAAATTTAATGAATAAATATGATATATATTAAAATAATACAATCTTTAAAATCATATAACTATTTCCTAAAAATATGAATAAGAACATATCCAACAAAACATGAATAAGAAAATAAAGCGATTAATACAAGAAAAATGAGTAATAATGAAATGGTACAAAAAACGGAAAAAATATGATCCGAAATGTTATCATAAAAATAATTATTATTTTGGAAAAAATCTATAACATTTTTAAAATAATTATACTACAGCGTTGGATTCATAAAAATCATATCAGACCTAATGTAGGGGATATATTTTAAAATACTGTTTTATAGTAGATTTTTTATCCATTAGTATTTAATGAGGGTTATTTATCATTCCCATCCATGTTTCCTAAATATGTATTTCAAATTTATTATTTATATCCATAAATAATTTCTTAATTTCAATGTTATCCATTAGTAATTTTTAACTAAATGGTATGAATGGAATCATTTATCATTTTTGTTCGAGTTACTTTTTGACTTTTTCAACAAAAGTATGAGGAGAATGTTTTTTACCCTATACAGCATGAACCAATTTTCATGTTTAATAATGATTAATTTACTGGAATATTCCCAGAAAATATTATAAGGTTATTTTTACATAATATATTTCATCTAAATTGTGTGGTATTTTATGGAAGGAAATTTGGTTTGAAGAATAAATGATATTTTCCTCAGGATTGAAGCCCAAGTGTTTTATCAAAATTATATTCCATATAAGATTACAGAGGTATATGTTTATATCCTTATTATTAGTTTGATTTTATTGTTTAAATGATATAATTATTTTTATGAATTCCATTTATGTATTATGTTATGATGGAATTATCTTTAACAAACCCATTTTTTTCATGGGATATTCTATACTTAATATTATTATTATTTTATAGCACATATAAGAATAGTATCATTTCGATATCGGTGGGAACGATATCTCCCTCCATTGAATTGGGTAAATATTAATATCTCATGAGATAGAATTGACTTGAACAATAAGTAAATTTGGTTCAGTAATACATGTCTGGAATGAGGATTGAACTCAGCTTAGTAATGGACTGTGTTCGCTATGACGTTCTTGGAAATGAGTCATGACAATTATTATATGATTTGTGATGATTATGTGTGTATGAAAAAAATTTCATGTCTTATGTTATTAATATTGGGATTACATTTCAATTTTATGATTTATCACATGCCATTATTTGATGATATTTTATATGCATGAAATTATTTTCATGTTTTTTATATATAGGACAAGTTTTACACATGTTTAATTCTTTATAAATGTAGTTGTTTTTTAACCAGCTATATATGGTTCCCAATTTCTAAAGACATTATACCTATATGGTCATATCATGGAAATTTTATATACTAAACAAAATATACTTCAATTCTGATGTAATATCAAATTATTTAAAGTTTTGGTCACTATACCCTTTATTCATTTATTCTCTAAATGAGTGGGGGTAACATTGTTATGGACAAAAGTGAATTTAATTTAAAATGATTTTTTTACATATAGTAGTGTGTTTTAAAAAATACTACTACAAATTCATATAATTATTTTGGATATGTTATTTTATTTTTATTCAATTTAGCTTGTGCGAATATTCACCATAAGATTTATTTATCATGACATTATAATTATTATTCAAAAAAAAATTATACATGTCATGTATATTTTATATGTAATTTAAATGTTATGTTCATTTAATTTATAAAATATATAAAATTTATAAATCTATAGAATTGAATTTATTTATTATTTTTTACATGATTTCCAATATCCTAAGCAGTAATTCATTAATAACATAGATTATATGGAACATTGTATGGAAGTGTATTGTTATAATAAAATGTTCATGGGAATCGGTTTTCATTTAGTGATTGATTCTATTTTATGGGATCTTAATTTATTGACTCTAGTGTACGCCTTTCCCTTTCTCGGAAGAGAATGGGATACTTTATTTCATGAAGTATATAAACATTATTCACATACCCTTAATAGGATGAGTATTTCCCTATAAAATGTTTTTACATAGCTATCCGTAACATATTTTATGTGTTGGAATAATGATGTTGATATAGGTAATGTAACACCCCAAGATTTCACGGTAAAATATCTCTTCAATATAATTCAATAACTTTCACAACATGAAACATCGAATTCGAGTGCAACATGACTTACCAAACAAGCCATTCAAAAGGCAGTTATGAATAGTATTAACTTAATGTTTAATTTTATATTCATTATATAAATTTATAATTCATATTATGTGTTTCTTAGACATAATATTAGAAAAAATTCATATTTTTCAAATAAATGAAATATTTTAAAAATAATGTAAATTTTCCACCTTTTATGGGAGAATCCTTTTTAAATCCCAAATTTCACACTTTAATATATTTAATTTCATAAAATAAACTACTTATTTATAATTAAGACATCAAAATTTAGTTTGGATAAGTTTTTTGTTGTTTTTCTGATTACATTAATATTTTTGATGAATAGTGATAAAACACTTAATTTTAATTGATAAAAAATATTGTAATAAAAATAATTTATAGTGTTAGATTATAAATTTGAATGGTTATAAAGTATAATTAGATTATATTTTTATCATTTACTAAAATGAAGGTTATTATAAGAAATTTCACATTTAAATTGGACATAAACACATGCAATCTTTTGATAGTTTAAACATTTTTAAAAAACTTGATTTTTGGTTTAGACAATGGGAATTAATTTTAAAATAATTAATGAAATTTATATGGTTTAAATTTGGTAAAATAAACTTCATTTTTGAATTCAGAATATCAAAATTATTTTAGGGTGAATTTTTCGTATTTTTCTGAAAACATTCCATTTATGATTAATAGTGAAAACACTATGTAATTGTTTAAAACTAACATTTATTTAAATAATTATTAATTTTAATATATATATATATATATTAATTTCAAAATAGATACATAATACCTACATTATTCCAAATTAATTCATTGGAGTCATTTTAAAATAAGCTGAGATATATAAAATTTTATTAAACTTTTTAACGCCTTTTATCCACCCTCTAGGAACATTTGAAAATTTGCATAAAACATAATTTTTCCACTTATTAGAATTGAATTCCAAAAATCCGAGAGACATGGTTGACATCAGTATGTATAATTATTTTCAATAAGATGAAAATAATTTCTGGTGAACAATAACTGTAGAATTTTATTTTCTACGGTTAAAAATAAATATAGTAATTAAAAATAATAATTATACTATAATTACCCTAACACATGACCTAATTCTACTAGATAATTTTATTTATACCAAAAACAACCGTAGGTATAATATATGATCCTTTCGGTCCACTTTTATTAGATTAGCACATTTAATATAATTTTATTTAAAGAAGAGTTTGAAGAGTAAAATTCCATGTTTTATAACTAAACGATTTATTATATAGCGTTATACATTAGATAAATGAAATAATAAATATTCATTATATATATGAAAGTATATACAACATCATGGTATTTGTTTTAACTTTTAGACATTAAATAATTAAATTTATTTAATATACAATGATGATGCATCAATTACTTTATTAATAAAAGAATGAAATAAATAATAATATAATATAATATAATATAATTTTTTGATGAATTCCACTAATTTTTTATGTTAATATGTCATTTTAGGGTTGATTTAATATTTTTTTATGTGATAAGGTTGTTATAACTTTAACAAATATAAAATAATAAATAGTGTCAAAATTGACAGAAATGATTTCTTAAAACAAATACTATATTATTAAATTATATAATATTCCTAAAAATGTAATATTTGGCCAAAGGACTTATATAATAATTTATAAGTAATTAATTAACCACTTTTAGTTCTTTTTTCATTTTATAGTATGTTCACTAACCATATAAAATAAAAATATATAGAGACATGGTAAATGTTAAAGTATTTAAATAAGAGTTAAATCTAAAAGATATGGTTAATATGGTAAGTTAAACTTGTCTACAGCATATTAGTTGAGAGTATTTAGACTCATCACCACTAAAGTCTAGAAATAAATTAATTTAGTCCAATTACATAGAGAATATTATTGTAGAATAAAATAATATTTCCTTTTTTTTCAAAGTTTCCCCTCATTCCACTTATAAAAGGGCACTTTCCCATCTCTCAAATTCACACCTATAAAACATTTGGATCAGCCAAACCCTGACAAAATATGGTCATAATTATCCTAAATTCAACTTAATTTCCATGCCTTGATCATAAATCAAACCTACATATCCCTTTTTTACAAATCAAAAGAAAGCACTTGAAGAATAGGTAATAATTTCATCACCTCTATCAAAGTTGTCTTCTTCTTCCACTATATTTCTTAGTTATATAAATACCAAAATAATAACTCCAATAGATTATACATAATGAGATGTAATTATAAATGTGGTACAACCATATTCATTATTCTATCCATCCTGTTAATGATAAAGTCACCATGCAGGCATTCATACAGCTTATTGTATCCATGCAGTGGTGTAATTTTTTAACCAACACTATATTATTTGGATGGATATAATGATGAGTAATATGTATATAAATAATGAAAATAAAATAAAACATTATCTGAATAATTAATATACCATCCAATTCAACATATTTTAATTAGTAAGGAAATGATATCTTCGCTCGTCTGTACGTATGACTTATCGTCTCCACGACGCGATGAGATTCATTTCCAGGTTCAACATTCAATGATGAGTATAAAAATATATATTATTAATAAGTATGTAACAAATGAAATAATAACTCTACTAGATATATATTTATGTATATATGGATTTACTTACATATATATTGTTCACTTACTTCTGTTCAATATGATATGAAAATGAAAACAACGTTTATGCGTGCGTATGGCCTACCGTCTCCATAAATGATTTTTTCCAATTAATATGTATATCTATAATAAATATTTATATTTTAAATATATATGATATATTAATTATGTTTTATATTTTTTATTTATTTAAATTATGATATAAATGATATGATCATGAATTACAAGTTAAAACACGTACTATAATGAAAGTGATTATTACCCTAAACGTTAATTTAACATAGAAATCTTTAATAAATGGGTAGTATAATTTCATAAATGAATCATGTATGATATAATAAATATTAATATTGTTCTTTTATAATTTAATAACATACTAAGGTTAATTTAATGGTGGATAAATGTACCCTCAGAAAAAGAAAAGTGTCAGTTAAGGGTTAATTCCACAATCTCATTATTATCCGGGATTGTTTATGTGTAAGTATTTTATGGGAAATATTTATTATCCATGTCCATGATTCATAAAATCAATTTAAAAATTATTCTTTTTAAGGTAATATTTAATTAAAACACAATTTTAAATGTTTTAAATATCTATTCTTTTAAATCTATCTCATTAATGTCGATGTTTTCAAGAGGGTTTTAAGGATTTATTTATATGGACATGATTATTGTAAAATTTTAATTCCATTCAAATGTTTCAAATAGGTATGGGAAAAATTGATTCCAAAATACCTTTTAAATGAGTTTCTATATTAATGTGTGACTTTTAAATGATTTCATGAAAAATTAGTATTTCACTCAAAGGGTTCTGCTGATCATTTTCAACAATATCGTCATCCTTTACTAGATTTTTGTCTAGAATGAGGATGATTTTTTATAAGAAAATCATCCATAATATATTGAATGAGTTATGATATGTTTTACTTTGGATGTGTTATTTTTAAACCATTCATGGTTTATGGATAATCTATTTTCATTTTTATGTTAGTTTTAATACAAATGATTATATTTTGTCTCAAAAATTTCTTGTGAGGAATGTAGTGTACTTAGTAAGTGATGGGTGGAGCCCTCTCTAGCTACTTGATGCCTTAGTAGGTCTTATGAGAAAAATTAGTGTCTTTGAACATGGCCTTGACAAATAGTTTATTTCTAGTCTTGGCATGAGGCCTTGACTATGTGGTTATGATATATGGCATTACACATTCCCTCCTATGAATTTAGTTATTACATGTGATTATTTGACTAGTAGAATTTCCATGTGTTTGTTTATATCATAATTTATTATTTATATTCTCAATATTGTGTACATTTTTATGTTTAATATGATATTTTTTAATATACTACTATCCTTAAAAGTTTATAGCATCCGCAAAATTATTTTCCTTTACTGAGCATCTGAGCTCACCCATTTCTTATGTATTATTTTCCCAATATTCCACGAATTGTTTTATGATTGATATGCAAGGTTAAGAATAGGGAATAATGGAATTCATAAAGGAATATTTTTGTTTTGTTGTATGTTATAAAGTGTAATGTAACATTCATGTATGTAATCTATTTTCCATGACTGCTAAATTTATTGGTCTTTCGGGACGTGATTCCTTATAGTCATGTCGATGTATTAAAATAATGTACCGACACTGGGTAACAAGGGTCGGGGCATTACATTTGGTATCATGGAAAGATTAGAAATAAACTTTGAAACTAAATTTATAAAAATATGATTAGAGAACATTACAAGAAGATATACTGTGAATATTAGAATAGAAAAACATCCTAGATTTTTTTTAATGTAGATATTTTGTGAGTTTTCTATGCAATACTTCACTATATAGATATGAACTGGTAGAGGCGGCTTTGGAACCAGAGTAACTAGGAGTGGATACTCTAGTAAGGAGTTTCTGGAATGACCTTGGGTATCCTATTACATGACAACAGGACTTACACCACTTTTGGTTATGACACTCCTAAGGGATATGCTTAGGATAATTCACATTTTTTTACAACCCATTTCGAATGATTTAGTAGTAAATAATTTCTCAATGAAAACATTTTTTAATAATTATAAATTATATGCATAATATTTTAAATTTTTGTTAGGTATTTTATATGTTTTGAATTATTAGTTGGCATTCATAAACCAACATAGTGTATTCCATTGCATAGAAATGATGCCTTGTAGAAGGAATGAGAACTCCAGCAATACTCTTGACCCATATAGTGAGAAGGATCATATCTTTCATGATAATAACCCATCATTTAGGAGGGAAATAGTCTCCCTCATATTTCTCATGATATTAATAAGTAGTATAATGTGTTAATAATAAATGTAAATAATTATCTGATTCTTAAGTCTTGGATGTGAAGCAAGTGGAGAAAATAATGAAAGAGAGATAGATGGATAAAGAGAAGAGGGGAAAGAAGGATTTTCCCATTTATGATAACAATGTAAATAATCACCATTCTAAATTCATGAAGGGAATTAATGTTTGTCTTAAGTGTGGAGAAATAGGAAACAAAGTACGTGATAGAAAGTGTAAGTAAATGTTTCTAAATGTACAATGCATCATCTGCAAGGAGTTTGGACATTACGTGAATCAATGTCCAAATAATCAGAGTATGCCTCAAATTTTGCTATTGGATAATAATAAATCTATGATAATACCACGGATGAAGTTTAATAACTAGTGTTTTAATGTTGACATAAAATAATTATTTCATTTGAGTTTTGTATCAACGATGTTCAGGTTATATGAATTATGGAAATAAATAAGAATTTTACTATAGTAATACTACATTAAAGATTTGAGATTATATGGTTATAGTTAAAGTGACCCAATAACACAGTAATCATTTGGGAAAAAATATGGTTGATGGAATGATAAACCTTAATATGGTTCTGATAAAAAATTTTTGATTTTGGAATAAGATATGAATTATTTGGATAAATTATATTCGATATTCTGGACTACATTGAGAAAAAATATTTGTTTATTTATTCCATTATCATTGGATTTTACACCATTTTGGATATAAGGATAATATCTAGTATTCTATAATGAATAAAGGAGAATGAATGTAATCAATAAGGTTTTATGGTAATTCAATGTGTTATCATTTTTAAAAGACTACATGGTGAAGGTATTCACATGTTATTTCACAGAAAAAATGTTCTCCATTGTGTTTTACATCCTTATAAATTTTGGATTGTGAGTTTGGATAGAATTATTTTGGATAAGTATAAAGGTTTTAATGAATAATGTTTCACATTGGATATACTTTTTTGTGTTCAATCATTTCTTAAGATTATTTTGGGATTGTTTTAAAAATGACAACCCTGAGGTCGGGCGACAACCCGTCGCATCCCGCAAGGCCGCGAGACTTGAACCCACAACTGAAGGGTGATGTGGGCGCATCACCTAACACTAGAATGCCTGGTGTCCTGCTTTTTATAATTTAGTTGTTTTAATATGTACTGACAGATGAATTATAAATTCTTTTTTTAATCCTATATGATTAAGATAAATAAAATATTTTTGAATTTTGTTATTTTTTAGTGTGAATGATTAGTTTGTGGTGGAAATTAGTTGAAAGATGATACTCTACATGTCAAATATTTTTTTCACCTATTATATGAATAAATTATTTCATAAAAATTAGGGAAGGGATATTAAAACGAAAAATAAGTTATGATAATACCTTATTTTTTGTTGAAATGATGATATTTAAAATTATCATAGATTGATGGCATTGAGGCCCTCAATTTTACACCTATTCGTGATTGATGTCCTCAATAACACCATATAAATATTAAAAAATTTACTTCAATTATGTGTCTCTAATTTCTACCAATGTTCTATTAATTGATATCATAATTTGGTGGTGAATTGTTTATTTCCCTTTCCCTCTAATTAATAAAACATTTTATTAACTCAATTTTCAATCTGGGTTTTCCGCAAAGGTGTTTTTATATTTTTTAAAATTTCTTTTCAAATAAAAATTTCAAATTTGGAGGACTCGATTTATTGATGAATGGGTTAATGTAACACCCCAAGATTTCATAGTACGTTATCTCATCAATATAATTAAATAATGTTCACTACACGCAACACCAAGTTCGAGCGCACCACAACATACCATACTATCATTCAAAAAGTAGTTATGAATAGTATTAACAAAATTTTTTATTTTATATATTCCATATTATTTTCGAATTCATAATATGTGTTTCATAGATATTATATAAGAACAATTTAATTTTTTTCAGATAAAATATTTTTTTTAAATGCTATTTTATCGCCTTTTAAGGGAGAACCCATTTAAAAAAAATATTTGACACTTTTATATATTAAATTGGGCAAAATAAACTTATTATTTTGATGTAGGACATAATAGTTTAGTTTTGATAAATTTTTGGTCATTTTCGGATAACATAAAATTTGGTGAATAGTGAATAAATACTAAATTTTAATTGAAGATAACTTTTTTAATCAAGATAATTTATAGTGTTTTATTATACATTTTAATGTGTTTTAAGTATAATTATATTATATTTTTTTTCATTTTATACAATTTATGTCATTATAAGTAATTTCTAATTTAAATTGTACAAAAACACATATCAATATTTCCATAGCTTTTTCTTTTAAAAAAACTCATCTTTTTTGGTTTTGACAACATGAATTAATTTAAAAATAATTAATGCAATTTATATGTTCTGAATATGGTAAATATAGAATTAATTTTTGAATTTTTAATATAAAAATTATATTAGGGAGAATTTTTTGTGTTTTTCTAGAAACATTGAATATTTTATGAATAGTAAAAAACATTTTGTTATTGTTTAAAACTGACTTTTATTTAAATAATAATTATTTTTTATTTAAATTTATTTTAAAGTCTAAATATATACATAATACCAATATTAGTTTAATTTAATTCATTGGAGTCATTTTATAATAATATTATATATATATAATTTTTTGAAATTTTTAATGTCATTTACCCACCTTCTAGGCACATTTACAAATTTGAATAAAACATAGTATTACCGGTTTAGGGAATTGAATAAAATAGTCATGGGAAATGGATTAAATCAGTAAGTAAAATGTGGATCAATAAGATGAAAATAATATTGGGTCAATAGTTACTTTGGAATTTTATTTACCACGGTTGAAAGTAGAAAAAGGGTAATTAAAGGTAAAAATGATATTAGATTTACCCTAACACAAGTCCTAATTTTACTAGATAAGTATAGTTCCACCAAAACCAACCTTATGAATAAAATATGATCCTTTTGGTCGACTTGAATTATATTTTGACATTTATTATTATTTTATTTAAAGAAAAGTTAAAAAAGAAAAATTAAAAGTTTAAAAACTAAAAAAAATTTAATATTGTGTTATACATAAGATAAATTCAACTATAAAAATACATTAGATATATGAAAAAATTTCAAACATCATTATATTTTATTTATAAATTTTAGTCATTAAATAATTAAATTTATTTATAACCCAATGATGATTCAATAATTACCTTATCAATTAAAGAAGCAAATAAATTATATTATAAATATTAAAATAAATTTAATTTAAAAGTATTGATACATTCCACTAATTTTCTAGTGTAATATGACATTTTAGGTTCGATTAAATAAATATTTATCTTAGTGGTTAAGATGTTATGACTTAAAAACAACTAATACTAAATAGTGTCAAAATTGACATAAATGAGTTTTTTAAAAAAATTACTATATTATTAAATTATATAATAGTCCTAAAAATGAAAGGTTTACCCAAATGAATTATATAATTGTATATTTATCATTAATGAACAACTTGGGGTTCTATTGCATTTTTATATATGTTTATTAACCATATAATATTAAAATACAAGGATACGTTGTAAATGATAAACTATTTATCTAAAAGAGAAATCTAAATTATAAGGTTAATATATTAACCTAAACTTGTCTAAAACCTATTGGTTGAAAGTATTTTGACTAATAACCACCTAAATATTGAAATAAATTAATTTGGAACCATTATAAACTAAATATGATTATATTAAAAAAATATTATTTCATGTTTTTTCTAAGGTGCCCATCACCCCTCTTATAAAAGAGCACTTCCCCTTCTATCAAATTCACACCTCCGATGCCATTTGTCTCAGCCATCCCCTGCCTAAATATCATCCCAATTACATTCTCTAGGTTTCAGTGTAATTTTTCAATCAATATAATGTTATTTGGATGGATATAATGATTAGTAATATGTATATAAATGATGAAAATAACATGCTAATTTCCCTATAAAATTAATATACCATCCAATTCCACACCTTTTAATCATTAAAGAAATGATATTGTCTCTTATGCGTATGTAGGACTTAACGTATCCATGATGCGATGCAATTCATTTTCTGGTTCACCATTCAACAATAATTATAAAAATATATATTATTAATAATTATATAATATATGACATTATAATAATACTTTATATATATTTATATGTGTGTGTGTACTTATATATATATATATATATATTATTCACTTATATCCATTCAATATGATATGAACATAGAAAAAGATTTTATGTGTACGTACAACCTACCATCTCCATAAATACTGTTTTCAATCGGATGATTGAGTGAGATGTTGGATCTGAGGGATTATCGAAATTAGTTATGTAATTAAAAATGTTCAACCAACATTGAAATAGTTGATTGTGGATTCATAGTTAATTTATTAATCTTCCATTGCATTTTCTCAGAATTATCCACCGTCCATGCTACTGACTTTACCCTGGTCCTTCCATGTGCGCTCTGTGCCTACCCTATGCATCCTTGCCCATGTACTAACCACATGATGGTGCATGATATGATTCCACTATTCCACTATCAATCCAACCATGGACAACTCCAAAAGGAGATGGTTTACCCTATTATTACATTACATTCCACGGGTTGATGTTGGATTGATATCTTTTGCGATAGACATTTTTATATAAGGCACAAAAAACATATGTGTAAATTCATGGATACCTTAAAACATATTCATGACCACCTCAAAGTCCAAGACTTTTCTTAAAACATCTTCTTCATCCTTCTATTTTAGTATTATCAATTCGAAATCACGTCAATAATGATTAAAATAATCATACATTATCATTGTAAATAATATATCACTTTTTGATACAAGTTCACTGATCATTATTATCTTCACAACAATCGTTTAATTGATCAACATGGATAATTTCAAATCATGAAATTCAATGCTAAGAATCCGTAACAATTATCCAGGAATCTTCACATAGACTAATCTAAAATCATATTATAGTTCCATCTCAATTTTTACCATTATTAACAAGTATTGAAAACAAATAAAACTTTTACAAAAAGTGGTCCCAACGTAATGAAATATGTGAACATCTACTGCTAACACGAGATCATTCATTGGATAATTTCTACCATGTGGCCTCCACTATAGAGATACGTATTCCAAAAATCTACCCCTTTTTAGAAACTGGCCCTAGTATGATATTGAATGTTCCCTAGTACACATATTATTTCAATCATGGATCTATAAAAATTTGTATCATCACAAAATTTAATAAGCCTTTCATCTTTTAGAAGGATGTTTCACAAGAATCAGACCATCTATGCTTCACACAATTTTTATTCAATCCCTTGAGTGGTGATTATAAGTGGGTATAAGATTGGTATGTAATGGTTATAGTAACCAGTTATCCAAAAGAAACTACATACCTAAAATGTGTTTTTAGGATGCTCTATAGAATCTACATCTCCCACCTTCCATGGATTAATTGATACTCTTATCTCTAAGTTAATGTTACTCATGAAGGGAACATAATCCATCCAGAATTAGAAATTTGGGAGCTTATCATACTACTAATTGCATATTAGTGTACCCAATATTATCTTATTATGTATTTCATAGTCTGTTTGATTGTTATAATAAACAAAAATATTGTCCCTGAAAACTACTACAAATGAATCCTGTTATGGATAGAAGACTATTTTTATTAGATCCATGAATACAACTAGTGAATTTGTTAGACTAAAATACATTAACAAATAGTCATATATACCAAACCGTATATTAAAATATGTGTGATTTATATCTATTGATGTAATATTCCCCTGATGATTACAAGATGTCAGATCAATTTTAGAGAACACCTAAGCTATTCAGTGATGGGAAAAGAGATAATATATATGTGATATAAGGATTCTAATATTAATTATTAGTTGGTTAAATTTCTGGCAATCCAAACCTAAAATAATAGTTCTATATGCCTTTTTCTGAAATGGACCACTGAACCACACATATAAATATAGGTTCAGATAAATGCTTTTTCCAATAAATACCATAGCGACATATTGATCAATTTTATCTCAGTATTCTCCATCATAAAAGGAATAATTTTTAATTGTACAACTCCTCAAACTAGATCTATATAGAACACTACCTATCTCACTAGATGTAATTAGGGAAATTCATTCAGAAATATATCTCTACAACGATCAACAACCTGAGGGAAAACTTCCTGACTTGTTACCTGATCATCCTGATATAAACTCACAATATGGGATTTCATCCCACTAAAAACTCAATGCTCATGTCCTGATCGACTCTCATAGACATTCCATTCACTCTTGTGAATGAACACTTCACCCTCGGGCGAGGTGAAGGTCACCCAATGTCAATAGAAATCACTAAAAGATTAAAAGAAAACCAACCAGTCCATTCTAATAATGATTTAAAATATAGTCATCTAAAGTAAAAATATATTCAATATGAACAGACACCACTATTCTCAAAGGTGAAATCGATTCACAAATGTACATCATGTATTCTAATCTACAATAGTGTGTAAAACATCACTAAGCCATCACATGTCAAAAAAAAAGAGCATAAGGATCTCCAATATAGGCATATATATAAAAATAGGAGAATCCCCTATATAAAAAATGCACATAAGTACATAATATGATACTAGAATAATACTTATGGTTGTATATTATAAGGGTTCCTTCTCCTAAATGGCCTGTTGAACTGTATATATCTGGCATGATCCATGACGCAGTGATACTACCTAGATAACCTAAGAATTTTTGATCTACTGTCATTGTAAAACTTGGGACTGAATACCACAACCACACCCACCCCCTCACCCTAATTGGAATGTTGTACTCCAACTCCCTCTTTGATGATGGGATATTATCCCCAGTCCTAGCCATAGAGTCAGTGGATTCCCTCTCTTGCTGGCTTCTGGAGGAAACCTTCTTTATAGGAATTATAGATGACCAATCATTTCACTTGAGGGGCACATAAATGGGTACCATGTACTCTTTTTCTTAATATATCCAAGCCTACTTCCCTAGTAAAACCTCACCAAGCTACATCATTATGTATTTTGACTATTAATATCACCACATGGAATCTCCAAATGATTCTTCATACTATTGGTCGATACAGTACATGGTCTAGAGGATGAACCACCCATTCTCAAACCTCCTTCCTCTCTCATATTATGCAATATGATAATAATCGAATTCCCTCATCTAGAAATGGTATTCATCTAAAAATATTCAACTTTGATCAAATTTCATACCTGATACAATCCTAAAATCACATAGATTTAAAAAAATCATACCCCATCATAAAGGAATGAAGCCTATGAGATCAGAAAAATATTCTGAATATTCCATAACTAATAATTCTCCATGATCTACAAGAGGTAAATTAGGGGCTAAATTATCACCAAAAATCATTGGATATAAGTAGACATAGAAGCATATATGATAATACCTAGAGTATATTTCCTAATGACATTTTCTATGATTAATAGAATCCGACCATCTCTTGGTGGAATCAGATAACATATAAACAGTGAGTTTACCCTCCTTTAACCCAAATGGCCCGAAGGCCTTATTTTTTTATAGATAATCCCCCTTCTAACGGTTGAAGGGGAACCCGTACATGACCCGTAGGCCCAAGGCACAACACCCGACTTGAACTCCAATACATGACCCAAAGGCCCAGAGGCATTCTATGCCCATTACATGACCCGTAGGCCCAGCCCACTAGAACTTCCCCTCCTCAGTGTCTTGAATCATTGATCTCCTTAGCTCCACGCCTTACATTATTGATCGGTTATCATTTCCCCGTACAAAGCTACACGGTGCCTGGTCCCGATGGCGGATTCTATACCCTCTCATTCATCTAATCTGGTTTGCTCTGTATCTGGTGGCTGCTACTCCTGTTGCTCGGATCCTCTTATGGGGCATGTTCTGTGTGAACTGTGCTACTCCATGGTCTACCTGACCAAAAGACCATGTGGCCTAAATGCCTTTGATGACCCGAAAGCCCTGGAGACCTATTGGCCCTAAAAGTTGGCCCAAAATCCCAAATATGGTTAATAGTTCAGGATGTTACAGTACCGAACAGTAACTGCTATAGTGACTTCTTCAGTGACTGCTACAGTCCTACTACAGTAACACAGAAATTCCCCTGCACCAGGTTTTGAACCAGGGTCTCTTGGATTCCAAGTAGGATCCCTTACCACTCGGGTATGGGCTCGTTGGCTTACCCTCCTCTACCAAGGCGTATCGTTATGGTTAAAGATATATATAATGATCTATAGAAATGAATCCATATTATGTGATCCTCTATCCCATGAATACATGTGTATATGAGGTAGCTGGAAATTCTGAGTGAACTCTTCCATAGTTGGGGTGTGTCGCTCTGCTCCAAAAATTCTCTATATAATGTGCAATAATCAGTCAATGAAATGTTTGTCAACCCCTATGTCCTATATAACTATGTGTTCTTCAGTTGGAAGTACTCTAGGTTCCACTTGTATCCCATGATCAACCACCACTAGATTGTGGTTGTTAGTACCCTCATTGAGTAAGATTGGAGGATGTGGTGGTGGCATGCCTCTAAAATTCCTAACACGTGCCTCAGATAAAAAACAATATCAAATATCACATATCAAGGATCGAAAAATTGAAATATGATTGGTACAGGACTTCCAATAGTTGTGCGCCCCACTCTACTTGAACCATGAATTAGGACTGGGTGATGTAGAGATCATATATCAAATATTGATACACTACCTACTACCTACTACAATGGTTGGTTCATGGTCTTGTTCTCTGAATCAAAAAAGTTTATTTTTGTAACATCCCATGTAAGTAATGAATAATATATATTTTTATCTATGTCTATTAATGATTAAGATAGTGTTATAGAGGCTTAAAATGAAAATAAAAACAATCTTATGCATGGAATACACTAATATTCTTAAAAGATTGTTTTACTGCCTTTTGAGGGAAAACCATTTTTGAATCTATATTTTGACAATTTTATAAACTATGTTTGTCAAAATAAACTTATCCTTTATGATTGGGACATCAAAATTTACCTTGTGTGAATTTTTGGTATTTTTCTGACAATGTTCATTTTTTGATGAATACTGAAAAATACTGCATTTTACATCAAAACTGCTTTTTAATCTAATTTATTTATATGATTAGATTATGTTTTGAATTGGTTTTGAAGTGAAATTATAATATATTTTTACCATTTTATCCAATGGTGGTCATTGGAATCAATTTCACTTTGAAATTAGACTTAAACTGGTGTCAATCTTTTGATACTTATTATTTTGTAAAAACACGCTATTTCCTCTGGCAGCGGGAATTAATTATTAAATTAATTAATGTGACTTATATGATTTGAATTTTGTAAAATAGACTTCATTTTTGAATTCGGAATATCAAATATATCTTAGGGTGAATTTTTGGTAATTTTCTGAAAAACATCAATTTTTGATGAATAGTGAAACCACTAAGTGGTAATCAAGCAAACTGATTTTTCAGTTAAATGAAAGTTTACCACTAATGTGTATTGAATTTTGAAAATACGACATACATGGTTGTCATTATGAAGTAAAATGTGGTTCAATGAGATTAAAATAATTTTTTTGTGAATAGTAACTTATTAAGTTTTTAATCGCGATTAGTGGTAATTAGTGTAGTTTAAGGTATAAATAATGATTTAATAATATAAATGACCTAGAAACATGTCCCAACCTTATTGGTTGTGTCATGGCCGACCATGACAAGCCATGGGACAACTTGGGGACCCCATGGAGACATTTTGGTTGGGAAATGACATAAATAACTTTTTATTTAATGTAAAAGTAAAAAATGACACAAACATAATATGTTTTACGAAATCAATTTTTACATGGGGTTATAAAGATCTGATTTTTGATTATAAATATTCATTGGAAATATAAAAAGATTTCCTACATAATAGTATTTGTTTTATGATTTTTAGACATTAAATATATTAAATTATTTATGACATAATAATGATGTAGCGATGACATCATTATTTGACGATTTAAATAAAATGGAAAGATAATGTAAAATCTATGAACTACACATGTCCAAAACTTATTGGATTAGTGGATTTCGAAGCCATATAACCTTATACACGAATTATATCAATGTGGGACCTTTTGAAACCGAAACACATTTTCAAATAAAGTAATATTTCTTTACTTTCCAAAAGTGCCCCTCCTCTCCTCTTATAAAAGGCCCCCACCTCTACCTCATTTAACACATTCCTCAAGCCTTTGGCTCGGCCAAACCCTGCCCATTTACTCTCTCCACATACCTCTCCTCATCCTAGAGGATTACCTTTGGGCAGAATCCTTTCAAAGGAAGCCTTTAGGCTCAAATCAAAAGGAGTTACACTTTTAAAGGTAATTCATTCTATCATGTTCATTTGTTTTATTTTGCTTCTCCAACCCCCTAAACTCTTTTAATTTACTTCTTTTGTAACAACACCAGTATCTTCAATATACTAGGATGTTGTTATAAGATATATTTGAGCTAAACACTCACACAACTACTTCAAATGGTTAAAGAACATATGGTTTCTGCGGATGGCGAAATTCTGCCTCCCGAAACGATGATTGTTCAATACTCATTTAGCACCTTCAAAGGTGGCCATTATGATGTCAATATTTTTATATATGATATATAATATGTTTATGTTTTCCTTAAGCTTCTGTTTTTTTCATTTTGGGCATACCTTTATAGTTTCCATTATGGGTAAACACGATATCTTCATTTTAGGAAGTGCGGACTACCGCCCCCTCAAAGTGATTTGATTCGTTAAATACCATATGTGGGACATATAAAGGATGGAACTATGATATTATATATGATATTATACTGGAATTATAATATACCTTTATATCATTATGATTCCATTCTATAAAATATGAAATAGAAATGAAAGTAGCGTTCATGCGTACGTACGGCTTACCGTCTACATGAACGGTGCATTTCATTTCTTACCTCTAAATGATTATGTAATATTATAAATGCATGTATGTACTGGATATATATGACATATATGATATCTAAATCATGAATACCATTCTGGATATAATGAACCTTTGACAAAATTAACAACATGTAAGTGTAAGAAGTCTATTTTTGACTTAAGAACCAAATACCGACAAAAAGAACATTATTAACTTAACTGATTACATGATGTTCATAACATGGTATAAAAGGAATAATGAACTTGAAAAAGGTTCTTAAGCAATTATATATTAACTCATGTTTATTATTCAGGAGATTAATGAACGGTCGGGTCAAGTCGGATACGAGGTATGGGACTTCGTCTCAATCTCCTTTCATTGAGGCATATTTTGTTTTATACACAACTTTCTTTTATATGGTGTATAAACCACTTTGACTTTTACGTTTATTCAAAAGGAATCTATTTTATACGAAGCGTTTACTAAATGACAAAAGGGAATGTTTTTGTCGTACGTATGCGGCGACAACGACTTCTCCGCCGTCGTGACCATTATTTGAGTTTTGGCTTCCTCTACAAGCCATACCTTCTTTTTTAAAAAGAAAAATAAATACCATGTCTTACTTTGGTATTGAAAATGGTTTTCATAATGTTTTTATATCAATGTGTTGTATTGATATCTCGTGATTGAAATGTGTAAATTTTATGTTTCCTTTATGCATGTTTTATGTGATATGATTATGTTATGGTTCTTGGGCATTATTATGAAGAAGGGTGGTTCCGTGATAAACTGAGGGCGGGTGAGCCCGTTATAGCTCTCCAATGCATTGGGTAACGCGAAGGAGTGAAACGTTAAGTTTTCTCCGAAGAGATTTTAGGGAATATATTGTGATGGGTATTCCAAACGTAACCAAGAGGGTTACTCCCAACGTAAGAATGTTATGAATGCCTCAAGTTACCTTTATTTCTTATGATTTCTATGATTTATTGATTATTTTATGAGGAATGTTAAAGTTCCTATGTTTTATGGGTAAAGTATGATTTCATTCTTATGTATATATGAACTCATGTTTACTTTCCATGTTTTTTTTATAACCCATACTGAGTTTTTATGCTCATCCCAAGTTTTTGAAATGTTTTTCACAGGTCAAGGGAAAGGTACATGATAAGATGATAGAGTCAAGGATGTGTCAAGAAATAATCCATGTTTTATTTTAAATGTGTTTCCATTGATGGGAATGAAGAATACTATCTTTATGTAACCACTTTGTTTATATGTGGAATGCAATGCAAGTTTTATGATCTAATTCTCTAAAACTCTAAACCCGAAAAGATCCTCAACGTGTAATCTTGTAATAACTCAAGATTAAGTATGGTTTAAGGCTGGGGCCTTATAGTTGGTATCAAAGGTCGGTTTAGATAACTTTAGGAGTTAGAATTCTATTAAATGATTATCCAAAAATATTTTTTTTCGAAATGATATAGCATTTAAAGATTACCATGTTTCTTCATCTAAGACATGTTTGTTCAGAATGGTTTTCCGCAGAGGAAACAGGGAAGCATTGCTAGGAAGGCATACAGAAGGAAATAACCTTCCGAATCAGCATCCAGAAATGGTCGGAATTGGAACTGAACAGTTTGTTGCAGTAATGGCGCAGTTGACTCAGGCGATAAATGGCGGTGGTATCCATACACGAGATCAGCCAGACCAACCGCAGAGGAACATGTCAGTGGTGGAACATTTCATGAGGCAACATCCACCATCATTCAGAGGATCATCTGACCCTGTGCTAGCTGAAGGGTGGATTAAAGCACTGGAGAAGATTTTTGATGTCATGGGGTGTTCAGACAATCAAAAGGTTAGTCTTGCTATTTACCGTTTGGAGGGTGAAGCAGATCAGTGGTGGTCTATGGTTAAAAATATCAGGGACGCCAATGAGATTGATGCTCTTGACTGGGATGAATTCAAAGGTATGTTTTTTGAGAAGTATTTTCCTAAGGCTGTTTGACTTAGGATGGAAAAGCAATTCTTGGAATTGAGGCAAGAGGAAGACTCAGTGGCTGCCTATGAAGAAAGGTTCACTCGATTGACAAGGTATGCTCCAAATTTTATCCGGGACCTTGATAGTAAAATCAATCGTTTCTACTCAGGATTAAAGCCAAAGTATCGAAGGGAATTAGCTTCTCGTGAGTTTAAAAGTTATGAAAAGCTTGTTCGATGTGCTGAGAAGGTGGAAATGGAGTTTGCCGATGACCAAGTGTTCTATAACAACCAGCAGAAGAAGAGACCGAGGTGGCAGGAGAAAGGTAAGAATTCTTCAAAAAAGTCTGATGGTAAGAGAACTAAGTTTCCAGTTTGTGATAAATGTGGCAAAAGGCATGCAGGGGAATGTCTTCTGAATTCTGGGAAGTGCTACCGATGTGGTAAGATGGGACATAAGGCTCGTGATTGCACTGAAAAGGATCAAGGTGAAGGTAAGAACAAATTTTATTTACAGTTAGTGAAATGTTATAAGTGCAATGAGATGGGTCACTATGAAAACGAGTGTCCGACAAGGAGCTTGAGTGATGGGAAGCAGTTAGACTACAAGCAGAAAGGTGTGGTGAAATACTTTGCAACTACTTCAGCAGATGTCGGGCCATCAAATGAAGTTGTATCAGGTACTTTGTTTGTTTTTTCAGATTATGTCAGTGTGTTGTTTGATTCGGGGTCTACACATTCTTTCATCTCTGAAACCTTTTCTAGTAAAATGGGAATACCATCTCAAGAAATGACTGCTAAAATTTTAGTAAAAACACCTGGGGGAATTGTCGAGGCAAAAAGAATTTATAAGAATCTTCCTATCCTTATCTGTGGAAAGAACCTACTTGAAAACCTTATTGTTCTACCTCTAGTAGAGTTTGATGTTATCCTGGGTATGGATTGGCTCTCTATTTACCATGCTAAGATTGACTGTAGAGATAAAGAAGTTTCTTTTCAGAAAGAATTTCAGTTTGTTTACAAGAATGAACCCTTGATTTTGATAACAAATCAAGAGGCCGAGAAACTTGTAAAATATGGAAATGAATGTTACCTTACACACATCGTTGAAAATAAAGGAACTGTTCAGATTAATGATGTGCCAGTGGTAAATGAGTATCCTGATATTTTTCCTCATGAGTTGCCTGGAATAATACCAGATCGGGAAGTTTAGTTTACTATTGACTTAGTTCCTGATGCTAAGCCAATTTCAAAACCCCCTTATCGAATGGCACAAATTGAACTTTTAGAGTTGAAGGAGAAATTGCAAGATTTATTAGAGAAAGGTTTCATTAGACCTAGCACATCACCATGGGGTGCTCCTATTTTATTTGTTAAAAAGAAAGATGGTTCTATGAGACTTTGCATTGATTATAGAGCCTTGAATAATATCACTGTTAAGAACAAATATCCTTTGACTCATATCGATGATTTGTTTGATCAGCTCCAGGGAGCTCAGTTTTTTTCAAAGATTGACTTGAGATCGGGGTACCATCAGTTGAAGGTAAAGGAGGCAGATATTCCGAAGACCGCGTTCTGTACGAGATATGGCCATTATGAATTTGTAGTAATGCCTTTTGGGCTAACCAATGCACCTGCTGTATTCATGGACTTAATGAATAGAATTTTCCATGAGTTCTTGGATAAGTTTGTGGTGGTTTTCATTGATGATATTTTGGTGTTTTCTAAAAGTAAAGAGGATAATGAAAGACATTTAAGGGTTATCTTGCAAACCTTAAAAGAAAAGAAACTGTATGGGAAATTCAGCAAGTGTGAGTTTTGGTTGCAACAAATTTCTTTCCTTGGTCACATTGTTTCTAAAGATGGAATAACTGTTGATCCTGCAAAAACAAAAGTTGTGGAAGAATGGCCAAGACCCACAAATCTAACCGATATTCGTAGCTTCCTTGGTTTGGCGGGCTATTACCGAAGGTTTGTTAGAAATTTTTCATGGATATCTAGTCCAATGACTAAGCTAACTCGGAAGGGTGTTAAGTTTATCTGGACAAAAGAATGTGATGATTGTTTTCGGGAATTGAAAAGAAGATTGGTGAATGCTCCAGTTTTGGCACTACCTTCCAGGAATGGTGAGTTTGTTATATACAGTGATGCTTCATTGAAAGGACTTGGTTGCGTACTAATGCAGAATGATCAGGTAATTGCTTATGCTTCACGACAGTTGAAAACTCATGAGGTAAATTACCCAACACATGATTTGGAACTAGCTGCTGTTGTTTTTGCTTTAAAAATTTGGAGGCATCATTTGTATGGAGTAAAGTGTGAAATATATACCGATCACAAAATTTTAAAGTATATATTCACTCAGAAAGAGTTAAACATGAGACCAAGGAGATGGCTGGAATTAATCAAGGATTATGATTGTACAATTCATTACCATCCGGGAAAAGCAAATAAAGTGGCTGATGCTTTGAGTCGAAAAAGTAATGCTTCATTAACAATGTTGTGTTTGGAACGTGATCCTTTGGTTAACGATTTGATGAACATTGGCATAGAAGTTGTTGGTGCAGGAAGTCCTTCTGTTTTGTTTCAGGTATCAGGGAGATCATCTCTATCAGATAGAATCAAGAAAGCACAGAAGCAAGATAGTGAGTTGCAGAAAAAGGTAGAGCTGGTTCAGAAAGGTAAGTTGCCTGAATTCATCATTGATAATGATTGTGTTTTGAGATTTGGGAAGATATTGTGTGTGCCTTGTGATTCACAGTTGAAGAGAGAGCTCTTATGTGAAGATCATAGTTCTCCATTTTCAGTTCATCCGGGCAGTACTAAGATGTATAGAGATCTGCGGGAGTATTACTAGTGGGATGGAATGAAAAGAGATATTGCTGATTTTACTGTGAAGTGTTTGACATGTCAACAGGTTAAAGCAGAGCGGCAGTTACCGAAAGGGATGCTTCAGCCTTTACCAGTGCCAGAATGGAAATGGGAGAATATATCCTTGGACTTTGTTGTTGGATTACCGAAGACATCTCGAGGTAATAATGCAATCTGGGTTATTGTTGATCGCTTGACCAAATATGCTCATTTCCTTGCTATACGAGATACTTTCTCTCTCGATCAACTTTCCCGTTTGTATCTTAAAGAGATAGACAGGTTACATGGAGTTCCTCTCTCCATTGTATCGGATCGTGATCCCAGGTTTACTTCTATCTTTTGGAAAGGCCTTCAGAAGTCGTTGGGTACTGAATTAAATTTTAGTACAGCTTTTCATCCTCAATCACATGGACAGTCAGAACGAACAATTCAGACATTGGAGGATATGCTACGAGCTTGTTCTATGGATTATCAGGGAAGTTGGGACCAACATCTTTCTTTGGTTTAATTTTCATATAATAACAGTTTTCATTCCAGTATACAGATGGCACCATTTCAGGCATTATATGGGAAGCGGTGTCGAACTCCGTCTTTCTGGGATGAAGTGGGTGAAAGGAAGTTGATGGGACCAGAATTGGTAGAAGAGATGGCAGAAAACGTTCAGCTGATTCAGAAACACATGAGAACAGCTCAGAGCAGGCAGAAGAGTTATGCGGATAACCGGAGGAAGGATCTATCTTTCGAGGTAGGTGATCATGTTTTTCTCAAGGTTTCTCCTTGGAAAAGCGTGATGAGATTTGGTAAGAAAGGAAAGTTGAGTCCAAGGTTTGTTGGACCATACGAAATTCTGGAGAGAGTTGGATTAGTTGCATACCGAGTGGCTTTACCTCCGAGTTTATCTCAGGTACACAATGTTTTTCACGTTTCGATGTTGAGAAAGTATATGCCAGATCCATCTCATGTTTTGAGTCCAGAGGTAGTTCAGCTGGAAGAGAACCTATCTTATGAGGAACAACCGGTCCAGATTCTTTACCACAGGGAGAAAGTGTTACAGAATAAGGTGATTAAGCAGGTAAAGGTTTTTTGGAAAAACCACACGATTGAAGAGGCAACATGGGAATCTGAAAATGCAATGAGGGATAAGTACCCCCATTTATTCGATAAGTAAATAAATTGCGGGGACGCAATTTTCTAAAGGGGGGAAGGATGTAACATCCCAAGTATGTAATGAATAATAGATATTTTTATCTATGTCTATTAATGATTAAGATAGTGTTATAGAGGCTTAAAATGAAAATAAATACAATCTTATGCATGGAATACACTAATATTCTTAAAAGATTGTTTTACTGCCTTTTGATAGAAAACCATTTTTGAATCTATATTTTGACAATTTTATAAACTATTTTTGTCAAAATAAACTTATCCTTTATGATTGGGACATCAAAATTTACCTTGTGTGAATTTTTGGTATTTTTCTGACAATGTTCATTTTTTAATGAATAGTGAAAAATACTGCATTTTACATCAAAACTTCTTTTTAATATAATTTATTTATATGATTAGATTATGTTTTGAATTGGTTTTGAAGTGAAATTAGAATATATTTTTACCATTTTATCCAATGGTGGTCATTGGAATCAATTTCACTTTGAAATTAGACTTAAACTGGTGTCAATCTTTTGATACTTATTGTTTTGTAAAAACACGCTATTTGCTCTGGCAGCGGGAATTAATTATTAAATTAATTAATGTGACTTATATGATTTGAATTTTGTAAAATAGACTTCATTTTTGAATTCGGAATAACAAATATAGCTTAGGGTGAATTTTTGGTAATTTTCTGAAAAACTTCAATTTTTGATGAATAGTGAAACCACTAAGTGGTAATCAAGCAAACTGATTTTTATGTTAAATGAAAGTTTACCACTAATGTGTATTGAATTTTGAAAATCCGACATAAATGGTTGTCATTAAGAAGTAAAATGTGGTTCAACGAGAATAAAATAATTTTTTTGGTGAATAATAACTTATTAAGTTTTTAACCGCGATTAGTGGTAATTAGTGTAGTTTAAGGTATAAATAATGCTTTAATAATATGAAATGACCTAGAAACATGTCCCAACCTTATTGGTTGTGTCATGGACGACAACGAAAAGCCATGGGTCAACTTGGGGACCCCATGGAGACATTTTGTTTGGGAAATGACATAAATAACTTTTTATTTAATGTAAAAGTAAAAATGACACAAACATAATATGTTTTACAAAAACAATTTTTACATGGGGCTATAAAGATCAGATTTTTTATTATAAATAGTAATTGGAAATATAAAAAGATTTCCTACATCATAGTATTTTTTTATGATTTTTAGACATTAAATAAATTAAATTATTTATGACATAATAATGATGCAGCGATGACATCATTATTTGACGATTTAAATAAAATGGAAAGATAATGTAAAATCTATAAACTACACATGTCCAAAACTTATTGGATGAGTGGATTTCGAATCCTTATAACCTTATTCACGAATTATATCAATGTGGGACCTTTTGAAACCGAAACACATTTTCAAATAAAGTAATATTTCTTTACTTTCCAAAAGTGCCCCTCCTCTCCTCTTATAAAAGGCCCCCACCTCTACCTCATTTAACACACTCCTCAAGCCTTTGGCTCCGCCAAACCCTGCCCATTTACTCTCTCCACATCCGTCTCCTCATCCTAGAGGATTCCCGTTGGGCAGAATCCTTTCAAAGGAAGCCTTTAGGCTCAAATCAAAAGGAGTTACACTTTTAAAGGTAATTCATTCTCTCATGTTCATTTGTTTTATTTTGCTTCTCCAACCCCCTAAACACTTTTTATTTACTTCTTTTGTAACAACACCAGTATCTTAAATATACTAGGATGTTTTTATAAGATATATTTGAGCTACACACTCACACAACTACATCAAATGGTTAAATAACATACGGTTTCCGTGGATGGTGAAATTCTGCCTCCCGAAATGATGATTGTTCAATACTCATTTAACACCTTCAAAGGTGGCCATTATGATGACACTATTTTTATATATGATATATAATATTTTTATGTCTTCCTTAAGCTTCTTTGTTTTTCATTTTGGGCATACCTTTATGGTTTCCATTATGGGTAAACACGAGATCTTCATTTTAGGAAGTGCGGACTACCGCCCCCTCAAAGTGATTTGATTCGTTAAATACCATATGTGGGACATATACAGGATGGAACTATGATATTATATATGATATTATACAGGAATTATAATATACCTTTATATAATTATGATTCCATTCTATAAAATACGAAATAGAAATGAAAGTAGCGTTCATGCGTACGTACGGCTTACTGTCTCCATGAACGGTGCATTTCATTTCTTACCTCTAAATGATTATGTAATATTATAAATGCATTTATGTACTGGATATATATGACATATATGATATCTACATCATGAATACCATTCTGGATATAATGAACCTTTGACCAAATTAACAACATGTAAGTGTAAGAAGTCTATTTTTGACTTAAGAACCAAATACCGACAAAATGAACATTATTAACTTAACTGATTACATGATGTTCATAACATGGTATAAAAGGAATAATGAACTTGAAAAAGGTTCTTAATCAAGTAGAGATTAACTCAAGTTTATTATTCAGGAGATTAAAGAACGGCCGGGTCAAGTCGGATTCGAGGTATGGGACTTCGTCTCAATCTCCTTTCATTGAGGCATATTTTATTTTATACACAACTTTCTTTTATATGGTGTATAAACCACTTTGACTTTTACGTTTATTCAAAAGGAATATTTTTTATACGAAGCGTTTACTAAACGAAAAAAGGGAATGTTTTTGTCGTACGTATGCGGCGACAACGACTTCTCCGCCGTCGTGACTGTTATTTGAGTTTCGGCTTCCTCTACAAGCCATACCTTCTTTTTTTAAAAGAAAAATAAATACCATGTCTTACTTTGGTATTGAAAATGGTTTTCATAATGTTTTTATATCAATGTGTTGTATTGATATCTCGTGATTGAAATGTGGAAATTTTATGTTTGCTTTATGCATGTTTTATGTGATATGATTATGTTATGGTTCTTGGGCATTATTATGAAGACGGGTGGTTCCGTGATAAACTAAGGGCGGGTGAGCCCGTTATAGCTCTCCAATGCATTGGGTAACGCGAAGGAGTGAAACGTTAAGGTTTCTCCGAAGAGATTTTAGGGAATATACTGTGATGGGTATTCCAAACGTAACCAAGAGGGTTACTTCCTACGTCAGAATGTTATGAATGCTTCAAGTTAGATTTATGTCTTATGATTTTTATGACTTATTCATGATTTTATGAGGTATGTTAATGTGCCTATGTTTTATGGGTAAAGTATGATTTCATTATTATGTATATATGAACTCATGTTTCCTTTCCATGTTTTTTTTTATAACCCATACTGATTTTTTATGCTCATCCCAGGTTTTTGAAATGTTTTTCACAGGTCAAGGGAAAGGTACATGATAAGATGATAGAGTCAAGGATGTGTCAAGAAATAATCCATGTTTTATTTTAAATGTGTTTCCATTGATGGGAATGAATAATACTATCTTTATGTAACCACTTTGTTTATATGTGGAATGTAATGCAAGTTTTATGATCTAATTCTCTAAAACTCTAAACCCGAAAAGATCCTCAACGTGTAATCTTGTAATAACTCAAGATTAAGTATGGTTTAAGGCTGGGGCCTTATAATTTTCTATTAAATTTTTTGTTTCAATTTTATCATTTAATTTCAATACAAATCATTTCAGACTTATATATCAGTTCATTATAAAAGGTTGGTCTACGGGTTCTCCAAATGTTGATCCATGATGTCACATAATCCATATTAACATAATTAAGTAATCCATTCAATTCACAGTAGAACACATTCTAGTAAACCTATCACAGTGGAAGGAATTTCCTTTATGACACCTATCATAACAGTATGCAAGAAGTAGTGAATCCTAAAATGTAATGGAATAATACATAGAATGTGATTCTTGTGAAGTTTCTATAATGAATAATGGGATTTGATACCCATATCTATTAAGGATTCAGTGTAATATATCCAATAATAATTACAATAACAACATTACAATTCATTTTCCTCACAAAATAGTGGAATCAAATCAACTATAATTGTTATGAAACCAAAAATCATAATGTTATTCGAATCAATATACATTTTTTCTATATTTTGATTAAAAATGATCGAGGTAAACTAATTAATAAATCCCATTTAATTCCAATACCTTTCTCGTAACACTAAATAACAATGAAAACTAGAAAATATGTTCTGATACATCATTGTAACATCCCAGACCTGGATGCTAATCAATAATGCCATTATCCGGATTGGCCACATGGATTCAAACCCATATCTCCAAATACTAAAGGATTCCAACTATGAGTGGGATCCTAGGTGTATCTATGAGGAGACTTTTCCCTCATCACCAAAGTGGATAATAGAAGAAATACAGTGGAATACAATATAGGAAGAAGTAAAAAATTCAGACTATAGATCAACAAAAGGAATAGATAACAAAGGAAGATCACATATAATGATGATGACATATGGCAGGTTTCTAACAAAATATCGAAAAAATGTATACAATAGTACATTAAAATACATATATTAAAATTATTAAATGGAAAAAGCTATCCCCACTACATTCATGAGGCTCAGCTTGGTCCAATTCTTCCCTGCCCCTACGTAGAAATCACGAACCTATATTATGTCACATTCCCTTATCCAAACCTATAATAAAATAATCTATTTGAGTGCCATTGGTATCTTGTATAAGATGTGAGACATTATCCTAGTAGTATACCACCCAAGGTCTAGTTCCATCTTGTTAGTTCTTATATAATAGTCATAGTGTGCATGCCATAGTACAATATTCAAAATAAGTATTGAATGTACACATCCTATTAATACCGCGTTATTATTTATAATCATGATAGTTTTTAGATTAATTGTCAATTAATTATTAATTTTCAAGATTCTATATGTAGAAAAACAACCCACGTGTAAGTAGGTAATAATAGGATGCCTAAATAGGCCATCCATAAAGTATAAAACATGATCTAATCCATGATTTTAGTTTCGCATGGTAGAAGCATCATAATACACATTTCAGTCATTATTCATTTATGAACATAATATCATCCCTGGAATTCCATATATTTGATATGGGTATCAATACAGGTATAATATGAACAAACTACCTATAATCCATCCACAGTGATCATCACAAGTACCATTGTATCTCTCTAAGTGTGCTACAACATCCTTTCAATTAGATTCTGTCATTGGTGGTCCAATAAAGATCCCAAGATTCACCCATGGATAAATGTTCAAATACCCTTTGAGCATATCCCTCTAAGTCCATATGGATTCCAATTATAACTTGAAATATAATATTAAATCCCATATGAATCATTCATTAGCATACCATATCTGGAGTCTATGTTTCACTCATGAATGATCAGGGCTCAATCCAATTGAATCCCACCATGGATTTCTTCATTGAATCCATGTTCAATAACAAGAATATAAGAATTAAATATCATTCAATACCATTTTAAAAAAATCCATTTAACTATTTCAAAATCAACACCAATAAAATTTATTTTATATCTCACCTCAAAAAGTGGCTAATTGAAAGATATAAGATTACAAGTCATGCATCTCAATTATTCTTGTGGGAAATTCAACAAAAATTAAAACAAAAGATTCGAAAATATATTAATTATCAAGGTCCAATAACATTGTTATACATACCTTCCTATTAATCAACAAAATTAATATTAAAAATTAATATTTTAAATTAATTATAATTATAATTATTAGTTCAATTAATTGAATCAATTCACAATTCAAATCCCAACGAAAATTAGAAAAAGAACACCTCAAAGGTATCCATTTTCAAGGGCGATACATGATGGTCTAAAAAATATACAACACATACAAGTAGTCATTTGAATACATGGATAATATCCTTTAATGAATTACCATCAAGTCTCATTAATTCTATAATTCACTATACAATAATGGGCCATATTTGTTTTTCTTCCATGTATGTAATTAATTCATATTTGAATAAATAAAAATAATATACTTAAAAATTTGTGATATAGTATTTATTTTATTTTTAAAAATGGAATATAGGTAGTCTAATCCAAAAAACATTATATCATATTATAAAATAATAGTGGTACAGTCCCATGATGCCATCCTTAAACACATGATGAGTGGTGAATGAGGATTTTTTTTAATTAAAATGTATTAAAATATTATCTTCATCAATAAAATATGTTACCTAAAAAAATTGAAAAAAATCAATCCAAAAATATTATATTTAACATCAGAATATAATGAAAATAAATATCTATAAGAATAAAAAAAATTATTTTACTTGGATCATCCAAATGGGATACATCGATGTAGTATATAAATGGGACTGTATTTGTGTACTAATATCTACTCACGTGTAACAAACTTACCATAGAACCTAAATTGAAGAATCATATCTAGTGTCTCCCAAGGTCTCAAACAAGCATCCCTAATCTCCAAAAGAAGGAAAAATATGTAATGGGATAGATTACAGTACATGTGAATGAATTATTCTAAAATTAAAAACAATATAGTTTAAAATTAACAAAATATAATGAAAATAATATATGTGAACTCAAAATAATTAAATATTATTTGAGATTACACAATCAAATCATTTAACCTAATCTCTATTATGGATGTAATGTACACTACTAAAAATATTTTAAACTGTTCATATTTCTATATAATGTCCAATACTATCTACATGACCCCAAAATTTCATATGTATGGGGTTATTTTTACCTTAGAAGTATTTCTCCAATAGCTTTGATATGAAATCATTCAAGATAAAACATAAAAAATATAATGCTAACAAATAATTCAATATCAAAAATATTTTATCCCAATCAAAGATTTGACTAATTAATATCAAAACCATGATAAAAAACTAATGATATAGTAATATGCTTGAATATATTTTCATAGATATAGTGGTTCCTTTTTAAAAATGGTACAACACCCATATACAAAAATACATAGGATCGAGTGTTTTTGTGGTTTCTAGAGAATAAATACATATTTTAAAATATATTTTCAAGGAAAAAATTATCAATTTATTATATTAAATCATTATTAATTATGCTTTCTATAACATTGTTTACATATAAGAGTATTAATGTTTTTCTTGAGAAATAGATAACAACATAATATAATGATCTAAGAATCTTATTGATGGATGATATAACGTGATATCAAACATGACATAAACATAACATACATAATATTTAAGAAGTAAATGACATAATTATTTTAAAATAAATAATAAAATTATAAAAATAGAGTCATTTTTTTCAAGAAAATAGTAATAAATAGTCACATTAAATATAATAAAATAATCATCATGATGGAATGTTTAATGTATGAATTCATAAAAATACCAGGAAGGCCTTGATAATGATATAATACATATGTGGGAAGGAATTTACTAAATTCAAATGATAAATTTTCTTACGATACATATGAATTAATTGAGGTGGTATATATAATTTTGTAACCCACATCTCACATAAAAACTCTAGCACATCTAACATATAAAGAGTAGAGCTAAACAATAGATATTGATATGTTCTCTAAGTAACCTATTACTTTTATAAGGATACATTATTAATATATATAAATATAGTAATAATCAATGTAATAATAATAAAAATTCAATATAAATAATAATAATATGTATTTATAGTTGAATATACAACCATTTACATGAAACCCCTCGAATTTTCACTATGGAGTGGAAAATACAACATCTAAAGGAATGAGAATGATGTAATAATTTAAGCTAAATCCATGTTTAGAAAACATATAATTATTAAATATTCATTTAATATAATAATTTTCAATGGGATAATTCCAAATAATATTTTTTTTAAAATTATCCGCTAAATATAAATATTTTTTATAAATACATTTCATATGAATTTGGGATATGAAACATTCATATATTATGACATCCATGTTTTTATTAACTCAAAGTAATTTTCTACTTATTCAAAAATTATGTTCAATCAACATGGGATCCAATAGGTCTTCTACTATCTTGATTTTTTCATCCATCGTATGAAAATTCCAAACCCATTAAAATAATTAATCCATTATAGTATATATATATATATGAAATATATAGTAATTAAAATAATGATTTTCATGCATAGAAAGTTTTTTTAACATATTAATGGATTATAGAGATTTTATAATTAGATGGTAGTGAAATTTTTCATTAATAATACAATTATTTATTTATGATATGTGTGTATGCAGACATGGTCTAAACAAATGCATAGATAATTATAGGGATAAAAAAGAGAAATGATGAAATGAGGTGAAGAAACTAAATGTGATAATTTTAATATTAATTCAAGGGAAATAACATATTAGATAATCCATAACACAATATAGATACTATTGTAAAGATAAAGTTGTGTAGATCCATTACCATTTATTTTATAGTGAATGTGAATGAGTGTATGTGATTGAATTTCTAGTATTAAGGGTGGGGGAATTATTTATTATATTGAGAGTTTGTCTTTGAAAATAAATGTTACTGAAAATTATAAACCATTGGTATGGAATTGGTTTATAAAATAAATGATATTTTGTTATAAAATGTTACTTTTAAGGGCCCAACATGATTTTATATGTCATATTAATCACTGTACTAGATTTTTTTCACAATGGATTACGTTTAAAACCTTATATTCAATTTTAAACATTATAAATATCATTGGGGATTATATAATTTAGTTTAATTCATTAAGAATAAATTATAATATTAAAATTACATATATTTGGGTTTTTATTTACATATGATTATTATTATATAATTTCTTACCTAACAATAACTTAATAATACTTTTAATATATTCAAATATTTATTAATAAATAATTGAACATTGTTAGTATTTGGAAATTATAAAAATTAACCATTATATAATTTCATTTTGTCAATTCCAAATATGAATTCCATTTTATATAAATAATTTCATAAATTTCAGAAACATGTATATTCGATAAATTTCAAGGTGGGTTTATAAATCATGAATTTCATAGAAAATGTTTAAAAATATTATTAATAAATTTTGTTTATAATAATTCAAATGTATGTTATTATAATGTTATTCAATGATAAATATAATTTATAATTTATAATTATATTATTACCTTGTGATTTTATGTATTAAAATATTCAATTTTATGAATATGGGATATATTACTTATGTAACAATGACATTTCCAATGATAAAAATCTTATAGTCTTGTTCTCTTATGACAGTTATGTTAACATTTATATATACAAATAAATAAAACATACTTCGCCACCCTTATCCTTTTATTATTTCATTTATCATGTAAAGTGAATTGATTTTTTACCCTAGAATAAATGAAAAATATACATTTTTAGTATAAATCCTCAAAGTTTAATATTATAGTGTTTCCATATACTATTATGTTTTCAGTTTCATTATTTTTAAGTATAATGGTTAATGATATTTTCATGTTATATAATTAATATTATTTTAATTACATCAATGAGATATTTTAATGTGATAGATATTGTATTATGATTTTAGTATATTAGTTTCATATATAATATCTTATATAGTCCACACTTAAATAATTCGACCTTTAAAAATTATTGTATGAATCAATTCATGAATAATTATGGGTAATTCAACCGCATTTCTTCCATAGGCTCGCATGTAAATTTATCCATCTAATTATTTATATAATGTACATTTTTATTCCAAATTTTTCAATACATCAACAATTTCCCTCTAGTATCGTGAATTAAAGATAGTACGTCAATAATGGATCATTCGAGATTCAACAACATTTTAATCATAGTGTTTATTACATCTTGTATGTAAATCGTTAAATGATAGAGAAGGAAAATTTCATGAACATAGGATAAGTTGTGTTAAATATGTCCATTTTAAGTCCAAAATTTAAATCTATTATGAATATAAAATGACTAATATATTATTTATAAGGATTCACATTCCTTCAAAAACTTATAGTTTACATCAATAGTGGTACTTTGAAGAAGACATGATAGCACATATAAAATTACAAATATTTTTCAGAATTATATATATATAATTTTTCCTTTGAGTGAATTTTATAATATTTTATATAAAATAAAAATTAGTAATTTCCTCTCCAATGTGTTTAGGATTAACTAATCTCACTTTTCCAACATGATATTTTTATATTGGATTACAAAATACCTTACCATATATGTATTCTATATAGGGTGTTTATGTGAATAAATGTTTTTGTTTAGAAATTCCACCATTGTATGATATTATTCCTCTGTTTCGTTCATATTTGGTGAGTATGGTAATATTATTTCATTAAATATTTATATATTTCTTTAGTAATGATGGTGAATTTTTAAATGAAAAATGGTACTTAATTATATCTCAATGTTTAGTGATATCTAAATAATCGTCAATAACCATAATGTGAATCTAGAATAAAAGAATATAATTTATTTATATAAACCATAATTTCTTATAATGTCACTGGTATAGAGTTGTGTGAGACACTCATGGGGTTGAAATTAAATATCCACACTAATTCTAAATCCTCCATAACAATTTATTCCTTAATATCAGGACATCTGTAGACATTGTGATATTATAAAAAACACACCATATTAATTTTATCATATTAGATACAATAGGTTGTCATGAAAGAAAATAAATTTTGACATTATCAAACAATTACACTATATTTAGTAGAATTTTCATAATACCCATTGGAAGTTATCATCCATATTTTATTATTGGAAAAAAATCATGATGAAAAATTAGTAATTTCATATTTCATGTATTCCACGAAATGATATTTTATCATAAACACATATATCATTATGAAATATGTGTGTATATAAAAATTTGATAGATGTGCATCACCTAGAAAATTGATTTTCATATTAGGTATCAAGGGTACACATAGTCTCATTAAAAAAATCAAAAAACATATTAATAGATGATGTCTATCAAATTACCATTAATCATATAACTAAACTTATTTTTTATTCCCTTTCAACCACATTATTACTTATTTTAATTATCTAATAATAATATATTTTGAAAATAAATAGAAAAGAGTGGATTTACCCCTTTATTAATAAAATATAATTGGATTATTCTCCATCATCATCATATATATAAGTAAATGATCATTCCATATATATTCTTATTCTATATTATTTTCCATTTTAAGGTATTAATGTATCATCTAATCCCTATTCTTAAGTAGTTAATCCTATGTAGTTCCAAAAATCTCATTTTTTAGGTCTCTAAGTTTTAATGTGAAATTTTAATTAATAGATTTATAATCCTTATTTATTTTATATATTTCCATATAATAATAGTGTCTCTATATCAACAAAAAATTTAATTTTATATTGATCATGATAACGAGTTGTATTTTTTGTCCTTTATTATTTATATTCGTTGATACATAATAAAAAAATAAATATTATTTTAATAGAATTCATTTTAGTTATTTCATTGATATATAACTATATATCACAGACCCATACATTATTTCTAATAATGCTAGTCCTATTACACTGATCAATATATTTTATTCTCACTAAAACCACATCAAAATTCATTATCCTTGTAAATTTGATTACATTACATGTGAACATCATTAATAGATTCAACAATGAATATATTTGTTCAATAAATCAATCATAATAACTAGATATGCCCAATAGATATTAAATATCATTTATTTAATTTTTCTGAGAAATTACCTGATGATAATTCTCTTTATATTGTCAAAATATTTTACATCCATTGAAATTTTATGTCCATAAAAGTTATCTTGTTGATTAAAAAATTAATAGTTACAAATTTCCCATATAATTTCACCACTATTTGAGTCCAAATTGTAATCGGTATATAGTTATTAGTGTCTTTACTTCTCATAGAGTATATCAAGATAACATCATTAAATACCACTAAATTTTTTTCATGATTATAATGAATTTCTATATTAATTAGAAACGTAATCATAAAATATGAATTGTTTAACCTGAAAATAATTAATATAAAATCATTATAATAATAACTAATATGAATTGATATATTTTGTTTCTCAATCATGATTAAATTTAATTGATTATTATAAAAATTAAAATAATTATTTTAGTAGTATTAAGCCCATTAAAGGTGATTAAATGGATCATCAATGAGAGTTAAATGGTACATTTTCTTATTTGGAATGAAAATTATTTCTATATAGTATTTTCCTAACTTCAGAGGCCCATACAATGTCATTGAGAATACGATATGTGATCTATATGGTGAAACTATAGGGAGAATACTTTTTTATCTCCCAATAGATATAGTAACTATTATAATTCCACATGATTTATTCTATAAAGTGGATTAAATATATGTTTTTCTATAGGGATACAAACTATAAGGAATAAAACTTCATGATCATGTAGAAAAATTGTAATTTACTAGGAAATACATCTTTATATTCTAGTAATATTGAGCCATAATATTTTATCAGAATATTGATATATTTCAATTACTCACCTTCTCTAAGAATTTATTTATGTTAGTCTATTGGAGGTGGTTTTAAAAAATATTTTTTCAACAAATAATCTCTTATATGAATAAGCGTTGTTATTCAAGGGACTCCATTTTTACTCAAATTCTCATGGGAATAATTGATTGGATTTTAAAAAGTGATAAATATCACACTATGTAATATATAAAATTCATCTATTTTAATAACAATGTATGAGACTTCATAGAGTCCATGTAATTTTAAAGAGACTTCACAATATATTTTAATGGCTAGACCATTTCCACTACGTGTTCTGAAAGAATGAAATTCCACATTAAATTACAAGAAAAATTATTTTTCATATAAAACATGTATTATATATGGTAATTCTAAGAAGAATAAGGCTTCTCAGAGAGTTGGTATGAAGTGGGAATCCTTTACCTTCACATATCATTGACTTCCATTATTTTTCTGTAGGGTGGATCATTTACACTAAAATATTATTGATTATAAAATCACCAATCAATGAGCAAGTTAGAAAGTGATGACTATGTCTCAGGAATATAGAGTCTCTCTCGTGTATTCTGTTGTTACGTCAATGTTTATGTACTCCTTATCATTGTATATATGGCCTAGGTACCTAGACAAGTAGTTGAGTGGAAATATACATAACATTATTTGGACTGGTTTGAGTTATGAAAGGATGCTTGTCACATTTTTCTGGAAGGGCTATATCAACCCGATTTGTTTCAGAGGAATGGGAATTAAAGACATCAGGATTTTCAATGACGCATCGCTACAAAAGTATATAAGGAGGAAACATTACATTCCTAATTTCTTAGTTGAGTATTGGGTTACTATATTTGTTGATAGGTTTCACAAAGGGAATGGTATGTACTCGTAATCATCTGTTTAGACATCAATCAAGAAGAATTACCCATGATCATGGAACATTCAAAATTGTCGGTGTGTACAGATTCTCATTCGAGATGTTGGATGACCTAGTGGTTGTCTTTTTTACATTGAGGATAATATTTTCATACCCCCATCATTGAGGAACCTTTCTATCTCATAATTTTCACGGTAATCTGAATTCTCAAGAAATTCCTCCCAGTCATCCTTGAGTGGAGATCTCCATTTATGATTATTCAGACTGAGACATAATTGTTTGGATCCCTACACTAGATGGTTTGTTTTCTATCAATGAATGTAAAAAGTTCCAATGTGGTACTTCATCAGGGATTCATCCATGGGTGGATGGATTTTGCAAGCCGATTATTTCCCATAATGATGGACTGCTTTTCTGGAAAATATGGATGCAGTGGCTACCTATCCAATGTCTCCTTCAGCAGACGGTGCTACTTGTTTTCCCAATATGTCACTTGTGTTGGGGTGCCTAGGAGTCCCACCTACATTTTTATGCTTGTGACAGGTTTACCAGTAGGTCATGAAGCTAGGTGCATGACCTATTTCAATGCTTCCTCATCTTCGTTTCTATTGAGATACTCTCAATCTCGGTTTTCAATATAGACTGCAATTACTTCGTGAAATTTCTCATGATTGCATCAGATATCACTATATTATCATATAAATTGATGGCACGTAGAACTCTAGTTTTTATCAACCTAAAACCCTCCTTCCTTGATGGTGTCCTGGCTATTTATCTTTGCATCAAACTCGCTTCAAAAATTACAACAAGATCAATGCACACTGATGTTTCTAACTATACAATCTTGAGGGAAGTTGTTGTTAGTGTCTAGGAACAGAAACCACATATGATGAAATACATCTAATAGATTCCACTGATCTCATATTTGCTTTATGTGAATGTCGAAGGGGGGGCCTTTGGTGCACCGGGGTTTTGTTGCTGTTGCGGCATTTTCACACCCATCGGGGCTTCGTGAAGGGATGTTTTTTCCGCATAATTGGCAATGGTTATCCAATTGATGTGGACCTATGGGTTATGATAAAGGTGATAAGTTATGATATCTATTATGGTTGGCGTCGATTTTGTATGGAGTTGGATTCCTTTTTATCTATGTAAATTCTAAAAGATCGTACAAGGAATGTACCAAAGAGGATGTTGTCTCAATGGATTTCTTTTCTTCATCATGAAGAGTCACTCTATCTTGATGTCTCACAATTTTACAGTGAAAAAAATCAGGTTCTTGATACTATTTCTAAAAGATCCATTATGTGGGAAATTTCAATTTGGACTTTTGTTTTTCCAAGTTATTGATCTCATCTGGAAAAGATGAACAATAGTGGTGAGATGCTCACTCGACTTTGTAACAATCCTATGTCATGATTTTTTTACTGGTTTTTTATAAATTTTTTTTAGGATTATGCTTTGCTTGTCTCATGAACATTATGGATATGTTAATTAATTGATATATATATATTCATATAAGGTATTTTTTTAGTGATTTAAATATCAATGTAACTATTTTGTAAATTTTTTGGACCCCAATTTCCATTGTTGAAATTTTATATTTTTTCCTAATTTTCTTAAAATATTCTATATTATATTCCATCAATCATTGAAATTTAATTTTAATAATATCCCATATCTTTAGAATTAATTCATTGGGCAATAGTTTATTCTTACACTATGGGATACCCTGACCCTAGTTACCTAGAAAGGGTGCATTATTACATAACATTGGAATGATCGCAAGAGATCATGTCTTGAAAGTTCTATTAGTTTAGTAAAGTTGGATGTACTAGTTACATACATAAGTATTACATTACAACATGATAAAAAAACAACATCGTGTCCCCATTTTACACATACATATCCTTGGCCTTACCCTATAGGTTAATTGTAATATACTTATTCGCATCCTGGGAAAAAGAAAACATATGAAAGGTTTTATCATAGATTTATAGTACGGATAACAACAGAGTGGAAACTATAAAAAATAAGCATAAACATTTAAGGAAAATGTATAAGAATAAAACAAAATCCTTTTAAAAACAAATTTCAGCATAATATGAATAAGATAAATCAAATAACCCCACTTACCTATTCACATGGATATTCTACTAGTATAATAATAACATGTAATATCAATAAATAATTTCAAAATGATGGAATGCATAATGTTGGACATCATAACCACATAGTCAAGGCATCATTCCAAGACTACAAATAATATTTTTCCATGGCCTTGTTACAAGACACTAGTTTGCCTCATGAGACCTACTGATTCATCAAGGAGCTATTTCGGGCTCCACCTGTCAAATACTAAGTCCAATGCAATCCTTATATGAAAAGTATGAAACATTACATAATAATTTGTATTAAAACTAGCTTATGAAATGTTAATAAATTAAACATAAACCATAAATGGTATAAAAATAAAACATCCGTAGTCAAACATATCAACAAACCATCAATAAAATATGGAAGATTGTATCATAATAAATCAACTTCAAAAAAATGTAAAATCAATCTATGGATGTTGACATAGATAAAATCAAAACTATTAGAGAGATAAATGTATATATATTTAGTAATAATTTAAAGGTAAAATAATTTTAAAAGGAATCATTTATTTAGAGAATTTTCTTATAATATAGTAAGGGAAACATCGAAGATGTTATAATAGAAGAAAATATATGCACACATGGTATTAGTTAAAAAACATTCATACATTAATTTGTGGAAAAGGTCATAAAATAACTTGATTGGAAAATTATAGAATGATTCCATTCAAAAAAATTTAAATAAAGTAAAAAAAGTGTATAAATGAATTTTAGTAATAATATAGGAAATAGTCAATTTTTTTATAATTCATTATTAAGAAACAGATATGGGGATGAAAAATAAGTCCTAGTATATACTTGCATAAATATAACCTCAGATAAATAAAGAGATTGTAAACTTAACCATTACATTTCAATTTTCCAAAGTAGAGGGTACATTATCCTCATATATAATAGTAAAATAATAATTATTAAATTAAATAATAACCACATACATAAATATGATTTAATATATAAATTTGTAATATTGATTTTGTAATAATATTTCTATAGTATAATTGTTTTGAGTTTTAACTGATTCGTTTTCCTTTATATGATTGGTTATGTAAGTAATGTTTTTTATGGATAGGATGTATTTGATTCATATATAAAAATATATTATCTTATTAAACATTATTATTATATCATGGAATGAATATTATTCAGAAATGGTTATGAAGGGGAATGAATCATATCACGTTTTTGGAAAAGGTAATCTGTACGTCTTCACGAGCGAAAATATCAATAACTTGATGGTAAAATCATATGTAATTGGATATTATATCATATATAAAGAATCATTAAAATGTAATATTTCTTATATAAATAAATTATACTAATTATTATACCTATCCGAATAATGAAGCATTGAATAACAGAATACACAACGACTAGGAGATGGTAAGCCGTACGTACTCACATATGGTTACATTTTCATTCATAAGTTTGATGGAATAATGAATATGGTTGTACCATATTTATAATAACAGAAATGTATGTATAATTTTATTGAGATATTATTTTGTTTTGGAAACTACAATGAAAGAGGATGTGGAAGAAGAAAAGAACATTGAAAGAGGTGATGAAAGTATTTTCTCTTCTTTGGGTGCTTCTTTTTGATTTGATCAAAAGGTCTCTTTAAGAAAGATTTTTGATGTATGTAAGGAATATTGGATAATGTGAGGGTAATTTGGAGGATATTGGATCAGGATTTTGTCGATATAAATGAATTTGGTGGTGTTATTTTGAGAGAATAGGATATACCATTTTATAAGAGAGGTGGGGGTCACTTTAGGGAAATCATGAAATATTATTTTATTATAAAATAATTTTCCATTTATAATTGCTTAAAATAGATTTATTTCATGTATAAGGTTATTATGGGTCCTAAAAATCTCAAAAAAATAGGTTTTATAAAATGTTATGTCATTATAGTAAGCAGTACATTTAGATTTATTGCTTATTTAAATAGTTTAACTTTAACCATGTTTTATGTATTATTATAATAAATGGCCAATAAACATATGATAAACTACCAAAAGAACCACAATTAGTTCAGTAATTAAATATATATCATTATATAAGTATTCTGACCGAAGGATGTATTTTTAAAAACATTATATCATTTAATAATATATTATTTTTCAAAAAAATTCATTTATCTCAATTTTGACACAATTTAGTATTTAGATTTTGTGAAAGTCAAATAAACTTGATTACATAGAAAAAACTAAATTAAGACAACCCTAACAAGTCATATCGACCTAGTAAATACTTTTAATCCATTAAATGTTTAAATTTACATTTATTTTAATACTTATAATATCAATTATTTTAATTATTCTTTAATAAGGTAATAACTACATCATTATTGTTTCATAAATAAATAGATAAATTTAAATTTTAGAAATAATAAATAAACTACCAAGATATAGTAAATATTATTATATTTATAATGAATATTTATAGTAAAATTTATCTTATACATAACCACATATTAAAAATGGTTTAGTTATTAAACTTTGAATTTTACACGTTCAACTATTATTTAAATAAAATTATAATAAATGTCCTAACCTAATCCATGTGGACCAAAAAGATCAAATTTTATTCCTAATATTTATTTTGTTTTTAATACACTTATAAAATAGAATTATAAAATGTTTTATCATAATTATAATAACATTTTAACTTTTAATTACCCTTTTTACTTTTAACCGTGGTAAATCATATTCAATAGATAATATTAAAAAAAATTCATCTTATTGAACAAAATATTACATACTTATGTCCACAATTTATATTGGATTTTTTAAATTCAATTCAAAGAATTGGTAAAAATATATTTTATGGAAATTTTTCCATTGTTCTAAGAAGGTGGGTTAAGACGTTTAAAAGTTGAATAACATTTTATACATCTATTGTTATTATAAAATTACCTTAATTAATAACATTGAATGTGTATTTTTATTATGTATAGATTTTTAAATAAAATAATTTTAAATAAAATAAATAATTATTTAAATAAAATGGATTTTTTAAACAATAACCCAATGTTTTTTACAATTCACAATGAATTGAATGTTTTCAAAAAAAAATAAAAAAATTTCACCCGATGATAATTTGGATATTCTGAATCCATAAATGAATTCCATTTTTAAAAATAAAATTTATAAAATTACAAAATATGTGTATTAATATTCATAAGTAATTTTAAAATAGCTAGTTTGATAGGTCGCGGTGTGTTTGAACTCAGTGTTGCGTACATCACATGCTATTAAATTATTCATAGAGAAGAGTACTATGAAATCATGGGGTTTTACATTCTACTAACCTTAAAATAATTTCATCCTAAAAATTTCTAGAATATTAATGAATAAAATAATTCTGGGGTCTTTTATCATATGTTCCTCAGGTTCCCACATCGCCTCTTCCATTTTATTGTTTCACCATAAAACTTTTACCAGATGAGTCCTCAAGATTCTCAAAAGTTGTTCTCTGGTAATAGTCATATTGACCGGCTCTTCGCAATAATACATATCAGGTTCCAGTTAAATTTCATTATAGTTCAATACATGTGTTAGTTCAGGAATATATTTTATAAATAGTGATGTACAGAACACATCATGAACTTTTGAGAGGCTTGGTGGCATGTCAAATAAGTAAGATAAAACTCGAATTAATTCTAAAATTTTGAATGGTATGATGAACCTTGAACAAAATTTTCCCTTCTTACCGAATTGTATAACACCCTTCCATGGAGATACATTCACGAAAATAGGACCACCTACATGAAATTCAAAATCCTTCTTTCAGTTATCGGTATATCTCTTCTACATACATTTATCCTCATTGATGTGTGTTTGGATAATATTCACATTTTCCATTATTTAATGAATAAGTTCTTCACTCACAAGTTTTCATTCACACACACAATCCCAAAAAATTGGAGTGCAACATCTCTTTGCTTATGACGCTTCATATGGTTCCATTTGAATACCTGAATGGAAGATATTGTTATAGGAATATTAAACCGAAGTTAAATACCAATCCCACATTCATTGAAAGTCATTTGAGAAAGATCTCAACATGTCTTCTAAAGTTTGAATAGCCTGTTCTAATTTTCCATTAGTTTGTGGGCGGTAGGAAGTGCTCAAATAATGCTCAGTATCTTGGGACTTCTAATGACATTTCTAGAATCTTGATGTGAAATAGAAATCATGATCAAAATCAATCGACCAGGGTGCACCAAGAAGTCTTACATATTTATTAATATATAGTCTTTATAAACGTTCAAGTGGAAATTCTTCAATAATAGAATGAAAATTTGATGACTTGGTAAGATGATCAACAATGACCCATGTTGAATCAATACATCTACAATACATTGGTAGCCCCAATGAAAATTCCATCATAATATCTTCCCATTTCCACTCAATTATGTGAAAAGGTATCCTAACACCTATAGGATGTTGTCTTCCAACCTTAACCTGTTAATAAACCTTAAATCTTTACACATAAACCAGCAATATCATTCTATAAGTTTTCCCACCAAAACTATTCCTTCAAATATCTATATATATTACTACAACAAGAGTGTATATGGAAATTGGTCCTATTAGTATCATCCAGAAATTCTATTTTTAGATCTAGTATATCGGGACCTTAATGCCTCCTCCCAAACATTAAAATTTCATCTTCATATATGAATTGAATTAATCTCCCATCATTTAAAACATTAATTTTCTTTTGAAACTCCTCATCATTAGTCTGATAACATTTTATTCTTTCTAGTGATGATTGTTTGGAAACCATTTGAAAATATGTTGATGTTTCACCTTCTATAACTATTCACATATCCATATTTACTAGATCCATAAATATATGATCCCTTTCAATTCTTATCATGTTCATAACTCCAAAATTATTTCTACTCAAAGCATCAGTCCCCTTATTTTATTTCCCAGCGTGGAAGTGTATAGTGAAATAATAATCTTTGAGTATTTTAAGCCATCTCCATTGCCTCATGTTGAGTTATTTTTGTGAGAAAATATACATCAAACTTTTTTGATCTGTATATATCTCAAAATTTTCACCATAGAGATAGTTTCTCTATATCATTATAGAAAATATTACAGTTTCCAAATCATGATCATGAGTTGGATAGTTTTTTCCAATAATTTTTAGATTTAATGATGCATATGAAATAACACTGTCATTATGCATAAAGACACAACTAATTCTTTTCTTTAAAGCATCACTATTAATAAGAAACCCATCTGTCCTTCATGGTAGAGTCATGATAGCAGCATTGACTAATATTCTATTTAGTTCTTCAAAACATTATTCACACTTTTTTTTCAAATCAAGTTTTACCCATTTACGTATGATCTTGGTTAATGGGTTATCCAATCAGGAATAATTCTAGATGAAACACTGATAATACATACTAAACCAATAAAATTTCATACCTTAGTTATACTCATCGGTTCTGGAAATTCATGGATTGCGTTTTCCTTTGAAGTATCTACATAGATTACATTCATTGAGAAAATATGGCCAAAAAAAGAAATATCATGCATCCAAAATTCAGACATGCTAAACATCCTATATAATTCATTTATTCTAAGGGTTTTTAGAATAATTTTCAAGTTATATTCATTAACATCATACATTTTTGAATATACCAAGATATAATCAACAAATACTACAAAAAACTCATCAATATATTCCTTGAAAAGTCTATTCATTAGATCCATGAAAACAGAGGGTGAATTAGTTTGTCAAAATGGAATTACTGTAAAATCATAATGCTTATGCCTGGTTCGAAATGATATCTTTGGAATGTATTCTTTTTTATGCACAACTGATGGTATCTAGATCAAATTTCAATCTTTGAAAATATTGACCTCCATGACATTGATTGAATAAATCATCAATGATAGTAAGGGGATACATGTTCTTTATTTTTATAGCATTGATCTCCCTGTAGTCAATGAAAAACCTCATAGAACGATCCTTCATTATAATAAAAAGAAAATTGGATCCCCATTAAGAAACACTAGGGTGAATAAATACATTATTACTCTATTCCCCTAATTTTTTTCTTTATTTCCACTATTTCCACGTTGTCTATTATATAAGGGGTCTTCCATATGGGCCTTGAACCCGGAATGGAGTTAATGGAAAACTCAATTTCTACTTATAGAAAATATCCAGGTAAATCCTTTGGAAACACATCAACATATTAAATCACAATATCTACATTCTCAATTTGAACAATCTTTTCCTCGCTGATAGTTATTTCACTCCCTTACATCTCAATAATTGAATTTAGTAGAGCTACAATGGTTGGATCTAGATAAGAATCATATGGTGTTGTTTACTATCTAAAAATAAGGTACTTCTTATCATCATAAAAAAAATTTAATCTCTTTATTTTTACAGTAAATTTGTGCATAATGGTCGAAAATCAAATGCATACCAAGGATTATATGAAATTAAACCATGGTTATGATGATGAGATCAATTGATAAAGGAAATTTATTTTCCATAATTGTAACTGATTGAAAAAAGATTATTGCAATGATATTTACCTTAGTATATTTGAATAACAACTCCATTTTTAAATTAAATTGGAAATATCTAATTTTCATGGCCAACAGGGATGATATGATACAATTCGATGATCCAGAATCAAATTAAGCATTGGCTAAATTTAAGGAAAAAATTAAATTACCTTCCACCACATCATTTAGAGCTTCAAACTCAACAGTAGTGATCAAATATGCATTCTCTTGCTCCCTTGTCTTGTTCTGAGGTCATTTTCCTTGCAGTATAGAAAATTACATTTCATAGGGCCACATTTCTCTAACATTTTAGCATTTAACATTGAGATTCTCTTTCTTTACCTTGAAATCATGAGCTTTGTGTCCTTTTTAACCACACTTGTAATAGAATCCCATTAATTTCTGGCATGTACTAGGGTGTTTCTTCCCACATTTACTACATGAAAGAAATTCAACTTTTCCCTTCATCCCCGTATTTCCATTTCCATAGAGTTCAGTAGAAATATTAGTCTGTAACATCGACATAAAATTATAAGACATAAATAATTATATTTCAATCATGATAACAGTTGAGACTATATATTCATATGATGATAAGGATTGTGAGACTATTATCAATAGAGAAATGGTTTTAACCCATCAATGAATCGATAAATCTTACTTCTCTGTTTAAATATATAATATGAATCATTCCTTGAAAACCCTATAATATTAGCCTCATACATTGCGACATTCGCATCCTCCTTTTTCCCAAGACTAAAAATTTTCCTTTCTATATATGCTAGATGTTCATGTGGAAATTATTTTTCTATTAAAATATCTTTAAACTCCCTTAATTCCATATTTTATAATTAATCATCTCCCATTGTGTGTCGAACCAATGGCCACCATTGACCGGCATCTCCTCTATGGAAAAAAACATCCATGAAAACTTTCTCCCAATCACTACTCCACAATGCAGGAAATATTTTCTCTACTGAAATTATACATTGCTCAGCTTCAAATGTATTTTAAGTCCCATTGAATGTTGGTGGTTGTTTCCTCATGAAGCGGCCTATCAATGATCATCCACATTTTGGATTAGGGTGCTCTATATGGGTAAGGTTATTATTCATAACCAGAGATAGTTGTCCTAGTATGGTTATAAGTTTTTCAACACTTGTCGCATCACTAACTGCACTATAATTATCTTTAGTATGAGGGAAATACCTACATGGATTATGTGCGTTGATAAAATTTTTTTTTTCTTCCACTAGGAGACATTTCTAAACAATGGAAAACACTAGTTTAGTTTATGAATCACACTACATAATTCAAAACATGTAAAACACATAACATAAATTAAACATTTTATAGATATAACCCATAATAAAAAAAATTCATTGAGAATGTATTTACTCATATATCATTCATAATTTATTTTAATGAAAAAGTGAATTATCATAAGTATATCCCCCCTAGAGTTTTGTAACCAAGACTTCAACAAGGCACATTCATGTGTACCAGGATACCATGGGTCAACCCTAAAACTCATTGTCGTTGTTTTCACTCCTAGGTACATCTATTCCAGAGCCACCTCAACCTGCTCATATCCATATAGAGATTTATTTCATGGAAAAATTACAAAATCTCTACGTTACATAAATTCTAGGTTGTTCTTCTATAATAATCCTCAAGGTCAATCATATAATATTGTTCTTTTAAGAGAGTTTTTCTAAATCCATCATTCAATGTTTCATGTAAAGTTTCTATGATACAAATTGTAATGCCTCGACCCTAGTTTTCCAGAGTTAGTGCATGAGTACCTAACATTGGTATGATCACAAAAGATCAAGTCTCTAAATACAAATTATTTTTATAGCCTTGGATGTATGAGATATATACACAAGTTTTACATTTCTTCATGAAATAAAAAAACTACTTTTTGTCCCATTTGAACACACTTATATTTATAGGCATATCCTTCTAGGTTATTCATTATATACATATTCACATCATAGGAATAAAATAACATAATAAAGGTGTGATCATAGATTTTCAGTAAGGATTACAATATAGCAGAAACTATCATAAAGATGTAAAAAAATTTAAGGCAATGAATAAGACTAAAACAAAAGAATTTTAAGCATAAACATAATCATAATAAAGAAAAAATAAATCAAATAATTACATTTACTAATTCACATGGATATTTTACTAGTTGAATAATCACATGTAATATGAATAACTCATAACATAATGATGGAATGCATAATGCCAGACATCCTAACCACATAGTCAAGGCCTCATGTTGAGAAAATAAATATTATTTTTTAATATCCTTGTTCCAAGACACCAGTTTGTCACATGATACATATTGATTCATCGAGGATATAAGAAGGCTCCAGCCATCACATACTTTTTCTAATGCATTTCTCATATGAAAATGTTGAAACAAAATACAAACATTCATATTAAATATAGGAGAAGAATTGTTAATAAATAAATTGTAAAACATGAATGGTATTAGAATAACACATACATATTAAAATATATCACAAAACCTTCAATAAAATATTGGGTATTTTATCATAATAAATCAACTTTAAAAAGTGATAAATCCATCAAACGACGTAGACATAGTTGAAATAAATACTATTTGAAATAAATATATCTTTCTATTTTGAAATATATTAAAGGTAAAATAATTGAAAAAAAACAATTATTTTAATAAAATTCTCATAATATTGTAAGGGAGACATTTAAGGAGTTATATTTGTGTAAAATTTTCTAACCCGCCATTTATGTTAAAAAAAATTTACCATAATTTGTCGAAAAGTTCACAAAGTACTATGTTTGGAAAACGATGGAAGGATTCCTTCTAAAACATTTATTTGAGAATTAAAACAAGGGTATTAAATAATTTAATCTATAATATATAAAATATTAAAATAATTTTGAAATACATTTTTATGAATCACAAAGTGAATGATACATAAGCCCTAGTAGATACTGACTTAAATATAACCATGGATAAATAAAGAGATTGTAAATTTAATCCTTAACTAGTACATTCCATCAAGTGAATGGTACCTATAAGTCTTTTATAATAGTTAAACCATTGATATTATATTATAAAATAACCTCATACATTTATTTTATATCATATATGATCTAATAATATTGATTTGTTAATAATATTTCAATAGTATCATTGTTTTTGATGTTAATAGAATCGTTTTCCATTATATGTTTTTTTAAATAAGTCGTGTTTGAAATTAATAGGATGTATTTGATTACTATTAATAATAATATTAAATTTAAAAAAATTATTTTTAAATCATCAAATGAAAATTAATACTGAATAGTTACGATGGGGAATGAATCTCATCACATTCGTGGAGAATGTAATTGGTACATACGCACGAGTCACAATATCATTATATTGCTAGTAAAATCATATGTAATTTAATGGTATATAATCTATAAAAAATAATTATCATCTTATATTTGTTATTTACATCAATTATACTCATTATTATGCCCATCCAAATAATGAACTGTTGAATAACAAACTATACTATGACATTGAGACGATAAGTTGTACGTAAGCATGTATGGTGACTTTATCATTCATATGAAGGATAAAATAATGAATATGGTTGTACAAAAATTTTAATGATAGAAATGGTTGTAGAAGGTATTGGAGTTATTATTTTGGTATGGAATCAACCAATAAAGAGGATGTGGAACAAGAAAAGAACTTTGAAAGAGGTGATGAAATTATTACATCTTTTTCAGGTGATTCCTTTTTATTTGATCAAAAGGGATCCTTAGGATAGATTTATGATCAATGTACGACCTATAGGTTGATTTTAGGGTAGTTGGGAGTATATTTGAGCAGGGTTTGGCTGAGAAAAATGGTTTTGGAGGTGTGATTTTGAAAGAATGGAAGTACCCTTTTATAAGAGTGGTGAGGGTCACTTTAGGAAGATCTTGAAATGTTATATTATTATAAAATAATTGTTGGTATATAATTTCTACCAATGGATTTATTTTTAAGAAAATGTGAGTATTGGTAGAACTATTCTCAACCAATAGGTGTTAGAAAGGATTATGTCACTATATTAACCTTGTAATTTAGATTTAATGCTTAGTTAAATAGTTTAACTTTTACTATGTCTTCATGTATTATTATAATAAATGGTTAAAAAACATACTATAAATTCCAAGAGAACCAAAAGATGTTCATTAATGACATATATATCATTATATAAGTCCTTCGTCTGAGGCATAGAATTTAGGAATATTATATAATTTAATAATATATTATTTATTTTAAATTCTCATTTATGTCAATTTTGACACTATTTAGTATTTGATTTTTGTGAATGTCAAAAATTAAACATTATTAATTAGAAAAAGTATTTTAAATAAACCCTAATATGTCATATTAACATAGAAAATTCTATTAATTCAACAATTGTATTGATTTACATTTATTTTAATATTTACTATATCAAATATTTTATTCTTTTATTAATAATGTAATTAAAACATCATCATTTTCCCATATATACATTTAATTATTTAATGTCTATAAATTATAAATAAAAACCATGATGTATGAAATAATTTTATATTTCTAAAGTATATTTTTAGTCAAATTTATATTATGTATAACCCTATATTTAAAATGTTTTAGTTATTAATCCTTAAATTTTACACATTTGACTCTTCTTTAAATAAAATAATAATAAATGTTATAATATAATAAAAGTTTACCAATAGGATCATATATTATTTCTAAGATATAATTTGGTAAAAATAACTTTATCCAATATAATAAAGACATGTTTCATGGTAATTATAATATCATTTTGACCTTTAATAATCGTATTTATTTTTAACCGTGTTAAATAAAATTCAAAATATAACAATCACCAAAAATTATCATCATTATATTGGAACTCGTTTTACATTATAATGTCAACCGTGTCTCTCAAATTTTTGATATTCAATTCATAGAAGTGTTTAAATTATGTTTTATAAAAATTTTCAAATGTTTGTAGACAGTCATTAAAAGACGTTAAAAAGTTCAATAAAATTTTATTCATCTTATCCTATTATAGAATGACATAAATGAATTAAATTTATCTAATTTTTGTATTATGTATATATTTTTAATTAAAATGAATTTAAATAATTTAAATAATAATTTTAATTAGATATCTATTTTTAAAAATAACATAGTTTTTTTCACTTATCATAAAAAAATTATGGTTTTCAGAAAAATATAAAAAAATTATCCAAAATAGTTTTTATATTTTGAATCCAAAAATGATGTTCATTTTGAACTATAAAAATTATATAATTTAAAAAATTTGGTATTTCTATTCATGAGTAATTTTAAATCACATGGTTTTATAGGTCACAGTGTGCTTGAACTTGGGGTTTCATACATCACATGATATTGCATTATTCCAAGAGAAGCGTACCACGGAAGCTATGGGTGTTACATGTTACCATCAATTATATAGCATGATCGAATTAATCTTCAAAAAAGAAGTAAATTCCCCATCACTATAAGGCCCCAGTCTTAAACCTTACTTAATCTTGAGTTATTACAAGATTACACATTGAGGATCTTTTCAGGTTTAGAGTTTTAGAGAATTAGATCATGAAACTTGCATTATATTCCACATTTAAACAAAGTGGTTACATAAACGATAGTATTCATTCTTCTCATCAACGGAAACATATTGAAAATAAAACATGGATTCTTTCTTGAAACATCCTTGACACTATCATCACATCATGTACCTTTCCCTTGACCTGTGAAAAACATTTCAAAAAAACTTTGGAAGAGCATAAAAAGCTCAGTAAGGGTTATAAAAATATGGAAAGGAAACATGAGTTCATATATACATAAGAATGAAATAATACTTTACCCATAAAACATAGGCACTTTAACATACCTCATCAAACCATGAATAAATCATTGAAAACATAAGAAATAAAGGTAACTTGAGGCATTCATAACATTCTAACGTAGGGAGTAACCCTCTTGGTTACGTTTGGAATACCGATCATAGTATATTCCCTAAATATCTTCGGAGAAACCTTAACATTTCACTCCTTCACGTTACCCCATGCATTGGAGAGCTATATCGGGATCACCCACCCTTAGTTTATCACGGAACCACCCATATTCATAATAATTCCCAAGAACCTAACATAATCGTATCACATAAAACATGCATAAAGTAAACATAACATTCCCACCTTTCAATCACAAGATATCAATACAACACATTGATATAAAAACATTATGAAAACCATTTTCAATACCAAGATAAAAGAAAATTATAACATGGTATTTATTTTTCTTTTAAAAAGAAGTTATGGCTTGTAGAGGAAGCCAAAACTCAAATAATGGTCACAGAGGCGAAGAAGTCGTTGTCGCCGCATACGTAAGACAAATACATTCCCTTTTGTCATTTAGTACAACGATTCGTATAAAAGAGATTCCTTTTTGGATAAACGTAAAAGTCAAAGGGGTTTATACACCGTATAAAAGAAGGTTGTGTATAAAACAAAATATGCCTCAATGAATGGAGATTGAGATAAAGTCCCTTACAAAGACGATATCCTTGGTTTAAGGATAAATCAATTACATAATTATGTGTGACAAACGAATACACCAAATATAAGTGGATATTAAGTGTAAAATAATCAAAGGTCATTCACACATATTCAATGGATGATATATTCAATAACTACATGTTGAACCCAAAGAAATCGAAATTGGGTTAAGAAGTTCCCTTGACAGCCTAACGGCGTCACATCAAAATGAGTTGATGGGAGATAAAAAAAAGGGTATCTCATCACTTGGAAATAAAATTTACATCAATAAGGATATATGATAACATATCCCAACATAACAATATTTAAATTAAAAGACCCAACAATAGAAGTCTTTTAGAAAGAGGAGGGTGAAAGGTTCCCTTACCGACATGGGTATCTTTCGAAACATACACCTCATGAAAGAAGGGCAATAAAACATTGATGTAAATACTCATAAAAGAAATTATATTACACAATGAGTAAAATAATGCACAGTACATACACCACTCAAAAGCAATTGTGGAAAATGTATCATAAATCTCACGGGAATAAAAGTGAGATGAAAAATCCATTACGAAAACTCGGTAGCCTAACGACGCCACATAAAACTTACAAAAATGGGTTGATGAGATCAAATAGGATATATAATCATATTAACATAAGGTTTATAGAAATAGTAATACAAAAGAACATCCCCCAACATAACAAAGAAGAGCTTAAAAGAAGTGACATAAAGGAGAGTACTTAAAAAGAAATAGAGAAGTTAGATCTCTTACGAAAATTCGGCAGCCTAACGGTGCCACTCAAAACATCGAAAATGGATTGATGAGAGAGAATAGGGTCTCTCATCACATGAACATAAAAATTACAGTAAGATTAATATAAAATAACATCCCAATAACAAGAAATACGATCTTTAAAAGGAATGACATAAAAGAGTGTACTTAAAAAGAAAGAGAGGAGTAGGATCCCTTACCTCAAGTCCAACTTGTCTTGTTCGTTTCATTATATTCCTGAATAATAAACTTTGGTCAATAAATAATTTCCTAAGTAACTCCTTTAGATATTATTAATCAGTTAATATCACATATTATAATGTTATAATATTTATTTAATAATGTTAGTTCATATCAGACGTTTTTGCCGATGTTTGGTACATGAGTCAAAAATGAACTTGTTTGAAAAAAGATTGCACATGTAGTTATAAATAAATAATTTTCAGAATAGTATTAATGATTAAAATATTATATATATCCGGTAAATAATCATTTCATACTATTCCATATCATTTGGAGAAAAAAAAACGAAAAGCACCGTTCATGGAGATGGTAGGCCGTACGTACGCATGAACGCTACTTTCATTTTTTGTCATATTAATGGAATTAAAACAAAATGAGAGAGATATATATATGTTATAATTCCTGAATTATACCCAAAGTATTGATGTAATATATTACATATATATCCATTATGTATATGTACTTATAATATTACTTAACATTTTGAGATAAGGAATGAAATGTACCGTTCATGGAGACGGTAAGCCGTACGTACGCATGAACGCTACTTCCATTTCTATTTCATATTTAATGGAATTAAAACATAATAATACATAATAGTATTATAATTCCAGTATGGTATGATATATAATATTATTATATATATCCTTTATACGTACCACATATGGTATTAACGAATCAAATCACTTTGAGGGGGCGGTAGTCCGCATTTCCTTAAATGAAGATATCACGTTTACACATAATGGAATCCATAAAGGTATGCCAAAAATAAAAAATACAGAAGCTTAAGGAAAACATAAAAATATTACATATCACATATAAATATAGTGTGATCTTAATGTCCACCTTTGAAGGTGTTAAAAGAATGTTGAACAATCATCGTTTCGGGAGGCAGAAATTTACCATCCACGGAAACAGTATGTTCTTTAACCATTAGATGTAGGTGTGTGAAATTGTAGCTATAATCCTTCTTATAAAAACATCCTCGTATATTTATGATAATTGATTTTTTACAAGAGAAATGAATAAAAATAGTTTAGGGGTTGGAGAAGCAAAATAAAACAAAAGGACTCAAGTGAAGACATTACCTTAAAATCGGGTAACTCCCTTTGGATTGAGCTCAAAGGCTTCCTTGGGAAGACTGATGCCCAAAGAGAGGCTTAAATAATTAAGATAGGGAATTGGAGAGACAAAATGGGCAGAGGTTGGCCGAGTCGAAGGCTTTGGGAGTGTGGGTAAGGAGGTAGAGGTCTGGGCCTTTTATAAGAGGAGAGGAGGGGCACTCTTGGAAGGTAAAGAAAAGTCACATTATTTTAAAATGGTATTCGAATTTAAGAGGTCCCACATTGATGTGTTTATAGGATAAGGTGATAAGGGTTCTAAATCCACTCATCGAATAGGTTTTGGACATGTGTAGGTCTTAGATATTACATTATCTTTCCATTTTATTTAAATCGTTAAATAATGAGGTCATCGATGCATCATCATGATGTCATAAGTAATTTAATTTATTTAATGTCTAATAATTATAAAAAAATACTATGATATAGGAAATATTTTTATATTTCCAGTTAATATTTATAGTCAAAAATATGACTTGTATAACCCCATGTAAAAATATTTTTATTAAAACATCTCATGTTTGTGTCATTTTTACTTTAACATTAAATAAAAAGGTATTTATGTCATTTTCTAAACAAAGTGGCTCCATGGGGTCCCCAAGATGACCCATGGATTTTATTGGTCGGCCATTACACATCCAATGAATGTAGGACATGTGTCTAGGTAATTTCATTTTATTAAAACATTATTCTTACTATAAACTACACTAATTACCTCTAATCGCGATTAAAAACTTAATAAGTTACTATTCACCAAAAAATTATTTTCATCCCATTGAACCAAATTTTACTTCTTAATGACAACCATGTATGTCGGATTTTTGAAATTCAAGACACAAAGATGGAATAATTTCATTTAAATGGAAAAATCAGTTTTTATAAGTACCACTTAGTGGTTTCACTATTCATCAAAAAATTGAAGTTTTTCAGAAAAATCCCAAAAATTCACCCTAAGCTATATTTGATATCCCGAATTCAAAAATGAATTCTATTTTACAAAATTCAAAACATATAAGTCACATTAATTAATTTAATAATTAATTCCCACTGTCAGATCAAATAGCGTGTTTTTATGAAACAATAAGTATCAAAAGATTGACACTTGTTTAAGTCTGATTTCAAAGTGAAATTAATTCCAACGACCAATATTGGATTTAATGGTAAAAATATATTCTAATTTAACTTTAAAACCAATTTAAATGATAATCTAATCATATAAATAAATTAGATTAAAAAGAGGTTTTGAAATAAAATACAACATTTTACACAATTTATAAGGCCCCATCCTTAAACCTTACTTAATCTTGAGTTATTAAAAGATTACACATTGAGGATCTTTTCGGGTTTAGAGTTTTAGAGAATTATATCATAAAACTTTCATTACATTCCACATATAAACAAAGTGGTTACATAAAGATAGTATTCTTCATTCCCATCAATGGAGACACATTTGAAATAAAACATGGATTATTTCTTGACACTTCCTTGACACTATCATCATATCATGTACCTTTCCCTTGACCTGTGAAAAACATTTCAAAAAAACATGGGATGAGCATAAAAAGCTCATTATGGGTTATAAAAACATGGAAAGGAAACATGAGTTCATATATACATAAAAATGAAATCATACTTTACCCATAAAACATAGGCACTTTGACATACATCATAAAATCATGAATACATCATAGAAATCATAAGAAATAAAGGTAACTTGAGGCATTCATAACATTCTTACCTGGGGAGTAACCCTCTTGGTTACATTTGGAATACCCATCATAGTATATTCACTAAAATCTCTTCGGAGAATCCTTAACGTTTCACACCTTCGCCTTACCCAATGCATTGGAGAGCTATATCAAGCTCACCCGCCCTTAGTTTATCACGGAACCACCCGTCTTCATAATAATGCCCAAGAACCATAACAAAATCGTATCACATAAAACATGCATAAAGGAAACATAAAATTTCCGCATTTCAATCACAAGATATCAATACAACACAAAAACATTGTGAAAACCATTTTCAATACCAAAATAAAAGAAAAGTAAAACATGGTATTTATTTTTCTTTTAAAAAGAAGGTATGGATTGTAGTGGAAGCCGAAACTCAAATAACGGTCACGACGGCGGAGAAGAAGTTGTCACTGCATACGTACGACAAAAAAAATCCCATTTGTCGTTTACTAAACGATTCATATAAAAAAGATTCTGTAAAATTCAAAGGGGTTTATACACCGTATAAAAGAAAGTTTTGTATAAAATAAAATATGCCTCAATGAAAGGAGATTGAGACGAAGTCCCATACCTCGGGTCCGACTTGACTCGGTCGTTCTTTAATCTCCTAAATTATAAACTTCAGGAAATCTCTACTTGCTTATGAATCTTTTTAAAGTTCATTTTTCCTTTTATACCATGTTATGAACTTCATGTAATCAGTTAAGTTAATAATGTTCATTTTGTCGGTATTTGGTTCTTAAGTCAAATATAGACTTCTTACACTTACATGTTGTTAATTTGGTCAAAGGTTCGTTATATCCAGAATTATATTAATGATTTGGATAACATATATATCATATATATTCATCATATACATGTATTTATAATATTACATCACATTTAGAGGTAAGAAATGAAATGCACCGTTCATGGAGCCGGTAAGCCGTACGTACGCATGAACGCTACTTCCATTTATATTTCATATTTCTGGAATGGAATCATAATTATATAAGAGTATATTATAATTCCATTATAATAACATATACAATATCATTAACTTTATCCTTTACAGATCCCACATATGGTATTAACGAATCAAATCACATTCAGGGGGCGGTAGTCCGCACTTCCTAAAATGAAGATATCGTGTTTACCCATAATGGAAACCATAAAGTTATGCCCAAAATGAAAACAACAGAAGCCTAAGTAAAACATAAACATATTATATATCGTATATAAAAATAGTGACATCATAATGGCCACCTTTGAAGGTGTTAAATGAGTATTGAACAATCATCGTTTCGGGAGGCAGAATTTTGCCATCCACAGAAACCATATGTTGTTTAACCATTTTATGTAGTTGTGTGAGAGTGTAGCTCAAATAAATCATATAAAAAAATCCTAGTATATTGAAGATACTGTTTTTGTTACAAAATAAGTAAATAAAAAGAGTTTAGGGGGTTGGAGAAACAAAATAAAACAAATGAACATTAGAGAATGAATTACCTTTAAAAGTGTAACTCCTTTTGATTTGAGCCTAATGGCTTCCTTTGAAAGGATTATGCCCAAAGGGAATCGTCTAGGATGAGGAGAGGGATGTGTAGAGAGTAAATGGGCAGGGGTTGGATGAGCCAAAGGCTTGAGGAGTGTGTGAAATGAGGTAGAGGTGGGGGCCTTTTATAAGAGGAGAGGAGGGGCACTTTTGGAAAGTAAAGAAATATTACTTTATTTGAAAATGTGTTTCTATTTTAAAAGGTCCCAAATTGATATAATTTGTGGATAAGGTTATAAGGGTTCGAAATCCACTCATCCAATTGGTTTTGGACATGTGTAGTTCATAGATTTTACATTATCTTTCCATTTTATTTAAATCGTCAAATAATGATGTCATCGCTGCATCATTATTATGTCATAACTAATTTAATTTATTTAATGTCTAAAAATTATAAAAAAAATACTATGATGTATAAAGTCTTCTTATCTTTCCAATTAATATTTATAATCAAAAATCGGATCTTTATAACCCCTTGTAAAAATTCGTTTCGTAAGACATATTATGTTTGTGTCATTTTTACTTTAACATTTAATAAAAAGTTATTTATGTCATTTCCAAACCAAAGTGTCTCCATGGGGTCCCCAAGTTGACTCATGGCTTTTCGTGGTCGGCCATTACACAACCATTAAGGTTGGGACATGTGTCTAGGTCATTTCATATTATTAAAGCATTATTTATACCTTAAACTACCCTAATTACCACTAATCACGATTAAAAACTTAATAAGTTACTATTCACCAAAAAATTATTTTAATCTCATTGAACAACATTTTACATCTTAATGACAACCATGTATGTCGGAATTTTTAAATTCAAAACACAATGATGGAAAATTTCCATTTAAACGGAAAATCAGTCTTTATAAGTACCACTTAGTTGTTTCACTATTAATCAAAAATTGAAGTTTTTTAGAAAATTACCAAAAATTCACCCTAAGCTATATTTGATATTACGAATTCAAAAATGAAGTCTATTTTACAAAATTCAAAACATATAAGTCACACTAATTAATTTAATAATTAATTCCCACTGTCAGAGCAAATAGCGTGTTTTATGAAACAATAAGTATCAAAAGATTGACACTAGTTTGAGTACAATTTCAAAGTGAAATTGATTACAATGACAACCATTGGATTAAATGGTAAAAATATATTCATATTACACATTAATACCAATTCAAAAGATAATATAATCATATAAATAAATTATATGAAAAAGCAGTTTTGGTGTAAAATGCAGTATTTTTTACTATTCATTAAAAAATGAACATTGTCAGAAAAATACCAAAAATTCACACAAAGTAAATTTTGATGTCCCAATCATAAAGAATAAGTTTATTTTGACAAACATAGTTTATAAAATTTTCAAAACATAGTTTTAAAAAGGGTTTTCCATCATAAGGTAGTAAAACAATCTATTAAGAATATTAGTGTATTCCATGCTTATGATTGGATTTATTTTCATTTTAAGCCTCTAAAACAATATCTTAATCATTAATAGACATAGAAAAAAATATATATTATTCATTACTTACTTGGTATGTTACATCCTTCCCCCCTTTAGAAAATTGCGTCCCCGCAATTCATTTACTTATCGAATAAATGGGGGTACTTATCCCTCATTGCATTTTCAGATTTCCATGTTGCCTCTTCAATCATGTGGTTTTTCCACAAAACCTTTACCTGGTGAATCACCTTATTCCGTAACACTTGCTCCATGTGGTCAAGAATCTGGACCGGTTGTTCCTCATAAGAAAGGTTATCTTCCAGCTGAACTACCTCTGGGCTCAAAACATGAGATGGATCTGGCATATACTTTCTCAACATCGAAACGTGAAAAACATTGTGTACCTGAGATAAACTCGGATGTAAAGCCACCCGGTATGCAACTGATCCAACTCTCTCCAGAATTTCTTATGGTCCAACGAACCTTGGACTCAACTTTCCTTTCATACCAAATCTCATCACACTTTTCCAAGGAGAAACCTTGAGAAAAACATGATCACCTACCTCGAAAGATAGATACTTCCTCCGGTTATCCGCATAACACTTCTGCCTGCTCTGAGCTGTTCTCATGTGTCTCTGAATCTGCTGAACTTTTTCTGCCACCTCTTCTGCCAATTCAGGTCCCATCAACTTCCTTTCACCCACTTCATCCCAGAAAGCTGGAGTTCGACACCGCTTCCCATATAATTCCTGAAATGATGCCATCTGTATACTGGAATGAAAACTGTTATTATATGAAAATTCAACCAAAGAAAGATGTTGGTCCCAACTTCCCTGATAATCCATAGAACAAGCTCGTATCATATCCTCCAATGTCTGAATTGTTCATTATGACTGCCCATCTGATTGAGGATGAAAAGCTGTACTAAAATTTAATTCAGTACCCAACTACTTCTGAAGGCCTTTAAAAAGTTAGAAGTAAACCTGGGATCACGATCCGATACAATGGAGAGAGGAACTCCATGTAACCTAACTATCTCTTTAAGATACAAATGGGAAAGTTGATCTAGGTTAAAAGTATCTCGTATAGCAAGGAAATGAGTAGATTTGGTCAAGCGATCAACAATAACCCAGATTGCATTATTACCTTGAGATTTCTTCGGTAATCCCACAACAAAGTCCATGGATATATTCTCCCATTTCCACTCTGGGACTGGTAAAGGCTGAAGCATCCCTTTCGGTAACTGCCGCTCTGCTTTAACCTGTTGACATGTCAAACACTTCACAGTAAAATCATCAATGTCTCTTTTCATTCCATCCCACCAGTAATACTCCCGCAGATCTCTATACATCTTAGTATTGCCCGGATGAACTGAAAACGGAGAACTATGAGCTTCACATAACAACTCTCTCTTCAACTGTGAATCACAAGGAACACACAATATCTTCCCAAATCTCAAAATATAATCATTATCAATGTTGAATTCAGGAAACTTACCTTTCTGAACCAGCTCTACCTTTTTCTGCAACTCATTGTCTTGCTTCTGTGCTTGCTTGATTCTATCTAATAGAGATGATCTCACTGATACCTGAAACAAAACAGAAGGACTTCCTGCACCAACAACTTCTATGCCAAAGTTCATCAAATCCTTAACCAAAAGATCACGTTCCAAACACAACATTGTTAATGAAGCATTACTTTTTCGACTCAAATCATCAGCCACTTTATTTTCTTTTCCCGGATGGTAATGAATTGTACAATCATAATCCTTGATTAATTCTATCCATCTCCTCTGTCTCATGTTTAACTGTTTCTGAGTGAATATATACTTTAAAATTTTTTGATTGGTATATATTTCACACTTTACTCCATACAAATGATGCCTCCAAATTTTTAAGGAAAAAAACAAAAGCAGCAAATTCCAAATCATGTGTAGGGTAATTTACCTCATGAGTTTTCAACTATCGTGAAGCATAAGCAATTACCTGATCATTCTGCATTAGGACGCAACCACACCCTTTCAATGAAGCATCACTATATATAACAAACTCACCATTCCTGGAAGGTAGTGCCAAAACTGGAGCATTCACCAATCTTCTTTTCAATTCATGAAAACAATCATCACATTCTTTTGTCCAGATAAACTTAACACCCTTCCAAGTTAGCTTAGTCATTGGAGTAGATAACCGTGAAAAATTTCTAACAAACCTTCGGTAATAGCCTGCCAAACCAAGGAAGCTACGAATCTCTATTTGATGGACCGACATCTGCTGAAGTAGTTGCAAAGGATTTCACCACCCCTTTCTGCTTGTATTCTAACTGCATCCCATCACTCAAGCTCTTTGTCGGACACTCGTTTGCATAGTGACCCATCTAATTGCACTTATAACATTTCACTAACTGTAAATAAAATTTTTTCTTACCTTCACCTTGATCCTTTTCAGTGCAATCATGAGCCTTATGTCCCATCTTACCACATCAGTACCACTTTCTAGAATTTAGAAGACATTCCCCAGCATGCCTTTTACCACATTTATCAAAAACTGGAAACTTAGTTTTCTTACCATCAGACTTTTTTGAAGAATTCTTACCTTTCTCCTGCCACCTCATTCTCTTATTCTGTTGGTTGTTATAGAACACTTGATCATCGACAAACTCCATTTTCACCTTCTCAGCACATCGAACAAGATTTTCATAACTTTTAAACTCACGAGAAGCTAATGCCCTTCGATATTTTGGCTTTAATCCTGAGTAAAAATGATTGATTTTACTATCAAGGTCTCGGATAAAATTTGGAGCATACCTTGCCAATCGAGTGAACCTTTCTTCATAGGCAGCCACTGAGTCTTCTTCTTGCCTCAATTCCAATAATTGATTTTCCATCCTAAGTCGAACAGCCTTAGGAAAATACATCTCAAGAAACATACCTTTGAATTCATCCCACTCAAGAGCATCAATCTCATCGATGTCCCTGATATTTTTAACCATAGACCACCACTGATCTGCTTCACCCTCCAAACGGTAAATAGAAAGACTAACCTTCTGATTGTCTGAACACCCCATGACATCAAAAATCTTCTCCAGTGCTTTAATCCACCCTTCATCTAGCACAGGGTCAGATGATCCTCTGAATGATGGTGGATGTTGCCTCATGAAATGTTCCACCACTGACATGTTCCTCTGCGGTTGATCTGGATGATCTCATGCATGGATACCACCACCATTTATAGCCTGAGTCAACTGCGCCATTACTGCAACAAACTGTTCAGTTCCAATTCCGACCATCTCAGGATGCTGATTCGGAAGGTTATTTCCTTCTGTATGCCTTCCTAGCACTGTTTCCTTGTTTCCTCTGTGGAAAACCATTATGAACAAGCATGTCTTAGTTGAAGCAACATGGTAATCTTCAAATGGTATATCATTTAAAAAAAAATATTTTTGGATAATCATTTAATATAATTCTAACTTCTAAAGTTATCTAAACCGACCTCTGATACCAACTATAAGGCCCCAGCCTTAAACCTTACTTAATCTTGAGTTATTACAAGATTACAGATTGATGATCTTTTCAGGTTTAGAGTTTTAGAAAATTAGATCATAAAACTTGCATTACATTCCACATATAAACAAAGTGGTAACATAAAGATAGTATTCTTCATTCCCATCAATGGAAACACATTTGAAATAAAACATGGATTATTTCTTGACACTTCCTTGACACTATCATCATATCATGTACCTTTCCCTTGACATGTGAAAAAAATTTCAAAAAAACTTGGGATGAGCATAAAAAGCTCAGTACGGGTTATAAAAACCTGGAAAGGAAACATGAGTTCATATATACATAAGAATGAAATCATACTTTACCCATAAAACATAGGCACTTTAACATACCTCATAAAATCATGAATAAATCATAGAAATCATAAGAAATAAAGGTAACTTGAGGCATTCATAACATTCTTACGTAGGGAGTAAACCTCTTAGTTACGTTTGGAATACCCATCACAGTATATTCCCTAAAATCTCTTTGGAGAAACCTTAACGTTTCACTCCTTCACGTTACCCAATGCATTGGAGAGCTATATCGGGCTCACCCGCCCTTAGTTTATCACGGAACCACCCGTCTTCATAATAATGCCCATGAACCATAACATAATCGTATCACATAAATCATGCATAAAGGAAACATAACATTTCCACTTTTCAATCACAAGATATCAATACAACACAAAAACATTGTGAAAACCATTTTCAATACCAAAATAAAAGAAAATTAAAACATGGTATTTATTTTTCTTTTAAAAAGAATGTATGGCTTGTAGAGGAAGCCGAAACTCAAATAACGGTCACAATGGTGGAGAAGTCATTGTCGCCGCATACGTACGAAAAAAACATTCCCTTTTGTCATTTAGTAAACGCTTCGTATAAAAAAGATTCCATAAAAGTCAAAGGGGTTTATACACCGTATAAAATAAAGTTGTGTATAAAATAAAATATGCCTCAATGAAAGGAGATTGAGATGAAGTCCCATACCTTGGGTCCGACTTGACTCAGAAGTTCTTTAATCTCCTGAATAATAAACATGAGTTAATCTATACATGATTATTAATCTTTTTCAAGTTCATTATTCCTATTATACCATGTTATGAACATCATGTAATCAGTTAAGTTAATAATGTTTATTTTGTTGATATTTGGTTCTTAAGTCAAATATAGACTTCTTACACTTACATGTTGTTAATTTGGTCAAAGGATCGTTATATCCAGAATGATATTAATGATTTGGATAACATATATATCATATATATTCATAATATACATGTATTTATAATATTACATCACATTTAGTGGTAAGAAATGAAATGCACCGTTCATGGAGACGGTAAGCCGTACGTACGCATGAATGCTACATCCATTTCTATTTCGTATTTCTGGAATGGAATCATAATTATATAAGATTATATTATAATTCCAGTATAATAACATATAAAATATCATTAACTTTATCCTTTACACATCCCACATATGGTATTAACGAATCAAATCACTTTCAGGAGGCAGTAGTCCGCACTTCCTAAAATGAAGATATCATGTTTACCCATAATGGAAACCATAAAGCTATGCCCAAAATGAAACAAACAGAAGATTAAGGAAAACATAAACATATTATATATCATATATAAAAATATTTACATCATAATGGCCACCTTTGAAGGTGTTAAATGAGTATTGAACATTCATCGTTTCGGGAGGCAGAATTTCTCCATCCACGGAAACCTTATGTTCTTTAACCATTTGATGTAGTTTTGTGAGATTTTAGCTCAAATAAATCTTATAAAAACATCCTAGTATATTGAAGATACTGGTTTGCTTACAAAATAAGTAAATAAAAAGAGTTTATGGGGTTGGAGAAACAAAATAAAACAAATGAACATGAGAGAATGAATTACCTTAAAAAGTGTAACTCCTTTTGATTTGAGCCTAAAGGATTCCTTTGAAAGGATTCCTCCCAAAGGGAATCCTCTAGGATGAGGAGAGGGATGTGGAGAGTGTAAATGGGCAGAGGTTGGCCGATCCAAAGGCTTGAGGAGTGTGTGAAATGAGGTAGAGGTGGGGGCCTTTTATAATAGGAGAGGAGGGGCACTTTTGGAATGTAAAGAAATATTACTTTATTTGAAAATGTGTTTCGGTTTTAAAAGGTCCCACATTGATATAATTCGTGGATAAGGTGATAAGGGTTCGAAATCCACTCATCCAATTGGTTTTGGACATGTGTAGTTCATATATTTTACATTATCATTCCATTTTATTTAAATCGTCGAATAATGATGTCATCGCTGCATCATTATTATGTCATAAATAATTTAATTTATTTAATGTCTAAAAATTATAAAAAAATACTATGATGTAGGAAATATTTTTAGATTTCTAATTACTATTTTTAATAAAAAATATGATCTTTATAACCCCATGTAAAAATTCTTTTCGTAAGACATATTATGTTTGTGTCATTTTTACTTTAACATTTAATAAAAACTTATTTATGTCATTTCCCAAACAAAGTGTCTCCATGGGGTCCTCAAGTTGACCCATGGCTTTTCTTGGTCGGACATGACACAACCAATAAGTTTGGGACATGTGTCTAGGTCATTTCATATTATTAAAGCATTATTTATACCTTCAACTACCCTAATTACCATTATTCGCGATTAAAAACGTAATAAGTTACTATTCACCAAAAAATTATTTTAATCTCATTGAACCACATTTTACTTCTTAATGACAATCATGTATGTTGGATTTTTGAAATTCAAAACACAATGATGGAAAAATTTCATTTAAACGGAAAATCAGTCTTTATAAGTACCACTTAGTGGTTTCACTATTCATCAAAAATTGATGTTTTTCAGAAAATTACCAAAAATTCACCCTAAGCTATATTCTATATTCCGAAATCAAAAATGAAGAATATTTTACAAAATTCAAAACATATAAGTCAAATTAATTAATTTAATAATTAATTCCCGCTGTCAGAGCAAATAACGTGTTTTTATGAAACAATAAGTATCAAAAGATTGACACTAGTTTGAGTCCAATTTCAAAGTGAAATTGATTTCAATGACCACCATTGGATTAAATGGTAAAAATATATTCATATTAAACATTAAGACCAATTCAAAAGATAATCTAATCATATAAATAAATTAGATTAAAAAGCAGTTTTGATGTAAAATGCAGTATTTTTTACTATTCATTAAAAAATGAACATTGTCAGAAAAATACCAAAAATTCACACAAAGTAAATTTTGATGTCCCAATCATAAAGAATAAGTTTATTTTGACAAACATAGTTTATAAAATTGTCAAAAGATAGATTTAAAAAGGGTTTTCCATCATAAGATAGTAAAACAATCTTTTAAGAATATTAGTGTATTCCATGCTTAAGATTGGATTTATTTTAATTTTAAGCCTCTAAAACACTATCTTAATCATTAATAGACATAGATAAAAATATCTATTATTCATTACTTACTTGGGATGTTACACTATTCATTTAAAAAAATAAACTTTATAGAAAAGATACCAAATATTTACACAAAGTAAATTTTGATGTCCCAATTCTTAAGAAGAGTTTTATTTGGTCCAATAGAATTTATAAGAGTGAAAAAAACTATATTTAATGAAGGTTCGCCATCAAAAGGTGATAAGTGAACCTTTAGTGTAAACCAGGGCATATACGCCTAAAATTGAATTCCTTCCATATTTTAAGCCTTTATCTTTTGTTGGATAAATGTAAAAACATTTAGAAACATATATAATCATATTTGAGTTATTTCTATCCATTCCCGCTAATACAATGGCTACATGTTAACTACCATTTAAAATAATATTATTTTATTATTAGAGTGCAACGTAAGATTCCCAAGAAAGTTGTTGTTGCATGTTGGGTACGCCATCGAGCATAGCGTCCCATTTAAAGTCATTTAACACTTTATTCACAAATATGGATATATATGAAAATGTCATATTCTTTATTTACCTGGGATGTTACATCCTTCCCCCCTTTTGGGAATTACGTCCTGAAAATTTTAAAATTGGGCTTGGAAACATCCTTGAAAGTCCCACATCGGAACAAGAGTCGGTAAAACAATCACTTTAAAATAAAGAAAGATAATTACAAAGGTCACCCGAGATAACCCATACTAGGATTCCAAGTATGAAAATATGGACAAGGAGGAGAAAACTTAGGGTCATGTTCTGATGGAGAGTGATAGAAAACATGTTTAGGAGAAAGTTAACAATAAAAAAATCACAAACTTGTGATGGGTTAAACGGTATTTGATTCACCAGTAGGAAAAGTTAATAGACAAATTTTTTGTTTTAAGTTACTTTTTATTGAGGAATTTATTCATATGGAATAATAATCACTTATCATGTTGACTTTCAACTTTTACTAGATTCCTTAATCAAACTCATATTTTCTCCAAAAGACGAGTATTTAGGAAGACTTGTTCGCATTAAGAGTACTATAATCAATTTTTAGAGAATCACCTAATACACAATAGAGAACTATATACTTCCCATATCTTTAGACTCTAACCAAAACCAAAACAAAAAATTTTAGTACAAGATCAGATAATCCAGAAAAGGATAACCCTTTAAAAAGGAAATCTATTCTTAATCTCCAAAATTTATCCAACAAAACCCAATGTTCAACGAGGACCATTCGTTAATCAATTTGTCCATAAAATTCTTCAAAGTAAACCAATATAATATTGAAAACCCAAATATTTGAAGGATTTAGTCACATAGTCTTCCAAGTTAAATCGTAACATTTATCTCCAAACAACATCAGTTGCGCCTAAAGTCTCGTATTGAAAAGTAATTAACCTAATCACATATCCTCAATGATAGGTTAATAATTGTCATAAATAACCCAAATTAAACATACTCTTAATTCATAAAATAATATAACTAAAAATAATCAGTCAAACTAATGAGGGACTTCACGTAGTCCAGTGGTAGGTGATAAATACCAGTCGCACTTTGGTTGTGGGTTCGATTCCCGCAGCTTTGTCCGACGCGACGGTTTGTCACACGGTCTGCGTGTTGTCCTTTTTTCAAAACTATATAATTCTTAAATCATTCCCCAAAAAGAGATAAAATCATCAAAAATGATCATAACATATTTTAACCTCATGTTTATCTCATGCCTTTCATTTTCCAGCATATCATATAATAACCCATAATTACCTCAAAAGTAAGGATCATATAAACTCTAATGTTTACCTTTATAATTATTACCTGAACGTCCACATTGATTTTCGTACATGATGCGTTATAGAACATACCATGGTTCAAGTGGTTGGTCATGACTCCTTGATAGTTGGTTTAGAACAACCATGAGTTTCCTCATTGAATACCCCATTTCATCCAGTCTCTTAATCAGAGAACCACTACAGTTTCCTTCAAACCAATTGTCACATTGGTGCCTGCTAGATCCAGCCATTTACTAAAACCAAAAAGGTCAGTGTGAGTATATCACCATATACATAATGTACTAATGAGGAAGATAAACACTAATATATACTTACTCATTCACTTTATCTAATACTAGGACTCTTTCTGAAATCCTATCCATTATGGTACTGTCACTTATGCTTAGAGAATACCCTAACCTCTAATGTTATCTAAACCGACCTTTGATACCAACTATAAGGCCCTAGCCTTAAACCTTACTTAATCTTGAGTTATTACGGGATTACACATTGAGGATCATTTCAGGTTTAGATTTTTAGAAAATTAGTTCATGAAACTTGCATTACATTCCACATTTAAACAAAGTGGTTACATAAAAGATAGTATTCATTCTTCCCATAAACGGAATCATATTGAAAATAAATCATGGATTCATTCTTGAAACATCCTTGACACTATCATAACATCATGTACCTTTCCCTTGACCTGTGAAAAACATTTTAAAAAAAACTTGGGATGAGCATAAAAATCTCAGTAAGGGTAATAAAAATATGGAAAGGAAACATGAGTACATATATACATAAGAATGAAATCATAATTTACCCATAAAACATAGGCACTTTAACATACCTCATCGAAACATGAATAAATCAGAGAAAACATAAGACATAAAGGTAACTTGAGGCATTCATAACATTCTTACGTAGGGAGTAACCCTCTTGGTTACGTTTGGAAAACCCATCATAGTATATTCCCTAAATCTCTTCGGAGAAACCTTAATGTTTCACTCATTCGCGTTACCCAATGCATTGGAGAGCTATATCAGGCTCACCCGCCCTTAGTTTATCACATAATCACCCATCTTAATAATAATGCCCAAGAACCTTAACATAATCGTATCACATAAAACATGCATAAAGGAAACATAACATTCCCACCTTTCAATCACAAGATATCAATACATCACATTGATATAAAAACATTATGAAAACCATTTTCAGTACCAAGATAAAAGAAAAGTAAAACATGGTATTTATTTTTCTTTTAAAAAGATGTTATGGATTGTAGAGGAAGCCGAAACTCAAATAATGGTCACGGAGGCGGAGAAGTCGTTGTTGCCGCATACGTATGACAAAAACATTCCCTTTTGTCGTTTAGTAAAACACTTCATATAAAAAAGATTGCTTTTTGGATAAACGTAAAAGTCAAAGGTGTTTATACAACTTATAAAAGAAGGTTGTGTATAAAACAAAATATGCCTCAATGAATGGATATTGAAACAATGTCCCTTACAAAGATGGTATCCTTGGTTTAAGGATAAATCAATTACATAATTTTGTGTGACAAAAAAATACACCAAATATATGTGGATATTAAGTGTAAAATAATCCAATGTCATTCACACATATTCAAATGATGACATATTCAATAACTACATGTTGAACCCAAAGAAATCGAAATTGGGTTAAGAAGTTCCCTTGACAGCCTAACAACGTCACATCAAAATGAGTTGATGAGAGATAAAAAAGGGTATCTCATAACTTGGACATAAAATTTACATCAATAATGATATATGAGAACATATCCCAACATAACAATATGTAAATTAAAATACCCAACAAAAGAAGCCTTTTAAAAAGAGGAGGGTGAATGGTTCCCTTACCGACATGGGTATCTTTCGAAACATACACCTCGTGAAAGGAGGGAAATAAAACTTTGATGTAAATACTCATAAAAGAATTTATATTACAAAAAGAGTAAAATAATGGTCAGTACATACACCAATCAAAGGAAATTGTGGCAAATTTTGCATAAATCTCACGGGAATAAAAGTGAGATGAAAAATCCATTACGAAAACTCGGTAGCCTAACGGCGCCACATAAAACTTACAAAAATGGGTTGATGAGATCAAATAGGGTATCTCATCATATTAACATAATGTTTATAGAAATATGAATATAAAAGAACATCCCCCAAAATAACAAATAGGAGGTTAAAATAAGTTACATAAAGGAGATTACTTAAAAAGAATGAGAGAAGTTAGATCTCTTACGAAAATTCGGCAGCCTAACGGTGCCACTCAAAACATCCAAAATGGATTGATGAGAGAGAATAGGGTCTCTCATCAAATGAACATAAAAATTACAGTACGATTTATATTAAAGAAAATCCAAATAACAAGAAATATGATCTTTAAATGGAATGGCATAAAATAGTGTACTTAAAAAGAAAGAGAGGAGTAGGATCCCTTACCTCAAGTCCAACTTGTCTTGTTCGTTTCATTATATTCCTGAATAATAAACCTTGGTCAATTAATAATTTCCTAAGTAAATCCTTTAGATATTATTATTCAGTTCATATCACATATTATAATGTTATACTAATTATTTAATAATGTTAGTTCATGTCAGATGTTTTTGCCGATGTTTGGTACATGGGTCAAAAATGAACTTGTTTGAAAAAAGATTTCCCATGAGTTATAAGTAAATAATTTCCAGAATAGTAGTAATGATGAAAATATCATATATATCGAGTAAATATTCCTTTCATACTATTCCATATCATTTGGAGATAGAAAATGAAAAGCACCGTTCATGGAGACGGTAGGCCGTACGTACGCGTGAACGCTACTTTCATTTTCTGTCATATTAATGGAATTAAAACACAATGAGAGGGATATATATATGTTATAATTCCAGAATTATATCCATAATTTTGATGTAATATATTACATATATATCCATTATGTATATGTACTTATAATATTACTTAACATTTTGAGATAAGAAATGAAATGTACCGTTCAGGGAGACTGTAAGCCGTACGTACGCATGAACGCTACTTCCATTTCTATTTCACATTTAATGGAATCAAAATATAATGATACATAATAGTATTTTAATTAAAGTATGGTATCATATATAATATTATTAAATATATCCTTTATATGTACCACATATTGTATTAACGAATCAAATCACTTTGAGGGGGCGGTAGTCCGCAATTCCTTAAATGAAGATATCGCGTTTACCCATTATGGAAACCATAAAGGTATGCCCAAAAAGAAAAATACAGAAGCATAAGGAAAACATAAACATATTATATATCACATATAAATATAGTGTAATCTAAATGGCCACCTTTGAAGGTGTTAAAAGAATGTTGAACAATCATCGTTTCGGGAGGCCGAAATTCGCCATCCACGGAAACAATATGTTCTTTAACCATTAGATTTAGCTGTGTGAAAGTGTAACTCGAATAATTCTTATAAAAACATCCTAGTATATTGATGATACTGGATTTGTTACAAATGAAATGAATAATAAGAGTTTAAGGGGTTGGAGAAGCAAAATAAAACAAAAGGACTCAAGTGAAGACATTACCTTAAAATCGGGTAACTCCCTTTGGTTTGAGCTCAATGGCTTCCTTGAAAAGACTTATGCCCAATGTGAGGCTTCAAGGAGTAAGAGAGGGATGTGGAGAGACAAAATGGGCAGAGTTTTTCCGATCCAAAGGCTTTGGGTGTGTGGTTAAGGAGGTAGAGGTGGTGGCCTTTTATAAGAGGAGAGGAGGGGCACTCTTGGAAGGTAAAGAAAAGTCACTTTATTTTAAAATGGTATTCTGATTTAAGGGGTCCCAAATTGTTGTCTTTAGTGGATAAGGTGATAAGGGTTCGAAATCCACTCATCCAATAGGTTTTGGACATGTGTAGGTCTTAGATATCACATTATATTTCAATTTTATTTAAATCGTTAAATAATGAGGTCATCGCTGCATCATCATGATGTCAGAAATAATTTAATTTATTTAATGTCTAAAAATTATAAAAAAATATTATGATGTAGGAAATATTTTTAGATTTCCAATTAATATTTATTGTCAAAAATATGACTTGTATAACCCCATGTACAAATCGTTTTAGTAAAACATTTCATGTTTGTGTCATTTTTACTTTAACATTAAATAAATAGGTATTTATGTCATTTTCCAACCAAAGTGGCTCCATGGGGTCCCCAAGTTGACCCATGGATTGTCCTGGTCGGCCATTACACATCCAATGAGGGTAGGACATGTGTCTAGGTCATTTCATTTTATTAAAACATTATTCTTACCATAAACTACACTAATTACCTCTAATCGCCATTAAAAACTTAATAAGTTATTATTCACCAAAAAATTATTTTTATCCCATTGAACCACATTTTACATCATAATTACGACAATTTATGTTGTATTTTTTAAATTCAAAACACAAAGATGGCAAAATTTCATTTAAATGGAAAAATCAGTTTTTATAAGTACCACTTAGTGGCTTCACTATTCATCAAAAATTGAAGTTTTTCAGAAAAATCCCAAAAATTCACCCTAAGATATATTTGATATCCTGAATTAAAAAATGAATTATATTTTACAAATTCAAAACATATAAGTCACATTAATTAATTTAAAAATTAATTCCCGCTGTCAGATCAAATAGCGCGTTTTTATGAAATAATAAGTATCAAAAGATTGACACTAGTTTAAGTCTGATTTCAAAGTGAAATTAATTCCAACGACCACTATTGGATTTAATGGTAGAAATATATTATAATTTCACTTTAAAACCAATTAAAAAGATAATCTAATAATATAAATAAATTAGATTAAAAAGAGGTTTTGAATTAAAATACAACATTTTACACTATTCATTTAAAAAAATGAACATTATCGGAAAAATACCAAAAATTTACACAAAGTACATTTTGATGTCCCAATTCTTAAGAAGAGTTTTATTTGGTCCAATAGAATGTATAAGAGTTTAAAAAACTATATTTAATGAAGGTTCGCCATCAAAAGGCGATAAGTGAACCTTTAGTGAAAACCAGGGCATATACGCCTAAAATTGAATTCTTTCCATATTTTAAGCCTTTATCTTTTATTGGATAAATGTAAAAACATTTAAAAACTTATATAATCATATTTTAGTTATTTCTATCCATTCCTGCCAATACAATAGCTAAATGTTAACTACCGTTTAAAATAATATTATTTTATTATTAGAGTGCAACGTAAGATTCCCAAGAAACTCGTTGTTGCGTGTTGGGTACGCCATCGAGCATAGCGTCCCCTTTAAAGTCATATTAATACTTTATTCAGAAATATTGATAAATATGAAACTTTGATATTCTTTATTTACCTGGGGTGTTACAATCACTTTAAGCATTCCCAGGTCTATTTAATTCCAACATTATTCCATGTTTAGAATTATAAATTTTTCTTATCCCCAGAGTATATATTTAAATCGTAAAAAAACACCTTTTAAAATTATTTTATATAGATTAATTCCATTCAAGAGATTTGGATAACTCTATCAAAGATGGTAATGATCATGGTTTTATGATTTTATATATAACAAAATTTATTTCACAGTTCGATTGTAAAATTATAATCAACCTTAATAACTAAATCTTAAAAAAAATTCATATATTCACAAATTTCCTTCACATTTCATAAATTTACAACCAAATAAAAATATTAATATATTAATATAATGTTTTATTCAATCCAATTTTCTGTCAATGTTTTTTACATATTATAATTATAAATGAAATAAATTATAGGTCAAAATCTCCCATTTTGTTAAATGATACCATGATAAAATTTATCTTATCACCAAATAATAATGTGGGGAATCTATTATTTTGATACCTGATACAATAATCCACTAATAATGTATTTGTGGTTATACAAAAAGGTGGATTCTACTAATTCACCAAGGAATATAATTTTGTAATAAATTATTAATGATAAACAGGTTGTTCTAAATGGAGAATTTCATACATCAAAACTAGTATAAAAAAATTGAGATAATTTAATAATATAAAATGAATTATTATTGACTACATTTGGGGGGGTTTACCTTGATTATAGTTTTTGACATATTTTCCCTTAAAACTGTGTCAATTTCTAAAAAATGGAATTAACTACTTTAGATCAATAATTAAACTATGAACTTTGAAACCAAAAATTAAATAAATACGAATTTATTATAAATTCATATTGAGTGTTCTACATATGTTATAAAAAATTATATAATTTTTAAACTATTATTCATATTTTTATCTAACTATATTCAACTAAACATTGATTCTAATGTTTCTTAAAAATTCTAAAATACCTATCAAAAAAATATGTCTCCAATAACCCATAGGTGTTAGATAGTTTTCAAAATGGTAAATAATAGAGAGAAAAAATCATCTTAGACCCAATAGTTTAATTGTTTCTGGAGAAAGGATATAGAATGTGTCATTCTCATTCATGGTAAAATTTAAATATGATTCATGAATTTATTAAAAAATTATTAATTATTCAACCTTATTATTATTCCATTTGAAGTAGTCAATATGGTTTATTTAGGAAATGGAAAATAATATAACATGGTGAGATAAAATGCTTAGACTATAATAAAATACAGTGTATGAGAACCTGATTTCATATTGGAACATGTGATATGACATGAATAAAATTTATATGATGCTATAAAAAATGATATCAGGAAAAAATAAAGTAATTGACAAATTAAAAATTAAATAAATAGTCATATGGATAATAATAACATAAATATAGTGTTGTAATGAATAATACAGAATATCTTATATAGACCATCAAGTCATACAGAATGGAATAATGGATAAATTAGTAGGAAAAACCCCCATATTGAATAATCTTGTTTTCACAAGACCCACCATTTGATTAAAGAGATACATAATTAATAGGTCATGAAATCCCATAACAATTATAATAAATCAATAAAATAAATATAATGAATAATAAATACAGACCATAATTTTATTTAAAGAATATTTTAAATTTTATTGGCTATCTGGTCAATAATTATCAATATAGAAATAAAGGATTTTGTAAATCAATATGACTATAAAACATTGAATATATTATAATATTTTTGAATTGAATTAGTGACTGAGTTAATTTTATATAAAAATTTTCAAATCACTTTTCGATAGATAGAATACCTCTAATAATGTTTTTGGTACATCAATGGGGGATAAGAACATGTACTTGGTCACAAGAGGGCCCCAATGACGGTTGTGAAGGCATCAAATATCATCTTGGTGTGCTGATATAACCACCGCCATGCATGTGGTCTGTATATACTATCTAGTGAGTTGATTAAATTGTTATATTGACCTTTAGTCCACCTTGTGTTTTAATTATCTATACCCTTTTCTCCCTCCATATTTGAGTGCATGAAATGTGTGGTAGGATCACCTCTCCCCCTAACTGTCCACATTATTTTTGAGGATGTTATTGTGATTTTTTTGTAGTTATAAATGATATGGGACCCTATTTGTCATATCATCTTAAACAGAGCATGTAATATGATTCTAACCCTTGTAATCAAAATTTAATGCTCGAAACAATAGCAGTTGGTGTCCCATTCATGAAATATAGTATTACAGTCATGTTATGATGCATGTGGAAATATGGATAACCATATAGGATGAAGCCTTAAATTAAATTAATTTAATTGTTACAATAAATGGGAAAATCCTAGTGGCCACAAAAACCCATGTTGCACTGGCTTAATCTGTCAGCCCCTGGTGGCTGTTTCTAAGACCATGAGATAACATATGACCTCCATAACTCCCATGATGTGACAAACGACCTTATTAGACATAGGATCACATACATATGTGAGTGATACCCATCAATGTTGTAGGAGAGGTTGGACATAGTGACCATAAGTTCTTGTGTGGGCCCTATAAGATTCCATTAATTAATTGAACATTTCAATATCATCGGGGTTTGTATGTGATAATCGATCATGTACTATCTAATGTGAGCATGCTATGGTAGAATGATAATATTAAAATTAGTATTTGGTTAGGTAAGTATACAAACCATGATTGAACTTCTGTATAGATATAGTTCATGGTCTATCACATATCTATTACCCAAGTAGTGAGGCAGAAAGTTGAAACCTATGCCACGCGTCCATGACAATTATTCCAAGAGAAATGATGTCCTATTGAAGTAGGTGTTGATCCTGTAATGTGTATGATATTATGTACTCTTTGTGATGTACCCCCATTTTGTCTAGCCATGGTGATACTAGTGGGTTTCATTGATAGAACAACACCAATAGGGAATGTATGGTCATTGCTATTTATGGTTTCAGATGTCACATAAGACCAGAACCAACATGAATTCCTTATGGATTGATATAGTGTAAATGAGGGTGGATATTTAGGATTCCCTTAGGGTTTTTTTATTATAATGGTTACTCCCTCAAGGTGGATATGATATGATTAATATGCCACAAATTGGATTTGATTATATCATTGGGGATACCATTAGAGGTGTTAGTATGTATGTGATACCATGAGTTAGTTCATAGTGTGGATTTGGAGAAATAATGATGTTTTGTTAATTTATAATTCTGAGAGCTTCCAAAACTAAAAAATCGAGGTTGTTTGAGAATCTATGGATTAATAGATCGGTATATGATATGGGATATCATGTATTTTGAGCCCATATAATAGAAGATTCCATTAATTTTTATCATAGGTTGGGGATTTTGTAGGCATAAACCTTATATTTGTGATTAAAATATTGTGAATTCATTTTATGTATAATATAGATGTTAATGTTTTAATGGGGATCATCCCCGTAGTCATTGGTATATGATTGATACTACCATGGATTTAAATCTTAGGATTGTGCTATGATGGGATGGGTCCAAGAATTTTCAAGGATTGGATGGGGAAGCCATGGATTTAGAGACCCCATATTATTTTGTGTCAATAGTCATCAAGACAAATTCAATGACACCTTATCAATGGATGATATAGGTAATTTCCATGAGGGAGACAAACCTAATAATCAAAACAATTGTATATTATTACTTCAATGTGCTACATAATTTTATTATGAGTATGTCACATACACATATCACTATGTATTTTAGTTATTATAAGATCATGATGTTGGTTCCCTTATGAGTTTTGTAAACACACCCTTCTAAATCCACAATTTCATTTAGGTACCCATCATAGATTCACTTGGTAGGAGGCACATGTTGGGAATAGACCCACGGTGATCATGCTAGATGGAATATACATGAACATGAATATTGGTTTGTGCATTATCTCAATATATCGTGGTAGATTATACTATATTATATTATATTTTTTTCATATTTATTCATCGACCAACCTATAAGGATTTTTGTTGCATGTATGACCTGTATGCTTGGGCCATACCCCATTTTATTTTTATTGATAGTTATTATTTATCATCTTATGCTTTAAATTTATTTATGATGTATGATTATTAGTTATTTATTTATTATTGAACACTATGATATTGGGTTTATAGTATCCCCACATTACCAACATTGAACCCTATTTCATGTCTGTAGCCTCTGGTATATGGGGAGGTGTGACTAAGTTACATTATAACCATTAATCATATTATTAACTAGATGTTATGGAAGCAAGAAGTTATAGATCTAATTATTTTCTACATTTCCACATTAAATGGAATAATATAGATAAGTATGTTAATCTCAAGAATTCATCAATGATACAATATGATATCCTAATGCAACGAAATGTTCCCATTTCAATGGACTGATAATGATGTAATATAACTACGCACATAAATCATTTAATGAAATTTATCAGAATTATTAATTGAATGTAATAATTTCAATGTTATGTAACCAAATCAAAAATTCAAAAATTCCCTCTAAATATTATGATTATGTGTCACATATATTTGTTTAGCATTATAAATTTAATTTTTTATAATGGGTACACTTCCATGATAGTATATATTCATGGCAATGGTTAACCTTAGGAAAAATTATGTTTAATCCACTTCACACATAGTAGAGGCTTCAATAGCTACATTGCATTCCTACACTCTTATAATATTTACAGCATATAAAAAAAGTCCCATTAATACCACCAATACTGGGAAATGTTTTGTACGATTATTATTTTCATAATAATATAATAACATATTTATAATAATAGTTTATAATAACATTGGATAGGTAAATTTATATGAATTAACATGATTAAATAAAGAAATAAATAAATAGTGTTAGGGAAACAACTATGAAAAGTACCTTCAACATGCTTGAAAATAGTACCATGAAACATTAATAAAACTATCGAAGGACTCTTGAGAGGAAAAAACGTAAAATAACTATACTAACAAATTTTTTATTAAATAATAATAGGATGATAGATGATATTTTTAAAAAATAATGTTTCATTTGATTATTAATTTTGTTATTTAGGATTTGAAAAAATGGATTTCTCAATAAGAAAACACATATCATAATTGATGGTTTTATGAAATAGTATTTTAAATTTAAAAAATAGTTTATAAGAAATAAAATTTTATTAATAAAACATATTAAATATTATTTTTTCCATAGAGAGGGATTTTATTCCCAAAAATTATTTTGAGAATCATTTTTTCTATTTTTGACAATGGAATGAAAATTATATAATTAAAATGTTATTTCAACTCATTAAAATAAATTTTATTTTAAATGAAATTGTTTTTCATATATTTACATATGTTAATTATGATAGTAATTTTTTATCCATTATCATGTCATGATACTTATATTATATCAACTTAATATTTTAATAATTTATAACATATTCAACTATATCAGCCAAAATAATTCCCCATTATTGAATTTATTCATGTACATTAAAATATTATAGTTTAATTTTATATAAATAATTTCACATAAGAGAAATATTTTAATTATATATATTTTTATTTTATATTTTAATAAATTAATTATCATAAAAAATAGATGTATCATATTAAATATATATATATATTTCATTATAATAAATTTATGTACATTTATATTATTATCCTTTGATCAATACAATTTAATAAATAATTATTTTTTTATAAAAAAATTATTTTATGTGTTATAATTGAAAATTGTTTATAGAATTGATCTATTATGATTTTGAGGATTATATTCCCCAATGTTGGATTTCAATGTTAAAGATACCCTTGTTTTTTTGCTTATCAGCAATTATATATACACATCACTTGAACAACTAAGATCATTAATATCATTATTTTAGTTCTATTTCCTTAAATTTTTAATTTATTATTATTTATTATAAATAATAATGTATTGTATATATTTTTATTTTTGCATTATTTATGATGCAATTTTAAGATTATATTATTAGACTATGTTGTTATGCTCTAAAAAACACAAAATGTGGTTGTTATAATGGATGTATTTTTTTAGGTTAATGTATTATATTACGATGATGTAGTAAAATAAAATATATTAGACGACATATTTATTATTTTTTATATTATTATCATAGTTAATTATTTTTTGAAAAACATTTTCTAAAAAGACACATTTTCTCCCAGAAAATATATTTTCATTAAGAGACTCAATTTTCATAAATTATTATGGAAAATTTCAATTTCCCTAAACACTATGAACAACCCAATCCAAATAAATTTTAATTGAAATTCCCAAATAATGTTTTTTTATTGTGGTAAGGTTACAAAAACCCAAAAAAAATCTAATTAAATTATATCTAATAATATTTTTTTCAATAAAATATGAATTCTCTCATTCAAGCATTTTACACAAATGGGTTACTTTTCCATCACAAAGATTTCTTTTGCACATTATATCCTATACATAATATCACACATGTTCTCTAAGGTCTGTAATAAACCATGTTCGGATCATATATAAATTCAAATTAATACTAAAAAAATAATTTTAACACACACAAACATGAACACTCTTTTAGAAAAAAAATATAGAATGAAATATTAATTAATAAAAAAATAAAACTATTTACCTTGTATGTTTTTCAAAAAAAATCTTTCACTTATTCAAATTTATGATATAACATGGTTTATCAGAAATCATAAAGTAAGAAAAATTATATGATTATCATAATCAATCTATAAGGAATGAATGTATTAAATAATTCTAAAAAAATATAAAAAACCCAACCTTATTTATTAGCTTTTATGATTTAACTAAAAATTATTCAATCAATATCCTTTTAAAGAAAAATGTCATGTTTTATTATTAAAATTCATCATAATCCATAATTCATGACCCAATGGTCATATTTCACCATTTTATGAAATTTTTTATATTTTAAAATGATTGGAATGATCTTCTGGAACTCTCTATTAATGATTTTATTCCCAAAATAATGATTCACGAACCTTATGTGACATAGTATGGAATCATGAAAACAAATAGTTATTATGAATAAGAGTAGATTAATTGGTGAAAATAACAGTGATGGGAATGATCATCATTTCAATTTGGAAAAACCAATGATAAATATTATCAAACTCCTCTTCTATGTCTTATTCAATATAAAAAATTATGGGTTTTATAGAATTTTAAAAATTCTTGACACATTATGTAATTAATATTCATATATATATATATATATTTGATATATCATAATTACATGATCATTATTTTTTATTTTATCACCTTCCATATATCATTCCTTCATAATAAACCATTGCTAAATGTAGGCGACATGTGTACGAAACGAAAAAAATCATATATCACTTATTCTTAGACGTTGTCACATATCAATTCAAAAATAATACAAGTAGTACTTTTAAATGGATTCAAATCAAAAAATTAAATCATTTAATATCATATATAACTACTCACATTAATTGCATTGATTAATTAATTTGAATTTAATATCCATTTCCATGTCTCTTATATAACTCACTAAAAAAAAAATTTCACCCAAATTAATATTTCATGAATTTAAATTTAATTTATCAGTAAAATAAATCAAATTTTTTTTCTAAAAAATCACTATTTATATAGAACTATATAAATTATAAAAGAAATAATAAATATTCCATGAAACTCAACGGAATATTTACCACATTATATAATTCCAATTAGTTTTTTAATAAAAATAATGTTAAAACAAACATTACATGAACAAATCATCGAATCAATAATTATTAAATAATTAAAAATGTCATATAATAATGTACCTAAAATATTAATATAATATAAAATATAATTAATATTTAGTATAAAAATATTTTAATTACAAACGCATATAACTTTTATCTATAAAAAGAAACTATAGCTAATATCCTCTTCATTTAATTAACTAAGAAATCCATGTGATACATTTCTCAAGAAAATATAAATTTCATTTTTTAATATTATTCTATGATATTATCAACCCAAAAATGCAGTTCATTATTACAATATAATAATTCCCCTCCCATGTATCATAATAAATCGATCCATGTAACCAAAAAAACTCACCAATGGAATATGGTATCCTTCATGAATATTATTGAATGAATATAAAATTATAATAAGACATTTAATTTATGATATATTAGGTAACACCATAACTATATTCTCGTTTAATAATTTTGGATCACCATTAAAAATATACTTTAATTTGGAAACATTGAAAACATTTTGAATTTCCACATATGATTTTGTCAATTCAAAATGATATGAAACAATAATAACTCATATCACATCTTTAAATATCTTATACACTATATAAATTGTTTTTCCTACCAAAGATTAGATTCCGAAAATTATTGACAAATAAAAGAAACTAGATCCCATCAATAAAAAATTATGGGTCATTGTCGTTGAAGGACTTATAATTTTTTTAAATATTTTGTTGTATTCTTATAATACTATGATTATTTAATTTAGTTCATTTTCTATTGGTAAAAACAAACTTCTTTATTAATATTAACAAATTTCTCAACATAATATAATGGTCGTAGAAATTATTGAACAAATTATGATTTAAAATACAATAGATATGTCGTATATTAATGAATGATATTATAAAAAAATAACCAATATATTACTACCTTCGTAAGAATTTTTGATGCGAGGAACAAAAGATCAATTCATATCCTATAGAATATGAATGAATTAGTTTTTTGATCTATATACTTATAAGAGGTAACTTGTAATCATCTTCAGTTATATCCACATATTATTTTTGATTAACATTAAAAATCATGTGGTAAACCTTAGATCCCACTCAACTTCAATGTATTATAGAACTCCATGATGTTTAAATATTTTCTTAGAACAAATGATAATAATTTTAATTACTGAAAATGTTTCACAAATTGTATGTAAAATAACTATAATCATGAATTGTTCCTCCACAATTATTATATAATTATGATTCCACTGAAAATACTGTAATACAATTATAAATTACAAAAAAATAAATTCCAATTTTCATATTGAAAGTAATGGATATAATAACCATATTGGTAATTAGTGTTGAAAGATTTCTTAAAATGACTCTAACACATATAAATAATGTGCATTATTTCCAAATTACATTCCAATAAAAAATTAGCATTGGATGTCAGGATCTATATTGGTTTCCAAATAATTCACTGACAAACTAGATGGTGAAAAGTTTATAAATCTGATTTCTGTAGCTCTAGGAAATCTAACATTCATCATGAAGAATTATAATTTATTCAAATGAATTAAAACAATAATAAATGCCCCCTAAAAAATTTTCCATTGTTTGTGCAATAATATTCATTATCAATCAACTCTTCACTAATAGTTTATTGGTAAAAATTTAAGTCACATTAATACTACATTGAAATAAATAATTAATTATTTTCACTATCTCAACATTTATTCTCTCTAATAAACACATCAACCACCATTGTTCTCCAACTCCAATCACATCATTAGTATGAGTCTTATTATTTAAAAAATATGCCACAATATTTAGATTCTCTATTGTATAAATATTTATGAGGTAAAACGTTTTATGATACATTATGAACTTATATCTTATTGTGTTTATAGAAAACTACTATAGAATATATTTCAATATCTTATAATACATATACATTATTGTTTATTATAAAAATATATATAATATTTTTGATGTATTCAATAACAAAAACTACAAAAAATAACATCAAATCATTATTAGGGTAGATATTTTCATGGGATCATAATTTCCATTTCATGTATTCAATGTCATTTCCTATATTTATTATATAAAACCATCAAACATCTAAATGATTAACAATATAAATAATATAAAATTCCCTATTTAAGATGAATTATAATTAGATGTCTATTAAGACACGTATTCAGCTTCTCATATTGTTCTTGATATACTTCATTAAAAAAATTCCCTCCAGAGTATCTTGATATAATCTAATATAAATAAGTATTAAATAATTATTTGATAAAATCTAGCCAATCCTAGAAAACAATGTATTTCAAATATATTCTTCACCGAATTCTAGTTCTTCACCACTTCAACCATTTCAGGTTCAACTTCAATCCCATTATAAGGAATAGTTTTACCTAAAAAGATAAATTTTTTAATCAAGATGAAAATTCATTTTGAAATTCTATTAAATATTTTTAATTTTATATATTTTTTAAATAATCCCCTAAATTGTTAAGAATATTTTAATCTATATATATATTTATCATAATAAAATATAACCATACAACAAAAAAATTAAATGAAATCTTATTAAAAAAACTAATTGATTAATTAAATTCACAAAAGAAGTTCTCTTGTAACATTAAATGGAAATAATAAAAAATATTAATGTAAATATAATGGAAAGGATTCCATTTTTGAAATATTCAATTCAATTGACTATAGAGAATGATATAATAGTAAATTTTTTATCTTAGATAACAAATTCGTTCAATTAATTGAGAATACGAGTTCATCAATTTTGGGTATTGATAATTATTGTAGAAATTTACATAGTTTTTCATTTTATATTTTACGAGTAAACACATAATAAAATCTTGTTTTTTATCCAATATAAATGTCTTTTAAATAGGATAAAACCTCCACGAAATGAATGCATTGTTCCCAAGTTCATCTATATACTCATCTAATTCCATTAACATCACTAGATCAACGTCAAAAATAAATTAAATAAATTGGGACTGGTATGTTAAATGGTTATTAATTAATTACACGTCATATATTAATGAATTTTATGAAAAACTCAACAAAGAAAAATATAAATAATTTACCATGACCAAAATACACAGAGATCACTAATTCCCTATATTTTTCTATTAAATAATCTTATAGACTACAAATATATTTGTCCATCATTTATTGATAACAAAACCATAATAATATGATGAATATTACAATATATATTGAATATATGGATATAACCATTTTTAAATATAAATACACATTATTTACTATATAATCAATATTATTATTACAATATCAAGAAATTGGAAAATATTCATAAAAGTGATTATTATTTTACCTTGCGTCATAGATGGTCTGTCATTAGTCATTGTATCAAATGATTCTAGACCAATTGAAAAGAGATTTCAAAGCCCCCTACTTGGAATTTAACATTCATAATAACATGTTCTTCTCACGTTATTCTGAGTTTCGATCTCATTCAACATTGTTCCATCATTATGAATCTTTTATTCTTTCTTGTTCATTTGATTCCCCAACTAACATGATTGAGACGGTCCCGTACAGTACTCCGTAAAAACGATTATCATTCCACATTTAATTAACTAATGTTTAGTAGATATAATCGTTGAAATAAAATTTATAACTTCATTGAATTAATATAATTTATATGCAATCATAATTATAGAAAAATTATAATATGTTGTTGATGAATTAAAAAAAAGGTTATCCCTATTCATCCCTGTAACATCCCCAAATGATAAAGGGTTAAATGACTAAATGACATGACTCATGTCAACAAGGTGCACATTCCTTTTCGGGAGCCTGTCTGATTAGAACTCCACAGTTAAGCGTGCTTGGCCTAGAGTAGTGATCAGGATGGGTGATCTCCTGGAAAGTTTCCCAGAGTGTGTGTGAGTGAGGACAAAGCACACTGGAAAGCGCATGTGTTGTCATGTGGGGACAATAATTAGTCAAATGACCCGTTCAGGCATGTGGGTGGACCCTGGGGTGGACCCCACGTGTCTGCGGGGCAACTGGGGGTACCTGGTGGGCCAGGACCCGACGACAATGTTAAGGCGGGGTGTCTGTGCTGTCACCGGGACCCGGTTGTCACATTTGGTATCAGAGGTGGTACCCAACCTTAAGTGTGGTGCACTGCATGGGTTGATATGTAGAGCCCACAACGAGGGCGTTGTGCTCTAAGGGGGGGGGGGTGATTGTAACATCCCCAAATGATAAAGGGTTAAATGACTAAATGATATGACTCATGTCAACAAGGTGCACCTTCCTTTTTGGGAGCCTGTCTGATTAGAACTCCACAGTTAAGCGTGCTTGGCCTGGAGTAATGATCAGGATGAGTGACCTCCTAGGAAGTTTCACAGGGTGTGTGTGAGTGAGGACAAAGCACACTGGAAAGGTCATGTGTTGGCCTGTGGGGACAATCATTAATCAAATGACCCGTTCAGGCATGTGGGTGGACCCTGGGGTGGGCCCCACGTGTCTGCGGGGGCAACTAGGGGTACCTTGTGGGCCAGGACCCGACGACAATGTTAGGGCGGGGTGTCTGTGCTGTCACCGGGACCCGGTTGTCACAATCCCCACGTCAATAAATGTATTCAATTTATTAAATAATTGAGGAATAATTTATTTTCCCTTTTAAAGATTTAATTCAATCCTATTCTAAATCCAAATAATTATGATCCAAACTTTTTTTTTTAGTTTTAAAACTATAATATAGATCATGTTCGTCAAAAATTAGTGTTTCGTGCATCGTATGCCAAACCTGTGTAGCTTATAGTGAAGGAAACGTTTTATTTTGTGTAGATCAAGAAATTATGGAATTTCATGTGAATGGAATGAGAGACTATTTGAATTAGTATATATATATATATATATATATATAACTATTCCCATTTTCTCGTGAAATGAAAAAAAATTAATGTTAAATTAATTTGAAATAAAATAAATCTCAAAATCTCAGTGTGCGACAAAGATATAAATCTATTAATTATTTGAGGAAATTTTCATACATGTTAAATGATGGTTTTAGGAATATATCAAATCTATATACCCGTAAAAATATTATTTCATAAATTAAAATATGGAATATGTGATCGAGATGGTAAAAAATATTATGTTTTTATGACTACAATCCCAAATATTTTTCCACATGCCATAAAGGATAAAAAACTAAAAATGAAGGAGATTAATTATCATATAATAGAGATTCATGTATAATATATTGTATGAAACTAAAAACATTATAACCTAAAAATAAATAATGTATTATAGTGTGTCATTAATTATTTGAATTAGATAAAACAGTTGAAAATTCATAAATATGTGTTTATGGTAACAGAAGATAGGTCGTTGTGTAGAATGTGATCCAATGTATATAGAAATTTATAAAATATTTTATTTAAAAATTCAAATTAATTTTAATGAATGAATTTTAGAATCTTTTAAAATAATAATTCACCATATAAATGTTCTATTAGTATAAGAATATTCAATGAGAATGTTGTCGTTAGATCATAGAAATAGTTTTCCTCTACCACTAAGGTAAACAATACTAAAAAACGAATAAAGATATATCAGGGAAAAAATATTACAAATAAACATGTCATATTTGTTCATAAGAAAATTAAGTGATATGTTTCTTAAAAACATGTTAGACTATAATGATGTAAGACTCTATTACATAATGTTTCTTATAAAGTACAAAGAGGTACCTCCTAATTATAATGTTTACTTGAATAGTTTTATTAAAATATCAAATATTAAAGGAGAAAACGGAGTGTTATACATAAAAAAGACATATCTTTTAATCATAAATATTATTAGTTACCATTTATATAAAAAGGGAATTCATCCCCTAAGGGGTATAAAAAATTTGTTTATATTTTCAGGTAGTATGTCTAGGAATTTTATATGTCTTTTAAAAGTGATGATTAATGTAGTAAAATGACAAATATATCACAAATGATTCTTTGTGTAATTTTTTTTAAATTGGTAGTTTATTTTGAATACAAAAAAAGATAATGGGGTATTTTTATGATTCCCCATAGAAATTATTTATCTCTAATTTAAGATGTATTTTGGAAAAAAAAAATTTAATGAAAAATAAGTTTATCTGAAACCCAATTTTTCTCTAATTTCTATATATATAAATTTTTAATGATTTTATGTATATATTTAATAGGTATTGTTAATACTATTCGGTTTTTACATTTTCTATCTTTTATAGAAATAAAATGGACTAAAAAATGTTATTCACTAAGGAAAACCTGGTCGATTCATCCATCTATTATAGTTTAAAAAATGTGATTATCATTATTTGAGGAATAATATAACATCTTAGAGGAATATAAAATATTTTTGGATATCATAATACCACTATAGCCTATCTTTATTTATTATCTATATGAGTGAGTTTAATTACATTGAGTTTTCTAGATATTAATGTGGTATTGATCAAAAAATTCCATGGTGGAAATTGTAATGCCTAAATAACGATGTTCTATTAAGACTAAATAATGTTGTGTAAGGTAATTTAAATATTTTTGAGATAATAATGGAGTTTTTATGTTAAATATAAATGAAATTATTTTAACTAAAACTACGATTTATTAATAAAAAACATTTCTGGAAATGTATCTAGAAAATTCTCAATTATTCTGTAATAATCCTAATAGAAGTGTCTTATTCTGGTAGTGAATTTATTATCAATGACATGATTTGGGTTTTATTGATGAGATAGGTGAAATATGAGACTAATGAAATAATTTTGTAGTATCAGATAGTATTTTTGTTTGATGAAACTATATAAATTATTCTTAATTATTATTCTTGTTGCGTGATGAGTTTTTAGAATAAAATTATTCCCAAAAACTGTAAATTTATAAATATAAACAATTTTTATGGAATTAAAATAGATTATCTAATTATTATAATAACTTAGGGATTATACTAATTAAAATATATTTATTCAAAGTTGAACATTTAAATTAAAACATATGAAACAATGTGTTACTAACTATGGATTACCAAATCATTTAAATTGAATAAATTAAATATAGATAATATATAAAGAAGAATAAAATCCAAAAATATAAGAGATTTTATTTATGATAAATGATTGAAGAAATTATATAACTAGTAAGAACATTATTATATGGGAAATCATGATTTGGGATCTAAATGAAAACTATGAAAATTATAACTATTACTTAAGAACTGATGATCCAATGCATGATTCTAGAATGTGTATATTTATCAAATAAATATGATCTCTATAAATATGGTCCTTATAAATATAAGCATTTAGATATTTTTTAATGGATATAAAAGTATCCAATAGTTATAATGATGTTTTTCTTTGTACGTTATAAATTTAGAGTGTGTTAAAACACAATGAAATACAACTTAACACTAAAATAATATACATATTTATATATAAATATTTATATATTAAGAATTAATAATAATAGAAATCTCATTAAATATGATGTAATAAATTTCTGAAATGAAAATATAGATTTCAATATCAATTTAATGATAATATGAAATTTTAAAAAATATATAAATAATTTTATTGTTGTTTTATTAATGTGTATTTAATAAAAAAGTTATATTAGGTTCAAAAAAACTGTTTTAATTTAGGTTATATATTTTATAAAAAATTAAACTGTACAGTTTTAAAATATTATTATATTTAAATAAATAATATATATATATATACATACTATTAAAATATTAAAACTGATATGATATAATATTAACAATACATAATTTTTTAATTATCATTTTTTATAAAGTATTTTTTAATTTTTGTATTTTATTTCATAAATAAATTATTTATATATTAGAATATCAATTTAACAAATCGTTCATGAATTTTTTCTTTTAGTTACAATATATTATCACGGCAATTTTTTTTTATTTTATTAGAAAAATGATTTTTTATGAATAATAATATATATAGTCTCTATGATAAACATATTTTTTCACATTATATGAAAAGAATTTAATTGTCATAAACCATTTAAATTTTAAATTTAATATTTATGAAGTAAAAATAAAAATTTTACATATCCAATTTACAATTCAAGAAAACCTACGATAATAATTTTAGGAAGTAAAGTAATATTTTCAAAAAAACATTTTTGGAATTTTCATTATATAAAAAATTTGGTTTTAAAAATTTGGTTTTATATTTTTGTGAAAGAAAAATAAATTTAATTTTTTATATAATAAAAAATTTAATATCACGTAAATCCAATTCATGTGTAATTTTACACGACAAATATATTGAATATTAAAAATACAGTTACTCTAAATACAGTTTTTTACATGATTCATGTGTTAACATGTGAACCAATTATATTAAGCGCTTATGATTACAAATAATTCTATTTTCAGCACTTATAAGAGTTGTCTCTCCCATCCACTTCAATACCAATAAAAATTCATTTTCCAAATAGCATTCCTCCCATTTTCTTTATTTTTAATAATATTAATTTTTCTTGTTCTATTAGTATCACATAGATTTTTTTATGATATTCATTTTGAGGGAGTATTCCAAGGGAATTCTCATGTCCTCAACAAGGGATAATTTTTCATAACATACTATATTCTAAATATTACTATTTATAATTTTATTATCTAATTTATAAATAATTACACAAGAATAATTTTTATGCTATATATATTAATTCTTATGGAACTAAAATTCACATCCATTCATGTTCTCTATCATGAAAAACAAAACCACCTTTAATTAATTGTATGGAGTACCAAATCATTAAGGTGAAGAATTACACTTTTTTAACAACCATGTCAATTTGATGATTCTAATAGTGAAATTCTTGTTCTCATATAAAATTTATAATATAATTATTATTATTAATATGTATTTTATAATCAAACAACAGTCTATATTAATATTTGGGAAATGAAAATGTTATTCATGTGCAGAACAAACTACCACCTACCAAAATTAACAAATATCATTTTTACTATTCATAAATTTTTTTATTAAAATAAAATATAATAATTATAAATACGTTAATATATTATGAAACATATTATTATTAAATTGAATTAATTATATAATTTCAAAATTAATAAATCTCGTAATCATGATCATCCACTAATTAAGGTATGCTCATGTGTGAGTCATTCTAACCACTTATTAGTAAAATAAAATAAAATAATATAATAGATGATCAGAAGTACTACATTACATATAATATATTGTATTAATAATTAAATAATGATGTTTATTATTCTATTATTTTAAAATTAATATTAAGTCATTATTTATGATACCATTGACCATTTTCTAATAATAATTGAAACATACTTGTTTCAATTTCATCTGTATAAACCATAACATAAAATGGAAAAAAATAAATATATAACATTGTAAAAAAATTTAAAATAAATTAACACACTACCTTTTATGATCAAGGAATGATGAATTTTCAGCGAATAATGAAGAAAATCACTAGTATTATGAAATTTGTTCAAAACGGTTGAGATTACTCACAATCTACTCAAATGATATATAATAAAAAACAAATATAAATACAGATAATAATTAAACATTATTCCTAGAAAATGTTATATATAAGAGTTATGTTATATATGATGTGATTAAGATAATTATTATTTTTTATAGGATATTGAATCTCTGTAGTGGATGTTAGGAATTAAAATATGGGGTTGTTTGTATCCAAATTAATTTCGTAAGATATAATTTATTTTATACATCATGATATACTTAATGTATTGAGAATAATTATAGAAGAATTTATTTTATAATATTCATATAACTACTAGGATTAAAATTTTTATATCATGTTCTTTCATTAAATGACCTTAGTTTCAAAAGATATTAGGTATATACTGTTTTGTATGCCTATATTTTAAATTATTTGAGACTTAATGGATATCACAGAAGGGAAGTTATTTTATGAGGTGTATAAAATACCATATTTCATAAAATTATAATAAATATATATCGGCTCATCAAATATAAATTTATATTTCATGATATTGAACATATTTTTATAATCTTACATTACAATGCAGGTTAGGGTTTCAACATCAATCTCAATTAAAATTCTGGACTGTTTTTTAAGGAGAATCCTTCTGTGTAACTTTATTCTCATCCGTTATAAAACCTATATAATTTTATCTCTTATAATTTTATTCTATATTTTATATGTACTACAACTTTCCATTTGTTTCAATTGTTTCATAAATTAAACATTCTAATGACTGGAAACAACACTTTTTCTCTATTGGGATCCTCCCTCTTTCATGACAATATACATTGGATGATTTTTTTGAATATTTTTCTCCTTAACACAAAAATTGATTGTAGATTTTTTAACCTATATTTTCATTTTTTAATCTTTTAAATGGGTTTTACTAAATTTTATATGGAACATTTTCCTTAATATTTTAAAATCATCTCTTTCAAAATTTCCCATCTAAACATTCCTTTAAACATGAATTCTTATATAAAAAAGTTATCACTATTGATGTTAATAAGTTATAAAATAATATATTATTGTGTAATATTTTTTAAATAATTCAATAAATTTTCACCCAAAATATTTAGTATATTTTTACATCCAAAAAACCGTTTAAAACTCTTGATAAATTAATCATCATAGAAGAATATTTTCAAAAAAATATCATATTATTGATCTAAAATATTATCTAAATTTTACAATATTCCTTGCTCTTAAGGATGAATATTTTAATATTATTTGCCATAAATTATATTACACATAACTACTAAATTCAATTTTAAAAATCCAACAATAATAATTATAACAGTTCATCAAATTGGAATATTACAAAGAGGGTTTCGTTGGGAAAATTTTCTATCATATTTCAGTAAATAATAAATTCTATATGCGATGAGTTTTGAAGACAAATGATGATCCCAAAAAATAATGATTAAAATGTTATGTGTTACAACATGTAAGAAGTTTTCTTCTATTATACAAGTTTTTTTAGATTCAATAATATTATAGTAGTGAAAAAACTATAGAGATTACAAATTGTCTTGATTTAAACATTATACAGGTAATTATTTAAACATTATTCATTAAAATAATTGAGATATTAACGTAATGAGAATAAAATATAGTTTTTGATTGATGTGTAAATAACAATCTATAATATGTTACAAAAAGGGAGAGAATTATTATTTTGAAAAAGTTTTGGAGGTTTTATTAATGAAGTAAAATGTCTAGAAGGTGTTTTTGAGAATCCAAAAAATTGTTTATAAATCATGAAAATATATTTTTAACAACAAACTACATTTGAATTATATTAATGGTGTTTATTTGGATGAAACAACATCTAGAAGTTACCCTTTCATGAAATTTTATTTCTAAAATGTTTTAGATATGAGTGAAAAACTATAGAAAAAGTTAATTCTAGAGATTAATATTTATAGATTTTTTTCTATTGATTATAAATAAAATTAAAAAATGAGTTTCAAATATCAAGGAGTGTAAATTTTAATGAATTTTAATTATATAGATGAAACTTCCAAGATGATTCATGATAAGGTGAGGATATTGAGTAGAAGTGAAAATATATGATGCAAAGAGAAGCAAGATAAAAATAAGAAAGAAAGACTTATAAAATAGAGAATAATATGTTTATGGTGAATATAGTTTCTATCAAGAAGTATAATACATATGAATTATTAAATCAATTTTAAGACTATCCTTGAATAAGTCTGGAATAAAAGTTCTAATACAAATGAAAAAATTTGTAAATATAATTGATAATTGAAAGTAATCAAAATAATATATAAGATTAACAAAATGATTCATACACCACTATGACAATTTTAATAAATATTTCTCTTTATATGTATTAATTTATTTGAAATATTGTGTTACACATAAATCTACGTTTTAGTGAACCATGATATAATAACAATATTATTAATTAAAATGATAGTTTTTGCCTACTCATATGATTGGTGTGTATGAATTTGAAAAAATATAATTTAAAAAATGGATGGTTATATATGTATAAAATTAATTCATTGTTCATCAATTGATTATACATGAAAATAAAATATTTCTAATAAAAAAGAAATATTTTCAGTAATCCATTTTATGTGAATCAAGTATATTTTCATAATTAAATAAATTGAACCTTAATAGTGATTAATTTTACAGAGGTCGATTTAATATTTTCTAAACAAAATATCCTAACAAATATATAAATTATAGGATTATGATAAGAATCAATCTAGTTCTATGCTAACATGTTTTTTAAACATTATTTTTCACATTTCCATATTCATAATAAATTGAAATTATAAAAATAATAGTAATTAAATTAGTTAAAATTTATAAAATATTTTGATTTATGAGATTAAAATTTTGTCAATACTCTACTTTTATGTCTATTTAATATTTATATTAAATGATGTAAATTTATCATCTTGGTAAATGGTAAATCAATTAAATCATGGTTAAAAATAATTAAAAAGGAAATATTAAATCATAAAAATTCTTAATGTATGGATTTAATTTTACCCATAAAACATTAATATTTAAATTTAGTTTTTTAATGTAGATATTTTCCTAAAATTGTATTTTATATTTTTTTAACATAAAAAATTACAAATTACCAATTTAATTATTTATACTGTCTATTTTGGGTCAGCATATGAAAAATTATGTTATAAACTTATTTATATTTTATATAAAATTTTATGAAAAATTTTATGAAATAAATTTATTTTAATTTTTTATGTATTATCTAGTGAGATTAATTTCTTATGCAACACTCATGCCAAAGACTCTATTTAATAAAAAATATAATAAATTACATTGAATATTTTAGATTTGATATAATTTGGATGTGTTAATGGGACCTAATAATATTACAGATATATATGCATATTATTGAGGTCTGAGAGAATTATAATATATTTCACCCTTTGTGTTGATTTATTTATTGTTAAATTAAATGTATAAGGTTGAAATTAGAAATAATTATATTATATCAGAATAATATTTTGCAAAATTACATAAAAACATATATTTTTTGAAATTGTACAAGGTGGTTATGACATTGTATAAAATGTGGTAAATAAAAAATATATGGTACAATCCTCATCTTATAAATAAGAATTAAAACAATTTAATATTGAAAAGGAGTTACTATAGTGATAAATAATAGTAGTTGAATATGGGATCATAAAAATGATATGGTTTACAATTATAAAATAATTAGTTTGAATTATATTCTTTATGGTACTATAATATTATCCGACCATATATTCAAATATATAGATATTTTTTTCATTTGGATTAAGAATTGATTTATGATAATTTAATCTTTTGGGAAATTTAAAAATTTCCCCTCACCTCAATTATAAAAGGGAACATCCTCTCCAACATAATAGAACCACATTAGACATTTTAGTATGATAAACCTATAAAAATATACCTTATTACTTTAAATGTTAAAATAGTATTTCCGCACAAAAATGTATAACACCTAAATCCGTTAGAGGAGATCTAAATGTGTTTTTTCAAATAAAATGTGATCACATTACATGATCACTTCCTATTATATTCTTAATTCATTCATAATAATATATATTATTTTTCATAAAATAATAAAATAATTATCAAAAATATTTTGATAATTTATTATTTTCTTCAATATTCCACTACTCATTTTTCCCTTGAAATGATAATTGAATTTATTTCTTGTGCATACCTACATCATTTTGTATCTACCAAATGATATAATTAATTTCTAATCAACATCAATTATTTATGGTTATTATAATGGGTTTAAGTATTTTATATTATATTAATGAAAAATTTATATTTCTGGAATAATAATATAATATATATATCTTATTTCAATCCAATCCAATGTGAAATATGAATTTTGTTGTTTCATACACGTAGACGACCACCTCCACAAGGAAACATTAATCATTTTGTATAATTATTTTACATGGATTCACATGTATAAGGATTTGATAAAGATATATCAAATAAATGATACAATAATGATCCTATAATGGTTAATTAAAATGAATATTTCTTCATTAAATCCATTCAAATATAAAAACAATGTTCACATAGATGTTTGATCTATTATCTCAATGAAATATATAATTCAACTATCTATCTCTATATTTTATTGATGGTGATATATTATTCCTGGATATATTTTTTTCTCATATGAGGATTATTATTATAGTGGTGACATAAAATAAATAAATGTACAATTACCAGATCCACATAATTTAAATACTGAGGATAAATGATAAAAATAACATCCTAAAATAAAAATTTTAATAAAGAATTATTGACATAATGTGGTGTTGAAATTTCATAAAGGGGTCATATATTACATTATTTGTATGAATGTGACTATGATATATAATTAGAATAAATATAAATTTATTTTATATGTTTTCTTGAGTGACTTTAAATCAAGGAGAACATGATGTATGTTTTTATTTCACAATATCATAAATATTATTGTTTTTATATTCACGTCTTTGTATATGTATACTTATTTTTAATATAAATGATTTATAAAAATGTTTTCAAAAAACAAATGCCTTCAACATTTATTTATTATTTTAATTTTTTTGGTATTTTATTTTTCATAATAGGGCTTAAAACATATATATTTCCATTCTCCAAAACGAAGTACATTGTGGCTATTTAGAAAAAATATAGAAGGATTATTTTTTGAATTATATTTAATGAATAAAATTTCAATCCTTCATAACTATTGTTTTCAATTAAAATTAAATTACATATGTATATATATTTAAATATATTATTCTATTTTATAATTTTTGAATTTTTAAAAAGAATAGATTTTGAAATGGAAGGGTTATTTACACAACTAATTATTCAAAGTACCTTCAAAATCATTTTCCATATAATATGGAAATCATTAATGATCAATATTTTTTACAATGGATATTATATAAGGATACCATATTTATTTTTCTTATATAAGGTTTATGATTATGATAAAAATATGATATTTTTAAATCCTATTTATTTTCCATGGGTTATGTTATGATGAAACAATTATAGAACCAATATCAATTCTATGGGTTATGTTATGGTGAAATTTTAATGAAATACCATTATGTTCATGGGTTCGAATATGATTATTTATTTATGATCTTCTATAACATAGATGTATGATTTTCATTATGTGATGAGTGGGACTAATTACTTCCAAATATTTATTAGAAAAATATTGATATCTCATGAGGTAAATATGGCTATAACTAAGAGTGAACCAAATTAAACAAGGTAATAAAACCAATATTATAGCATTCTAGGTAAACCATGACTACTATAATGGATAGTATGGTGTATCCATTCAAAAATGTCAGACATTTAAATGATCCATGATAAATAATGAAATTATTTCAATGCATTTGTGTATTCCAGAGTTCTTTACCATATTCATAAATTATGATCACAAGGATCATGTTCATTGATTATTTTTTGATTCTTATTTTATAAATATATATGATATATTACATGACATAGTATTATGATATTTTATTTGGAGATTATGTTTTTTAAACTTTATGATCATATAAATAAACCATATTGATCATGTTATGCTTATGTGATCAGTTATATCTCACATGTTTAACCTTACTGAGCATGTGATATAACCCTATTTGTATGGTTTCTATCAAAACATTTATGAGGATTGTTATTCTGTGTGTTATTTTTAATATGGGTTATAGTTATAAAAAAATAAGTGGGTGCCAATGTATATATTTTATGAACTAGTTTATAATGTTTTTATGATTCCAAATATACTAGAATAATAGGATGTTGGTTTTGATTAAATTATTGTGTAAGAAATTCTCATATCTTAAGATTTAATATCTATATATTAAATATATGGGTCACTATTGTTTTTATCAGATCTATGATTAGTTATCCATTGTGAAATAGGGCGAGAAAACATTTTGAAGAATTAAATGGATAAGTCACACTATATGAAAAAATATTATTGTTTTGGTAGTGATATATAATGAATTAGGTCAATCCTTTAGTTTAATGGGTTATAGATTCATGATTTAGATATTCAATATGTTATTTTTCTTGTTTATGTAGTTCCAAACTATGATGTTTCATTTTATTCAATGAATTAAATCTAAATGAATCATTTAATATTGAATTCCATGGGAAATTGAATGATTCCCCTCATGAGAAAAAAATGTTATGGTAACTTTAATTAATAATCAAGATTTTGTGACATACAAATATCATCAATATATTAACAATCATTAGATTCTAAATGATATATAGAGGTAAAAATATTTTACTGAGTCCTTCATGAAGAAATAATGAAATTATTTAAGTGCGTCTTCTAATCCCCCAATAATGGATAAATGGATTAGTTCCACTAGAAATATATATTTTTTTCTTTATATTTTTTTAAAATTATAATTTAGTTTCACTATTTATAATTTGGATGGTGAATAAGATTAGTGTTGTACTGTTATCAAGAACATGAGAATAATATATCAAATTAATTTTATATATTGGAAGAGATTTTAAATATTATTTTTCAATAACAAATCACCTCTTATATTTCATAAGAAATTAATGAAACAATTCATTCATTTAAAACAAAATAATGATTAATATTTTAGAATGGATAAGTAAAATTTCACAAGGAATTTGTAGTACAAATATGGTATTATCATCCAACTTGAAATAATGGTTGATCAATTTCTCAATGGTTTAAAACTATTTCCCTTAATAGCTTTATCCCTAGGGTACTTTATTAGTTATAAAAATGTTTTTTGATGTTCTATCAATGTATAGATGGTGATTGGAGTTACCCATAAATATCATTGAGTTAAATATAAAAGAATAATGGAATCAAAAGAAATAATAAAAGAGGAGGTATGTGGATGATATTTTCCTAATGCTCAAAATGTGAAAGAAAACATAGAGCCAATTTTCGTATGGGAATTTATTAATGGTTCATGTATGGAAAACAAGAACATTGGGAAATTGATTGTTGATGTGATTGGAATTGGATTTCTATGTATAAAATTGTAGAGAATGCTCTTTATAATGAACCACACACACTATAGTTCTTTAAATATAAGAAGTATGCATATTAGGGAATCTAATTCAAAAATTTATATTTTAATAATAAAAATTTATTTCAAGAACCAATTAATCCCATAGATTAGGAACATATTATTAAGTCACAATATTTTATATCGGTAATGGTAAGGAACTACTGAAATAAACATTTACCATAAAATCTATAACTGCTAATGTATTATTTGATTCATGATATACCCACGTTTTTATATATTAGGATTTTCAAAATGGTAACATATTACCTCATAAATAATAGATGTTGAGTTAGTATTATAAATAAAATTTTTGTTAATATCTCATCTCATATATATAAACCTTCTAGGGAAAAAGTTTTTGGAATTTTGTTTCCTATAATTATTTTCATTCTTACTCAAGATGAATATGATGTTATTATTGACATGGATTGAATTTTATTATATAAACCAAAAAAAATTGTTATGAAAGAGAACCTATGATTGATATTTATATCTAAACCTTGATCAACTATTAGTGTGGTGATGAAAATAAATTTCTTGTTAAACAAATTTCAATATATGGGTTACGATTCCTATTCAAGAGGGGTTATTTTTTAAAATGGTTTTATTGAAACTCGAAATATAATATATTTAAATTTTATATAAATTTATTAATGTATTTATAGATGAGTTCCTACTATACATTCGTATCATGATGATGATTCTTATTTATTACTCAAACTAGGTGAAACATTTATTTATAATAAACCATATAGAATATAACCGAATGAATATGATTATTTGAAGACGAAAAACCATGAGAATGTACATTTTCTATTAATTTCTCTATGTGCCTCATATTGGGGTGAACATGTTCATTTTTTGAGAAGAAATATAGATCAAAGATAATCTAACTTCATTATTGAAATAATTACAAGCCAATATCATGAATATGAATCTTATACCCTATATTGATTAATTGTTTGATCATATGCATAGAGATATATAATTTTACATTATTTAACTTCATTATATATATCATTAACGGGGTGTCAATTCTAATGATAAATGAATTTAGAGTGATAGAATTTGGACTTACTAATTAATAGGTTATCTTCATGGATTTAATGAATAGAGTCTACAGATATTAACATGATTAGTTTATGGAAATATTCTAATAAAATATGGTTATTTATTCAATGATAGTTGAATAGAAGGATTATATTTATAGAATTCTTTGGAATACCCTATAGAAGGGGAAGTATTATAAAATATTTACAAATATTTAATTTTGTATTTCATTGTCGGAGTTGAAAATCAAGAGGGGGGGGGGAATGGAGTTCCTACATAATTGTTTTTTTAAAATAAATATAAATATCCCCCAGATTTTGAAAACATCCTAGTTAATTGACATTGTAGAGAAATAAATGTCTAATTGGTCAGAAGGTTTTTCAAAGGGTGATTAGTCCTCAGTTTAATTAGTGTAGAACAGTTCATCAAAATTTTAAATAGGTTTAATGTATTAAACACATACATACACATACCAAAAAAACAATCAAATTAAAAGAAAAAATGTTTTATGTTTAAGATATTATAAGTAGTGGAAAAATAGATAAAATCGAGTATTGCAAAAAATAGAACACAAAAAAGTTAAAAAAGAGGTTCACTCTCAATCCTAGACATAATCTTTTCCACTTAGTGATCACCTGCCACCAATTATTTTATATTAACAATAAACTAGATACACATCCTATATCATGCTTCTCAATAGTATTTACACACTTTCCAAGGTTCACACCCTCTACCATAGTTCTTCATTGGAATGATAAACAACAAAAAACCCTAGTGGTCTCCTCTACAGTTATCTGTGGGAAAACAAGAAGTAACTGATGTTTGATGTGTGGATTTATTGTATTGTCAAGTAAAAGACCGTGACATAGTGTGAATGCAACAAAAGTACACTACTAAAAAAATAAAATAAAATAACAAAGTGTAGAAAATATGATGAGATTGGTTTTAGAAGGCTCTATGTGTTTCCAGTTTAGCACTGGGCTCTTCCAATTGAAGAATTTGATGTTCGAGTATTTCCCTAGAAGTTTTCTCCATAACAGACTATGGAAACTCCAGTTACAGGATTTCTAGTATTGAGTGTTATGCTTCTTTTTTTATTGTGAGTTGGTGAATCATAAAAGACAGAAGTGGGTTTGTCCAAAATAATCTCTATAATTCTTGTAGGTTCACGCTGTAAGAGTTGTATGGGTTGTCTTTGATCGAGTGAGAATGTTTCTTCATATGCTCAGATGTGCTTCTCATCATTATTTCTTTACTCTAATTTTTAAAATTCCACTTTCTTCTCTTTTATATTTGAGGTCCAACAATAGGTATTAGTACATCAGATTCTTTCTTTCACATACCTTGTACTTTCCCCAGATATGATCTCTTTATTTTTATACAATCATTATTAATTAATGTCAGAAGCATTAATGTTAGAATGTATGACCCTTAGAATAATCTTATGAATTTGAAAATGTATGGATTAAAAAAGAATGGTAGACTGGTAATGGTATCCTTAACAATTATATGATTCAATAGTAAGTGCTCATCAGCCACATTCATCATTAACCATTCCAATGGTAACATTCCATCAATAAATCTCCATTGGTAGCCATTCAACATGGAACTTTTATTGATAACTCTCCATTGGTAACCTTCCATCGGAAACCTTTTGTTGATAACTCTCCATCAGTAGCCTTTCATCGCTGACCATTGATTGATAACTCTAAATCGGTAACCTTCTCTACTGTAGCCTCAGATTGGTGACCCTGCATCGATGAGCTTTTCATCGGTAACCTTGGCATCAGTGACCTTTGCATCCATAACATTACATCGGTGACCTTTTCATCAATAACCTTGCATTACTCACCTTTGCATCAGTGAACATTGTACATGGAGAAATTTTTCATTGTGACCTTTAAACAAGAGACTAGTGAGATTAAACATACATAGTTATCACATTGGTATAAACACATTTTTCACATAAATGATTATCTTGTAAGAGAAATAGAATTATCAAAAAAATAAAACATGATTTGGGATTATCAAAACATGTGAGTCCATCAATATCCCCATTTTTATAATCACAAATTATGACTACATTTTATGAATTAGTGTGAAGAATATTTTCTATCATCTTTAGAGGTGTTTTTATGAACATTTGAACCATGTATACTATGGAAAATTATAGATAGTATATATATGCACAAAGAGTTATGTCAACTAAAAAACAACTTTTTTATGTTTGGGTAGCCTAAAACATAAACTTCACTTTTTTCACCCCCTTTGGTTAACATTGAGATTCAAGCATAAATATTTCTCCCCCATTATGATTAATAAAAATACATGAGGATAAAAAGAAACAAAAGAGGATTTTGTACTAATGAATCAATTGTAAAATACACAAAAATGTTATAAAGTTCCCTATTAACCAAGACATCCCACATTCAATCGACATTAGAGATGTCCAAAATATCATTGTCTTTGGAAGTGGAGGAATTAGGTTCTGAAGATGGAGGGATAGGACTATGGATAACAGTTATCAAGGTATGATGAGATGCACCAGATGCATCAGTATTCCTCTAGTGAGTAGATCCTTGAGGAATGGTGGGGTTATGTTTTTGATGGAATGAGCACGAGTCATCATTGGTGTAACACTGGGAGATCCGGAGGCACCTAAGGTAGAAGGAAAGGATGGAGGAACAATGATGGTAGTGTAGTCCACATAGTGGAAGGAAAAAAGAAGATTTCTGAAATCCTTAATAATACTTCCTCATCTTTCCATGGCAGAAATAAAATCATCTTTATTCTCTCTAAATATCACCAAATAAAATGTCAACTCTATATTCATGCTAACTTGATCATTAAAAGCTTGAGTGTCAGGTAGAATCCTCAAGTTCTCCAACAACAACTTGAAGTGACCATCAATCTGATGATTAGGGTATACTATTTTGTAGTTGAAATGAACTTGTTCCACAATGGCTTTATGATATTGAGAATCCTACCTTAGACAATTTCCCACATGATTATGAATTTCTATGGTAGTAGAAATAACTTGAGTCAAAGATAGGGGATCTAAGGTATTGATACCAGAGAACATCTCAACTTCTTCTCTAAAAACCAACATGATGGATTCTAGATCAACATTATGAGAGGATGATAATGAAGAACAAGCACACATAGGTTCTATAGTAAATGCTTCTATCTCTTTAAATGATTTAGTTGTCCCACAGATCAGTCTCTTCACTTTATCATCTTGGACACTCACATGTGTCTCCATGAACTTCATAATGTCCTCAAACACAGTGACCATTTTTATAACCACACTTTTAATATATCAAATATATTTTCCCACATAAACTGTTGAGTCCATATAAGAGTCTAGTCTAGAAATAGACTGATTCTTAGATTCCAATGAATATTCCAAGGTTCTTCTCGGAATATTATAGTCCTTTACCTCCTCTAACAAGATTGTGTGAGAGTCAAATACTAGCCTTTCCACTACTGAAGTGACAACATATTTATTTTGAGACATATCCCTCTATAACTCAACAAATCTATCATCAATGTTTCTCTTCATATCTGATTTCATTGATTCCAAATACTCCTTCATCAAATAGTCATGAGTAAGAATGACCACTTGCTGCACAATAGTGGTTTCTGATTTAGTGTGAATGGGAGCAAACCAGATTCTCCAGTCATCATCAGATTCTCCGTAATGTATTCCTAAGACAAAAAATGTAGGCTCTTCTGAACAATCTTATATTCTAAGAGATACAATAATGGAACCTGTAGCAACACGTTCCTCCACCTCAATTGTATTATTCTCTTGATCAACCATATCCCTATCTGCCACACCTCCTTAAGCAAACTCATCAATAGGAGGTTCCACTAAAAGTTATTCTACAAAATCTTCAACTATATCCAATGCAATTCCAACTTCAAATAAATCAAAATCATATTCATCTACACCTTCAACCATTTTTGTATTCCCTATCATTAGACTAAGACTAAGAAATTTTTCTTTACATATATTAGCTATTATCTCAAATTCACCATGACTATATTCTGTGTCCTCATCCACATTTGAGGCCCCTCTAATGTATCTGAAGTCATATTCTACCCCTTCTTCCTCACTAGTCCCTTCATAATCAATGTCCCTTATAAATGTCCCCCTTCCAGGAAATCACTTTGGTGTATAGGCCCACCAAATAAAATAGAATTATCACGATGATTGGAAGGATGTTCAGGATAAATCTTATTATCTATTTGAGAATCCTCTCTTTCGGCCACAATAACAACTTCTCCTTCTTCATCTAAATATGTAAGCTCTACTTCACTGGGTTTTAGATGAGGATCTATCTTATCCTTAGGCCATGTAGAATGAGTGATAAATTCAAATTCCTCATATTACATAGCCTCATAATATAGGAATATTCTTTTCCAGGGGTTCCAATTTATCTTCATGAATTTGAAAATTACCTTTGTAATGTAGAAATTTTCACTAACTACAACTGTTTCCTCATTTTATCTCGAAACTCCTTTCACCTTCAACATCAAGTATATCAATATATAAAGAAATAATGAATTTTATTTTCAATAGAACATTGTCATATTCTCTAATTGTATCATCAATAGGATACATTAATTAATAATCTTTTAGTGATTCAATATATATAAAAGAAATACATCTTGAAATTTCATTATTGAAAAGTCCCCTCTCCTGGTGCTTATGAAAAGATAAAAAAATGTAAATAATAGATTGCCTTCTCCTTACAACTCAGTAGTATTGAATTTCCAAATAATACTACTCCCTATCAGTTCAACTAAGGCTTCTTCATAATAGAATAAATCAGTAGTGGGAGGCACCACTTTGGAGTAGTAATCATAAATCACTTCATTGGGTACTCCCAAACACTCATCCCATTCAAAATAGGAGTAGATTACACTTATTACATTTACCCTTGAAGACATTCTGTTCTCATCATTAGTATATTCTAATTTCAAGAACACATAAAACACCATAACCAACTTTTGTTAATAGGGTCCATTATTGTTTGCAAAGCATTCAACCCAGCCATAATGAAAAAGTTAATTAAGTACTGAAGAGATGCTCGTCAGGAATCACTTGGAACTGAGTTCCTTTTAATCTATGATTTCCCTTTTCGACATATGATGGTTGATTAGCTTTGTCACATCCATGCTTCAACTACTTGACCCATATCATGGTCTTTTTAGATTTGGCACAACCCCTTCTTCACTAAACAACTTTCTCTATATTCTTTCCATGTGATCAAAAGCGGTTCGATGGTTTTGGAACATGGTTAGGATCTAAGGATTGGGAGAAAATAGAATCAGAATTGAATTTTAGTTGGACCAAAATTCGGTATGATCTTTTAATTTTATCACTTAGGGATTGAAAAAATAGTGTAAAACAAATAAGTAAAACAAAAATCATTTCAAATTCTCGATGATAAAACACAAGTCCCAAAAATATCACATATCATTAAGGTAATGACAGTGAGATTCATAACGTTGGGGGTCTAATGGTGAGGTTTCTATTAGTGAGGCTTCTAATGGTGAGGTTTCTAAAGTTGAGATTTCTAACCGTGAGGTTTCTAGTAGTGATGTTTCAAACGGTAAGGTTTCTCACTATGAGGTTTCTAACAGTAAGATTTCTATCAGTGAGGCCTATAACAGTAAGGTTTCTATCGATGTGGTATCTAATGCTGAGGATTCTAGAGATGAGGACTTTAATGGTGAGGATTATATCATTTAAGTCACTAACGGGGAGTTTTCTATCGTTGAGGTCTCTAATGGTGAAGATTCTATCAGTGAGGTCTCTAACGGTGAATTTTCTATCGATGAGGTCACTAACGATGAGGTTTCTATCGGTGAGGATAATATCCCTTATAGTTTATCATACCTAACTCATGTTTGATGTTTTTTAACTTTTTTGAATTCAAATGATTTGTGAACATATCTACTAATTGTTGTTCAGTACCATTGAATTATAGATTCATATCACATCTTTGATAATGATCTCTCAAGAAGTGATCTCTCACATCAATGTGTTTTGTCCTATGATGATATACATAATTTTTAGAGATGTTAGTAGAACTTGTATTATCACAGATTATTGAGAAATGATTTAATTGATGTCCATAGTCTACTAAAGTGTGTTTCATCCATAGAATTTGATCACAACAACTCCCAGTAGCTATAAATTCAGCATCAGCTGTAGATAATGCAACACAATTTGGTTTCATAATACACTATGTTATTAGAGATTTGCATAAAATGTGACATGTTTTAGAGTTTCTATTTTATCTAACATGAAACCAGAAAAAACAACATCCAAATAACCTATTAAATAAAATATTGTCCTATTGGATAAAACAATACTATGATTATATTAAACTTGAGATATTTAAAAATCCATTTAACTATAGTTAGTTGAGACTCTTTATGATCAGATTGAATGCGAGAACATATGCATACACTGATCATAATATCAGGTCTGCTAGTATAAATAAATAGTGTACTTTCTATCAAACCTGTGTAATTGGTTTGATCTACTAGTTTACTAGGTTCTTTAGCATCCAACTAACACGTGGTACTCATAGGTGTATCACTACCATTAGTTTATTCCAAACAAAAAAGTTTCAAAAAATCCTTGGTATATTTGATCTAATATAAAGAAATACCATTTTTATTTCAAAAAATTTGATGTCCAAGGACAAATTTATGTTCCCCCACTAAACTCATTTCAAATTCATATTGACTCATTTTTGAAAAATTAGTACACAAATATTTTTTAGAGGATCCAAAAATAATGACATCTATATAAATATGTTCTATTAAAACATCTTTGGAAATCCTTTTAATTAGAAGAGTAGGACCCACTAGTCTTTTAGTACAACGGTATGAAATAATGATTGAACTAAGTCTCTCATACAATGATCTTGGAGATTATTTCAGACTATATTGGGAATTTGAATTTTTGAATACATGATTTGAAAAATGGGGATATTTAAAACCGGGGATTTTTTCAACAAATATATCTTTAACTATGTACCGATTTAAAAATTCACTTTTGACATCCATTTGATAATGTTTGAAATTAAAATGAGCTACATAACCTAATAGAATCCTAATGGATTCTATTCTAGCTATAGGTGAAAAGGATTCCTCATAGTCCTTTACATATTCTTGACTATATCCTGATTCATCTAGTCTTTCCTTGTTTCCAACTATGATTCCAGATTCATTAACATTATTTCTAAACAACCATTTAGTGCATATTGTCAATGTGTCTTTATGTCATTCTACTAATTCTAATTCTTTTTTTTTCTTTCAAACTGATTTAATTCTTCTTGCATAGCTATCACCTAGAATTCAATATTTCATGCATCCTCAATTTTTTTTTGGATTGAGCTGTGAATGAAATGTTTGATGTTCAACTTGGTTTCTCAGAGAAGGTCTTGTTTGTGTCACTCTATTTAAATCACACACTAAAACATCTAATGTAATATTCTTGAGAGTTCTAATACATCTAGAAAGAGTTGAACTAGACTCCTCTTGAATTTCTATAGGTACAGATTCAATATGCACAGATTCAGAAAAATTACATTAATTGGTTATTTTCTCTAATGGATCACTATCATTGTCATTAAGGTCTAGAAAAGTCATATCTTCCTCAAGGGGGTCAATAGCGGGTTTGGATTCATGTGGATCAGTCACATAAAATTTGACAAGAACTGATTCTTCCACCCATTTGGTTCTCTTATTAAATATTTTATATTCTTTACTAGTGATTGATTAACCTATGAAAATTACATCATCACTTTTGGAGGAATATTTGTCAAGATTGTCCATAGTATTAAGGATAAAGACATTGTGTAAAGACCTGTAAATTTCAAGGAAATTTTTTTCTTAATTTTCTTTGGAATTTTACAAGAATGCAGTTTCTGACGGCGCCTGATTCCGAGGCCCGGTGTGACCGGAATCATTTTCCGAAGTTTGGCTCGGGTACGTTCAGTGAAAGGACGAGCGGGTTTTTATAACTTTTGAACCGGTGTCCGGAATCGAATTCTGAGGGCACCGATGAAATCGCAGCGCAGGTATTCGCTTAGAAACGCCTCCTCCGGAGTTGCGTTTTCTCGGGTGTGGTTTTTAATTTTCGGGCTTAATGTTAAGAAATAAAATAATTTTGCGACAACTTTATTTTATTTCACTTAAGCCGCTTGGAAGCCACTTGAAGCCACTTAAAGGCGGCTTGAACTGAGTGGAACTGGATAGGATGCTATCCAAAAATATCCTACCCCCTTGGTAGGATATTTGTGAGGTGGGGCCCGCACGAATCCCGCCGTTTCTTTCCGCTAAGAAACGCACCCGTGAAAACCCGTCTTAATGAAAGTCAACTGACGCGTTTTCTAAATTCTTAACAAACCATTTAATTGGGCGGTTTATTTCGTGAATTAAATGGGCTGTTTCTTTCGTGAATTAAATGGCCTGTTTCTTTCGTTGAATTAATTCAACGAATTAATTCAATCGTTTCTTAACCTGTTTTCGTGTGTTGGCATATTAATAAAATAAGACCAACCCAAAATCTTTTGAGAAGATTTGAGAGGATCCTTGTTTCTTCTTCTCCCTCGCGAAGAACGCGAAGAACGCGAAGAACGCGAAGAACGCGAAGAACGCCGAACCCAGAAATCGACGACGCGACGCCTTGATCCGCATCGCCGACAACGTTCTTCTGCGACGTCTCTTCCTCCGCGACGGATCTTCTATCGGCTTCTTGAGGTAAGAATCTCAGACCTTCCTTTTTATCTCCTTCGTGGTTCTTAACCAAAAACACGGATTTAATTAATTAAATTAAATCTGTTGTTTCATAGTGCGTTGAGTTCACCGACTCAACACCGGATTCCGCGACGACGCGACGCCTCCCCGCGACGACGCGACGACGCGACGCCTCCCCGCGACGACGCGACGATCCCTCTCTTCCGCGATGAGCTTTTCCGCGAAGAACGCCCGCGCGCGACGATCGACGATGTAGGGATTTATTATGGGAATTACCCCTTTTTAATTTATTCCCGTCAATGTTTCTTAATGAAATTAAAGAACCGAATTGTGAACAATTTTAATCTTCTTAAAATTGTTATTTTTTCCCGTGTGGAATAAAATTCTCCCGGTTGTTTATCTCTAACGCGGAGGGTGCGGGCCAAACGAACACGGCCCGACGACCCTCCGTCGTTCTTCGTTTTGTGCGGATTTGGCGGGCGACGACGGAACGTGCCACAACGTATGTTTGACGATTCCGCAGTAAAGAACGGATCCTGGGAGGAGCAATGGCGCAGACGGGAAGAGAATCGGACCACCGGAGCGATCTCGGTGGCCTGCGGAACTCGCCGGCGGCCGGAGGCGGCGGCGCCCCGGCGCGCCGCCGGACGAGCCCGCCGGGGCTTCAGCCGCGGCAGCGGCGGCCAACAAACCCGCGGCCGCGCGGGTCCGGTTTGCCCGCACGGGACGCGGCTCTGCCGCGTCCGCGGTTCACCAGCGCGGCCCACGCGAGCCGCAGTTTCCTCAGGCCGCGGGTCAACGCACGGGGCGCCTGGCAGTCGGCCGCCCGGCCGAGCCGAGCCAGGCCGGTCCGACCGGCCGGGCCGGACCGGGCCAACCGGGTCGGGTCGATCCGGTTCGGGGCGACCCGGGGGGGGGGGGGGGGGGGGTCGGGCCGGGCCCGTACCCCCCCTTCTTCGGACGTTTTCGTTCAAATGGTCGTATCTTGAGCTACGGGCCTCCGAATGACGCGCCGTCAATGGCAACACGATCTTTGGATCGAGACGGTCGTTTCAGTATACTATACTCAAGATGCACCTTACTTTTCGGGAGCCTACGTAGTTAAAACTCCGTAGTTAAGCGTGCTTGGCCTAGAGCAGTGATCAGGATGGGTGACCTCCGGGGAAGTTTCCCAGGGTGGGTGTGAGACGGAAAGACCAATAACTAACAGACTGGGCGTCCGATTGACGCGCCGTCTGTTTCGTTGAATTCCTCTATGTGAGACGGATCTTTTGGCATGCTCCGCCCGAGGTTTGGACGCAGGTGGAGTTCGGTCGGGTTGGTTTTGCCTTAAAAACCAACCGGGCCCCTGGGACGAAAAGGCCAATAACTCTCAGACCGGGCGTCCGATTGACGCGCCGTCTATTGTGTTGAGTTCCTCTTGATGAGACGGAACTTTTGGCATCCTCCGCCCGAGTTTTGGATGCAGATGGATAGTGGCCAGGTTGGATCGCAGTGAAATCCAACCGGGCCCCTGGAACGGAAAAGCTGATATCTTTCAGACCAGATGTCCGTTTGACGAACCGTCAGCGGCATTGGTGATCACGTTGAAAAACAGTCCCTATGAGTATACCCTGTGAGTGTTCGGGGTATAGTTGAGTTACGGCCGGATTGGTTCGCTCACGAAACCAACCGGGCCCCTGGGACGAAAGGGCTAATAACTCACAGACCGGGCATCCGATTGACGCGTCGTCTGTTGCGTTGAGACCCCTATGACGAGGTGGCCCTTCGAGATACTTCCTTGCGGGACTTTGTGATACTTGGAGTATCGACCAGTAGCTCGTGGAGCGGACCCTCCCGGAGACGAGCGGGCGGAGCACGGAGACCGTGTAGCTGACTGAGACCCGATGACTGCTGATCGAACGACTCAGTGTGTGACAGAGGTGCGTTTGGTTGTAGCGGCACATGGGAGCGCTTGGTTGTAGCGGCAGACCCACGAAAGAGGTGCGCTTGGTTGTAGCGGCACATGGGAGCGCTTGGTTGTAGCGGCAAACCCACGATACTCGATAGGTGGAGTACTACAACAGTCTTAAGTTAGTGGGCAGTACCTCGGAGTTGTGACAGGACCACTGTACACTTCCAGAGGACTGCTCGACGCTGTAGTTTTTCCTTTCAGTTGCTGTTTTTCCTTTCAGTTGTACTTTACAGTTGGGCTTGTATTTCCGGCCCCTTTTACTTTCAGCACAGCTTGTACAGTTTTTACTTAGTGTTTACTTTTCCGCTTGCTTACTCTGTGGTGCTTGTTTACTTTTCAAAGGCAATGCCTTCCCTTTTTGCTGGGATTTATGCCTTGGTGCTAGTCGCCAACCCCTGGCCTATGGAAGGCGGGCTTGGGGTAGTCACGGCACGGGCCCCGAGGACGGGTCGTGACACATTGCAACCAAAAACTCTAATGTAATTATCCTTAGGCTTCCTATTATCACATATCTCAAATGGGGTATTTTTAATAACATTTCTAATCAATGCTCTATTGATAATGTAACGACCTATATTAACATCTTCTACCCAAAAAAGGTAGGTAGATTATACTACATAAGCATAGTTCAAGAAATCATAAAATATTCCTACTTCTTATTTTTTTTAAACCCCTTTTTGTTGAGTTTTCTAGGAGAAGTTTAATTATTAGTATTTCCATTATGTGAGTAAAAGGTTTCAAATTCCTGATTTTCAAACCCCTGGCCATGATCACTTCTCGAGGACTTAATTCTCAGTCCACTAAGATTTTCTATAGAATTGAAATAATTATTAATGTATGAACATAATTCACATTTGTGAGCTAAAATGTATACCCATGTAAATCTATAAAAATAATCTACAAGAACATAAACATTGTGCTTACCATTTAAACATGGAACTCTATATGGTCTAGGAAAATCAATGTGAACCAACTCAAGCGGATGAGAAGTAGAAACATCTTTATTTGGATTGAATTAAACATTGTGTTGTTTTCCCTTTTGACAGGGATTACAAACATTATTAAGTGTGAATTCTAATTTAGGTAGGTCTCTAACTAAACATTTCGAAATTAGTACCCTATATGAGTGAAAATTTCATTGTCCTATTCTTCTGTTCCATAACCTGGATTATTTATGAAAATCATTTAAACTTGAAACATTTTTATTAGCTAGAGAATTTATATCAAAAGCATATATTTTTTATCTAAGAGCAAGGAATATTAAATATTTTTTAAAATTAAAAATTTTACATGCATCATTTTCGATTTTAAAAATAAAACCATCATCACATAACTAAGAGAGACTTAGTAAATTGTACATTAACTCATGAACCAAAAGTACTTTTGAAATTAATACAATATTTGGGTTACCAATTTTCTAAGCCAACGATAGTCCATTTTTCATTATCAACAAACTTAACATGACACCATCAACATTAATTAATATCTTTATGCATGATACGTATCTTTTCACGTGTCTTGAAAATCAATTTTTCAAGTAAAATAGTGTTTTAAAGGAGCCCTTTAAACATTTTTCCTGTAAAAAAGATTTAGTGTAGCACAACATTGGTACCCTGATTTTCGTGGGTCCAACAAGGATAGAAAGTAAAACATTGGGAACAAATCCTAGACTCACAGATTTCTTATAATCAGAAGATGTTTTTTGAGACATTAACACTTTTTTGGTGCATTGGGGAATTTTTTTTCAAAAGATGGTCTAAAACATAAACTATTAGTGAACTGTCTAGATTGTGGATGAAATTTATTCGTAATAATACTTCTCTGTCCTGGATGATATCCTTGAACAATTGTTTATTTTGGAGAAATTTGTTTTCTTAGTAACTAATTCATGGTATATCTACCTGCAGTTTATATATGATGATCTCTCTTAAATTTCTCGTTGGATAATTTATGTTTAGAATTTTCAATTAACAGTTGAGCATATTTTTCTTCTTCTATATCTATATCAGGCTTATAATGGTCATTTAAAGCATATTTCTTTTCAATAATTTATATTTATCCTTGAGTTAATTATAGGTTTCTTCAAGCATTATACATTATTCAAATAGTTCATTCTTAGTCAAAGTTTCATCATTGTTTGATTCACATTCATTTTTAGAATTTTAATCATTGTGTATAGGAGAATTAGGTGTTACCTCAAATGTTTCTGGCATGAAACACAAGTTTGCATGTTTTTTATTTTCAATATCAGAAGTGTTATGTATACATGAGCTATCTTATGAGGAACTACACATAGATTTTATAGCAATTTTATATCCTTTCCATTGTCTTCATATTTCTTCTCAAATTTCAACTTTGGGAAATCATATTTCACATTAACTTTTCATTTATACTTATAATAGACTATATAATTTGTGTTATCATTCCATTTTTTTTTCCTTTTTCCACTATCCTTTATTATCATACCTTCTTTTATAGTTCGAATTTCTAAAGAAATTTTTCATATGGTATAACTTCATGAATCTCCAAGCATGATGAGCCATCTCATCATCACTGTCAAAATCTGAGTGTTCACTCGTGGAAGTGTCTTAAGGATATTGAGATTTTTTCTTTGTCATATTTAATTGATGTACAAGTCTTTAATGATATTGATTTATTTCTTGGTTCTTTATCTCCATCATGATTTACTTTTATCTCTTCTTCATACATCAGAAGCTTTCAAATTAGTTTTTTCACCGGTATCTTTCTTATGTGAAAAGATTCTATAGAAGAAAGAGTATTTCTCCTCCATTTTCCAGTAGGCATCGAAGAAATCACATAATCTGATCCTTACTATCCACTGGTTTTCCAAGAAGACGCATGGTATTCAATTTTTTATTGAACCTGATTAACATTTTCGAAATAGGATCATCAGGATTCATATTAAAATTATCATATTAAATATTGTAAGTATTTAATCTCATATCTTTAACATTGGTTGTTCCCTAATGAGAAATAACTAATGTATCTCAAATTTCATATCAAGTTTTACAGGCAAGTATTATGTTGAATTATTCGTCTCCTAGAGAATAGTAAAATGAATTCATTGCATTACAGGTATTGTTATATGTAGCTTTAGTCAACTGAGACCATGTGTCCGTATAAGTAACAGACAATACATGTTGTTATTAAATTGTTTCCCAGATTTTAGGTCCAATGCTCTCTACATACATTTTCATTTTTAATTTCTAATGAGAATAGTTATTACCATTAATTGATTGTGTAATGTTAGTAGAAGCACCCTCAACACTGTTATACATAGTTAATTAGAATTTTCAAGAACTAAAAATTTAGATATGACATAAATTTTAAGATATTAAAGATACAACTAAAGTCATAGTTATTGAATTTGACAAGTTTCACAATATTTCAAGTAGTAGTAAAAACAAACTAGACTAAATCCTTTAATACAAAATTTTGGTTGAAGTGGAATCTCAAGAGGGGGTGAATTAAGTTCCTAAATAAAATATCTGTTAAAAAAATTTTTATAAAGATCCCCCAAATTTTGAAAATGGAATAGTTAATTAAGGAAGTAGATATATAGATTTCTAATTGGTCAACATGTTTAACAGTGATTGATTCGACCTCAGTGGAATTATTGTAGAACACTTCTTCAACATTTGAAACATGTTTAATGAATTAAACACATACACAGACTTACCAAAACAATCTATCAATGATAATGTAAAACAGTTCTTGGTTTTAGCAATTATAATAAGAAATAAAATAGATAAAAGAGAGTATAACAAAATATAGAAAATAGATAAGTTAAAGAAGTGGTTTAGTCTCAAGAAGAGACTTAATCTTCTCCACAATCTGATCACCTACCACCTAGATATTTATATTGACAACATACATGATACATAGCCTATATTAGGCTCCTAAAGAGTTTTCACAAACTTTCTAGAGTTCACAACCTTTACCACAGTTTTTCATGGGAATGATAAACAACACAGACCCCTCAATGTCTCATCCACATTAATATTTGGGAAAACAAGGTGTAAGAAACGTATAATTTAAGGATTTTTGTATCCACCAATTCAAGCATATGAGACAGTGTGTATGACATAAATACACACTTCTCAGAAAATTAAAATAAAAGAACACATTAGATAAAATGAGATGATATTGAGTTTAGAAGAATCTATGTGTTAGTAGAACAACTCTTGGCTCTTTTAAGTGAACAATTTTATTATTCAGTCTTTCCTTAGAAGTTATCTCCAAAAAAGTGTGTTGCAACTACATGTTTTGGCTTTCAGGAATTGAGTGTTCTACTTCTTATGTTATTCAAGAGTTAATGAAGGACATAATGAAGAAGTTATTTTTTCCCAATTGTACTTTTTGATGCTTGTAGGTTCATAGTGGAAGAGTTGGATGTTTTGTCTTTGATCTAGAGAGAACATTTCTTTATATGCTCAGATTCACTTCTCATCATCAAGTCCTCACTTAACATTTTTCCATTCCACTTTCTTTTCTTTTATATTTTATGTACGGCAATAGGTATAAGAACATTACATGTGGTCTTTCTCATACCTTGTATTGTCCCCCCAATATGGTCTCTCAATATATATATAATCATCTGTAATTAATGTCTGAAGACTCAATGATAGAAAATATTACCATTAGAATAAATTTAAGAATTATTTAAAGTATGAAGTATAAGAGTATGGTAGACTGGTAACGGTAGCCTTCACAATGGTAGGTTTTAAAAGTAAGTTCACCTAAACAGCATTCATCAACAACCTTTCCAATTGTAGCCTTCTATCAATAACTCTCCATCGGCAGCCTTTCATTGGTGACCTTTGATTGATAACTCTGCATCAGTAAACTTCCATTGATGACCTTTGATTGATAAATCTCCATTAGTAGCCTTTCATAAGTGACCTTTGATTGATAACCCTCCATTGTTAACCTTCCCAATAACAACCTTTTTTCATTGGCATTTGCATTAATTGCCTTTTAATATAGGACCATTACATCGGTAACCTTGCGTCAGTGATCTTTTCTTAGGTGACCTTTGTATTGGTGACATTTACATCGATGACCATTGCATCAATGACCATTTCATCAGAAACCTTGCATCAGTGACCTATGAATCATTGAACATTGTACTTAGAGAAATTTTTCACTGTGAGAATTATACAAGAGAGCAGTGGGATTAAGCGTACACTGTTATCACATTGATATAAACATGATTTTAACATAAATAATTATCTTATAAGTGAAATATAATTATCACATAAATAAAACATAATTATGGATTAAGAAAATAGTTGGGTCCAATAAGATTCATAATGTTTGATTTATTATAAATAAAATATCTTTTAAGGGTATATCATTTCACTATTCAAAGAATGAACTTATTGAGCGTTGTCCCATACCAATCACAATGATTGAGTTCCATAGTGTTCTTGGTTTGAAATGATATTATCGGCACATTGTAGAGAATATTTTTATTTCTATCAAATCCACTTACTAATTTCACCCGAAAGGAAGCCATATTTCATTGGATGGATTATTGATAATAATGGTTTATAGACATTAAGAAAAGGCTAGTTCATATACTTGTGCTTACAATACCATGAAATAGAAAATTGTGGGAAATTTATATTGATTCCTCAATGATGGGAATTGGTTTTTACCTCATGCAAAATGATAGGGTTATAGATTGTTCTGAAAAACAATTTAATTTCAATGAGGAAAATTACCCCACTAAAGATTTGGAGTTACCTAGTACTATTTTTTAATTAAAGTTATAAAGAAATATATCTATTGATAAAATTGGAAACTATATACTGTTCTATAAAATTTTAAGTATATTTTTTCTATAAAAGTATTCAACATTAATAAAATAAGAATTTTGGAGATAAATAATAATTTTGACTAGTTGATACATTGCATCCCTAAGAAAGAGAACATGATTACTGTTGCTCTGAGTTAAAAGGATCCTGCTAGGTTTTCTATGCTGAGGATTTCACAAGATCGAATATTTATAGAAATTAAATATAGGGATTACAAAATACGAAATTAATGGAAGATAACTTATTGTTTTTAAATGAGTGTTCAACCATCTATCCATGTGATGATTCGTGAGGAATAAAAGAAAGAAGTAATATTAAAAATGAATCTGGGAAATTTTCATGAGTTCAATCATTTTTTTCACCAAATAATAAGGTTTATAAGCTATAATTATGTCCATTTGGTACAATATATGAAGGAGTTGATGGATAAAGATCATATTTCCCCTTTCTGTATTTATACTAAAAGTAGGAGGATATATAGGGATTTTAAGGATTATTTATAATGTGATGGTATAAAGATATGCATACCTAAAAATATTTCTCAATTCATGGTATTTTAGAAAGTTTGGTAAAGTTGAAAAAATACTTAAGGGATGATATAATAATTAACCAAACAATAATGGAATTGGGAAAACATCTCCATAAATTTTTTATTTAGACACCCAAAAAACACCTAAAGGGAATAGTGTTATTTGGGTTATAGTTGATAATCTTAAAAAGAAAGAACACACTATTATGACTAGAAATGATTTATATATTGATTAAATTTCTCATTTATACTTTACTAGATTATAATGGTTTCAGGGTATACCACTATCATTCACTTTTGATCAGGATACGAGGTAATACATTAATTTTTTTGATGACTTATACAACAAACTCTATATAAAATGTTGTGTTTTTAACACCCAATTATCCTTAGATAGATATTCAGTATGAGAGGACCATTCAAAATTTATAATACAAGTTGAGATATTTGATTATTGATTTAACTTTTTTTTGGTATCATCACAGACCATTAGATAAATTTTCATACAATGATATAATTCACTCCATCATTTAGATGATAACATACGAATCCCATTATGGTAGGATGTGTGGAAATAAGTTATGTTACAATTTTGATGGTTAAAGAATTCTTCCAGGACCTTATTTATTAAATAAAATGTCATAAATGGTTATAAAAATTCTATAGCACAAATGACCTTCCCAAAGGAGAAAAAAATCAGGTTGACAATCTCTATAGGGATATAGAGTTTGAAGTTGGTGGAATGTGTTTTCTTTGAATTTCTGTTTAGAATAGTTTGATGAGATTTAGAAATAAGGGAAGACTAGGCCCTAGATATATTGAATATTTTGAAATTCCAAATCATATCAGGATGGAAGATTATTGAGTGGAACATCAACCCAATATCTCTCATTTTTAGTTTTTTTCCATATATATATTATGAGAATGTACGTATTAGATCCTTGAAATTTACTAAAATCAGATGTTGTACCACAATAATAAGATATTTTTTATAATAGAAAAATAATAGTGATTCTTTATCAGAGAGAGAATGATATAGAAAACAAGACCACTCACATGATCTAATTTTTTTGGTAAGACTACCAATTTCATGAACCAATGTAGGAATGTTAGAATGTAATTTGGAAGAAGTGTCCTCATTTGATATAACACAGTGACGAATATATAGGAATAATTTCATTTTAAGAGTGGTATAATGTAGCATAAAATTATTTTTAGAATTACTTTTCATAAAATGGTTTTACATATTTGACACATCGCATTACACAAAATAATGAGTTTCATCAAATCCTAATATTTAAATAATATTATTCTTTAAAATGACAGTTATTACTAAGATATTCAATCTAATGGTATGAATAGGCAAAAATAAAATAAGAAAAATATATATTTATATTTTTATATAATTATTTCATGTTTTATCATTTTATTATAAATGAATAAAAAAATAATTTTCCAAAAAAAATATATTTCTTAAAAATAATTTATATCATCATAATTTATTTTCATAGAAAGAAGATAAATTATCCCCTATAAGAAAATTAATTAATTTTAATTTATATATCATATCATTTATAATGTCTTCAATCAATCAAAAAATACTTTTCACATAATAGGATAAAAAAATAGTTTTACGGTTGAAAATATATTTTTTCCCAAAAAGATTTTTTTTTATATTATTAACAAATACATTAAAATTAACTTCCATAATTTATAAGAATAAAATTACATAATATTAGTGAAATATTTAGGATAAATAATTTCAAATTTTGTAAATATTCCCATTTAATCTTTCCCAATATGAATAGTAATCATGGTAAAAAGTGTCCATCCTAATAAAAGGTAAATCTTTTTAATGTATATTAAAAATTAGTGATAAGGCTATATGTATTAATAGAAATTATTTTATAATTAATTGAATTTAATACCTAAAATTATAAGCTTGAAATTCATATAATAATTGGGTAATGTCCATGAAAAAGAATTATATATTATTTAAAATAAATAATGTAACAAAATATATATTCCTTTGTTTTTAAATTCATTTTGGTATACATATAATCGAAAATGAACGTTATGAACGAATATATGTTTTTATAATAATATTAATTAAATTTTGATCCTGGTATATATGTATTTTTAATATATATTAATTTTATATTAACAATAATACCCTTTGAAACACTAATACAATATATCTCTATTTAATGAAAAAATATAATCAATAGTTTTAAAAATATTAAAAGTGAAATTATTTGAATGAGATAATGTGAAAAATAATTTTTAGATATATAAAAAATATTATTTAGTGTATAAATAATTATATTTGAATTCCCCCTTTTTATTTATCAATTAGATTCAAAATAAACAATAATGATATATTTTTAAAATAATATTTTATTAAATTCTTTAAAAATAAAATAAATCATAAAATAAGACATAGTGGTTATGGTATTCATTAAAATGTGACTAATGGAACAATTATGGTCCTATTTTTACCATTTATGTAAAAACTATATCCCTTTAACATTGGAAAATATCTTACCATATTTAAAATTTTTATTTGTAATTAAGGGTTAATCAAAATTATATGTTGTCAACCTAAACATAAAAATGTCATAATTATACTTTATGTGGGACAAAAAACCATATCCAACATTAATTTTTTAATCCATTTCTATTTTTAGGCGTATATTTTGTGAATAAATTTATTATAATTAAATTTTTTGAGAAATTGTAGCAGTGAACATCACATAAAATAGAAAATAAAAACTTTTCCCAAGAATTTTCACACCATATTGAGCCTCATATCTAGAAAAAAAATTCAAATTTCCTTTATTAACTTCCCTATACACAATATAGAGTATTTGGGCCTCCCAAATGATCAACCATAGATTCTCATTAGAAGAGATTTAATATTGTCATTGAAAAGAAAAGGTAACCCCCTACCCGATCACATTATTTTATACTCTTATTTAACACATATAAATCATTGGTATGTTTCATAAAATATATAATTCAGTATAAAAAAATGTTCAATTTTTTTTTGATTTTTAAATGTCAAGTATACATTCACATTCCAATCAATTGAGAAGTTAATGTATCACTCAATCGTACATTTGAGTTACTGTCTCCAAATATCGATACAATTCAGTATTCATTCTAGGTTTTTTATGGGTGGAAATTATTATTACTTTAATGTTTATATATTATATTATTGACTGAATTATACTTATATAATAATGATATCATGTCTTTCAACTTACTATCTAATACCTTGGGAAATGATAATATCAAGTGTGTAGACATGTTTTCAACCACCTCCATGAAATGACGTGATTTATTTTTTATTTAAATTTTATTTGGATTGTATAGAGGAATGATTGGATGAATATATATGATATATATGATTTAAAATTTTACTATAATAGGGAATTAATATTTTTTATTGTTTCTTTTATCCATCGAAAAATGAAAAAAATGTTCATGTGTATGTACAACCTAACATATATATGAATGTTGTAATTCATTTTTATTTCTCAAATATATATAATATATGATATATTTGTACATGCGGAATATATATAATAATTATATTATTATTAATATTCATTAGAGGATAGAAAAAATGTAAATATTATAGGACATAAACTATTGAACATGCATTCTTATGATAAATGAAATATTGACCTCTTGAAGATAAAAATATGATTAAGGAATTTTTGAAAAAGTGGTCGTTTAAAAGTTATAAAAGGAAAATATATGATATAATGAGTTATCACAAGACTCATTTATAGTATTTTAATAAATATAAGTTTATTAAAAACGCGGTTTCAGTTAATTTTATGTAATTCAATATCATAGAAAGTGTTTATTTCACGATCTCTTTAATATTCTAAATTTTTTATGTTTATGCCTCCTCTAGGAAATATTTTTCTTCAATATTGATTTAATTAAATAAAATAATATAAATTTTAACATTTATCCAATTCTTTTTTATTTATTTTTATAAATGTGTGAATTTTTATAAAATTCTTTGAAAGGACTGTTTTTGTTGTATTACAGATGAGAAAAAATATATTTATTTCATCAAAATTATGGAATTAATTTTATTTTAACATAAATATAATTAAAAAAATTAATTCCTAAATATTCCCTTATAATTTAAAAGGTTCCTTTCAAATAGAATAGTTTTTTTATAATTTAAATTCTTTATAAAAAACATTATATTTGATAGAGAATGGTCATATTACCAAAATACATGACAACTGATATTTATTAAAAATCAATCTAATATTACATTATTTACTGTTACCTACAATTTAGTCTGGATATAATCCATGGATACCATCTCTATTCACTCACATGATGGTTTATGTTTATGATGAAATGATGAAATATTTATGAAATCCACATCTTTTTCTTAGGTTATGTTCTATTGAAATGTTTATGAACCACATTTATTTTTTATAGGTCATGTTATGAATTATTTTTTATGTAACGAAATTATATATATATTATTAGATTTGATGAATTATTTATGATCTAGTTATACACATATGTTTTATTTTCATTATGTGATGTGTGGGACCTATATCTCTCCTAGTTAATTTGTTAACGAAGAATCTCTCATGAGACAAATTGGACTAGAATATGGAGTGGAACCCACTCATTATGGGATTCAATCCACTATGATAGTCTTGGGAGTGATCATTCACTACTATGAATGTCTAGGAGGTGAAATTATTATACAATAAGAGGAATTAGAATGAGCACTGACTTCTAAAGAAACTATTTCCTATTCTTATATGTGTGCCATTATTCCATGCCTTTTGTTTATATTACGACCTCATAGTTTATGTTCTCTAATTCCATTGTGATTCCTAACTTATTAAATCCCATGATTTATTCCATCATATATTATTATGATCAATCATGTATACAATTTGGTTTTAAAAAAACATGTTCATGTTCTTATACACTTTTTATCATGTAATTATTTTGTAATAATTCGTATATAAATTATATTTCTTTACTGAGAATATATAATCAAAAATTTCTTAAGACTCATTTCTCTCTGTTATAACAAAATATATTTTTATGATATGTCTATAATGGGTTCTAGTTACAACGAAATAAGTGTGTTATGATGTATATATCGTACGAATCGGGTTTTTATGTTTTCATGTAACCAAAGATGTTATACACAAATTATTTTGATTGGATTAAAATTTTATGAAATCAATATTCATCTATTGTGATGTAATATCTATGTATGAAAATTAGGGATTGATCTAATTTAACACCATGATATATGAGTAATTGTTTTTGATGAAACTTCAAATTTGAGATACAGTGTAATCATTACTTTATTTTTAATGAAAATATTGTCTCATGATAAATTTTTATTAGTAATGAGAAAATGAAAATATAGATAAATAAATAATAATAAATGATAGTTAAGAGAAAAATTATGTACATATTGGTAACACGATAGTTTAAATATGAAAACGGGAAAAACCTTATATGATATATAATTGTATAAAAAAGTCACATAATTGTCAACAATGAGGTGAAATGTCCAACTAAAATAAACATACATGATATATAATAGTGAAAACATCCCTATAAAATGTTTTTGGACCATTGAATTGATAATTTGTTGAAATAAAAATTCAGAAACATTAATGAGATATTAATTAAGTAATGATTTCTCACAATAATTTAGACCATGTGATGGGATTCCAATTATGAAATGTAAGAATAAAAATTTATTAAATCAAGGGTGATTAAATAAAATGTAATGGTATAATTGATATAAAAATTTGAGAAGACAAATATTTTATAGAGGATATACCCTGAAGAGTATTTTGACAATGCTTGATTTTATTATCACCCGTTTCATTATAAGGATTTTATATATTCATTAAACATGAAATTGATTATAGTATTTAATAATCAAAATGGATATAAAATTCAAATATATATTTAATTATAAGGAATTTGAATAAATAATTTTGTTGATATTCAAATGAAAACATATCCTAAGAGAATAGTACGTGAATAAATTAATAGAAATGAACATTGTTAAAAAAAATTCATGTCAACAAAGATCCCATTTATTAGAGTAAATACATTATGTTTCCATATATGTAGTGAATGATTAACTAGGTATTAAAGAAAAAATCTAGAACGGTCAAGGGAAATAATTGAAATAACATTAGAGGGTCCATAATAATATGACGTGAATGTTAAAATGAAAATTCTAGGATAAATTCAAATTTTTAGAGGATAAGACAAATATCAGCAACGTGAAATTTAACGGTCATTATGTTAGTGTGAAAAATCAACAAGTTGGTGAAATTACTAATTAATAGTATGATTAGAAATATTTGGTTTTCATAAAAAAATAACATGGTTGTATCTTGTGATAAAAGTAATGTATTCTCTGGAATAATGCAATATAAAATATCCAAGAGTGCCTTTAAAGCATGGCTATTGAAAAATATAACCCATTTAAAATGAAATTATTTATTTAAAAACGATTCATAAATATCTAACATATTTTTTTAGAAATTCATGTTTGAGGGAAAATATTGATTATACAACCACAACATATATAGATAATTTGACAATTTATTGAAGCATATTTTTTAAACAATAATTCTAACTAGGTTATAAAATTTTATTGAACCATACTGGAAAAATATATAACTAGAATAATATATAAAAGATAAGAATAATATTATTTTCTCATTATTGGTATGATGAATGGTTGATGAAAAAGGCACATGAATCATTCCATAATATGTTAACATATCTAGTATAAATAAATCCTATATTAATATGTAGGATTTAATAGTTTATGTCACATCAATTAAAGGGATGTAAGAATCATTTTATCTCTAAAGGATTTGAAATATTTATGAATTATGGTTGTAACTATATTTTAGTTCATTATAATATAAACAAACATGATTCATAATAACATAAGGAAAGTATAAAGTAATAATAGTTTAAAATTAGAAAAGATGATGGTACCATGGATCATGGGTAAAAGGACTGTACATTAAAATAAATATCCAATATGGTTGAATGTAATTTCACATAAAAAGGAAGAAGTTTCATATATTGTGGTTTAATAACACAAATTTTATATAGGCATAATTAATTTATATATGTTAGTTTAACTTGAGGAAATTTGTGGAAAATTTAATAATCAATTAGTGGATGAAATCATAATATTGTTCTAGTGGAAGAAATTCTAGATATTACATGAGATATTTTTTATAAAATTGTTCAATACTCTAACATAATATATGATAATTACACCAAAAAATTGGGAATGGAATAAGAAATTTACATAAGACAAGAAAATTAATGTTTTAAAGGGATTTTTATAAATATATAAAATGAAATACAATTACACGAGAGGTAGAAAAAAAGAGATAAAACAAGATCTCATATTAAGATTTGGGGCTGATAAAAGTAGGCTTGAAATGTCTCTAACATTTTGTGGATTATTTTTACTTCCCCAAAAGATATTTTAATGAAATTAATTTAATCCCAAAAAGTTATAATGCTTTAATGGATAATTAGAAATAATAGATTCCATATAATTAAATTTATTATTGATAAAAAGAACCATGATTCCTTAGGATACATCTTCAATGAAAACTAAAAGGGTTATCATGATGAGCTACAATTCTGTTACAGCTATATAAAATAGAGTATCTTCATTTAGAATAAACTATGAACAATTTTTTCTGCCATATAAGAACAAGATAAATACTTTGTTAACATAAATAATTTCATTATTAACACTTATCATAGAGCTTAATTTGATTCATTATTTTGGATAATTGGATGAATAATTGTTAAAAATAGAGAATGATGTTCAACCCCTCATGGATTTAATTAAAATTTATCATATTTCTACATTGTAACAAATATTTATGTATAAAATAGAAAAAACTTAAGATACATGAATCAATGGTCATATAAAATATAATTCTAAGAAATATGTACATAGTTCTAGTGTGGTGGTATGGTAATCAAAATTTCCATCCTTTTTGTGAATTGATTGAATTATAATTATAAATACAGTTTTATTTTTTAATTAGTATATTGATTTACCATGGATTAATACACTTTTCACATGAATGTTTTAGATGTGTTTTTTGATTTGAGTCGTGTTGATAAATTACATATAAAAATGGTTGTGTTAAACCCCTATGACGAGATTTCTTTCAAAATAGTATTATATGTTGAACTATTTGAATGAAAAAAAATTGACTTCGAAATTAATCAATATTTTTTATGCACTGATAAATATTAAGTAGATATAGATTTGATTATTTTATGCCTCAATACTAATATAAATGACATTAAAAAATTACTAATGTGAATTATGTTTTACTAAGTGAGGAGGATGGAAAAATAATATGTTATTAAAAAATGAAATGTCAATTATTCCACATAATTATATATATTTTCATTTATTATCATGGAAGAGAGAATATAATTGAACTAAAAATTGAAATACATATTTATAAATAATAAAATTTAATTTATTGATGTGTATAATTGGAAAAAATTGAAGTGATATTCAAATACGGTGTTGTATATAAATATATTTAAAAAGGGTAATATTTTTATATGATTATGTTGAATGATTGTGGGATATCCCAATAAATGATAAAGTTCATGTTTTTAGATACATCATGGAAGAAGATGTCTCATATTGAATGTAATTCAATAGACGCATCCATCTTTTCAAAATAATATATTTGATAAGATGATAATATTAAAGAGTTTATAAATCACACATTATTTGATTGTACATGTTATGTTAATTTTAATCAAATTAAAGAATTGATAGAAGGTAAAGGAACTATATACAATGTGTTCATTAAAATATTGAGAAGATTATTATTAAAATATCAAGGATCTATTATTATTAGAATAAAATGCCTTGTTGATGTCTGTGATAACACGTGTTGATGGAGGAACAACACTATAATGAACTTAATGGAGTTAAGGTGGAAGAATATATATCATAATATAGAACTCTATATCTGTTAAATTAGATATATGATAGATGAAATATTAACATAACTATATCAAGATATGATGTTTGGAAGAAATAATTTCTGAAGATTTAAACATTTAAGATACTCAAGAAGATTAGAATATTAAGAGGTTAAGTGTTCATGATGTCCAAAAATCTGGAATAAAAAATTAAATGAATAGGTACATATATTAATATGAGGGCATTCAAAATAAGATACATTAGTTTATTCACATATTCAATGGATATATTAATAAATAATTTGAAGAATAGTTTTTGATATAGAATGTTTGAATCTAGATGATGAATCCCTGAGAATGATTAAAATCATTTTAATACAAACTAATAATTAGTATAAATATAATTATTGGGTTAAATAATAATATTTGGAAATTTAATTGATAGTTAAATGTAAGTAGGAGGATATGTATGTGTAATATGATGGGTTTTATAAATTAGTATAACTTACTTCAGTGGTGGTATTTTAAAAATTTCAATGTTATAAAATCACATTATAATATATAAATTTAATTTTTTGTAAATGTATATGGTTGTTTATTCTCAAAAATTATAAATTTAATTATTTTATAACATTACATGATAAAAAAATTTAACTAATTTTTTATCAATGGCTCACTAGTTAATGCAAATTTAGTAAATGAAATAACCAACATGATATATATAGTTTAATTGATGATAAGAAATTGGAATCAATATGATATAATGTGATAAAAAAACACGACAAATAATATGAATGAGTTAAAAAATCCATTCAAGGGATTTTTAATTAATATTTGATAAATATTTTGAAGTTACATTTATGTATGTATTAGATATGATTTTATAGAAAAATTTTACTAGTGAAAAAATTGAACAAATATAAGACCCTAAATATTTTATTTCAAAGTAATTATTTCATTACTAATAATTAATAAGATGATATGTAAATCATAATGAGCTATAAATATTTCTGAAATTGAATATTTTAAAAAAGGTACATCTAAATTTCAAAATAAACAAATATTTATTTACACATCAAATAAATAAGTATCAGGACTTTATTTATAATCACTATTCAAGTAAAATAAATTATCAAATAAATGAAATGTTTTTTAAAGTGACGTATAATCACATAATGGTAATTAATAAAAGGATGAAAATAATTGACAAGTAATGTACTAAATCTTGTGATATAGTCACATGATGAGGAGAAGTCTATGGTATTTTTCATGATATTGATTGTTCCAACAGATTTCTTAATGACATGAAAAATACATTACATGTTGTCATAAATAAAGGGGAATTATGTGCTTCCTGATTTTTTTGTGATATGAAGCCACATATATTCAATATATCATGTGAGGTAATAAATTTAATTTATGGAATATGGAGATATATTAAATGGTGGTTTTAAAATGACATTTTATCTTAAATATATATAGAGAATGAATATGAAATAAATATATAGAAGAGAATATGAGAGTATATAATTATGAAGGGAGTAAAGTATAATTGAAGTTAAGGAGAAAATATACTACATTACTTATGAGAGCTCCAGGTTTCAATGAAATATAATTTGTAAAAAATTTAGATTGAAGAACTGGCTCATCGAGGAAGATGAAGGGGTAAAATCGAAAAACCTAAATTGATTACTTACCAGACAATATCAATACCTCATATAATAATGAAATGAATAAAAACATAAAATGAATATTATGGTTCAATACATGTCATATGATATCAATATATCTTATAATATTACATTAAGAATTAAAATATATGTTTTTAAGGGGATATAAAAATTAAAAACATCTTTTTTTCCACCGGGGTGAAGAGTCACATAGATTGAAGATTTTTTGTGATTGACTATTATAATTGTCTGAATGAATATCGTTATATTCACAGCCATCAATCCTAACACAAAATTTGTTTTTATGATTTTTATTATGAAGAGGAAAAAGTTATTTGGATGGTAGAAGACAATACATTTAATACATCGAACATTTATTTTTGTATAAGAAAATACTATTATAATGATGAGAAATCATAGTCCAAGAAGAAGATTTATTTTAATGGTTTTTTGGGAGGACCCATTGAAAAAAAATAATATATTTCATAAATATCCCACATGAATACTGTGAAATTGGAGCGGGCCATTAGGAAGAACCAATTAGTTTATAGTGAAGTCTTTTTAATAGATAATATCTTCTATTTATTAGTGATATAGATTATATATATAAATTTTATACACAAATCGAAACCCGTATGGAGTAGCTTCCCACACTCGGATCAAATAGTAGAAAAATACAATGTAGTGAACATTTATAAAATTAATCATGTGTGTAGTGTGACTGCATTCAAGGAATTCATATGTATATCATTATTCTTCATAACTAATAAAATATGCTTAAATATGTTTCATTGTCACTAAAATGGAAATGTAATTTGTTATAAAGTACATACTGACTCACCCACCCTAACAATCAGATTGAATGTATAATCCTATAAAGGAAATCAAAATGGAACCTATATATATGTTTCTAATTATTTATCCTTTCAAGAGTATAAGGTAAGTTACCTATATATATTTCTATAACAGTAGAGATGATTAGGTTTTAATTCTTCTAAAAATGATCTCACATTGTAATTTGAAATTAACCTATAGGTTTAGGATATTTTTTAAGATTGACTTAATAATTATAACACATAAAATTAGACGAAATTGATTATATGAAACTATAAATATAAAGGTATATTAATTAAGGGAATTATTTTGTCTTTTATTTTATCCAAATTTATATTTACCATATAGTTAAAATACATGTTGAATTTTACAATATAATTTTACAACAAACAGGAAGGCTGAAGGTGTTATGATTATGTGATTTTTTTCATATGAACAGATTCACATAATCCGTGTTATGAATATAGAACCCAACATTTTTTAATTTTTATAATGAGTCATATAAATTATTTTATTACAATGACTGATGAACTATAGTGGTTAAATTTAATAGGATTCATCAATGATCGATGGTGTTCCCTTTTTGTCCATTCTCTAATGATATGTTCGTCGTATATTTCTGGGTCACACAATATTATCCTCTTTTTGTATATTCCTATACATGTTTTTGTTGAATATTTGTACATGGTATTTATTAATTCTTTTAATCTTGATTATTATCCATGTTTTGGTATTGGTAAATACATTAGCTTGGTCTCCTAGAAACAATGGTTGAGTGAATGCATACTCAATGAACCATTTTATTTGTTGAATGAATCTATATTGTCTAGATGAGTAACGTTTGGGAAATAGGTCTTATAACATGAATATTATTAAATAGATGTTTTAACTAAATTTGAAAAATCATGGACACAGACAATTTGATAAATACTCTTGTATATTGTGGAAACAAGTTGAATTTTATTATATGAATTTCTTATTCTGATAGATTGAAATTTTGGGAATCCAACCTAGTGGGTTACCATGGAGAGTTGGTAACCCAAATTAGCCTTTGACAGAGGGTTATTTCTCAAATGGATAGAACATTGGTGAATATGTAACAAATTTAATCCATTGATTATTTGAAATATATTTATACAGATCAAACCATATTTATATCCCGAATAATTAATTTATAATGGAGTCTATCATAAAATTTATTTCATCACCCAAGAATATGTAGAGTGTTTAATGACGTGGACAACCATGAGATTTTGTGGTTTAATCATAATTTAAGTATCCAAATACAGTAGTTTGGACTATATATCCTCAATTTTTAGTCAATAATCACATAATGTATATCATTGGAATTATTTATCATGATATAAATGGATATATTCACATATAAGTTTATTGTTTTCATTTTTTGGATCCTTCTTTAGCATAATGTTATGATCAGTGGATGAGGTTATATTTATTGGAATAAAAAACAATTTGGATGTATTAGTGTTTAATGAATTCTGAGATTATAAGTTCCTTGTAAAAACTATTTAATGTATATATACTTGTGTGCATTAGACATTAAATTGGAATGGACAATTCATTAGTATAATATTTGTTCAAGGATTTAGTAGTGATTCTACATGAGGATTATATGTGGAACATATTTGAGAATTCAGTAGAGTTCATGCATAGATTAAACATAGAAAGATATCAATTTGAATTTTTATATTGTCCTTTCTAATATGGATAACATGAAATGGATAAATAATTAAATTTATTTTCCTATCATAGCTATATAAGTAATCATATACAATAAATTGGAATGATTGTAAATGGATATATGGTATAACATACCCTATGTTTTTGTATTTAAAATGAAATCAAGAAAACCATATAATTCCTCTTAATATTTAGCTGGAATCTAGAGTATATCCATGATAATAATTTCTCACCACTAAAACACTATATTAAGAAATATTTTTTATGAGTATCAATTCATCATTGTATGTGTAACTAGGTATCACATGGCGATCCTATTATTGAATTCTTCATTCCATATGGATAATTGTTATAAATGTCTATATTCCATATGAATAAGAATCTCAATTTGAAATTCATGAAAAAATTAGTTATATAATTTTTGTTATAATAAATTCTACCCCTTAAACTTATATTTTTTATAAACAAATATTATTTTTTTGAATTATAATCTTTATAGAAATTATTTTTTTATAAATTAGGATGTTAAGGATGAAAATATCTACTATTATATTAATAAAAAGGATCATGGAAAGAGGTTGTTTTTTTATTATAAGTGATTCAAAACTCAATGTTTTTTTACCGTTGAAGAGGACCTCTATTGCAGTGTTTTTCTATCGTTGGAGGATATTAACTCAATAATTTTTTGTAATTTAGAAGAGTACATAAATTAAATGTTATTAATGACCTATAGTGGAATCTCTACTCAAAGAGTTTATTAGATTTCTGTATATTATCAACTCAAGGGTTGGGGAATCTTGAAAATAATATATCCTCAATAATTTTTTTACTAGATGATAATATTGTGTCTTGGTATTTATTTATAATATTGGAGGGTATATGATAAATTATTGTAAAACTAAGAGTTAAATAATGAATAAACACATTTTTTAAATAATGGGATTGTATTTACTATTTTTTCCTTTTTATATATGAATCTCGACTTAATGAAAATTGGAATGAAGATAAATATCTTTTGTTATTGATTATTTTACATATAGGGGATTATAAAATCTTGAAATTTTAGAAAAAAATGGTTTATATCAACTCATGTTATTATTTATTATGATATAAAACTAATGTAAATTAATTTTACAATAAAATTGAGGATGAAGACACAATTTTCATACTGAATGGAGAACACATATTGTGGAATTTTATAATTAATTGGGGGTATTTAATGATGAATTGTATCCAATATGATAATATCATAATAATGTTTTTTAAAAGAATGTATTGAATATTGAATCTAGGACTTTTTTACAAGAATGAGTGCCTGGCCTAATTTTATTTTTAACCGAGAGTAGGATATCTACATTAATTTGTCTACCAACATGTAAATCCAAGATCAAATAAATTATAGATCCAATAGGGGTCATAACTGAAGTATCTTTCTACCATGAGTTTAAAATCAACTAATGGAATTTCTAGGACCATGTTGTGGATATTATGTCAAATAAGACATCATTATAGTGACTCGTACACATATATGAGGTGATAAAAATTTAAAATTTCTTAAATTGGAATTGAATAATGGAATGAATATTTTTTTTAAAATGAAGGTATTAGTCCAGTTGACCAATGAGAATATAATGAATTAAAATCAATTTAAAATAATGTCATAGAATAAAATAATTTTATGGAAATCATAATAATGATGAATTGAATTTGAAAAGAACATAAATTTTTTCATCCAATATAGGAAGGTAAATATTAATAAGTAATAACATCAAAATATATCAATGTATTATAAAAATTATAATGTCTAAAAAAGAGCATAAATAAACTCAAAAAACTATTAGGATATTTTTTAGAAATAATCAACTAATCAAAGAACATAACGTGAAATTAAATAAAATTGATATTGTTTTATAGGAAAAATATAATTCATATTAAATTAATATTGTTACATATATAGTTTTAAATGTTGGTTAAATATTATATAATAAAAAATTGGATAAAATAATAAAAATAAAAATCCAATGTCTATAATTTTTCCCATTATATATCCAACCTATGAAAGGATATATGTAATTCATTATATATATCATTAACAGAATATTGGATTGATGAAGATCTATCTCATAAATAATAATTGATTAAAAATATTAAAATAATGTACAACCATATAAAATTTGTTGAAAATATTATATGAGATTTAATACATTGATTCCATAGAAAATCATTATCAATAATGTTTAAATATAACAATTAAAAGGGAAAAATTAAGAGATTTTACAATAAATAGTAACATATGGATGCTAAAAGAAACAAATTTCAATTGTTTATTTTAATAAAAAAGAAAATTTTTAAAGCACTCAATGATTAAAGATTCCATTGTTGAATTTATTTTTTGTTTTACTATAGATATATGATATTTTAAAAAAAATTATTCAAATTACTCAATTCATCATGAAAAAGATGTCCCATGAAATGAAATGTGATGGTCAGATATCAAAGATGAAAAATAAAAAACTATGATAATAAGGATTTATATATTCTAGAAATAAAAACTTCATTTTATGAATCCACTATAAATGAGGTGAAATAATTTAATATGTGACATAGAAGAGTGAAAATGGAATAAAATTAAAATAGGTTCATTTCATCATATGTTTTGGTGTGGAATATATACTAAAACCATGTTAATCCTAAAAACATAGAGGGGAATATAATCCATAGAAAAAGTCTTGATAAATTATAACTAAGAATTTTACCTCCTGAAATAACTTCTAATTATAAAAAACCCTCTAACTGACCAAGAATCTTCTGAATTAGATGAATCAAATAATAAGTAATTATATAATGGAAACATCAAGACCTGGGGTCCTTTATTATGAATTTCAGAACATTAATGTATTATTTTTTGATATTTGAACATAAAAATACGATTCCATGGGATAAGAGAATGAATCAATTCTTAAATATGATGTTCTATAATGAAAAAGGATTATTCAATTTATATTTTCAATTTCAGTTACTCTTTTTCTATTAATTTAATTTTTTCCATGTAATCATCATTATATATTTAAATTAAAAAATCCCCATTCAAATTTAATGAACTATATTGAACTTATTCATCTCTTCGCATCATCAATCATGATCTTTTACACTTCTTTATGGAATATTACAATCTTAATGATTGGAATTTAGGTGGGTTTTACAGCATTCCAAAATATTTGATCTTATATTCAAAAAGTAAAATAATTTAATTTTTAGAGAATTTGATTTAAATGAATATGTGATGATATATTCGATCATATTATAAATCTCAAAATAATTATGGTTTTCTACTTAGAAGAGTTGATTTTTTTGTGCTGAATTCATTTACTAGTAATGCTAAAAATCCTACTCATAGTTGGGTATATCATTCAATGTGTGAAGTTATTGAATGTAAAATTAAATTTATTAATAAAGGAATCCCTAAAACAAAAAATTATAATAAAAAATTTTCTACCCTTAAATAAATCTTTTTAAAATATTCATAATGGTTGTTATTTTTAATTTATTTAATTACCAAACCTAGAAATAAAAAATTTCATTAGATTATTAAATTAAAACAGTCATAAAAATTTACCCTATATTAATTATGGGTGAATAATTGAACTGAATGAATGGATCCTCAAAAAGGAATGACAATGTAATAAATTGGGTGGAAATAAGAAAAAAAATTAATTTTTAAAACACTATGATATGAAAATAAAGAATAATGTGTTTTCCATGGAGCTAAGGATGTTTTAATTTCAAATTTAATAATATAATATAAATGTCATTTATGCTTTTATTAAGAAAAAATAATAATTATTTATAAATTTATATCAAAAAAATAATTATTATGCACAGACTGACTACTCATATGTAAAATCCTAAGAATAATAAGCATTTGAAGATGATTTAAATTTTTGGGAGAATAGGATTCATGATACACTAAATGACTTGATATAAAAAATAGAATGAAATAATTCTTATACATGTGAAACATAAGAGAATAAATTAAGGAACCCAAGACCTAAACCAATGGGCAAGGATGATGTTCTATTATTTATACCTAGTTATCCTAAAGATATTCAATAAGTTTAGATCATACTCAAATATTATCCAAAGATGAATCATTATGAGTTACACATCAACACCTACCACAATTATTTTCCCATTAATGATGAGTAATCAAACATGATATACATTTTAGATATAAAAAATGAATAGAATAAAATTTTTGAGATTAGGAAGGTAATGTAAGGAATCATGATCTCTCTGTATACAGGATTGGAAAATGAACAATTTTGTACATATCTACCACAACTGAATACGAAGAAACCACCAATTTTGTTGATTTTTGGGAGATGATGGAGGTTCTTGAATACCTACCTTTATCTAGATAAAATATACTCAAGTATGATTTCGATCAAAACAAATGTTTTGTTGTTAAACAAACATAGGGTGATAAACCGTTCACAATGTATATCTCATCTAATTTTATTATATATTATTAGAGTATCACTCCCCACAATTTTGATTTTTTATTTTCAGCAAACTCGTATTTTTTCCTTGATGAATATGAAGAAAAATAAAAAACCATATTGAGTAATATATGTAGATATATGATTCAATTGGACATTTATTGGTAAAATCACATGAATATATCCAGTTTTATCTTCCAAATAGTCTAGAGACACACACTACCTATATAAAATAGTAAACATTTTATATTGATTCTTCATGTTATATTTTTTCTAATTAAATATCCTTCTTAATATCACTTATATTAATCAAATAATTAATCATATATATTGAATGATATAGTTAATGGTGAATTGGTTGAAATTGTACTGACAAAAAAGGCGGAGGAACGAAAAATAATCATACCCCCTCTATGAATGTTCTGTATGATTACAATTGGGGTGGATATAGTTTACTCTATCATTGGATACCTCAACCAAGATGTAATAATTGATGAGTGAAGGAATAAATTTTGGTGATTCAAATAAATAAAACACCATACATCTTCATACTATGGATGTTTTGAAAACCCGTAGACCACTTGATGGATTAAATGAATAATAATCTTTATCATTATTTTATTTTCAATATTGGAATTAAATTTCAATTACTGTTTTGGGAATTCATATTTTATAATTAATCATATTATTATATATTTTTGATATTTTTTTCATTTCCCTATTAAATAAAAATTAATGATTTTTGAAATCTCTATTATGTTGATGAAAAAATGATATTAATGAAATTAAGAATACTACACAATTTTGAATTATGATGTGAAATGTGAATTCATGTTGTAAAAATAATTCACATAGTAAAGTAAAAAAATTATATTATTGCAAAACTAGAGTCTTTAGTATTTAATTCATATAGTGAAAAAGATTCAAATTGAAAATAGATATATAATTTAATATAACTAATATATCATATGTGACCTTAACTAAAGCATTATCAAAAAGGGGATTATCATTTTTAGTTTTTATTTTATTTTATGCCTAAAATTTTAAATTTTATTATGATATTTAAATGATATTACATTTCCTACATTTATGTAATGAACTCTAGAATTAACCCTTATGACATAGAAAATTATTTGGTTAATCAAAATTTCTTCTCTTATATTTCCTGGTCGACATGATTATATGTGTAAAATGGAAATTTAATTAATAGAGTTATGAATGAAATTAATTATTTTAAAATTAATTATTTTCAAAAGTGAGTTTCCAATTATATATTAAATTATTTATAAATGTGTAAAGTTTTTAAATTATGAAACTACTATGAAATTTATTATAGACTTTTTTCTCATCTAAAAATGATTTTCCTAGACCATATGTTCTTATTATAGAGAAAATTTATTACGATAACATATCCCATTATTTTATATTTCATATATTGTGAGAGGCTTGGTCAAATTATATTCTAGAGATTTCTTATTTTTTTTTTGAGTGTATAACTTTTCATATTTATCCCATTATACTTGGAACCAATTTATCATCAATACTTTATTGAATCCAAGAGTGAACTTGTTAAGAAATGAGCCAAGTAATATTCCTATTATATCCACATGTACTGTAATTATAGTATGATTCATGTTATTAACAAGAATACATGTGGGGTGGGAGTTATCAATATTTGATAGGGATGTACATCATATATGAGAATTTTATATGGTATTTATCATGAAATATTTCGGAGGGTACACGTTCTCATTATTCTTACTTTAATATGCACTTTTCATGATACTAAATGGAAAATTGCTAATCAAAATTGTGTTTTGTCTTATGAGGATAAAAAATTCGAATTTCTATATTGAATATTTTTATTATATGGGGTTAGGTGGTAGATGTTATAATTATCGTAATAAAAATAATTGAAAACTATAAAAATAAAAATAATATAAGAAAAAAAATCAAGGGATGACAATTTATTCATTATTGTTGTCGTTATCATATTTCTACTTTGATATTTGGGGTTGGGAAATAAATTCTGGGGGATCATTTCATTTTACTAATATTATTGATAGAATTTAAAATCTTATAGATTCAAACTACATTTTGCGATTTATTTCTATTCATAACCTACCTTCCTTATGAAATGGAGGCATTTTAATCTTATTGAGAATAAATCATAATTAAATATTATTTCTGCCTTTTTTCATTGGGAATTACATTTTCCATAAAACCTTATTGTATGTAAAACATTTATATATTGTTATATATAATTTTGATCATTAATTTTAGGGATATATTTGTAAAAAAATAATTCAATGTGAGGTAGACTAGTAGTGCAATTCACATAATGATAAACTATGAAATAAAATTAAAAAGAATGAGAGAATTTTTTAAATCAAAATATATAAAATTTCAATGCATTATATGCATTATATTAATGAATAATGAGGATTTGGAAAAAGAAATTATGTAGAATTTGAATGTATATTTTTCATTGACACACATTTGGTAATATTTCATTTGAAAAATAAATATTGGTATAATTAAAAACTATTATATTTTTCCTGATGGTACATTATTGATGAAAATAATGTTCTATGTGTGGGGGAGTTGAGAAAATAATTTATTCATGTTTTTTTAATATAGAACATAACTTTTATGAACATTAATGTATTCAAAATCTTGGCATGTTTTTCAAAATTTTTGGAACGTTATAAAAATGATAAAAACAATCATTATATTACTGAAATCATAATTAAAATGACATCCCATGGATAAGGGAATGTTACTTCCTTAGCCCAAATACCGAAAAGGTGGACTCATGATTAAAATTAGAGAAATATTATAGAAATGTATTATTCTTATCCTGATTACACCGTTTTAAAAGTGAAATAAATTGTGAATAAAAAATGAAACAAAAAGTTGGAAAATTTGAGAATGTCAGTATGTGTAATGACATAACACCTATGGTCACACTATGAAATTTCTAATAATAAAATATACATTAATTTAATCCTTAAATCAAGCCATGAACTATCATCTCCACACATCTCATGTCATGAAATAACTATTAGCCTTGTGAAACCCACATATATAGAAAGAAATGGCCATAATTGATGAATTAAATACTCGAGAATATTTATATGACACCATTATAACCTTATGTACTCTTCAAAAAATTTATTAGAACATTAATGGAGACTAAGGGGTTATTTATCCATATATATAATGTGAATGGGGAGGAAGGGAATGTGTATATTCGCATGAATATTCACTTCACTATAGAATATGGGTACTACCTTTTAGATTTTCAATTTTTGTTTTTTGTTTTTCCATTTATTTATCATCTTTAAATATTAAAATGTTTATCATTTTGATTTCTGTGTTCCCCTTCCATATTTTAATATATTCATTTTATTTTTTCCATCTTCCCATATTGCATCATAATCTTTGTTCATTTTAAACAAAAATTGATTAACCAGATTTCTCACCTTTGTGGAGTTTTTCTATTGTTAAAACATTTTTTATTAAATTCATTACATTTTTTAATTATATTTTAGGTAAATGATATGGAATATCAAGGGTGTTAATATCATACACCATGTCATGAATCTAAAAATAATTTATATTTTTACCAATCTAATGTGATTTTTGGTGTTCCATTGATGTTTTCTAGGTATTCTAAATGTCTGAGACATGTTATGGTATATGAATTAAAGTAAAAATTAATGTATTTTAAAATTGAATTTAATAATGAAGGAACCCATATAAGAAAAACCTAGGACTATAAAAATTCTACCAATCATTAATTCAATTTTTCAACAGCATTTACGTTTTTTATTCATTTTTTTTGCAAAAATAATCCAAAATTATTTTTTGGGAAAAAATTAAAAACAAAAAGGATGTATCATAGGTTAATTTAGAATTAGTTATTAAATAAAATAAAAACACTCTCACGTGATATGACCCTATTTAGTATTTATACTACATTAGAAAAATAATTATTCTTCTATAACACCTGGTGATAGGTGTGCCTGATACTCTAAATAAATACAAAAAAATACACTACAATCATTGACACACAATGCAACATGATAAATTATAGTATAAAAATTTAAATATTTCCAATAAATTATTCCATTTCTCAAAGTGTGGATAAGTTTATAATTTTTTTTAAATAGAATATCATTAATAATATCTAACATTACATGGTTTTATTATATAATAATCATATTATTTTTTTCATCAAATAAAATTTTCATTGTGAATTCATCAGGTTCCATTAATTGTATAAATCACATTCACCACATCACATAATAATGAATTTATTTATTTCAAAACAACATATAATAGGAATTTTGAAATATTATTATCGAAACACATAAAAAAAAGCTTGATTAGTCAATATAAATATTTTTTTTAATCCAAAAAAATGTATCTGTAATTTGTCTTTAGAATCCAAAATTTCATTTAATTTTATAATAAAAAAAGTGAAATAAAATATAAGTAAGATAATCTCTAAAAAATAAATTATTTTTTACTATCTAATAACAGTTTCCCTTAGTATAATTTTTTAGAATCAAAATTATCCATCTACAATAATAACACATCAAACAAATATGTGATTTAAAATCCACATCCCCTTAATAAAGGTATAATTTATTATTTCATAATCCCCCCACCATTCATTTTAAAAAATAAAACCAAAATAAATTAAAAATTGAATATAATGAATGGTTAACCAATAACCATAATATATGGATTATTTTACATGTGAAACTAAATGAAATTAACAACTAGTTTGATGTAACTTTTATGAATTGTAATATATATTACATATTGAAATTACTATTTAGATGACATATACTAACATTTTTTTATTTTATATTTTATTAATCAAAATAGATTAAAATTTATGTTCCCCATGAGATTCACATAATATCCTTTAAACTTCATCAAATGGAAACTCCCACAACAAAATATTAACCACTTATAACGATAAATATATATGCATCCTTTATCTATCCTTTAATAAAACAAAACATTTGAATCATATAGATACAGTTTGAAATAAAGAAGAAATGAAATAAACAATTTTTTCGTAAATAAAAAAAAGGTATTAATAAAATATCCACAGAAACTTATATATTTAAATATAATAAAAAAAATAATGAAAATGTAATCAAATTAATTCATTATATATTTATAATTCATAAATTTAGATTTTATAAATAATTAATCAAAATCAAGAATAGTGAAAATACTAAAAAATTATAATTTATCATTAAATATTTTCCATCATTAAAATAAAAAATATTATAAGCTTTAGGTCTGGAATTTATATAATTAATATTTATATTCCAAAATTGTTATAGTAATTAATTGGTAATGTTGAATAATTTTGTATTCAATTCATCTTGGGGATATATAATTTACTTATGATTCTGTGAGACATTGAAATACATAATTTAGTTTTACTAAGAATATCTGGTGTGTGGAAAAAATGGATATAAAACTATTAAATTAAACAAAATTGATAAATTAAATAAATACAAAGTGTTTTACATAAGTGGTAATGTCTTACACCATCAATTAATCATCCTCAATCATAGTAAGATAATCATATAACTTCAATGACCACATGATACCCAATTCAACAATCTCTTTCTTCGATAGAGAATATGGAACTTGATTAGCTTCGAAGAAAATATGAAATTCATTCGAGTTGAGACATGTGGAATTATTAAAGAAAATCGACTAGTGATGGAGAATTTTTCATGGTAAATCCCTATTTCTATGTTTGATAGAATTAATAAAATTTTGAATGTATGATTCAATATATAATTATTTCCAACTGTCACGAACAACATGATTATGTGAATAATTGAGATCCCATAGCTCAGCTTCATATGAAATTTGGTTACTAATAATTTTATTGAAGAAACCATTAAAAATGATAGAAAGGTTTGGAAAAACTCTAAAAACCGAAGGTCTTGGCATTCAAGGATCTACTCAATCAAAATTATCCATAATGTATGAAGATATCGATGGGGATCCATCATATAAAAATCATTGGAGGATGATTAATTTGTTTGCTTTCAATAACTATAAATCCCATATTAGAATATTAGAACTATTATTCCTCATAGTGTATTATTCTTCACATGTATCAGCATGAATTTACTTTTGGTTAATTAGGGTACCAAAATAAAAAGATATAACCCGATTGTAAAATATGCAGTTTTTTTGTTGCCCTACTTATTATTTGGACCGTTTCAATTTCCAAAAATATAAGGTAGTATATTTGTTCAATTTATTACACTCATGTTGATGCCTTAATGAAGGTACACCAGTTTCCTTCATAGGTGATGGTGTAGGATGAATTAATTTTCATCATAGATCTACGAATTCGAGACATATGTACAGTCTGATAAAATATACAGTATGGATTCCCCAATATTCTTGACGGTGTAGCATGTTGAAAAAATGTGTTTTGTATATTTTTTAGTTGTCTGTGGGTGGGTAGACAATTTTTTCATATCTTCTAGAGGACAAGAAGTCTCCATGTCATAAAACGTTTCCTTGACGTATGATTTCCATAAATGTTATTTATGGGAGTTATCATTCTATAACATGTATTAATCATTGGTATTAAAGTGAACATTCTTGTTGGGTTCCTGGATCAGGATGTCTTCACCCTTAAAAGGATAGGTCTATATTTATATTTTAGAATATGGGAAATAATGTAACTAGGGATATTATTATGAGATATGATAACAATAATATTCCAATTGATCATGTATGAAGGAACATTGTTGAGGTCAATTTTACAATCTTGCGATTGTCCGCACTAGGAAATTATGTGGGAATCCCTACTAACAGTCCATTTTCTATGTGGCATGATGTCACTGAATGAATGCATGAGGGAGGCCAACACAGATGAGGTAAGTTAATGTGAATATCCATTCATGTGCCTCAATTTGAACCTGTTTGTTAATAAATGTATCAATCATACATTTGATGTTAAAATGATCCATGTTAAATTTTTAGTGAGGTCATCATTTATGGTTTTTAGATCTTAAATCAAAAGGCATACCATGTTAATAGATTTAGTAAAATACTTCCATGAAATGTTAATAAGCTTTTATTCACGCACACATCCTATCAATAAATAATTATTTATCATGCATTGAAGGTTATTAAATAATATTCATGATCAAATATATACAGTAAAATAATACACAAACATAGAATTGATGATATAATTTGGAGGCATACTATAACAGAATGCGACATGGAATTTCCATTCTATCTTGTAATAAGATTAATAATTCCAGAGTATATGCTTCCAATATAGTGGAATTTGGAAGTTCCCCAAACCAAGTAGACTATATGATACATAAGATGGAGTTATAACATTATCAGTCTATGAGTTCTAGTTATTATGTTTTTTAATTAAATCACGATTAAATTTTCAAAGATGATAGAATATTTATTCAAACAAATTTCCTTACTAAATACTTCTTGCTAATTAAAAATTAATTCTTTTATAGAAGAGATTGTATTTTTCGATGGTTGTCAAAACAATAAGATATCATCCAAATAAATAATGTTATTTGGGATGAAGGTATCTCTAGAAGATTTAATTTTATAATAAATATCTTGTTGGGTGGGTTTAATAAAGAACCAACTCATGTAATCTTCAGTAACAAAAAATATTATCACTGAATGTGGACCCCATGACCAATACCACTTGTGCCCTGAACATAGCCCCTAGGAGATCCGTTATCCAAAATGGACAACCGAGAAAATTTAATAATACAGTATTTGTATCTAATGAAGTCATTATAAAAACACAAAATTCATAGGATATAAAAAAATATCAATTTAATGGTTCAATGGACATGAAGATGTCAATATTGAGATAAAAACATCCTTACTTCTATGTTCTTTTAATAAGATCAACTCTTTTAGATGTAGTGAATAAAATTTTTTGGATTCTTAATCAATTAAAAAAACAAACTAATGTGTATTAATGTGTTCATTGATGATCCCTCTGAATCACCTCATTTTGATCTTACTAATAACTTTGGGAATTGTATTCCCTAGGTAAACCATCCTAAAATCGTTTATTCCTATTCCATTTTCCATCATCAGTATTAGTGCAATGATGTATGAGTTGATCCCGAAGGATAGAGAGGCATTATTGAAAAATTACATTAATAGTGGTCGTATCATCCTATTGAATATCCCATAAAACAAGAAAATCATATAGAAGAACCATCTTGTCATGTAGCACTCTACATATTGATGGATAAAAGAGCCTCCTTAATTTCCTCCTTTCATGGGGCCTCAGTGTGGTAATAGTTTCGATCCCCATCTATATAGGATGTAATGGTTTCAACCATCATATGTGTTCTATCAATCCCATCATTATATTATATTCATTTAAAATATTTTACAAATTCACAAGATATTCCTCTTTCAGATGTGTGAATTCACCCATTAATAGAAATGGTGTTGAGCTCAACCTTTGTTTAATTATCAATGTTCATCCTGTGAAATAAATTTGAGTTTTGATCACCCTCTCTCATCCATATAATATTTTTATAATTATTATTGAGTCCATTCTTGAAATTATGATGGATATGAAGACTTGAAATATATTATATTTCATCACTAGATGAATAAATTTGTAGTTGGTTTCTGAGTTGATAGCCTTACTGATACTCTTCGTCACTATTATTCTCTATGTCAATGTGGGAAATGGATTTCCTAATTCAATATAATATTAAATGTTTTACATTTAATAACAAGTAATAAAAAATTTATGTGGTATACCTAATAACTCCATCCTCTTATCCTTTATGATAATTTCAATATGTCAAGGGATTGTAATCCATCCATTGGTGATGCACAACAATAGGGGAACTAACCTTGCAATGTGACATGTTATTTCTACAGGATTTGGATTATGATCAGAATATTGGTTTGGTAGGGGTTGACCAAAATCAGATATATCGACACTCATATCGTCAACGTGAAAAAATAATTATCCAGATTAATTGAATTTATTCAATTCATTGTGTATTCACTCTAAGTGAAATCAACAAGTGCAATTAGAACCTCAAAAAATTACATTTATCCGTGAATGAGGAAAATTCTATTAAAGAAACTATATAAAAATTCAGCACAAATTTTTCATCCTTTTGTAGAATAGTATAGATTTCACCCAGGACTGCCGGTTTTTGGTTTATTGTTTTATAAAAATCCTCATCCTCTATCCATATTCTCATTCATCTGATGCAGGATGTTGAGGAATAGACACAAGAGGCCAAGATGATTTAACTTTGTGATTAATGAGACAGAGTCATGTATTTATATTTTTCTATAATAAATGATATGTGAATTATATAACTCATAATGACCAATATATGGTCCATTGTTTATGTCAAGGAGGTTTTAAGCGAAAAATCAATACCCATTAGAGGCCCACTTAAAGGTTTTTTAGTGTCTAAAGAGCATCATAGAATCTGCAATACCAATGAGAATCCATTTTTCTCCATAGTGAAGTCTCTAAGAGATTTTTCCATTGAATATTTCCCATTACCTTGACAATTACAATAAATAAAATTCATTGGGTCATTGTATTTCTTCTTACATAGAGCCCTCAATCCTTTTAATCACGTAGGAGATATTTTTCATTTTCCCAGTACATTTTTATTCCCTAATCATGAATTTATTCCATTCAATATTATGTTAGTCATTTAAACATATTACTATTATCCAGAGAGAATTTTATTTTCCTATTGACATTGAGTATTATAAAACTTCTCAAAAGTTTTCTGATTCTCTAGTCCCAACAGAACACAAAATTACATTGATATGAGTCTATTTATCAATGGACTATATGTGATAAGAGTGATCTCTATATTATGTGCCCTTTGGGGATACATAACAGGGAGATCAAGTAATAATGGTTCATCTAGGCCAGTTTTTACATTTTCTATCTCATCCCTTCCATCCTTTATAACATTTCGTGTAATGGGGTGGGGTATACATCATGGGGCGTACTTATCAAACTGATCCTGATTATGTAATCTAAATATATTTTCATATAATTATTTTGGGACACTGTATATGTGTGTAGAGAAGAATAATTTACCTTTCTGGTATCCCCCATTTCAGAATAATCATTATGGTATCCATTAATCCAAGGATATGTCCTAGTAGGTGTACCAGCCGGTTGTGTCCTTTGTCTGCACTACATATTTGAGAGGGGATCTGATGGTTCCCCAATTGAGCTGATTCCCAATGAGCATATAGTCAAATTATCATTCTTGGTATGTCTATTGTTTTCTCTATCATGAGGTTCATTACAATCCAATGAGATATATTTTATTGGTGTTAGCACACTTTGAGAATCCACTGTGTTTCCATTCAACTGTTTCAAAAAATTCTGTGCTGAAAACTTATCAGAGTGGAAATGCAATACTCATTCATAGACTTCCAATCCTCATTAGAGGTTCAATTATTTTTGAGTATTTGTTGGTTGGTTTTATAAAAAATAACATTCCTCTTCATCCTTAAACATTTATCATCATCAAGACCATTAAACTAGAATAAAATTCATTTCGTGTCCTAGTTAAAATCATCATGTAGGTGACCAAAATACCTGAATCATAAGGATAATTTAAACCCCATATCTCATTTGATTTGAATCCTCATAATATCATATATTATTTTCTAAATGACTTTTTCAACTAGTTTGGTGAACATATCAAAATCCAATAAGACTCTTCAATATTTTACAAATTCTGGGTTGTCTGTTTGCTTGTCCAGTTGAATGTGATTCCCCTCAGAAGAGGAAATATCCCATAAAATAATCAGGTTCTATTAGAGAATGTTCAAATGAAATATATGTATCCATACATGTGAATGTGGGTTCAACATATTAGGGGAATTATATATTATGACCCATTATTATATTCACAATAAGTAAGGTTTTAGAGATATTGTTCCCATGATTTATGTCTTCCACTTTCACTCATCATAATAGAATTCCACATGATAATATCCTCTCTATATCATTGTAACACACTATTAATAAAATCTGGAAATCTCCATAATTATTTTATTGAGGATAACAAACTTCCATGAAAATTCACTTTTCATATATTATCCTATGAAGTTATAAAATACCAGCATAATTTCCAACATTCCTATTTATATTAATTTTTTTGATACATGGGAACCATTACCATTCTTGTTCATATAACCAATAAGAGGAGAATCAATTTCATATAAATAAAGTCCCAATTAATCATTAACTACTACCATAATTTTCTTTTTTGGACCATTGATATCACTTGAATGGTGATTTTCCACATTACCTTTGTTTCTCACAGGAGGTAATAACTACTTCTATATATAATCATTAATGAGGTGGTGTACTGTATACTCTCCATCTATTTTTGTAAAAGAATTTTTCTTCTCTTAGGTCCCAAAATCACATGGTTCATGGGGTTTTACCTTCTCCCCTTACACTATATTCCTCTTCTTTACATTTCTATTAATTTTTTTATTAATGAAGACTTATCGTTGAATCAAATTTATGTTGGAATGATACACCATTTAGTGTGTCATGAACCATCCAAAATATATAACTTAGAAGACATGTACATGAAATGATATAGACACGAAAAACTGTATTTTCTCCTTCTTCATGGGTTGCCGAATAGAACATGGGAACAAATAGAAGTTATAGAGAAGGATTTCACACCATGAAAATGAAAATAAAAATCAAACGAAATTTTTAAAGACAAATTAATGACCAATAAGTATTAAAAACACATCATAATGAGAAAAATACCCAAAAGTGTATAAAGATAAATTGTTAAATCATGTAAAATATTTCATAACATTTATCAAGATAAAAACATAAAATCTCTGTGTAACAAGATGATGATTCCTCCACTGGTAACCATAAATCACTTAAGTTCCCTTGAATCAAAAGAATGAACACCATTAAGTGGAAAATTCCATTCTCATATACCTTATATATTATAATCTACAAATTCCTAAATAAACATTATGTGTGAGTGTAATAAAAGAATATTATCTTTTCACCACTTGTTAAATAATATATTCAATAAAAAAATAAACCATTAATATTCAATTCGAAAAAAAACTAAGGCATTGTACATAATTTTCACATTTGTTTTATGTTATTCATTTGTGTTGGGATGATGGAAATTACGCCAATAACAATCATAAATTATCATTTCCACTCAAACAAAAGTATATAACAATTCTACAATATATTGATGGAAATAATTCAATCACACAGAAATCATGGTCATATTCAATAAGGATCATTTGTTTCAGCCTTTAGGTCCATATCACTTGTCATTACCTCAAACACAGCTCAGTGTTTCAACATTATCCTAAGGATTAAGGAATTGAGATAGAATCAATCAATACATCATTAGTGAAAATCATATTGGTGTCTATTTACATAAAGTTGTATTTACATTCAATTACAATAGAGTAAATGTCATATGGTTATTTTCAATTTAAAAATAAATCACTCAAGATAACATGTTTATTTAATAAATCAATCAATTGATTTAAATCTTTTCAATTAATATCACAATTCCCATTTTAAATTCAAATCATCTTGTTCCAAAATTCCATTTATATATCAAAACAAATTCACTGGGGTTGATCAAGTTCATTCCCTTAAAAATATTCATTTATTTAAATACATTTTCTACTAGAATCATCACCAATTATATATATCAATTATATTTCATTTTATTCCATGTTTTACCAAAGATATGTCCATTTTAAACTCATAAGGCTTCCATTAATAAAATAATAATCAATAATGTATGTTATCACATATTTATTCCAATTAGCATTCTAATTATAATAGGTTTATGATGTTTCAATTTATTATTCCTACTCTAATTAGTTATCCCATAATGATTATGGAATTTAATGTTTGTAAACTTTAAAGGTGAATAAATTTTTTTGGGGTTTCTCATAATATAAATGAATTCGTATTGGGAATGTTTTTCTCCACATTCAATTTTCTTCTGAAGAAATGGAATATCGAGAATGGGGATATGGATTCATTTTATAAAATCTGGTCTTGATCACAATTCATGAATTTGAATTCAGATTTAATTACAAATCATTAATGAACACATGGTATTCAGTTTCGATCAATAATTTAGGTCTGAAGATAATATTATAGCATCATAACATTTTTATTTGACGTCACATCATGTGATGGAATTACCATTAAAATGGATAGAACCATGAAATTTAATATATTCAACTATTTTAATAGGATCCTAGGAAAATTTGATCACTTAAAAAATTTAGTTGATCAAAATGTACTTTATATATTGGAAGATGATATTAATTTTCAGACCAAATAAGTGAAACTTCCTTTATCATACTTTAATTTTTAGTCTAATGCAAATATTAAAGAGTATTTCAATCAAATTTATTTTTCTCATTTTTTTATCTGAAGGTAATTTTTCCAACATACTATTGAATATTACCGAAATATCAAAATAGGGAGGATTCCTACTCTGTGGATAAGGAAGGGAGATATAAAATAAACCATGTAACTATCTAGTTAATATAATTTGTAGGGGATGGTCTTTCTCTGGATCTAAAGAATAGTGTCCATTTGTGTGTTTCTCAAGAACAATATATAAATGTATTTTGGTTATCTAAATGAACATGGGAAATGAATAAGATGATTTTAAGAAAATTTTTTGTACTATTGATGTAAAGTTTGGGAATAAAGTCCTACTACATTCACTCAGGAATTTGTGGATTATTTCCGTGTTATTGAAGAGTATAAAATATTAGAGGAAATAGTTTGGGATTCTTATGGTGAAGATGAAGATTCCTCCAAAAGGATTTGATAGAAAGGAATTATCAGAGGCCTATTGAATACGATGAAAATTCTATGCAATTTTTTTATATGAATTATAGTGATTATGATTCTATCTGTACCTATGTTATGGAAAAAATCAAAAAAAATTAGTGTTAAAATAACACTATGTGATTTTTTCATATAGTGGGTATGATGAATCTACAAATAAAAGGACTTATCGATATTGTTATGAAAAATTAAAGGTGGTGGAAAATTAATGTTTTCATTTTCTCCTAATATTGACTCTTGACCAATGATGATCTACCCACATATCAATCCCACTGTGAAAAAGATATCACTTTCAAGTATGAGATATTATCACGATAATTAAATTTTCCTATTAATATATTATTATGACTAAGATTTTAATTATTATAAACATTTGGATATAATGTATTTATGTTTCCCTTGATATTTTGGGTTTTTGAATGCAGGAAGGTAATTTGGTATAGCCTTATTCCCATCCTCCTTATATATTTTCATTCCATTTATTAATTAGTCATGGCTCTTAGTTTCATAATAAAAATATATGAAAATAAATATAGAACCTTCTACTATTAATAACATGTATAATTAATCATTTAAAATAGAAAAAGTAAGAAAATTAAATTGGGTAATATCATATTAAATAATTGAAATTATAATTCATAAAAGTAACGACTAGATACCCCTAAATAATTTTGATACATCACTCTCAATGAATGAGATTATTGATTATATGGATTTTGAATCGACAATATTTCATATTTTAGAGAGTCATTAATCGTATACCCATGTAATTTAATCTATGATGATAGGAGTGAGATTAGAAAAAATACTCTTTAAAGAGCCTTCAAAATCCAAAATTATAGGATTAGAGTCAAAAGGGAAGTCTTCAATATATATAATGATGGTTTTAATATATTAAATAATATTTTTAAGGGATTAAAATCACATTATTGTGGTTTCCTAGTTTATTCCATGTTATTAGGGATAACCAGGAGCCTAACTGATAACCCTTCCTGGGATTCTGGAAATATATGGATATTATGGTCACATTTTTAAACAATATTTGAGAAATCCAGGGTCCACCACTTTGTCTGCTAAAAAAGGGTGCACAGTTTGGAAACACAGTTAGTGAAATATGTTCCAACCATGCATTTACCCACTATCCCTAGATGTACAATATGAATAGTAGGACACGTGGGTTGAACTAATCAAGGAAAACATTGATAAACATCAATTTACAGTACATCTTTTCCTAGTAAAACCCACATGGTTTTCCCTACACTATGTCAACTGTGATTAGCACCAAAAAAACAATAAATATCAACTAAAAGAAAAAATAACCTAAAAATTTTACTGCATATTATATGGTAATAACTAAGGAATATATGTAAAATAAATCTAATATCTATATGATACACCACCGCACAATAAATTCCTATTTCCCACATAAATTTTAATAAGAATACCCCATATCAAATATTT